>CADEBD010000226.1:17048549-18248549 GCA_902825455.1 Arctia plantaginis | reverse complement strand
GTCTTGCGGTGTCGTGAAGCAGCAGTGGCCTAGAGCGATTGACCAATCTCGGTTGTTTAGCAGCTAGTTCTTCCTTCTTGGTTTGCAGTTGCTGACAATAGACATCTGCCGTAATCGTTTGGCCAGATTTTAGAAAGCTGTTGTAAACGACACCGGCGCTAGTCCACCAAACACTCACAAGTAACTTTTTCTGAGTCAATTTTCGTTTAGGGCAGGATTTGGGTGGGTCTCCAGGGTACAGCCATTGCGACGACCGCTTCCGATTATCGTACATTATCCACTTTTCATCACAAGTAATGATTCGATTTAAAATCCCTTTTTAGTTTGTAAGTAAGATGTGACTTACCGTGTACAAGTGGGTAGAAGTTTGAAAAGAAAAATAAACTTGATAGGCACACTTTAGTTTGGTAGCTGTATATTTACACTGTTTACAGTACATAGACACACAGAAGAAAGTTACATTCATTATTGTGTCGGTTGAGCGTGTTTGCAAGTTCGATTCACTCAATTCATGAGGTACCCATCGTTCAAGTTTTTTTACTTTCCCGATTTGCTTCAAGTGGATTAATACAGTTTTATCACTTACCCCGAAGACTGCAGCTATCTCTGAAGTGCTTTATGATGGATCCGCTTCCACTAATTGGAATTGCCAGCCTTTAATTCTTCATTTTCCACTTTGGTCTCCGGCCGGTCGAAATTTCCAGAACGAAAACGTAGAAACAAAAAACGTACCTTGCTTTCATTCGCGACACCATCGCTGTACACATCATTAATCTTTTGAGCTGTTTCTGCAGCACTGGTGCCACGGTAGAACTCGTAGTCGTAAATATACTGATATTTCATGTTTTCCATTGTAATAAGCGGTAATAAGCGACGCCAAAGAAAAAAATAATGAGGAAAAAACAAATGAATGACTGTTTTCAAAACTCAAATGTACTATTTAAATGAATTTTTAAATTTCAATTTGGAATTCTTAACCAAAAAGGAAATATTTCAGATCAAAGTGGTCAGTACGACAAAACCCTAATTTCATATGTAAGGACCTAATATTTCTATGCCTCCTGTAAAAAGTGATACAAGTAAAAATTATTACTATCTTGTTACACATAAAACTTAATTTCTAGTGCCTGTTGCACCCACTCAGACATTTCCCCACCACCTAAAGGTAGACTGGGAGAAAATGCCTGAGGCATTAAGTCCGCCATTGTACAATGAACAAAAAGAACTAAATAAATTAAAAAAAAAACAACACTTTACAGAAGAACAAAAACAAGATTTAAAAATTCTAGTTTGCAATCTAAGTAGCTTAGGTTAAATTTGAGTACCTTCATTTGTAGATAAAAACATTCACTTTCACTGTACATTTTAATTTTTGTGGTAAATTTTATACTGGAAAATAATTCTTGAAAACCTGTGAGTTGTAACTTTTCATTTCTAATACATGCTCATAGTATGTCAGAAATCATACAAGTCCAGTTAAATTATGTTGCACCTATAAGCTACCACCTATATTACACATAGACAATGTGTAAATTGATATTTATTAAGTACAAATGTTTAATAACTCATTAGAATAAGTTTTGTAGCACAAAGTTATTCAAAAAAATGGACTGCACGGATGGTTTAAATGTGGTTTAAGCGGTCGCCACGCCCCTACCCACATGGGACACTTTGTTTGATCCACAAATTGATGTTCTAAGTCTGGGTGTTCTTTATGTCCGTTTCATGTATGTTTGTAAAGTCCCCTGAACACAGGATTTCTAGTGCGAGAGTTGTAAAAAAATAAAATAACTAACAAATAAAACTAACTACAAAAATAACCAATAAATAGCTAATCCAACAGATCTGATAGTAAATTCTCTTGTTGCTCTAACAAACACTAACTACTATTTTCTTTTCAGTTGCATACAACATCGACCAGACTTTCAACACATCATTGGCAGCCGATGGATCTCTATACAATTTGGGACTATCCTCTTTCTTGTCTTCAGAGAATCAATTGTCATTGTTCAATGAATCCAATGAGATAGTCAATAGCGGTGAGTTTTATACAATACTCTTTCAAGGTACCTAATAATATGTATATGACTGCTGAAGTTCTATAGAACATGAATTGAAACCTTATGTATTTGATATCAATGATGAAATGCCAGTTGGCTAACTCAATTAAAATAATTATTCAAATTATGCCACTTTTTGCAGAATGAGTTTTAAATTGTGTTATGTGTGTAGTATACGAGTATGTTGCAGATTTTTGTCAAATGTTTTACAAATACTTACGTGTAAGCAGTGCTCAAAACTATTAACTTCTGAATAATGTATGTACATATATTTAAAAGAAGATCTACTATCCGTTTGTTCGACCGTATACCATGGCAATCACCTAACTTTCACCCTTCTTAAGATATACTCAAACATGATGTTCTCTTATAGTTTTCTTATGTTTTTATAACTTTCTCTATTCCATTTGTAAGTGAGTTATGCGTTTCGTTTTTGAACACAGAATACTTAATGGGACGAGGTCTTTCATTATTTTGTTGCCCGTTGGTCTAGTGATTACTGATCCTAACGCCTAAGCCAGATGTCGTGGGTTCGATTCACCCCCAATACTTGTGTGATGAGCATGATCATTTGTTCTGTGTCTGGGTGCAATTTATCTGTAATATCTATGTGTTTAGAAATAGTATGGTATAAGACAGCCGTGTGTAAGATGTGTAAAGTTATTATTATATTATTGTATACAACTTAAAACTCGTTCTCAATAATATGTTTTTCTTTAACAAATACAGAAAGAAAATTTCCTACACAAAATGTAAGTAGTAAATTTATAATTTAAATTTCAGCCAACAAAATAGAAGTTATAAGTAGTAGACCGAACGAAAAGCAGGACTTTAATATCAACGACGTTTTAAAAACTCTTATTTCCAATGACAATACTACAGTGTCAGATAATTCAGGTCAGTTTACTTGAATATTTGTTTCATATTACATGACATATGTAGTGATTTATACTGTGCAGGCCAAGAATTGTGGAACAATCATCATATTTACAGACTGTCATGTTGTGTCTTGATAAAACTGATCAAATTGCACACTATGTTCTTTTTTTAATTGTAAACGACTCCCTGTAGATTTCTATTAACTCATGAACCGAAAGTAATGCGTTAGATTGCCAAATGAACAATATTAAAGTTACAAATGTTGTAATACCTTGCATTCAAAGTAGTAAGAATTTAAGGGGCATCCATATATTACGTGTCACATTTTTTTGTGCTTTCTTATCTTTGTCACAGTTAGTTGGCAAATCAAAATGAATGCACTTGTCTCTCTTGAGCTGCATGTGTTCATGGACGGCTGTAGTCACTTATCATTATACCTAATGCCACCACTTCACGCGTCTCCTCATTTGCTCTCTCTGAGACTCGTCAGACCAGCATAGAAGTTCTGTTTAATCTCGAAATAACTAGGGCATTATATGAACTTTTAGCAGGGATCTTATTGGTATGGGATATTTGGCTTGCGTATAGACGAAATATTGAATTGCCGTATTATAGAACCAGACGAGACTAGAAGTTCTATTATGACTGGCTTACACAGTGTAATTTCACTTACATATTATTAACTTAAAGGTTGGAAAATTAAAAAGAAAAAATAAGGACGTTTATTTTGTATTGTCGTTTTTATACTTTAAATGTTTTTGTTTGAGTGAATGCTTCTTGTTGCCATGTTTTATTTATAGTGCAGATCAAACTGTTATTCATTATGCTTTTTCAGTAGTGTTAGAGAAATTTACACTTGTTTCCTATTTTAACTTTGATCGGTTTAATGAATATTTTTATTTATAAACTTTGTTAAAACTTAGTTATTGGCTGCAATTCTTTCTCCTTTAATTTTTTCTTCACTATGTGTTTTCTATAGGTAATAAATATTTTCACCATATGGATAAAAGATTTTTTCTATTCTTAAATAGCCTTAGTATCAAATTTTTTAATACATTTTTTAATAAATTATAGGTGGTTTAAAATTTTATTAGTCGAATTTAAAGAAGAATTTTAAATTCAAATTTTAAAACAAATTCGTTTAAATTGACGAATTTCGTGTTGCGAGAGTTGATTCAAATATGTGCTTTCCCTCAAAAATAACGAAATATTCGAAAATTACACAAAGGAAGCTATTTAATATATAAATAACTAGCTGACCCGCGCAACTTCGTCTGCGTCTCTGAGTAGTAATAAATTTTCTCCGTTTTTGAAACATTCTTCATTGGTGCTCCGCTCCTATTAGTCTTAGCGTGATGATATATAGCCTATAGCCTTCCTCGATAAATGGGCTATCTAACACTGAAAGAATTTTTCAAATCGGACCAGTAGTTCCTGAGATTAGCGCGTTCAAACAAACAAACAAACTCTTCAGCTTTATAATATTAGTATAGATGTGTGTACTAATGTCTCTTTTACATTTTTTATTATTACTCTATCTATATATAATTACTCTGTTTTCCCAATTAAACTGCATGAACACCGTAGTTTTTAGTACCATTCAAAGCTAGTTACTTATTCTCGGGTGACAAAGGTATAATAAAGGACTAATTATTACGTAATAATTTCAAATGTCCGTGAAAATGCCTTGGTCATCTGAAAACGTATATTTGAGATCATTTACCCTCACTCATACAAACTATTCCGAATGATTTTTTTTTACTGTTACGAACCTCGATAACTCTCTGTATATCAAGTTTACAAAAAATGGTTAATACAGGGTGGCGCAATAGAACGTGCATATTTAAAATATTGATTAGAAAATAAATACAAAAGGTATAGTTAAAATAAAACTGAGGTATTATTAAGAAATAACTGAAGTTTATTTTTTAAAAATAACATCGTCTAAATGATGACCCTCTCTACGACGACACTCCTCTAATCGCAAACGGAAGTTATTGAAAACTTTCTTCAGTAATGCTGGTGTAATTGCTGCCATTTCACCACGGATATTCTCCTTGAGCTGATCGTTGTTTTTCGGATTATTACTGTAGACTTTGTTCTTGAGGTATCCCCACAAAAAAAAGTCAGGAGGCGTCACATCTGGACTACGTGGGGGCCATGGGATATCACCTCTTTTCGAAATCAGTCTGCCAGGGAACATCTGTTTCACAACCGCCATGGAGTCATTTGATGTGTGACAGGTAGCTCCGTCTTGTTGAAACCAAGTCCTAGAATTCACTATTCTTGAATTTTCAAGCTCTGGAGCCAAAAAACCTTCCAACATCGCAACATAGCGTTCGGTATTAACAGTGACGTTTTGCCCCCGCTCATTTTCAAAGAAAAACGGTCCAATTATTCCTCTACCAGAGATTGCTGCCCATACTGTCACTTTAGGACTATGCAGTGGTTTCTGGTGCTTGAGTTTGGGATTCTCACTGTTCCAGTAACGACAATTTTGACGGTTTACGAACCCATTGATATGGAAGTGGGCCTCATCTGAGAAAAGGATATTGTCAAAATTGGAAAATCGATTAAGCATTTCATTAGCAAATGCGAGCCTTGCTCCGAAGTCAGACTCTTTCAATTCTTGTGTTAACTGCAGCTTGTAAGGATGCAGTTTAAGATCCAAGTTTAAAATTCGTTGCAAACTTCGTCGCGATAAGTGTAAGACAGACGATCTCTTACGAGTAGACATTTGTGGATCTCCTCGTACAGACTGCATAACTCTCTCAATATTGTCGTCGGTCCTAGATGTTCTTGGACAACCTTTTGCTTGTGGTTTAAACGTTGAACCAGTCTCTTCAAAACGCTGTACCCATATTTTAATTAAATTAGCACTCGGAGCTTTACTAATTTGCCGTAGTCCATATTCAGAACAATATAAACGCCTAGTAACGATGTATGAACGAGAGTTCTCGTAAAATGCGCGCACGCAAAATGCGCGACGCTTCCCGTCGAAGTGACTCATAGTGACTAAAACTCCATGAGCCCGCCTACCCAACGATGCAGGCTCCCCCCGCCCGCGCACTTTCTACCCCGCGAAAAAAGATGATGCAATATGCACGTTCTATTGCGCCACCCTGTATCATTAATAATTTGTTTATATTAATATTTTTATTTCATTAAAAATAGCTGACATGCCAATGGAATGATCTTTGACGTGGTCTTCCCCATACCAGTAGTTTCTGTAGTTACATAACTATATTGTTTAATCTATACAAATAAATAAAGTGTCTGTTTGTACTATCAAAATAAGGGTTTTTTTCATGCTCACAGGGTTTTTTGCATGATACCTATGTCTAAAAACCAGTTTAAATATTTTTTGTTTGTCTATCTATCTGTCTGTTTGTTCCGAGTAATCTTCGAATCGGCTGGACTGATTTTGATAATATTTTACTACCACAGCTGTCTAAATAAGGAGTAACGTAGGCTATTATTCCTCTTGGAAAAACCCTATAAAATTTTACCCACCATATGTACCATACTACACCACTATTCCACACAAATTCCACGCGAACAAAGTCGCGGCTACCAGTTAGTAACGAATAATATTGCTTTATGGGCTTATTGACCTATATACGAAAGTCAAAAGTACAAAGTAGCCGCACCTCGCAGAGGCTTTATTTCCACGGGACCTCAGAGAGCATGAATTCTAGCAACACTTTTGCTCAGGAACCTTCTGTATAAAGAAGGAGGAGAAAATTAAAGAGCAGCAAGAAGTACTGAGAAATACTGAATACTGTTACAATAATGTATGAAATTCTTTTCAGTAACGGGCGCCTCGATGTCTCAGAAAACACAGGATACTTTACCTGGCTTGGATTTACTAACGCCCGAGAGTACAGGCAATCCACCGCCGCCGACCTCCTTCTACGGGACTATGGAAATTAATGGTATGATCTTAGTATATTTTTTTAACCTACACCTTTGTCCTGCAGGCGCTGGAAAGTGGAACATGAAAAGGTATACTATAAAGACAAAGACATTTATTGCAAAAAAGTGTGTTACATATATATATATATAGAATATGTTTTGTAGTAGGTACAGTTTCAACAGTTATCTAATCGGACATTGCAATTGTTGTATTAAATGAAAATGGAAGATACAATGAATTTAACAAGCATGCAAATTATTTTGTGAGAAAATACTTTTGCCAATCATGGAACACATTCTTGATTAACCATTTTTTTAGAGTGAACATACAAAGTTTATTGAAACTTTTTTTTCAAATGTTTAAGTGAAGAGTGGAAACAAGTTTGCGTCCTTTAATTTACCTACACGAAGTCTTGTGATTGTTAATTATAGTGGACGACACTGGTTTAGGGTAGATTGGTAGACTTTAGAAAGGTTGAGGGCATATAAATTTCTGTAGTCTCAGGTAAAAATACCTCCAGGTTCCTATATGTCCCTGTTGAGAATTTCTCACAATATTTTATTAAGTATAATACATAATTAATTAAATTAACATACATATACACGATTATTAATCGTTGATATGTTTATATTTTTCTTATACATGCATTTTTAATATATTTTTAAAGTTGCAGATGATCCAGACCCTCCATACATTCCCGAAACAACCAGTCCTTGGAGCAGTAATTGGAATGCTCCTCCTGTAAATTCACTTGTCAGTCAAGTAAGTTTAATTTAATTATAGTCACTCTAGTTCTCTCATAATTGTCAAAATTCATGCTTTGTATTCATATCATTATCTTATTTTCCAATTTACATACAACATCCAACATATTGTAAGTATGTGGGGATAGGGTCTATGACGAAAGACGAATAGGGCACTGTGGCCGGTGACGTTATAAAAATAACAAAATAATAGGTAACCATTCATTTTCTTAATTCAATGTACTTTATTAATTTAATTGACATTTTTACAATAAAAATTAAATAGGGGAGGGTGACCCTTACCATCTAGAAGTATAAAAAATAGCTTACGACCTATTCTCAGACCTACCAAATATACACAAAAAATCATAAAAATCGGTTCGGAGGAGTTCGATAACAAACGTCATTATTATTGTTAGTGAATACTTTTACCATAGTGTTATTTGAGTAATAAAAGGTTTGCACGTGTTTTATTGCGTCACAATACACAAAGATAGCTGAGTGAAGGTAGTGACGTGTCGCGGTATGTCCGCAGCACCTGGGTGGGGTGGGCGCGTACGTGGACACGCCCGAGTCGCCCCCGCCCGCGCCCCCGCCCGCCCCCGCGCCCGCGCCCGTGCCGCCGCCGCTGCTCACCTACCCGCAGGTGATGGCGCCCACTGCGCTGCGTCTACCTTCTATCCTATACACTTATTGCAATAACGTTACCTCTTTACCTATGAACTTGGAGATTTGCATGATTTTATTTTAGCGGCAGTTTGTTTATACCTTTACTGTACAAGTCTGCTGGATGGGAGACGATGAAGTCAGCGAAAGCGTTTTGTACTGCCTCTCGAGTGTTGAGATTTCCATCTTGAAAAATTGTCTAAATTTGAAATAAGTAGAAATTTGTCGGGGCGAGGTCCGATGTGTACGGTGGGTGACGGAGAGCTGTAACTCTTATAGCTTTGCGATAGTTTGTTGTGAAGTGTGAGATCGCGCGTTGTCGTAGCGAAGCGACGGGAAGAGCGATTGACCAATCGTCGTTGTACAATTACGAGCTTCTCCGTCATTGTGAATGAAGCTATGATGTACAAGTCCGCCACTGGTCCACCAGACAGTCACCATCGTCTTCCTATTGATAATCTATATTAGTTCACTGATTAGGTGCTGTACCCGGGTCCACCCACTGAGACGAACGCTCTCGGTTGTCGTACAGGATTAACTTTTCATCTCAAGCAACAATTCGATTCAGAATTCCATCGTTTCTATGCCGATCCAGTAGTGCTATGCATACTTCGATGCTTAAGTCTCGCTGGTCGTCGCTCTGATTGTGTGGCACCCACTTACCAAGTTTTTTTATCTTTCCGATTTGACGCAAGTAGTTCAGTATTGTTTTGACACTAACTCCACAACCCGCAGCAAGCTCTGTCGTAGTTTGAGTTCGATCCGCTTCTACTATCGCCTTCAAAGCCGACCGCGAGGCTCGTTGTTCGACTCAAAATTTCCAAATTTAAAACGATTGAACATAATAATAGACCGTGTTTATGCAAACAGTGTTAGGCCCGTATACGTCGCTAATGTCTCGTGTTGTTTGCGCAGCGGTATTTTCACATAAGAACTCATATTTGAAAATTGTACGAATTTTCAGTTTATCCACGGCGCCAAAAACTACCACACTTTTACAAAAACAAAATACTATCTAAAACAAATGAATGAATTTTAAATTAAAATAACGCGGCTTTCGAATAAAATTTATTTGAATTTCTGCTTGCCCGCCAATCCACAATTAAATAAAATCTGAAAATGCCGGTTTTAAAAATCTCCAACTTCATAGGTAGACCTATTAAAGACTAGCTAGCAGATATATCCTGTATCGCAGGGGACTTTACAACGCGCATGTAACGAATACAAGGCACATGCATACTCAGAACAACAATTTGTGAACAGAAAAAGAAACTATAAAAATAAAAGAAACCGCTGTCATTGATAAGCTGCTTTCGCAGTGCGTCTGTGCGACTGAATTGAACGAATAAGTAATCCACTACTTACCGTATGATTATAATTATTTTCAGGAAATACCTCCTTCAGATGTGGACCACAGGGGAATACTTCCACCGCCCCCACCTCCTCCTGCGTTACCAATTCTAGGACGTAAGTATTAATAATATCTTATGAGTCTGATGAGGAGATTCTTGCGTCCAGAAGTGGACTAATGTCTAATTGATTAATAATTACATTGGAGGACTCGACTTTCTCGGAAACATTCAATTCTAGTTACGGATACTGTGGAAGAGTTATGTTTCGGCACAAATAGGCCAGCTCGATTGGAGTGATACCAATTAGACTGCTTTGGTGGTGCAGTGGTAGAGTATGCGACTGCTGTGCTGAGGTCTCGGTTTCGATCTCTAAATATATGTTTCAAAGTTTGGGTGTTTTCTGTGTATAATATGTATGTATTTACAAAAAAAAGTACGTATTTATTCTATCAGTCAATATAGCTTTCATAGAACAAATAGTTTGCAACTAGATAGCGTTGTGTGTTAGATGTCCAAAAATATTTAAAAAAAAGGTTACTTTACACCGAGTGAGTGAGGTTATTGAAGCCCCGATTCGTTCTTACCTACAGTTTTGTTTTACTTTTCAATCTTTCGATTTTTCCAATCTTTCATTCCCAAAGTTCTTAGTTCAAGGTAGTAAATTTGCCTCCTGTTATGTGAATGGGACTAAATTATTTTTTGCAAAATATTTTTGTGTTTCATAGACCTACGCAGGTGCGAATGAACATATTCATTTATCATTAATAAGTGTTGCAACTATAATAAAATCATTTAATTCGAAAAATGTTCCATATTTTGTTAAAAACAATTTGCTCACAAAGTAATGTTAGTATAAGTATAATGAGGTACCCACATATGGTATGTAACAACTTGATAATTATAATGTCTAGTTTTGATGTACTAAAAAGAAAAAGCTGAAACCCTAATGCAATGTTACACATGACTACAGCCTCAAATACTGCCTCGACTTACTGTAAAGCTTTTGTAACTGTCGTGCATCGGTATGGTTCGGTCAAATATAAATATATTCTGACTGACCCTTTACAAAAAAAAAATACAGTGTATTCTGATGCTATGCAAAATAAAAATAGTTTTTTTTTAGTTTTACTCCATTTTAATTTTAATGTACCAACTCAGTAGAATATGTAATAATAGTTTTTGAACATTAAAATGTTTATATTCTTATGTACACTTTATGCACTGCTCATGAATAAGGATCCGATTTGAGTCCGCAAGAAGTCGGGCCCTCTCCGATCGCTACACGTGAGTAAAATCACTATGATTACAAGATTCTTCTCATTTATAAAATATTTTTCTCATTTTACCAATACTGTATTGTGTTCTGTATTGAGCGGCCTAACAGAATCGGTAAAAGTAGGGAATATGTTTTAACAGCCTCGTGGCTGTCGATTTCGCATATTGTCCCGAAAAAACGTAAACACAATCTGACAGTCACAATGTTTTCACTGTATTCTAAGTGATTTTTTATTTATTTAAGGACATCCAATAAAGAATACACCAAAATACATGTTAAAGTTACCATATGTTACATTTCAAAATTAAAGGCTGCCACGGCATGCATCAAACATATAAGTAGGAAATGCAGCAATTTAATGTAATATTATTAAATGTTTCACGAAAAAGATATGGCTGAATACTGGTCCTAGTGTAAGTTTATTTGACTTCTACTCGCTTTCGACAGCGAGCTTTTGGCGTTGTGATTGGTGAATATTCAGTGTGGGCCGATCGCAACGCTAAACGCGCTCACCGTGACTGTCGCAAAGATGTGAAATAACCTCGCACTAGGACCTCTGAGGATAACGTTAATCATAAGTGTTTGTTTCGTTGCCACTAAATTATTAATGTGATATTAAAACCTTGCAAAACACTTTTTTTTTGTTCAAAGGGCTAAGATAGCAACTATTGTCACTTGACTCCAAACACAATCAGATCCAATACTTTATTAAGTGATGAACATGCTAACAGCTGTCAGTTGGCATCATACTTTTTATTTAAATATGCTCTGGACAACTGTCAGTTAACCGGTTAGCGACGTAATCAAATGCCATGTTTTAGCGAGAAAATTCAAATTAACTTTCTTTGCTACTTTTTTAACTGCAATTACGTTTGTTATTAATTTTTATTAGTTCTAAAACGAGCAGTTCTGTAATTTGTTAACATTGCTGTGTTTATTAGCTCTTTTTCTTACGCTGAAGATTATTAAAATATGTAGATACTTGTAGCTGTATGTTTGACTTGCTTCATAATGATCAATATTGTCAATTGCAGATTTAGAAGATGTAGACCACAGGCTGCTACCGACTCTGCCTCCACCGCCCCCGCCTGTTGTTACTTCAACACCTATACGACATCCTCCTGTACATCAAGGTATGTGAGAATTCAGTTCTATCTCCTTTTTTAATAGTAAAAGATGCTCCAGAAGTGAAAAACTGTTATAACACGAATCCTGTCGATTTAGCGAGCTATCGCTATCTATGCTATTGCTATCTATGGCAATAAGTCTTTAGGATGTAAAATTATATGAGTAATTTTAATCGTGGTTTGGGTATCAAACTCAAAAAATTTAAGCGACTAGCTAATAGCACAGGAAGACTTTCATTTAAAGACGTTCTTCTTTCTTGATGTTCTTCTAATTTTTTCCAGATTTACTTAATATGGAAATTAGTAAGATTTTTCAATTTGGTCATTAAATAATGTAGCTTTTATTAAGTAGCTTAATGAACAATATGCACATGCATATAAAGGATAGTGTAGAATTTTATGTACTCATAATAGCCTGTAGCATCTCAGACGAGTTTTGAGAGTACGGTAGTCGACATACATGTTTGAAAACTCATAACTTAGGAATTACTCTTTCTTTTACATTCTTCTTTACCATCATAATTAGATAAATAGATTTTAAGGTAGAGCTTAAGGTTGAATTTACTATCTAAAACGACGTAGTTTATACCTGTTATAGTCAAAGACCTTATAAATATAGGGGAAGTGAACAAAGCGCTATCTCATACGGTTGGCAGTGCGAGAAAGAAGATTATTCTGATCTTGCATCTCTCTCTGCTCTTGTCACTGATTGGCTATTTTAAGCCAATCAGTGCAGAGGGGAGAGAGAGATGCAAGACCAAAACAATGTTCTTTCTTTGTCTAACGGCCGTATGCTACCACTTACAGATAAATATACAGTCCACTCCCTCTATAATCTCTATGGTTATAGTTCTTCTCTCGAACGCATCCAGATAAGATAATCAGGATCAATTACCACATAATTTCTTGGGTTGCATCCATGCCACGTCTTTACAAATCATTACATACATCCACACAGACGCCTGTAGTCCCGAAAGGACAGGCAAAGGTATATAACACCCACATGTCCCACATATTGGTCTATTTTTGGCTTCCAATCACGCAATGTGGCACAACTACTGCCACATTAAATGCATCGGGTCATTGTGGGATATTTAGATATGAAGGTTGTATATCGACGCTTTTCTCAGCTGATAGACTACATCGACTGAAGTAATTAGCATGAGCTTCAAAAAGTGAACCAAAAAAATAGTTTTATATCTAAACTTGTAAGCAGTTCTTTGCGGATCTTGTGTAACTCTTGGTGTGAATACTTACATGATCAACCGGTGATCACATAACCAATAATAATACAAAAAGAAACAACATGTCTCTCTAAATTACTTGTACATGAATTAATGAGCTTCTAAATAAAATGTGTGTTATTTTCAGATGTAGATCATAGAAATCTAATAGCATTAACGCATCAGCCACCTCCCAGGCCAGTCGTGAACACTATGAATACACCCATTATCAATTTAGATCAAGTAAGTTCTATTAATTATATATAATCTAAATATATAAACATGTTAAGTCAGTTTGTATACGCTTCAAAAACTCAAAGTTCTGCATTGATTGAGCTCAAATTTTGTCACGATTTACAAACCACTTCAAATATTGTTTTTATCCATTTTCGCATCAATTCCTCATCAACGCAATCACAGTAGGATACAGCAGTAGGTATGTTATAATTTTTTTGAAAAAGTAAATTGGCCTAATAAATTATTATTTACCTGTTATTTTTTGTTTTTATGCGCTGTATGAGTAATCAATATTAGTAGGAGAATGAAATAAAGACCGAAGATAAATAAACAGAAACAGTAAAAAAAAAAAAAAGCAGCGCAGCGCACGGCTTTTACTATTAATAAATAGTAGTAATAGTGTGAGTGTGTATACATATAAATATATTTTTAAACATACACTTATAAAAAAAAATAGATATTTAAAAGTATAAAAAATTGTAGACCATCGACATCGGGTACAGGGACCAAGACACCGGTGGTAAGGACACCAAAGATAAGAATTTCCTCACTATATGGGCCGTGTCAAGGAGATATTATTATTACATTATCTGCTTTTGAGTCTTTCGTAGGGACGTCGTTATATAAATTCACGTTACCTTTTCGCAGGATTATAGAGTGCCTGCCATGGTGCCTCCAGTCACTGACATCGTGGAAAGCGTTGATATGGATTTGTCTGAAGATGAAGAACAACGTAAGATTATCACAAATTACTTTTTTGTTGTTGTTCTAAAGTTGTGATTCCTGTTCTAGTTATCAATTGGCCAGTTTCTAAATGTGTGGGGGGAGGCAGTTACGTAACAGCTCTACGACTGTCTTAAATACATAACGGAACTACCAACACAATTCATGCAATGGGATTTTTGTTCTCCTCTTTCATTTCTTATATTAATGTGTAATAAAACTAATATAGTACGGCAGTTCACGGTATAATCTGTATGTTTCTATTTTCCATTTTTCATAATATAACGCTCATAATAAGGTTCCTTGTTGCGATGTTACTATATGTAATATATAATGAAGGAGATATTTCTCATAGACTGAGAAGAGGAGTGAAGTTTTCTTTTCAATTATTTGATTTACACTAGTCTCATTTCAAGATACAATACGAACTTGCAAGACATATTGAAATAAATTGTTGGGTAACATATTTAGTTTGTTTTGGGCTTTGCGCATTTCCCCCATTAACCATCAAATTTTTTTCAGAAGGAATGTACCCCAATCAACAGTCGAGCCAACCGGAGCACTCCAGGCGACACAGCTTCAACAATAACAACAAAGTGCTCGTTGGGGGAGACAACGGCAAGAAAACACACAATGATACAAACCACACCAATCTCATACAAATCCACAGTGAGAAGAAAGAACCAATTTCAGCTCCCATCATACCTCCCATGGTCAACCCATTCGATGTCATGCCTCCCTCACTCAAAAACTTCAATATGTCTGTCAGACCTCCTGCCTACCGAAAATCATTTGAAGGTACCGAAACGGAGCCTCAACAGAGTTACGACGAAGATTTAAGAAATCGAGGACTCGATAAAGTAATGCAGGAGACTAGAAACCCATCTCCACCGTTCGAGGAGTTCCCCGAGCATGATTGGCAGCAACAACCGAGGTTCATGAACCCCCGGTTCCCACGGAATTGGGCCCCGCGGACTAATTATAGACCTCAGGGTTTCGCGCCCCAACATCAGTGGCCTAGAAATGGCCCGAGGCCTCCCAACAGGTGGATGGGCCCGAGACAGAGGTTCTGGTGATGTGTGCTAGTGATTAGTGGGTTCGAACTGTGTAAAAGACTATTTGTGTCTTTAGTTTACTTGTTTGGAGAATGGGTTTCATTTTACAATAGTTAACATTATAAAGCGTTTATGCAAAATATTATTATGTGTTATATCTGTATGTATAAAAAGTGTTTAATTCATTAAGAGTTGCAATAGAAAGGAAATATCGTTTTATTTTCAAAAGACTTGTCGGCTGGGCCACAAATGCATGCTAGAAAAGATACCTTTAGTACAATGAAATCCAACCTTTACTTCACTAGTTTTAGCGGAGCAAATATGGTCCACATTAGAAGCATGCTAACCATGGAAAAGACATAAATTGTAGTCGTAAAAGAGACTTAATTATGATGCAGTTCACAAGATATTTTACTATAGAAATGAGGCGGGTGTTACTTCTGATACTAAATTTCCTGAAATATTTTATTTGATTTATGATGATCAGATTATAATGAAAAAAATTGCGAACGCAAACTCAGACATATAAGTTTAACCGAGATGAATAATGGTATACTGGGACAACATAAAAAAAGCTTCTAAAAAATAATGCCTGTTAATTCAGAAATTAGAAGCTATTTTAAATATGGCCATCTTTATATCGAACCAAACTGATATTTCATTGAATCATAATAATACAATATGATATCGTAAAAAAACCTGAAGGCCAATCCTCGTAATAAAAGTTCGGTCACAGTTCAGTTCCAATCAACCCTCGATCTCACAACTGTCATAAAATATATTTTTGTCGTAAAGTATTAAACATCCAACGTTAATTGTAATGTGATTATATGCTATTATAAACGAAAATTAAATCTGATAGTTTTAGTAATACTTTACTATTATACAACAAAAATACCATTTATGACAGTTGCGAGATCGAGAGTTGATCGGAACAGATTTGGCCTCCTGGTCTTTCGGTACGTTCTTTGTAAGTTCAGTAAACTAACCCTTGAAACGTTTCAAAATTTTGTATAAATGCTACGTCCAAATGTATTTACGAGGTCTTATTGTAAAATGAAATCCAAACAGTATAACGACTGTGCTATACACAAATTCATTGAAAATTACTTCGAATTAGACATGTAAATATTAAATATTTTACATTACGTTTATCATGTAGACTGGGTTGCATGGGAATGGCTAAATCTGAGAGATTAATTTTGTCCTAACACAATACGTTTAGGCTTACAGATTTCTGTGTTGTGGAGTATATCCACGGGTCCATTAAAAAATTAAAGTTAAGTAAATAAGGGATAAATTGATTGATTCAGATGTAGACTAATTGAGAATGTTTCGAAGAACGCTGGCATTGTTAGACGCAAACTTTGAAGAAATCGACTAACTTAGTTCGTTTCTTTTTCATTTCACATATAATTTTTACATGACTATTTATCTTCATTCAATTATTATTTTTTAAAGATTTTTAATTGTAGTCGCCCAAATAGGCATAAATCATCACCATCATTTATGTCACATCATCATCATTTAGCCTTTAATAGTCTACTGCTTCTTAGATAGTTTTCCTTCCCTTGGCAGTGAGGTTGTCCTGCGTAGTTTGCTCCCCAAGTCGGCTCTTACAACGCCCATAGGATTAATAGGCAGAGTGACACTCCGTATTCTTCACTATATAAAAAACAAAGCCACCCATTTTATAAAAAACAAATTATGTAGTGGACATTGATAAATGAGATAATATTTATGCACCACGTTTTAAAATGTCACGCCATTAGATGAACCGAAGAATAAAGTTACAGTGCAGTGTGTATGAGTCTAAATCATCCTTTAATAGTCCACTGCTGGATATAGACCTCTCCTTAGAAAGGAGGTTTGGCCTACTATACTACGCTGGCCAGACGGGTTGGATAGGGTTTGTGTCAAGTTTGCCTTCTCTTTGCAGTGCTGTATACGACACAAGGTATGCCAATATATTTTGTATAGCACAGTGGAAGTTCTGTTCTTTGTATCTTGAGAATGTTTTAGCGAATAACTGAAATGAGCAATTGTTATAACCATGGTGTTAAAAGAAAAGACTGTTGGTGACAAATTATTCATACAGTAACTCCATAAGTTTGTTAACAAACAGTTAATCAAAACATGTTGTACTAGTGTGTTTCTTCTTTTCGAGTTTACTTATGCAGATAGATTAAAAAATGCTAATTCGTGCTTTATGTCATTTTTAATTGGAAATTTTATAAACATAAATGATGTTTTAACAACAAATCAATATTTTTACTCTTTAAACCATTTGTGTTCTGCGCTACTAAAATGGTATAAAAGCACAAGCCCGTTTTTATGTTCTAGACCTGCGCAATGGCCACGATTTCAATTAAGCAAGAAGCGTGACCACTGAACTACACCACTGCTGTGTCATTTGCAAATTTTTTTTGGTAACGACGACACGACACCACTGTAATGAAGTTGTAACACAAAAATTCAATCTTCAACTTCATTTATTTTTCATTCGTCTTATTTATTTTCATATAATATGATAATTTTAAAAAGGCTTTTTAAGAAGTTTCTTTTTTTTAAGAAGGCTTTAAAGATAGCAGATCAAGTGAAGCAAAGACACGGTGAAAAAAAAAAAGTTAATGTATAATATTATTAATATCGAATCAAAATTATAAATTAATTTCGTTGTTTTATGTTGTAATGGATACAATTATTATGTTTTACGAATCCCTTGTGAATGAGACCAATTTCAACATTATCATCAAAAATTAACACAACGAAATGTTTTATTTCACGTTATACATCACTCATCACCAGTGGTGTCGTTACAACAAAAAAATTGTAAACGACACCCCAATGGTGTGGTTCGGTGGTGTCGTTTACAATACACATTGTTGTGCAACGATGCCGATTATGTTCTGCATGTATTTATTTATTTATTCAATTTTGTGATAAATAAGGAATTCTTTTAAACACTACATATACTCTCTGTTATATTCTCAGATTAACTTAGTCAGTTATACAGTACTAGTACAATATGTAGGATTGTCAAAACAACTTACTTTTCTTTCTTTACTTTTTCTACAAAATTCTCATTGATTTTTATAAAAATCATGAAAAAAGTTGTAAAATGAAGAACACAGTGTACAGTGAGAGTATGTATAAAAGTGTTAAATAATAGTATGGTGTGTTCCTTCGCGGGCTTAAAATACCCTTACAATAGTATAATTAATAGTAAAATGTATATGATGCACATGACATGCTACTGAAATACATTCAGGATCCTATGAGGTAAAAGCTTGTGATGTATCATAATCATAAAAGAAGATATATTTTGATCTATATAATGTCACTGATCAATCTCTTTGAAGCAGCAGTAAGGAATGTTGTTAGATAAATCTTAGTATAGCAGTATAACAAGACGAGATATAATAATATCTAATACTTTGACGTGTTAATACAGTTTTTTTACGCTCACTGTATTCCAAATAAAAAGAACTAAGGAGATTTATCATCATGGATTTATAAGTTGTTAGATCGATAAACCATGAGTTATACCAAGATTGTTTTGTAATATATGTTCGGTTCTCATCTATTTCTTATAAATCTATGATTATTATCAAGCAATCGCTTGTTTATAATTTTGATGTGGAGGAAAATCTATATATTATTGTCCATATTGTTATTCGTTAAAATTATTACATATTATTATTGATGTGTAACATCTTTCCTTTTGCTTTCATTAACAGCCCATTAGAGTCTACTGTTTTTTATGGGCTTCTTAGAAGAAGGTTTATACCACACTGGCCAGACGGATTGGTATAGGGTTTGTGTCAAGTTGTCCATGCCGTGCTGTTGCTCCTTTAGTCGGTTCTTACGACACCCGCGGGATGAATAGGGGTGGTTTCACTCCATATTCTTGTCCCCGGTTGAGCACTCTTTCAATCTGTGAGAGTAATTTCGTGAAAAGGGACGGAATTGTGTAACATGAAGCCTGAGAAGCGCCCGTTATTGGATTTGAGACAGATGAGTGTGATGTCAAGTGTGTGGCGACCTTCACATATAGCCAAACAGAAATATATATCTAGGAAGACAAACCGGACTACGGAGTAACTGCTAATCCTGCATCACGCAATTAAAGTTTCCGCGTCGAAAAGTGTCCTCTTCCGAGGATCGTGTCTTTTGTTGGAGACACCTGGAAATAACCCTCGTTCCTCCAGAGATGTTACACATCATATGCGATTATTGGAAGGCTCGCTCGTTTGATTTTAAATTACAGTACAAATGAATTATTTTTGATAACGGGCTATTTACACAAAAGAAAAGAAGTTTTTGGACAGTAATTTCAGTTTTTTCTCCATATCCAAATAAGATATAGAACTATTAAGAGTATGAAATAAACGATGTTTTATGATGGATGTCTTGACAAAATCAGCGATTTGTACATACATTTTTATAATATTGTTCAGCAAAAGGTCACATTTTCGTGGTCTATTTGTAATTTGTTGAGAGATATATTACCATACGAAAAAAAACTACTTTTATCTTTTTCTTCTAGTCGGTAAAAATCCTATCATTTTTTTTGTACATAACTTGACTGTTTTATATTAAAAGGATATTGTTAAATATATAGATATGTGTTTTTACTCTGCGCAGTAATTTGACACGAGTAATATATTTACAATGAAGTAAAGAGAGGCAAAATATAATACCATTTAAAAGTAAAATGGTTATGTCAAATATTTGTAACTTATTTTCTAAGATTGTGCTGTCTCTTTTTATCTCGCTAGTTTTACTTAAGATAGACTGCAGAAGGACTAGTTTTAAGTCCTACTTAAGGCAGCAAAGTTGACCGAGAAAACAGTCAAGTTGCTCTAGTATTAATATATAATTATAATATTAAAATAGAAACTCGCTATGTCTTTGAATAAAAGTAGGTTGAAAGTAAATTGTTGTAGGAATAAAAACATAAAGAAATTTTCGTTTTGCTTATTAATAAAGCTTCACAGTATAATTGTATGTTATTTTGTTATCATCTCGAGGTAAAATGCTGAGTAAATTTAGAGTAAACTGTCTCATTAGGAGAATCGTCACTAACACGAGAACAATATTTGTATGTTTAACAGTGTATGAGTATATTTAAATATCTTGCTCCTCTATCTTGCCCCTTTTTTAATTAAAAACATTGCTGTATCAAATTTAATTTTGAAATCATAAATACTTACTAAGAAACAGCAATGTTTATTTTTTTATTCGTTTTCATATACTTTTTTTTTGTTAAGTTAACTTAAGTTTGTGCAAGTTTAGAACTTATATACTTTTTTTTTGTTAAGTTAACTTAAGTTTGTGCAAGTTTAGAACTTGTTAAGCTTGATCAAGTGGTACCACCCCAGTCTATAAAAATCGATATCAATGTTGAAGAGAACATATATATTTGTAAGAATTCAGATAAGGCTCTTGAAATAGAAAGGGACGTAGAAGACTGGAGCCTTTTACTCGAAGACAATAACTTACTTTAAATAAAGTATAGTAACTATATTCAAAATTTTATTGCGAGCAAATGGAAATTATACCATCCAAAATCACAAAGGAAATTCGAAATTTCAAATCGAATTCGAATTGTTCTGAGGCAACAAACACAAATAAACAAAGTACAACCAAGTTAAGAAACTCCTCAATTTTAAAGTCTGTTAAAAAGAAAAGATGTCGGAGGATGTGTGACAACGTCGTGAAATTATTGTGTAATATATTGAGGTCCGTGATCTGTTTGTTGTACCCAATCGCTACAGAATGATGACAACTAAGCTTTGGCTGTCTTTGAGTTCGTACCTGTGTCTAACAGTTAGTACCAACCAAGTATAAACGCTTAAAATTTGTCAAAAATATCTCGAAAACAAAAATGTTACCTATCTGGGACATAAGCAACCTTTAAATTTCAGTAATAGACGTATTTATTACTTTATTTTAAAGGGATTTACCATGAAAGTCTTCGGAACATATGGGCCGGCTCGACGGGAATGATACCACGTTATCACAGAAAACCGGTGTTAAGCATATCGTTGCTTTTCACCGAGTGATTGAGGTGACCAAAGTCAAACCCCTCCTCCCACCAATTCCAAGAACTTTAGAGGGAGGTGGCACTAAAAGGACGGCAACGTTTTATTTATTTATTGTTTTATCGTGTGGAAACCTCCACGGGTCATCACCTCACGGTGAAGTGGTATGTCAGAATCATGCCGACTACAACCATATGATGTTCCGTCCCATAGGGTTTTGCCAGGGACTCCGGTATACCATAGGAAGGAAATCCCCGAAGACCGCTACAGACCTCAGCCGCCACAGGCAGCCACACAGAGGCTAAGAGGGGCAAGCGGAACACGTCGCGCCACTGTCTCAGACCTGATCCTGCTAGGTTAACGGCAACCTATTATTTCAAGATTAACGAAGTCACGTTTTGGAATATCTTAAAATTTGTACACGGTTCGTCATGATCATATTTTAAAAACTATTTGTTTTTGGAAGTTTAGGTAGGTTAGCGCAGCTCGAGGCTTCAAGTACCTATGTTTGGTTTATATTCTATTTAATTAACTGTAAGTAAGTACTTAAAAGTACTGCTTGCAATAATCCTAATACAGGATTTTTTTAATGTATTATGATTTTCAAGTAAGGCCGTGAATATTTTTATTATATTTTACTAGCTTACTCCACCACTGTACGCTTTTCACGAAATATTTTGCCTCGCACAACTAAAAATTAGTAGTTCCAGACCGATACGATCATCAAACCTTCAAGAAAAGGGCTCTCCCACCTTAAAGGCCTGCAAACGCGCTTGTCTCCTGAGTTCATGAGCGGCGGTATTCAATTTCCATCAGGTGATCTGTCTGCTTGTTTGCCCCCTATGTCATAGAAAAAAGCTTGTCTTGTGGCGATGAGTTCGTTTATTTATTTATTTTATTTTCATATCAATCCATCCAATCCAATCAATATATAGTTTATGTTTATATCACACCAATAAAAGCGCTTTAATTTTTCCTTTATAATAATTTCCCACTAATTATAGGTCAAATTATAGGTCAAGGTATAGGTCCGTTCTCATTTGCCTAAATAAAAAATTTTTTTGTTTGTCCTCTGCATTTTTTAACTATTGATCAAATTGTGATGACAATTTAATATGGTGTTTCTATTTGGAATCTGAGCTCTATTTAGAATCATTTGCTTAGCAAGCTTATGATTATAGGATCATTTGCAAAGCATAAAATATAGGAGTCAAAGGTTATTTTGGCCTTGGAAGTTATAGGTCTACGCCTAGGTCTTTCGGTGTTAAGGTGAAATTCCTTGTTTTCACTTCCATGTCATTCACTCCCGTATCAAAAAGTATTTAAAAATCCACTCCGTAGATTGTTAATTTATTTATTGTAAACTAAAATATATCTATGTGAATATTTTTACATTCAAATTATACACATTCCGTAGATTAACAATGTTTAGCATTATATCTGTAGCGAGTTTCTATTTTAAGTAAACCTAATAAAGTTTAACGATCTAATGCTTAAAAAAAATCATTTAGCCTAACTAGTTTAGCCCTTAAAGGCAATTAATAAAGTAAGCCTTTACAATTGAACATCGCCAAACGCGTAAAAGTGTTAGCCGTTAAACTTTAGTTGTGTTTTTTACGAATATTCAAATTTATTCAAATGCTTAACTGATGAGCAGAATTATTGACACTTGATTACACAGTTCAAAAGTCCTTAATCAATTTGATTGTGTTCAGAATCACCAATAATATTTAATAATTATGAAGAAATACTCGTATAAGATAGAAATTTAGCTCGTCATGAACAAGTACAAAACCAGGTAAGTAAATATGACGATCAATTAACAATAACTTTGCCTCAGCACAACCGTTTGGAACGACATGTGGACTAATTCAAATATCTTCTGACAATTTCTGCAAAATTAAGGACTTCAGGACTGTATAATCTGTATGCTGTCTTAATTACTACGAATGCTAATATATCTTACAAGTCATCGAAAATAGTTTGCATAATTTTAGAGACAACTTACAGAAAAACATTAGAAATGAAAGCTTGTAAAAAACTTATAAGTAAATTTTTACTACCTACATACCGCTTAAGTCAGCACGATGTGGTAAGCTCTTAGCATTAGTAGTATGTTACTGGTTGCTACGGTTACTGAAATAGCATTTTTCTTATCATATTATTACCTTCTCTTTTATCTATATATTCCTCCAGTGTATGTTTCAGTTACAGATAGTGGTGACATTTCAGATTATGGCGACGCAAATGAAATAATTCTGCCCGTTTAAAGTTTTGCTGGACGCTGAAATTTTTAACAAAACTTTTGTTCTCTTTAGATATCTAAAGAGAACAAAAGTTTTGTTAAAAAGTGCATACAAGAGTGCGTGTTGGCCGGTAAAAACGCATCAAATTAAATGTGTACGTATACGGCGTAATGTGACACAGTGACAATATTGCTTTTTCGTGTAATTTGGGAGTAACTCCTCTTTGTTCCACTGAAGTTTTTTTTCTTTTGGAAATGGTATTTGTATTGGACACTGTTTTGCGTTTAAACTCACACTAGTTCCATTATACGGTCAACATTGCTTTTAAATAAGGCTAGCTCAACTATATCCAGGGTGAGGTGTGTGGGTGTTTGATCTGATTAAACAATATTTGATCAAAGAGCTGTATTTCCCTTTGATGGTGTAAAGAGGCTGTAACAGGTGCATTTTAGGGTCACGTGGCCCGTGACGGCTCCGCATCTGTCTGGATGTCAAATCTGTTGGGACTGGCCAGTTTTCACTTTGGACTTGTTTGGACAGTTAAGTAAGCTACCATTGTTTGATTTATAAGACCGTTGCCGTACTATTTCGTACGTATAAGAGCGTAATTGACTGAAGGGAAGTGGCAGCAGTGTAGTTGGACCTGCCACCAATTTTGTATATCTCTTCCCTGCCAACTAATTGGCGGCGTCATTCCTGCGTGAATTGCTATGCCCATTTGAATCACTGAAGGAACACTATTGCTTGAGGGTAAATGGTTTTTGGCATTAATTAATGAGTCAAGAATTCCTTTTAATTTTACAGCATATCGCCGGCGATTCGGTCGTTTTTTTTATTTGGTACTCCAAAAATTATTTACATTCGTTCAAAAATCGTTTTGTACAATATAGGCTTGTACAAAAAGAACACCAGACAATGTAATAATCACTTAATCATCACATGCCTTTTATTAAGTAGAAAAACCTTAGATCTAATTTTATTCAAAATAATAAATACTAAAACACTTTTATATGTTAAAAAGAACCACTTACAATAAGAAAAAAAGAATACATGAATGGAGGTAGGTACGAGTATACATAACTAAATGTCTAACAGACGCCCTAATTTTAAGCGTTTCTGACGATTGCAACTTGAATTATCAGTGTATAGATATATTTTATAACATCACAAGTAAAAATATAACTTCAAAGCAAAAATTGTATAAAAATATAAGATCTCTGCACGGCTTTTACATATACCTAAACATTAAGTATTGCAAATATGATATGCTACAGCGTCTATTTGTTTTAAAGGGGCTACAGTGAATGTCATTCCCGGCGTTTCAAAGTGCCTTTGTCATTCGCAATTTTATACTCACTACCTAGACAGGTAGAATTAGCAAAAAAAACCTAAGAAATCCGGTAAATTCCTATTGGTGCGTAAAAATTTGTTTATTAAACACAGCTATTAGGGATTGATTGCAATAAAAATTATAACAAAATAATGTCAGCTAAGGTGCCAAAAAAAGGTCAAAAATTGTAAAAACCAGTTTTCCCGTCTGGAGCGAACACTAAAACTTCTACGAAAAAAATTTGAATCTAACAAATGTGTGCAATAAACAAGCAAAAAAACTGAAATTTGTAACACAACACTTTTTTGTTGTACACTTCTCACACAACACTTCTCAAAATGTTGTAAGCTTTTTGCAAACCGTCTACTGTGTAAATGTGACCTTATTTCAACTGGACTACGGTGGCTGTCCCTGAAAGTACCTGTTTATAGACTCTTCAAACAAATTTATATTTATCCAATGATCTGAAAATAAATATATTTATAGTTAAACTCCTCCTTAGTAGATAGGTGTCGAAATTATAACGTTTTTAAAAATTGAAACCCTCTTAATTGCATGAAAAAAGGTCACACACACAAGGACTACAACAATGATAACATCAAAATAACATCAGTTCCTGATGGTTAAATATTTATTAAAAATATTCAAATAAGTAAAGTAATTTTCCGGACCAAAAAGCTAATTCTACCGCTCTACACTCTAGTTACCGTGACGTGTTGTATCTATTGATTATATTTATATTAAGAAAAAAGAACAATATAGGTTTGTTGCCTTCTGAGTATTAGATTTAACCTAACTATTGAAAAGTTAGTAAACAAGCTTAGTTCATTTAGCCCCGTGGTAATAACAAATACCTTCGCCAAACGGCAGCAACGCGACACAACAGTTCACTCAATATTTACTCACTCTAAGCGGATTAATGCCATCGGTCTATTCGAATCACTGCAAAATCAGGTATTGGATGCATTGCATAGTGCACTTATACTTGTGATTTACTGAACTGCATTTATTAGTTACTAAAGTTGAAAATTTGATTTAAATATTTATCTTATTACAGTGAACAAATTCATCAATCAATTAATTTCTTTTTGAAAACTGGTGCAACAATTAAGTATAACAGAATCATACTGTAAGACATCGAAAACGATGACTGTTATAAAGAATATATTAGAACAAAAACTTTGTACATAATGAATGTAATAAATAAAAATCAATTTTCGTAAGAAATGGATCAAGTTCGTGTCCTTGATCGCAAAAGAATTAATGCATTTATGAGTCTAATTCTTGCGAATAGCTGTGGATGTCATATCCACCTGGTTCAATTTCAGCAGAAATTTCCTGGGCCTTATTCTTTTGGTCTTCTTTTTAAGACAGTAATTTTCAAAAATATATCACCCATTTCAATGTGTAGGTATGTATACCAATGATAATGGTTCGTAATAAATTGTATTCTTAATTTTATACCTTTAGAGCTTGTATTTTTTCGTAAATTTGAGTCACACGGGTAGCACCGTTAGATGCCATGGTATAATTAACTTCCCAAATAAAAAAATCTAAATCGGTTCATAACTGACGGACTTCTTAGGTAACAAATAAATAAAAATACAGCCAATTTGAAACTTCTTTCTTTATTGAAGTCGGAGATATAAAGAACGAGTTCAACAGTTGACTCCACTTAAATAACACATCCAAAGTCTTGACAGAATACGAATCTCAAAGTTAATTTACTAGTTAGTAGACTTGATAGCTATCAAGTCTCAAGTGCAATTTATATTGACGCTGTGGTGTATTGAAACTGCATGCAAGTTTGCGAGGTGCGACCTCGACTAGTTCAAATTGTTTTAGCTGCAATTTGCCCAATCTAAGTGCGGGCCAGTTTCTGTTGTATTGAATACTAACTTGTTTACCTATATGTACACTTCAAAGGCAGCTTGCAGTAGGTTAACTAAATATGCTAGAGGTTTAGTTTTCCTCTGTAATTTGTGGAACCTGGCTTACCTACTACTTTGGCTACCTTGGCATTTGTAGAATCTGCCAGTCGTAGAATTAGGTATTTTGAACTTGTTTGACATTTCTATAATCTGAAATTCCTAATAACTTAGCATTTTATATGTAGTTTATTATTGAATAAAATAATAAGCTATTTAATATCGTGCTATGAATCTAAAATAAAGTTCTGTGAATTGCCTATGCACATTTCGCGCCAAAAAATGAAGGCATTTCTTATTATGGGGGGGGGGGGTATGATTTGTTTGTTATTTATACCTCCTTGGTCACTGATATACAACGACTTACATAAACGTACTACTACTGTGTGATGTGCATGTATGGTATACAATGTAAAACTATTACGTAATTAACTTAAGTTAACCTACTGTAAATTGCATGCTCTGCCGTACAGAATAGCTAGGTGCTACGTGAATAGTAGGACACTCGGATCGCATCGAGAGCGTTAGTTAGGAAGTTTGGCAGAGAATAACTTCATAGAGAAGATAATCCTATAGGTACTTTGAGATAGTATGTCTTTCGGACCGATAGTTTCGCCTTTGTCATTATCTAATATTATAGTTTATACGGATAGATTGTGGTCTGTTAACGAGATTCCTGATGACACAAAGAGCTCGGGTACCTGCATACGGAAGGCGGAGGACCACGTACTATGGCGCTTATTGGGAGAGGGCAATGGTCGGTAGTGGACTACTATACGCTAATTGATTGATACAAGCAATAGTATTAATATCAAATATCTGGATCGTATACCCAAAGTTGAGTGTCGCCGAAAAGTTCCAGTTCTTTAATAACACGTGAAAATACTTCCCAATAAGTGAAACCATCACGTCACAGCCGCAAGTAGCTGTAATTACGTTTAGTTAGTAGCCTTTCAATCCCACGTGTTTGTAAAAATAGAACTTTCTTTTCGTGACAAGTAATATAAAAAGAAACTCGAAAAACCGTTAACCGTTAACGAAAACTCGTTACTTCGTAAACAATAGTAACTGCTCGGGCTATATGCTCGTTTGCTGCCTTAATAGTATAAAAACTATACAAACATACAGGTATAAGTATAAAAGGCCTGCTAATTGTGTTTAAAATGCCAATTTTAGAAAATCATTTCTATCAAAAAGAAAAAGCCCAAACAAGTAGAATGCAAATTATTTGCTATTTGTTAAACTAAAACAACGTATCATAGAAATTATGCCAGTTGTGCCAATTTAGCTTTCCACTTGTCTAGAACTGTACGTTACAACTTTGTCTACTTGTAACCGCATTTGCACTAAGTTCCAACTAGTTCTGCCATGATTTGTAAACGTAGCTTATTAAGGCGTTAGTGATGCAGATGCGCCTCAAATACCGCAATGCTATTTTTTCTTTTAAAAATTGACCGTTTTTTTTTAATTTGCGTGCACACTAACTGTGTAGAAAATACTGCTTTGTAAACTACTAAACTATAAGTGTTATATTGTTCTTAAATTTCAATTGATGTTGACGAATTTTTGGTTGAAACACGACGTTGATCATATTTTTTTTAGTTTTACTAAGTTTGAAGGCCTACTGATTTGTGACGTGCCTTGGGAGAGCCATGCTCAAAAGCTTAACTAAATTTCTGTTACAGAAGGTGGCTTTTGGAGAGTTGTGGGTTGTGTGAGATAGACTGAGTGATATATACGCTGCACAGCACAGCTATAAAAAGTTGCGTCGCACAGAGTGCTATGATCGCTGGTAACGTATAAACCCCTAACTCAGGAAGCACTACAACCAGGTAGTCATCGACAACCCACTAATGTAGAGTTAATTTTTATTTAATGAGATAGGTTATTTCTTCTATGTTTATTTTACAGTTTGGATTTATTTTTAGGGTAGAAAATTTCAATTAAAATTCCTTTGATCACATTTATTTCATATTTACATTTTGAAATGAATAATTTAATTGTAACGCTCTTCGATTAATTTGACACGCGGTCACGTTGGCAATTAGTAGTGAAAAATTTTAACAGAGCAGAATTATCGTAAATTTACGTAAGAACTAATTAAAAAATACTTCTTTAGATAATTTGATACAGTTAAAACTGATCTCATTCGCTCGTTTTCTGAAAGAATGAATCAGGGAACTGAAGAATAGGCAAAATATTATTTTTAAATGCTTAATTAAGTAACTCTTTCGTCTAAAGAGCTTAATCACTGTCTATAAAAAACTAAATTCTTCCTTGCTCTTGGCATGGTCTAATGATCTTAAATATTTTTTTGCGTCGTTTACTTGTGGTTTCATATGGTTAAAGGAAAAATTTAGAAACATACGCGTCAAAAGCTTAATCAATTTTAGTTTATTTCATGAAGTTTAAAATTATTCGCTCTTCTGGGTTTAAAAGGTTCTCGTCTCTTGAACAGTCATAAAAATGTGTCTTTTTATGGATCCAGACGAAGAATGAAATTTATTTTGTTGTCGTAAAAGAAAATTAGATTTAACCATAAATCAGAATTGCATAATGTAGAGTGCATTATGCACTATACTTTTTAACAAAAATACTAAGACTAGAAATGTTAGCTTAAAAATATAGTGAATGAAAGCTTTAATACGGTTTTGGATAGATATCTTGTCACTTTTATGTCAGAACTTAAACTCGACTTGTAATGTGGGAGCCAGTTGGAAGCTTTTGTAAGCGGGCGTATGTCAGCAATTGTGTTTGCAATTTGGGGTCCTGGCGATGATTGATAAGACGAACAGACCGTCGGTATTCTGTACGTAAATTTTTAAAACCTTAAATTATGGCCGGTAAGTGGCAATATAAATGTGTGTGTGTGTGTGTGACTTTCTACTCCAGGACACTGCCCCGGGTCGTCTCACCGGGTCGTATTTACTTTGGACGAAAATATATATTACTGGCGAAATATTTATGTCTGATACCTTCACTTGTTTTTTTAGGGTACACAGGTGTGAATATATGCATTTAAAGTATTAGCAAGAGCATATTTTGCATACCCCTAATGCTCCTAATGCGATTAGATAAGCTTAAATATTGTTTACAAAATAACTTTACTCAAAAAGCTGCAGCCTCCTTATACTTATCAACACAAAGTCAGTCTTTATATATTAAAATTACATTGGCGCTCTTGTGTTTGTAATTTATAATTTTCTAAACTTTTACTTAATACATGGGACTTACGTCTTTCGGTGAACGACGAAACAGCAATTAAGTTATAAACACAAGCTCACTTTCTACGCACTTAAAATCAAAGCGCTTATAAGTTAAATTCTTAGTATATAACGAAGAAAGTGGATCCACAAGAACTGGGGAAAATTAATAAGTAGGTACTAATATACTCGTATATTCATTTTGATTACATCAATACCTCTTTCGGTGCCAATTAATTCTTAGAAAACCAGCGTCATAAAGGATTGCCAAAGTTATGTAATTTTTCCATGGAATTTTCTTGACTTTATTCTTTATTTAAATGACACCTATGAAGGACATAGCTATTTTGCCAGATGACTCATCTCACAAAATTTGCCCTACGTGGACTTCTTAAACTTGTGTTTAAGATATAATATTGTAACGACATTTGTGCGTTTCATCAAGTATACTTTATTATTGGAATTAGGTTTTCAGTTAGTTATGTGTCTCAAGTTGGAGAGTCCATGAAATACAAACTCGAGCTGAACTGTATATTTCATACACTAACATATATGAAGTTATGCAGGTGCGTAAATATTTTATTTTTTATGAATAAATGAATAAAAAAATAAACATGTGGGGGACCGGGTGTCATCCCTCCGCCACCAAGGAAGGATCCTGCAACCAGGTAAGGTGATCATGCCTGGCGAGCCGCGGTCCAACGGTTGATGTGGAGTAGTTGTAAATATGCTTGAATTATTCAAATCGCGATACAGGATAAGCAGTTACTCCGTAGTTCGGTGTGTCTTCGTTAGATGGCGCTGTAGTATATTACTTCGTTTCATCGTATGTGGAAGTTGCCACAAATAAAACTCCGAGAAGTTTGGTTTTAATATACCACATAACTTTTTACCGTTGTCGATTTTATAGCATGAATATGTTATAGATATCAAGATAATAATATTTTAAAAACTTTCTGAAACAGGGTAAAATAAAAAGATTACACTGATAACGAATTTTAAGTTAAAGTATCTGTTTCATTGGTAATATATAGTTAAAGTATAAGTATGATTTAATTAAAATCACCGTTACTGGAATTCTGGAGTGGATTGATTGAATTCTGGGCTTATAAATAAAAAGCTCTTTTAGCAGAGAAAATTGAATAAACGAAAATTTTGTTCAATTTGAGGGCCTCCGTCGTTTATACTGCGCTGTCTTTTGTAATATCTATAAATGTCATCACGTCTCCTATTTTCCTGAAATAATTACTACTACGAAGTAATTTTTTTTTTGAAAATCTGCCCATTTTAGCTAAGACGTACATAAGTTTCTTCGCACTAGTAATTCATTCTGGTTCAGCTAACTTAAAGTTACCTAGATGGTTTAAATGTTACTGACTAGTTACACGAAGTTTCTCTTCCTAATTTAGAACTTCGGGAGCATGTGGCGTAGCAATCACCCCAACCATAGGTGGCTGTCCTTTAATCAAAAATTTAAAACTAAACAACAAAACTGTTTACGCGCGTTCATGCTTTTCTGCTTTTACTACTCTTGGATTGTGAAAGGGCAGGGCCATGTCGTGCGGTGTTCCGCAGGGGTCTGTCCTAGGACCTCTCCTGTGGAACATCGGGTACGACTGGGCCCTACGAGGGCGTCTCCCCCCCGGGCTGGGTGTAATCTGCTACGCGGATGACACCTTGCTCACGGCCCGGGGGGCTAACTTCCAGGAGGCGGCGCGCCTGGCCGCCACGGGAGTTTCCCTGGTGGTCGGGCGCATTGAGGCGTTGGGTTTGCGGGTGGCCCTGGATAAGACGGAGGCCCTATTATTTCACGGGCCCCGTCGTGGTCCACCCGCCGGCGCCTCAATCGAGGTCGGCTCGGTCCTCGTACCGGTCCGGGCCCAGATGAGGTACCTGGGTCTGGTCCTAGACGGTAGGTGGCTCTTCGACGAGCACTTCCGACAGCTTGGTCCGAAGCTGGTGGACACTGCCTCCGCCCTAGGGCGACTTTTGCCAAATTTGGGCGGGGCCAGTGTTCCCACGAGGCGGCTGTACGCGGGGGTTGTCCGGTCCATGGCGCTTTATGGTGCACCGGTGTGGGTGGTGGCTCTGACCGCCCCGAATAGGGCGCGCCTCTGGCGCCCCCAGAGGATATTGGCGGTCAGAGCCATACGCGGATACCGCACGGTGTCCACCGAGGCGGCTTGCGCCTTGGCCGGAACACCCCCGTGGGATTTGGAGGCGGAAGTGCTCGCCGAAGTTTATCGGCGAGTGGCTGACTTCCGGGCGGAGAGCGGATTTCGCCCTCCGCTCGAAGACGTGCGCGAGTGGCGCGAAGCCGCTCGCCGAGCCACTATGGTGAGATGGTCGTTCCGGCTGGAGACTCCACGCGCTGGCTTCGCCGCCGTGGAGGCTCTCCAGCCGGTCATCGCCGAGTGGGCAGGGCGGCAGCACGGGACCCTTTCCTTCCGGCTGACGCAGGTGCTTTCCGGGCACGGTTGCTTCGGAAAGTACCTGTACTCGGTCGCTAGGAGGGAATCGAGTCCCGCCTGCCACCACTGCGACTGCGGTGAGGATTCGGCCCAGCACACGCTGGCGGTTTGCCCCGCATGGGCGACGCAGCGCCGGGCCCTCACTGCAGTCATCGGAGCAGATCTCTCGCTACCGGCCGTAATTCGCTCCATGGCCGGTAGCGACAGTTGTTTTACCGCGGTCGCAACCTTCTGCGAGGAGGTAATCTCGCAGAAGGAGGCGGCGGAGAAGGCCCGGGAGGACGACCTCCACTCGGACCTGATCCGCCGCCGGCGAACCGGGCGGCGGAGGCGCGCTTACCTGCGCCTCATGCCGCCCTGAGTGTGTCCCCTCCACCCGCATTAGTTGGCCAGCCGCGAGGGGGCGGCGTCCGCGTGTGCCGGACGCCGCCTAAAGAGTGGCTCCACTGAGACGGAGCCCGCGTCAGGAGCGGGCCGGCGCTGGGAGGGGTCCAGAAGGAGATAGCTACCTGGACCCTTCCTAAACTGGAAGCGCAAAGAGGGCACACCGTGTGGTTTTAGTCGGTTCGAGTCCGACACACCGCCTCGCCGAACGAGAGCCCCGGCGGGGTGACGGTCCGAGGGGATTTCCACACGTAAAAAAAAAAAAAAAAAGGTAACGCGTTTCTGACTTCTGAGTTGCACCTCTGGTCGGTCTGCTCGATTACCACCTAGTCCATAAAAAAGATATATGCAAAGCAACAAAAACATTTTAAATATGTGTTGAGTATTGACATGATTATATTTTGTCTCATTTCTGCATAACCTCACCTACCCTTGCATCCATAGAGATATACCTAAGCATAGAGAGAACACGGGGTATAGGAGTGTATACTGTAAGTGGAAGCGATACAGGCAACGAGAGAGATGGATCACCGATATTTCCCTCTGTCTCTGTTTAGCTAAGCTGCGATGGGCTACTTATTAACCCCTCGTATTCCCCAGCCTACCACAATCGCCAATATAAATCTAAGTTCCTCTTTCAAACAATAACATTTAATTACACTTGAAAGTGAGTAGTCAAACAGCATCGCTTGACATTGCGCTCCGCCATTTTGAATTCGCAGCCCTCGTATTTACTCGTTACCTCACTGCCTAGTTGTTTGACGACTCAGTTTCTGAACTGTTCCTCCTTGGCCTTTAGTTTGAGAGAAGTCAAATCGTACTCTTTTCTTTTGTCTTGTTACCTTTTTGTTCACAAGCCGGATCTTTTGTTGGAAAGCATTTCGTTTTTGTTTTAACCTTTTGTTTGTGTTGCATATGAAATGGTTGTTGTTATATACTTAGGTGTTATTTATGAAGTTATTTTAGAACAGTATGTTGTATTGTATTGACATTTAAACTTCGCTTCTTTTTACATTTAATGTTAAGTTAGATACTCAACCAAAAATTCATAAAACAATGTTGAAAAAGGGGTGTTAGTTGCAGTAACATGTTTGTTTTTCTCCATATCTAAATATTTTGGAATAGGCAGTCTCATTAGTCATATTAATAACTACAAAAATGTGTAAAAAATATTTCAACCCAGACACAGAACAACTGATCGTATTCATCACATAATATTCTATAAATATATCTATATACAATGTGTGTTGCCAGCAATATATAACGTTGATGATGATGATAACATGTAAACTACAGTTGTGACTACTGAGTTGAAGGTACATATGCGAGGGTACTCACTTTCCATCAGGTGACCCGTCTGCTCGTTTGCTACCTATATCACAAAAATCAAAAGCAACATCAATATCGTTCAACGACCTAACTACCTCTAGTGATTATATAAAAGAGAAAATAGGTATAGATAGTTCACCCGTTATAAACTTAGGAAGTTAAGATTAAAAGCTGAGTTTTTTTATGTATGAGTAGATGTTGGTTTTGAAGCAAGGCATATGTAAATAATGTAGACGCCGACGAAGCTGCCAGTTTTTTTTCAAAACTTTTTATTATTTTGTTGTCAAAGAAAATCGTTCAGATGTTTGCTCTCACGGTCACCACTCGGACTAAACGGCATTTACATAAATGAGAAGAAATAATCGTTTTTAACTAACCTCGTTATATAATAAGGATAAAGAATAACGAAGAAAAATTGCGCGCTAAAAATATAACCCTTCAGTTTAGCAGACGATTTATACAACCTAATCTGGATGGCCGTTAAGGCGGAGTAAGTAATTAGTGGGGTTGAAAAACACTTAAATTTCCCGATTAATGTGTTTTTGCGACACCCCCTAATGACCTGTAGGAAGGTGAAAAGGGAGCAAATAAACATCTTTTGCGGCCTCATTTAACATTGTCGGGGTCTATTACTCAAAGACACCGTTTACCTACTTATATATTTTTTAAATTCTTTTATAAAGTATTCAGAAATACAACGACGCTGTCCCTCTTTTAATATACGTTCTATGAACAAAGAGGAAAACATTTTCTATGAAAAATGCAACAGAGATATAGTTCTTAATATGCCAGGCATCTGCTCTTGGGAATGTAATTTGCATGAAGATAAAACTATTGTTTGCCTTTCCTTTTTGTGCTAAATTTAATGATTCTTTTACTCCTCAGTTTACGTTTATAACACATTTATTTTAAAGGCATCTCCCGCGCTAGGTATATGATCCTGTGACACAAAGAAAAGTGATGTCTTATTTGGGGATAGAACCCACAAAACTGAGACCGACGGCTTAACGTGCTCTTCGAGACACGGATTGGTCTTAATGTGTTAAGGATGGTCACCTATCCAGAGACTGACCTGGCTAGGATGGCTTAACTTTGCAATGTGTTAACCTACTCGGTTACCACTTACCTACGAGCCCCTCTTACTATGTTACTAACAATTGAATAGACTTAATGGTAGTGAACAAAATCCATTTTGAGTTTCATCCAGTGTGTCAGCATTGGATACTCTCACGAAGCATTGCAAGCAAGGTGAAACACGGCGTACAATCGTCAGCAACATAAAAGGTTTTTTGTAGTAAATAGGTACATTTTACAGACGCGCGGTTGAATACCTGGCATATTGACGTGTCATGTCAATTCTGTGTGAAAAATGTTACCTTGTTAATGTGTGTTTCAAACTTTAGGTGGTTTTTATTTTCCTTATCATATGTTATTAATTAACTTTTATTTTTCTATGCTTTGTTTTATGGCATAAATAATATTCTTTCTTTCTTTAGAAATTAAAAAAAATGTTTTAAGTTATGAAACCCCAAAAAGGTATTTCAGCACTAATAAACATCAGCTCCAAATCCAAACTTTATATTATAAATGTGAAAGTAAGTTTGTTACGCTTTCACGCCTAAACTACCCCTAAAAATTATTTTACCCATGGAAAGCTACATTATCAGCGAGTAACATAGGCTACTATTTACCGCGATAACTGTAACACACAAATTAAAAATGTATTTTGAGCTTTATTTTTAGTAAAACTCAGTTTTATTACAAATTATTGTAACATTTCCCAAAAGTGCATTAGCCGCGCGCAAGTATGTTCGACTCATCGACTAGAGTGCTCTGAAAAGTTTACATTAAATACAAATGCTTCCCTTACCTTCTATTTAAATTGAAGTATTCTAAGAACGAGCGACCGCGTCATAACTAAATATGTGTAACCGTTAATAACTAACTTTTCTTATGAACATCATCATCATCTCAGCCGAAAGACGTCCACTGCTGTACATAGGGTCCTGTGCTGCCCGCATCCAAAGGCTTCTCGCGTCCTTAACCAGGTCGTCGGACCACCTTGTAGGGGGCCTGCCCACCCTCCGTCTTCCGGTACGTGGTCGCCACTCATATACTAATATCGTGGTAATAGAGTATGAAAGAACGGTGCTTGATCGGCGTGATACTACAGCCTCACAGAAAACCGGTGTTAAGCAGTTCTTTTCTTGCTTTTCGTCAAGTGAGTGAGTATACCGGAGGTTCAACCTCTCCCTAGTTTATAATAATCGTTTATTACACAATTACATAAAAGAAGCTTAATCTAGACATATATTTGCTGTGTATAACATATATGTGAGAGTTTGACTGCCTCGGTGGTGCAGTGGTAGTGTATACGAATGCTGTGCTGAGGTTCGATTCCCGGATCAAACCCGGACCAAAAGTTTCTTTGATTAGCAAATATTTGTTTCAGAGTTTGAGTGTTTTCTATTAATAATGTGTATGTATTTCAAAAAAAATAGTATTCTATCAGTCAATCTATCTTTCATAGTATCAGCTCTGCTTAGTTTGAAAGTATTTCATTTAATTTCATTTATTTTTTTGTACACATTAATTTTAAATAAGTGATTAAGGAAACTATATTTACAAAGGCGAACTTAACCCAAACCTGAGTTTTCTTCCAGCGAACCCGAACGAATGATGTGTACTTAATGGATGAAAAAAAAATATAATTTAAACAAATACCCATTTGGCCCATGTACAGATGTTCTGAAGATCATAATTGATGGCAATGACAGCTTCTGTAACTTCGTCAGCCTTAAAATGGTGGTACAACTGCACATCGTTTGCGTAAAGATGATAACGAGAAGAAACAACTTTTGTGAAAGCATTAATAAAAATGGAGAAGAGTAGAGGAGATAGTAAGCCACCCTGGGGTACACCCGCTGTATGGACACACCAGTTGGAGGATGTCTCTTCCACGCAAACCAGTCGCGAGCGACTCCGAAAATAAGAACTAAACCAGGCAGAATACAGAATTAGAAACATTTAGAGACGACAGGATGCCTAAGAGTATGTCAAAATCAACAGATTTAAAGGCACTGCTAAAATCCAAAGTTGTTTATTTTCCATAGCCAATTGTATATCATCTGTTATTTTAACCAATGCGGTGACAGTGCTATGTCCAAAACGAAAACCAGATCGATATGGACTCAGCAGGCTATTAGAGGAGAGAATTGTTCAATTAATTTCGGACAATATTCTCAAGCACTTTGGAGAGGATCGGAAGTATAGATAAAGGACGAAAATAGGATACTAAGTACATCATCCTTTAAGGGAGTGAAAAAGAGAGTGGAAGTTTGTATAGGGAATCGATAACCGCCTCATTTTACCGCGATAACTGACATCTGCGCGGGCGGAGCCGCGGGCAAAATTTAGTACCCAGTATTTAAAAATGTTAATCTTAAATAAAACTATTACCTACCCAAAATGCTTACAATACAACTTTCCTCGTATTGCAACACTGCAAGAAACTTCATATTAAACTTTGAAAGGCCTCAAATTAAACTGCGTATGGAACCGATTATGCCACTTGTCTTTCTCTTTGGTTAGTAGAGATGTGATGAAAAATTCTACGAAATTCTCAATGGTAGCCTAGAACGAGGGTTTAATTTTCTTGCATGTAGATGAAAAAGTACTCTATTCCTGATTTATATCGCAAAATCGTTTACTATCAGCTTACGCGGTCCGCATACATGGACTGAAATATAATACGATATTGCTTCAAAAACAAAATTGATCACTAATAATAATAAATAAATTTTTATTTACATTTTGAGAACAAAAATAAGCTTTAAAATTCTTTTACAAAATGTCTTTGGGGACTTTCGATATCGATAAACAAATGCGATTAAAGTTATTTTAGACATTAGTGCACGTTTAATGCTATGAACGTGTTTTAATATCCGACATAAATGGCGAATATTTCAAATGTAATACATTGTTACTACACAGTTATCGGCAATTTCAATACTTGTACGAATTCCAATATTTGCACGAATACTTTTCTCGTGTAGTGTGCAACTTATGCGATTAATCTCGCTGTAACATGTAAAGTAATATTTTCCAAGTTCCTTCAATTATATTTGCTTATTATTGTTGTACTTGGATATGAATTTTATTCGTCGGTATTATTGACTCGGAATAAAATTTCTTCAAATAGAATCTAATCACGTCAGTATATTGTATAGTGTAAGTAAATTTTTACCAGCTATAGATAGTTGAACGAGCCGAGGTATTTGTGTATGTTTAAGTTTTTAATACCTAACAACTGCAAAAACATTTAGTTATACATAACGTAGGTGAAAGAGCCGTTCCGTTGTCGGTCTCCAAAGCTCATCATCTGACCTTTTTGAAATTTAAATGGGACTATTTTGGAATAAACCCCTTTCGAACAAAAAAAGAATTTAAAAAACCCTTCTAGATATGACGGAGTTAACCCCGAACATACATTATATATGTATATAAACATCCGAATTGATAACCTCCTCCATTTTGAAGTCAGTAAAAAATGAGACGGCTTGACTAGGGTATACCATGACCTCACAAAAAACCGGTGTTTAGTAAATCTTTCGTTGCTAGACACCTAGTGAGTGAAGTTACTGGGGCCTAAACCCCCTTCCCTGTGTTTCCGAGAGGGGAGAGAGGAGACTCGAAGGGTGGCAACGCTCTTGTGCTCTTGAATTGAAGGTGTCCATGGCTGCGGGTAGCGGCAGTTTTTTTTACGCCTATACCATAAAAACAAATGAACATAAAAACCTTATAGTTTTACGCAACCAAAACTATGAACAACAAAATGACTTCAAATGGAGATGTTTAGTATTTTAAATAATAAAGAATAAAGGAAGGTAGACCCTAACTATATAGTTGTATTCGAGTAACGGGACGGTTGATGCTCGAATTAAATCGTACGAAAAATGCTTCTAATTCAAATGTAAGTTTCCTTAATGGAAAATGACTTTGTTGAGTCTTCTATATAACTTGTAAGAGGAAAACATGAATAATTCATCGAGTATCCAATTTCATTGCCTGACACATTTCCGCCACATTTATATCAGACTAAACATAGCTCAAGATTAGTGTATAATATATAACCCCTTGTTAACCTCTGTACAGGTTTTCTTGGAATGAGAGAGGAACAACCGAGGCACATAGCACAACCTCCTTACTCTTAGCTTGTTTTGCTTTATTAAAGACTCAACGAAATAGATACAGTCTCCTCATACGAATTTATTTATTTTGTTTGATGAACTGAAATTACTAATAATTTAATGCGTCAATAAATAAACCTTTGATGAAATGAGATGAAATAAAAATTCGTAAAATAAAATACATGAGTCATTGTTTTGTATTCAAGAACTAGCGCAGCTACGATATCTCTTGTTTAGGATAACTTCACAGTAAATAGTGGGCACTTGGGAGTACTTTCAGATAATGCGTTATGAAAGGAATGAAGAGTAAAAGTAGATTTCGTGCACGTACATGTACTAGTATACGAAGCAGTTGTAGATACTTTTTAGATACAATTTTTTTCGTAATATTAATTAGTTCTAAGGCAATTATAAGTGACCTTACGATATCTTTAGTACTGGCAGGTCAATTTCACTTGATTCTCGTAACGTTAAATTATTTTTATTAACACGTAGAGATATACATACTTTTTATCGGAAATGGTTTATTAAGGTATTCCTTTGAACGCACCTGTGGCCGGATTTAAGCAATTCAAAACATTCCAATTTAGATGTCGCCGGGCAAAAAGCCGCGCTTCCTACACAAAGAAAAATGAAATGAATACTGGAGCGGGTGGGGAGCGTTGGGGCATGCCGTGACACGGCGCGGCGGTTAGTATTCAAGGCGATGGCTCCGGCCCGCGTTTTATTTATTGCGTATCATACCATGATTAAAGGCGTTCATTTCTACTTTTTTTCAAATATTAGGAATTTAGGGTGGTATAAAATATTTTACATGTACGGCATAACCGTGGTTCTTGAGTTTTGTTGAAACTTTTAGCTGAATTAAAAATAATTCCATCTTAATGTAAAGAATTGCCACAAAATTACACCTACCTTACATTAACTCAAGGTTCACTAGAAGAAAATTTTAAAGAGCGTGCATAAATCAGAATCGGAAGATTAAGGCTAAGATAGAGAAAGATGTGGATAAGGCCCATAAAAAGAACAAACGGAAAACCCTAAAAATGATTTAAGCGGAGTGGTAGATAACGATTGTGTAGGCATAATCGATTTTTCATAGAATTAAAACGGTAATTATAGCATTGATAGTGTGGTGTTAGAAAGAGAGTTCCAAGGTTTTGCCATTTTTCATTCCATGTAGGGACATAATTCATGTTGTTGCTGTATTACCTGTCAGTGAATACAGCAAAACACTAAAACCGCGTTTCTAAGGAAGTCCAGGAGTGGACTAGTAAAGGCTGATATAATGATTGATTGATAGCCCCGGTACCATACAAATTGTATTTGATTCCCAAATATTATATAAGTAATAATAAGATTTTCTCTAACTATGTACATTTGTAACAGTACCTACTTAGAATTTGTTGCATTAATGGTTTAATATTTAAGAATGACGATCGCATTAGCAATGTGTTTCAAGTAACGTATTCTGTAAATTTTTTTTTTAATTTATATGTATATTAACTAAAATACATTAAATTATGTAGTAAGACTGTATAAATAGATGTGTTCACTAATGGAATAGTTGTAAGTTATACTTTTAAGTAGCAATATAACTACAACTGACCTAAAGGTTGTCCATACTTTTTTAAACATACAATGGCAGCTGTTAACGGCTATGTTTACAACAAAGATTGAAATCTATTTATTCACTAATAAGCTTTTTCTCAAAATACAGAATATATTTTAACACCCTTTGCTGTAGGCACAGAAATTGTAATCATTATTATTACGATTTCTATGGCTGTAGGTGTTGTGAAAGTGTTAACATGCGTTTCAATTCGGCACGAACCGGTCGGTGTACTTAGAAGGCTTCGCACTAATCTATTTGTTTAAAGAATAATTAGAAAAATACTATCACAGTTATGGTGGTTAACAACCATCGAACTTAGATAAAGTTATAATCATAATAATAATTAAGAGATTTTCTTCAAAATGAGGCAGACAGGCTAATTTAGATTTTTCCAGGGGTTTCCTCTAGAATATTGTTATTTTGTCTCCATGCAAAGACGACCTTTATGAATGGGCGATGATCCCTTTAAAAGCTGTATTGAAATGTAGAAGAAATTAGATGAAATTCAGAAGTTTTTCGAAGATTATGATGGATTTCAAATACCAGATACGTGGGGCATGCTGAAAGTCTTTGGATCTGGCCACTATCAATAAAATAATGAAAAAACAATTTAGAATTCGAAAATGAAACTCTTTGGGAACAGTTTAATTTGCGAGACAGTCAACAAAAAAAACGAAAACTCGTGAACATTTTCGTTTAATGATTTTCGTTGGGGCTTAAGTCAACAAGAGAGTTTCTAGCTAGAGACTTTAATTGGCGTTTGGTGATGAACATGGTGTTTCATCAGCAGTTTCGCAGCTCTGTGGTTTTGAGAATTTAGACCTGGATGTGATCATCTCCATGGCGAAGTACGTAAGGTCGGCCGGCGACTGCGGTTACAGACTCTAATGTTGACACCGTACGACAACTTATTGAAACAGACAAAAAATTACTTGTCAGCAAATTCGTGTTTTGTTAGGCATCGGAATGAGCCAAGTGCAAAACATTTTATATAACCATCTGAAGGTTCAGAAGCTTTGCACTCGATGGATATCGCATGACTTAGATACGCAAGAAAGATTTGTGCGCTATAGTCATTCTCCGTCATCATATCATTATACAACGCGGTTAACTTGCAATTTACATTTAATAAGACCTAAAATTATAATTAAAAACGTTGCTAAAAAAGTTATGTAGGGGGAAAGGCAGAATAGTCAAATTGACATCTATCATAATTTTTGTAATACTAAGTTGAGATATATTTACTGGCCAGCGGCACTTACTGCTTGTACCGATAAAATGTGTAACTGTATAATTCATAAAACAATAATTAATGATATGTATAAAATAAAAGAGCGTATACTGACTGAGGGCGTGGAGTAGGTACTCCTACTCCTATAGTGCGACCCCAAATCTTGATAGGGACAAGCACATAATAGGCTGAAATAGAAACGTGAGGGAGGCTCACTAAATTGGTTAGTGTTTGGTAAACCTAGCTCTGGCCGGATATAATGGCTGAGTCTAGGCGATTATTTAAGGCAAAATTGAAACGGTGTCAAAATAAACAACAACAAATTAAGATGGATATGGAATTTATAAAAAGCTTCGACTTTATTGTCCAGGCTAGGAGACGCGCATATCACGTCCCAGTTTAGTTTAGAAGCATCGCCACGTAGCTTTTACCACGTAGCGACCAAAACAACGCCTGTACAATACTCTGGGAAAACGTTTGGGAGGTTTCAGGACGTACGAAAGGAAAATAAGGTCACGGTTAGAAAAACCAGGAGCAAGAAGTTAACTGTGATTACGGACAAGTGTTGGGTCAGACGTAATGATCAAATCAAGCCATGTATATGTCCCCGGGTTATTGTTATGAGTCGGTTGAAGAGACAATCTGAAGGAGTTTACAGGAACATGAGGAGTGGTGGGTGAGATCAGTATTAAAATCTCCCAAATACATATACATTCCCTAATCGTAGTTCGTACCGTACCTTGTTCGAAGGTCTGATGTTGGTATAATGAAAGTAAAAAGGGTTATGTTTTATGTCATTAAAAATGTAAACCTTTTATGTCCTGTAATTAAAACATCGTAAACAATGACCAGAACATGTGGTGTTAATGTATACCCTTGGTTTTCTCTTTAAACAACATTCCGATTATCAGAAAGAGTAACTGTAAGTTTAAAATAAAATTATGCATCATTAGATTTTTTTTGCATGACAATAATCTATTGAATTTATTTTTTTATAAGAACAGTAGGATGAGGAAGGAACAAAAAATGATTCAGCTCTCTTCTCTAGAAGAGAGCTGAATCATTTTTTGCTTAAATTGTGCACGCCATATAAAATACCTGTGCCAGACTACAGGAAACTATAGGATATTTTTCCCATCAAGCTAATTGGTTCCTGTGCGCCAGGTACTTTTTATTTCCGCAGTCAACTAACAGTCAAAGTTAGTACATAGATATTTGTATATTTGGTAGAGCGTAACAAGTAACGGTATCCATTTTAAAAATTGAACCCATTTCATGATTGAAAGCGAAGAAGTAACTCAACTCGACGCCCAGTGTACGCGTGGCATAGGCCTTTTTCCAAAGTGTTCCCCTCAGAGCAATGCTTGATGCTACTGATTAATGCTTTAACTGGATTCCTTTATGACCAGACGTCTAATAAAAAAAAGTAGAGAAAACAGGTAGAGAAAGACACACTTTTGTTGCTCCAGAAGACGAAAACCCATCTGAGGAAGTTATTAACGAATGTGCTTAGCCATCCTTTTAAGTATACTTGCCTATAATTAATAGCAGTAAGTAGAAATTGTACTTCACCCCGGAACCAGAACTCGTCCCGTTTGCAGGTATTCAATAAGGTTTTAGTGAAATGCTGCGAGTAATATTTATAGTGAGATCTGTGTGTGGATAATGCTAAGTGATCCACAAATTGTTGTTCTGAGCCCGGGTGTTCTTTGTGTCCGTTTCATGTATGTTTTTAAAGCACTCCGCGACACAGGATATATTCCTAACGCGGGAGTTATCTTTTAAAACTAATAAAAAAAATATAGTGATAAGATATTGTCACTAAGTAATAATATTATTTGATATGTAGATATGTATGTGCGTGTGTATATATTATTATGATAATAATAACTTCACACATCTCCCACACGGCAGTTTGATCCCAAGCTAATCAGAGCCTGTGCAATGGCAACCAGACTATTGTTAAACATACTTCAATATTACTAAATACATACATATGTAAGAACCGTGCTTAACAGTAGATATATGAAAGTGTAATAACCATAGTTTTGAGTACATTATGTATGTAAGATAATTGATTATGTTTTCATCATCATCATCAGCCTATCGCAGTAAATTGCTGGACATAGGCCTCTCCTATTGCAGGCCACTTAGATCGATTTTAGAATATGTTTTATCTATATGTTTATTGTTTATCTATCTGTTTTTCGTATAATAATATTTTGTGAATATATGATTTTACCTAAAATATTACTGTAAATAGTATTTAATATTTGATTAATGTAAACTCAACTGTAGTTTATGACATTAAAGAAAAGGTCACTTTTATTAAAAAACTAGAAGATGTGTCATTTTTCAAGTAAATGTGTAACATGAATGTTGTAAATAAAGCTGTAAAGTACATAATCCTTTTGATTATCTTACACATACGAGTATAATAGAAAAATTACACACAGACCCAGAACAAATTATGGTATTCGGCATTCAATTATTTTTCCTGAACTGAATCAACGAGCTCCAGTTTAAAAGTCAGGGTCACTAGCCACCAGACCAACAGGCCAGTCAAATTATTATATTTATACTACAATGTATTATGTGTATGTATATCTACATGTCTAATATAATTTTCTTGATAGATTTTAAGTAATTTATCTTTTTAGTTTCAAATATAAACACACAGAGCTTTGCATCATCCAAAGGTTGACTGAAAGAAAATGCCAATGGCATTAAGTCCATCTTATGTAATCTATTTGAGGGAGGTATTAAGAGCTTACCTCAAAAATGATAAAGGTTAGAGATAGGTACTTCCCTAAATGTCTTCGTCTTAAAGGATGATGCTAATGTCTTTTTTTACTTCCATAATCTAAAAAGTAGCATCAAAACAAATCCTGTTGACTAACTGTGAATGGGTTTATTAAATACGTAGACAGGAGTAGCAATTATCACTTAAAGGGGCTCCGTGCAGAAAACTGAAGGGGTGAAAATTATTTACAACGTCTACGAAGGAAGTTGGAGGTGCCACGATAAATTATTCCAGCTAATTATCACAATAATAAGCTTTAGAGAGAGATTTCTTAATTAGCAAGACATTCAAACTTTGTTTTTGTTGGAGCCTTCTAATTTTGCTTTGAAAATTCACGCCCTTACCTTAAATATGCGCAAGGTTTTTTTATAATAATACAACGTTTTTTTATTGTTATAAGGTCCAGAAAGGTTTTTATCTTTTTGACCTCTACAATAAAAGATTTTTGACTTCAAAAAAGGAAATGGCTCAATTGCACGTATTTAAGTCATGACTTTGCTCGTGGTATTTGATGTTGTCGATTATTTTTTCTTGATAAAAAGTAGCCTTTGTGTTATTTCCGACTATGATCTATCAATATAAAAAGTTTTATTTAGATAGGTTCAGCCGTTGTGGCGTTAGTAACAAGTATTCATGTACCCATCTAGGGAAATTATTATATTTATTAGATTAATGGAATACATGAATTCCTTATCTTGTTGACTGGGAATTCGATACCAATTCATAATTTTACAGACAAGTGGAGTATCATTCTTCCGTGTCGGTCTTAGCAATGTCTCGCTGAGGGCTGGATGAACCATTTATGTCAGAGTTGAACTCACTAAACCACCTGTGCTCTCTGACTTCAGGTCTATTACTCAGACAGTATGCCATCGAGGGTTCTTGACTGCCGTTTTAATCACCGCATCTTAGGAGAGAGTTTGACAAAAGAAACTTCTTCAAATTATATTTTAATTTACTTTTATATTCTTTACGCTATACTATTACTAAAGCACTCCTTTTATAGTTCCACAAACATCAAGAACCCAAGAACTAGTACAATAGTCGTTTGCTTGCTGTACGATTGATATTTGCCACACGATGGAGCAGAAAAATGACAAAATATAACATTTCGTAGATTTACGTATGGGCGTATGCTTATTGAGTTTCTATTTATTGAACTCGCATTGCCGCCATGTAATCTGGAGTCCTTTGGCGCTCTAACATTAAATTTGAGGCTTCGTCGCTAAGGGAATAAATATTTTAATCATCGGATATACTTAATATTATATCACGATTAAAATATTTATTTAACAATTGATTATTCCCTGCTATTCTCTATTAACTCTAAGGGTTATGGATATAATTTCCTTGTCACTTATGTAATATTAATGTATATGACGGAGGACTGATGTCTGGGTCGTTTTTAAAAAGAATGACGTTAGCAAAGCCGACGTTTCATTTATAAAAGCAAGCAGTAGTAGTAAATAACAACAGTAAATACAAGTTCTCCCATGATTACTATATTATTGTCCGAGTATTTGATTTTGGATATTACAGACCCATATCTCTCATCTCAAATGTATATAAAGTTTTTGCGAAAGTGATACTGAACAGAATATCGAATACTCTTGACGAAAACCAACCCATGGAACAGGCAGGGTTCAGGAAAAACTTTAGCATAATTGACCACATACACACCATTAAACAGCTTCTACAAAAATATAACGAGTACAACAAACCTATCTACCTAGCCTTCATAGATTATTCAAAAGCCTTCGATAGTCTTAATCATAGGTTGGTATGGCAAAGTTTTATGGAGCAGGGTGTTCAATATGCTTACGTAAACGTCATCAAAAAGATCTACAGCGAGAGTAAAGCTAGCATCAAGCTGGAAACTCTGGGGGATACTTTTCCAGTTGACAGGGGAGTCAGGCAAGGTGACCCTCTTTCACCAAAGTTATTTTCAGCAGTACTAGAACAAATGTTTAGAAAATTGGATTGGAAGCATCTAGGGCTAAACATAAAAGGATCGCGACTAAACCATCTAAGATTCGCTTATGACTTGGTCATAATGGAGGTGAACCCAAGAATACTGGAGTCCATGATACAAACGCTTACAGACAGAAGTCGAGAAGTGGGTTTGGAAATGAACTCGAGCAAAACAAAAATGATGACAAACGCAACAACTGCAGACATAACTATCAATGGACAAAAACTTGAATATAGGAATATGTATACCTAGGTCAGATCATATCTCCAAGCGACCAAATGTCCAAAGAAATTGATAAAAGAATCGCTACTGGGTGGAAAAATTTTTGGGCATTAAAAGAAATAATGAAAAGCAAGGAGATTGGCATCAAGATCAAGAAAAAAACTTTTGATACATGCATTCTTCCTTGCATCACATATGGCTCTGAAACATATGGCTGTGACAAAAAAATCAAAGGGAAAACTTGCAAAATGTCAACGAGCCATGGAAAGGAGCATACTAGGTTTAAAGTTAAAAGATAGAGTCAGGAATGTAGATATCAGACGCAAAACTAAACTAACAGATATCCTAACACATATTGACCGACAAAAATTGAGATGGACAGGGCATATGCTCCGTTGTAAGCATGAAAAATGGAGCAAACAGGTAACGGTCTGGTATCCAAGAGATGGGTCAAGGAGCCGAGGTCGCAAAGTGAGAAGATGGGAAGATGATCTGAAATTGACTCTAGGTCCCCTTTGGCTAAGAATTGCAACCGATAGGAAACAGTGGAAGACGTTGGAGGAGGCCTATGCCGTAGGGCACACCGAACTTAGGGACATATTATGACTAGTGTACTAGGGATTATTGAGTAGTATGAAAAAACTGTATAACTTCGGAATTAAAGGCTTATTATTATTATTAAATACAAGTTCTCACACACAGTCGTACATAGATCCGTATATTAGTAAATAAAGACGACTGACATACAGCTGAACAGCCCAACTAGTGCCGGTCTTCACACCGTCCCACAGGGGACGTGTGGTGGCTGGATGAGGGCTTTAGCCCCCTGCCAGCGGTGTCTACCGCTACCCCTATACAGGGGTAGGTCATGGGATTACCTTGACGGTGTTGGTTCTTCTGTGGGGGACCGTTTCGGTCTTCACACACCCTGGCGATCAGTCCGAGCCAGGTGAGACCACAGGCGACGACTTACGCGCGGTTGCCCACAGTGTGTTGGGGCAGTCCGCACCGTGCACAGGTGGCCGCGGGACGCGGGGGTGGTCGCAGCCGCAAGAGCTGTGCGCGGCGTTTGCTCTCACACTTGACGCTGGTGGATTGTCGCTCAGCCGGAGCCCGGCGACGCAGAGGTCTCGCAGGTGCAAACAAGCACAACAGATTCGCCGCTGAAAACCAACTCTGGGGAGTTAGGCTGTGGTCGACCTACAATTATATCAGCACTGTTGTGCTTATTTGACAGGGAGTGACACCAGGGCCTCACAGAGAAACCAGTGTTAAGCAATTTTTTTTGAGGGCAAGTTTATTTGAGGGAGAGAGAGTACCGGAACCAAACCCCCCCCCCTCGATTCTGGGTGAGACTTAAAGAGCTGCAACAAACTTGTGACGAATGAGTTGCAGGCGTCCTTGGGCGGCAATAGCCACTTATCATCAGGTGACGTGTTTGCTCGTTTGTGCCCCTATATTATAAAAAAAAAAATTAACTCTTGGAGTGAGTTTGTGTTCCAAGAGTTTATGTTTTGAATTCTATTCTAAAATGAACTACCTACAAATGTAGCCATGTAGATTGCGTCGCCTTGGGTCCCTATTGGGATCGTTTAATCGTATTGTTCGTAGATCACCAATATTACTCTTCGAAGAGCTTGGGTTTCTCTAGTCGCCAATAGTTACACAGCAAAAGGAGTTCGCAATTAAAACAATATCTAAATTTTAACATCCGAAAATTTAATAAATAATTGACATATTTGTGAATTTAAATGACAAGTGCTGTTTTATAAACTGTACAATTTTATTATGTAAGAATTTTACAAGTACAAGAAACGTCTGTAGATTACGATAACAATATGGTATTTACAAATTTGTAATTGTAAGTTACAAATTACATAAAATGCAAGGTTTTATTGAAGATTCTTAAATTGAGGATATATTTCAAAATCTGAGAATTTCAAAATGTTTGGAACTTGGTTTCAGCATTTTGCTTACAAAGTATTATATTTTCTATTTGTTGAATTATCTTTACTGCACTGACACTAGTTCTGGCGAAATTGTTTTAACATTTACAAAATATGTAAATTTGTAATTACAGTTATGCGTGCAATAAAACAGTTTTCGTTACAAATATGTAAATTGTCACTTGCGAAAAGAAAATGTTTACTAAACCGAAATATGTAAAATACAATTTCACATATTTATGTACCATTTTATGTTATTGTCAGTTTTCCACCATGGTAAGTTATATTTTTTACTAAACAGAAAATTGTAATATACAAGGTGTATAAATAGATATGACAAAAAATGAAATAACAGATAACACGGTTCAATATACGTCGGTTAAAATAAAAAAATAAAAATTAGTACGAAAATACAGAAATGCAAATTTAGAACAAACTAAATACAATAAAATAATTTCCGAATTAGAACCATTGATAACATGAGTCGGTGAATTGTCGCAATGTCGGCGACATCAAAACGACGCCGCCGCCGGTGCCGCCGCCGCGACGAGTCGGCGAACTTTACATTCTTATTACCTACCTACCAATCACTTCACTTGCTTTTAAAAATCTATTTATAAAGAATACGATTTTATTCACGTGTTTATGTCGGGAATGCTCGAATAGCTTCCGACCCAGCAGTACGCGTCACTTCTTGAAAAAGTAGGTACCTTGGTTGTCTCGTAATCTTTGTACCGCCCTTACAAAAATTCGGCAGTCTGTAGGACATACACGATTGACTCCATACGTGTCCGTAAAGCAAAAGATGCGTTTTGATAGAGTTTTCCATAAATTAACATCATAGCAGGATATTCCGCGGCTGTGAAGGTCACTCACGGCATTATGGATGTTGATATCGATAACCCAATAAAATTAAAAGACTGATAATGCACTCAGTTTCACACTACACTACACACAGAACCTAATAGTGACTTTTCAAAATAAAATTAGCAGGACTCCTTACATTACGAAGTCTTGCGCACACGATAACATTAATTGTTCACACCATTGCCGTGTATTATGACGAAAGCAATAAGACTAAACAATTATTACCACAAGAAAACTTCTCTAAACAAATATGTATCTCATAAACAACAACAATATTATTATTACGATTATTTGTCGTGAGCGCATCTACAAGGATACGGAATAGCATAAGCTCGCCGGTGGCCAAGGGCCGACCGACTGTCCTTACTGGATGAACTAATTAAAAACGCGTGTTGCATTGTGATGACGTAATAATCAACATATTTCGTTCGATTCGGGTGTAGTAAAAGCGGCAACGTGTGATTACCGCGCCGCGTATACCTACAGCTGATCGCCGCCTGAGGTCAATGTATTATGACTGCATGTACACATGATGTTGCAATTTACGAAAACAAAAAAAAAATCCTGTTTCTAAACCACTGAATATTTTTTGTTCATATTTTGCAAAGCGTCTAGAAATAAAGTGCAGAATATGATGTTAAAAGCTTTGCGTTAATATATGAAACAGACTGTATATGTATTTAGAAATTATCAGCATTCTCGTTATATTTATATATTACAAGCTCTGCCTAGTTTGGGATCAGACGGCGGTGTGATGTGCCGTTTTAAAAAACGGCTTACTGTATACATAATTATGATAAATCTTCAATTTTTTTTTATATTTTCGGACATCTGACACACAACGCCATCTACGTTCAAACTAAGCAGAGATTGTGCTATGAAAGCTAGATTGACGGATACAATACTTAAATACTTATTTATTGTAAATACATACATATTAATCACAGAAAACTCCGAAACAAATATTTGCAAATCATACATACACTTGGTCCGATCCAGGAATTGAACCCGAGACGTCTGTTTAGCAGTCGCATACGCTACCACTGCACCACCGAGGCAGTATCATCATAGGTTACCATTGCTAAGACAAATTACAATAACTAAACGGCAAGTTACATTACGTAACGTATTCGTTCTTCATGCAAAGAAATGAAATAAATTAAATTTTGTATTCATTTCACGGCGCGGTTAAAGTGCAATCTCTCTTTTAATAGTGTTTGCTAAAGTATTTCTTTGAACTATCCCGGTCATGCCAAATGGATCTATAAGTTTAAAGTGGTACTTCAAGATCAGAAAATAAAAGACAACTGCCGTAGTATAAAAGCATTGTTTCAACTGAAAATGTCCTTTTCCTGTTCTTTTCCGTAAAGTGTTTGAAATTACCGTTGGTCGAACGGTTGTTAAACTTTAGATGCATTTGTACTCAAAAGAATATTTGTATCAAGGCGTTTTATTAAGGTACTAATTCTTTATTTTATTTTGTCATATACCTAGTCAAAGAGACGGTTAAAAAGAAAACTTTTTGCTTAATATGTTCCTTTCACTATTATCTATACATATATGGGTTGTTCTACAAACTAAGGATGAAACTGAGTCTGATTTCGATGAACTGATGAACTTTTTTTTTACATTTAATTTTTTAGTGCGAAGTTTAGTCTATTATCAAGAAAACAACGTCTTTTAACGTATGTTAAGTTGAACAGTCAAAATATTTAAAAGTTTTGGATTAATGGCCACTTTAAGAAAACTAAGTAACAGGAACCTGAGAGTGTTACCAGGAAACAGAGGAAAAAAATGAAAATATACCGTAATCAACGTTTTTTATTTATTTATTTTATTTACTTATATCTTTATTGTATACACTTTAATAGAAATCTTCCATCCGATCTCTTCCAGACAACCTTAACACGGATTTTAGGTATTTCACAAATTAAAAATATGCTCCGAACCACTAATAGTCATGTTGCTTGCACAATAACGAAAATTAGAACTATTTATAGTTTATCAAGAGCTCCAAAATGATATTAATAATTTGTGTAATTATTGTAGGAATAATATGCTTTACCTTAATAACAAAAAATGTAATGTTATTACTTTCACGAGAAAGAAAAAAAAAATTGAATACGAATACAAAATTAATAATCAACTGATAGATAGTGTGATGATAGATAGTGTCTGAGGTGCGAGACCAACTAATGTTTGATAGTCATATAAAATCCATAGTAAATAAGGCTTTAAGAATGTGGGGTTTTACATTAAGGATTTCAAGGGTTCATCCAGTGTTTCTACTGTACAAGACTATTATTAGACCGATACTCGAGTACGGATCGATAGTGTGGAATCCACAATATAAAATATACATAGATCAATTAGAAAGAATCCAAAATAAATTGAAGAAACATATTGCATGGAAAGTAAAATGTTAAAACTACGATAAAATACCTGATTTGGGACGCGACGAAACGAACGCGACCTGATATTCTTGTTTAAAATTATTAGGAATCAAGTCGACTCATCTTAATCTCTTAAGCAAAGTTGGTTTTAGTTGTATCAATGCACGTAAAAAACAATTATTTTCTGTGCCGCTTGCTAAAACGAATTAAAGGCGAAATGTCTTTATATTGATATCTTGCCGCTCATTTAATAGTCTCGTTAATTTGCATAATGATGATTCCGTAGATATGTTCCATATTTCTTTACCCAAATTTAAGAAATCTGTCCATGACTGTCTTGTTCCTCCTAGTAATAACTAAAATAACTAAAGGTACTATCTGTAAAATTACTATATATTGTGTCTTTCCTAAAATGTTTTTAAAATGTTTTTGCTGCTTTTCAATTGTTCTTTTTTCTTGTTGAGATGTGCATAAATATGTGTTCTTACTGTGCATTTGTAAATTTTAGTTTTTAAGTTTAAAATGGTTGTAGCGCTAATGTGGAAACGTTTTTGGATTGTGTTTAGATTATCTGTATATTTATTTTGGTTTAATTTGTATCTGTTTGTTTCCCTAATCAAATAAAATAAAATAAAAATTATACCAATTCTGTACCTAAACCAGTCTTGATCAGAAACTTTAATCATTATATAATATTATTTTAAGTAATAATTTTAACTTCAATTTTTTTTTCTTCTTTTGTCTTTCGCTATAGATAACACCACTTACAATCACTGGATTCTTAGTTATTCATCTTTGGTATTTATTATTTATTTTCTTTGCCTGTATGTTTCTTTGGATTTAATTTACATTTTTGACCTGGTTTCTGTGTTGTAGATTCTACTTCCTTGTTAACCTTTTCTTTTCTTGATATGATTTCTTTTTCCTTTTTTATTTGCACGTTAACAGTATCTTCAACTTTTCTTTTTTGAATCTTAGCTTTCCTTTGATCTTTTTTCTGTGTTAATAGCTCAGTAATTAGCTCTTCAGCCTCTTCAGGCTGGTCTAGCAAGATATTATTTGGGTCGATTTGCAAATCAAGCATAATATCTAAAACTTCTGGATTTTCTATATTCAATATAAGATCGCTTGTAATGCTGATGTCATCAAATTGATCCTTTAATCCCTGTGTGGTTGTGTCAATAAATCTTGTACTTTTACTTTAAGCCTGCTCTGAATCATCATCGCTTACGAAAATGTTGTCATTTTTTCTTGATTCTGCAGGATATTCTAGTAGCCCCACCCGGTAATGTTCACACATAATACCCTCGGCACAAAAACAGCTGAGAGTTTTCATTTGTAGCTTTCGTGGCATAAAGGCACAACCTTGTACTTGGTGGACTTTGAGTGTGCCATTAAAAGCAATAAAATTTTGTCGATCATTTGAAATTAACCTTGCCATTTCCTCAATTTTACTTTTAGTAATTGTAAAAAGTGTAACACCAGGGCAACGACTTTGAATGACATCGCAGAACTCAGTCAGGTTAGTAACATCACCTCCACATGCTACAACATCATTTGCATACCGCGCCTACGGCATCTGGTGCTCCTTTCCCATGGCCTGCTTCGTGATAATTCCAAGTCCAGTTTATAAGTTTAGGGCACAGATAATTTTATTGTTGTACTGAGTTACTGGACCGTCACTCAAGAAATGAAAAGAATTCTTCGAGTACCGGTTTTAAGTGTGCCCAAATTGCATGAACATTGTGACTTAAATCTGATGACATTGTGCAAAATGATCTTTTACATCCATTAAAATATACAACTACAGTATGAAGTGAGAGCTGTGTACGAGATCCTCCGAAGTGAAAAGATTGAATTTCTTCGTTATATTTTACACTGAATTTTTCAGAAAAATCCATGGGTATTATGGCTTCTTTATCTGTCAGGCATTTCTTCTTTTCCGATATTGCTTGGTACTGGTGAATAATATTTCTTTCGTGCTGAAAAATTTTAGTTAAATTATCCTTCAATTTAAACACGAGTTCATGAGCTGTAGTGACGACACTTTCTCTTTTTTGTTTCACAACTTGTCTTTCTTTCTTGGTTTTAGAGGTTTTAGAGATTATTATGGTCTCCTTTGATGCCAACCAGTGATTGTAATTTATCGGAATCGCCGCGTCATAATCATCGCAGATCGGAAGAGATTTCTCATTACAAGCTTCACACTTTCTCTCCAAACATTTTTCACTAAACCTGTCACAGCATACTGCGTTTAATATATTTTGATAGCTTGGGACGTTTAGTATTTTTGCATTATAAAGAGCAGTCACAACTAGTTGAAAATTGGCGTGAACATTACACAAGCTTGTGTCTCTATCTGTTATTTTTGGGGCGGCTATCCAAGCGGGGGTAAGCCATGCAAACAAGGAGTAGCTCATCGGAACATTTCCGGATTTTAAGTATTCTTTGTGGAGATTTCTCAGTGTATCTAACCTGTAACGTCTTTATACTTTTTGTTTAGTTTCTTTATTTCTTACAAATTCCTTCTTGGCTACTATGCTTATCGTCTTCTAGAAAACTTTGAACTATCTTTTTTAAGCTCCTTTTTATTGTAAGTTCAGCCGTCTTTTGCTTTTTTGATGCCATATCTTTTTATATGTAATAACCTGGTTCTTGAATTTCTAAACTTTTCTTTCATTGATAATCGGCTAATAATATATCTAATCTAACGGGTCGTTAGATTAGATATATTATTAGCTATTTGCTTCTCTAATACATCACCGAATAATGCTTTTTTTAACACGTCAGCCCGAGTCTTTGGATCTTCAGCTAGTTTGGTCATTGCTGTATTAGGTGTTAGCTGTACCAGTTTCTTTTTGTTTTGTTTTTTCAGGCTCTGACATCTTTTTTATATTTGCTCAAACTTTGTCTCAGCTTTGCAATTATAATATTTTTTTGTTTAAACTCCTGGTTTCTCCTAAAACGCTGTGTCTGTGATCATTCTCTGGCTATTTTTAATCTTGGAGTTAGTGGCGCTGGCAATAACGGCTGAGGAAGATTGACCAACTAGACATAGGTATGTTATACAAATAAATTATTTTGTAACAAAATTTTCATAACATTTAAGCTGAGCCGCCGAAAATTCCTTAGTTTGTAGAACTAGTCATATATTATACATAAATTACACTAAGACATAGAAAAATCATCGTGTTCATCACACAATTATAATAATAATAATTATTATTCTCTTTATTTACTTTATATACATATTATTTACATTTTTAAACATACACTTTATAAAAAATTATAAAAAAATACATTTAAAAATATAAAAAATAGTAGACCACCGACATCGGGTACAGGGACCAAGACACCGGCGGTTAGGACTCCAAAGATAGGAACCTCCTCACTATACGAGCCGTGTCAAGGAGGACTGCCTTCTGCATCAGACCCTTGATCCAGCCGTCCAACGTGGCTCACGTAGGCATCTTAAGGTGTTGGTCGAGGCTCTTGGCTATCAATCCATGAGCAGATACGACTATCGGAACAATGATCACTGAATCAACATTCCACATATCGACAATCTCGTAAGATAAATCTTAATATTTAATTTGTTTTTCTTTTTCAACTTTCACGAGATTCTCTTCATGAGGAACGGCGATATCAACAATCATTGCGCGGCGCGCTAATCGATCTATCAGCACAATATCAGGCTTATTGGCTGGCTGGCTTATTTATATATATACCAATACAACGTGGCCCGACCATGCTCGAGAACTGGGTCGGGCACATACCTGTAGTATGGCACCTCTAGATTCACAAGATGGTATTTAAGGGCAAGCTGTTGGTGTACGATCCTGGCTACTTGGTTGTGCCTGTGCAAATATTCTCCGTGAGCAAGACGAGAACAACCAGAAATAATATGCCTGATTGATTCGCCAGGACGGTGGCATGCCCGACAGATGTCAACCGTACCATCTTTCTGGATATATTTCCGATAGTTATTCGTCATGATAACTTCGTTCATAATCGCACAAACAAAACCTTCAGTTTCTCCGTAGAGATCACCATACCATAGCCAAGTCGTAGATGCTTTTAAATCTATATCGGACCCGTTTAGGGCCCGATAAAACCGACCATGGAGCTCTTTGCCCTTCCATACTTCCCTGCGATCATTAACACTAAGTACTACAGGTCTGCGCCAATTCTCTTTAGCCAGAGCGAGCGGGGTGAAGACGGTATCCACTGCAACTACATTGCGATGCACTCCCACGTCGGTATGTAGAAAATATTCTCTGAGATTGCATATCTCGCGATTATGTAGGGTCTTGATATTTAATAGTCCGCGACCCCCAAGCTTTCGCGGGATATACAATCTCATAACTGATGAACGTGGGTGATGCATTCGGGATGCAGTCAACAGTGTACGGACTTTCCTGTCAAGGGCATCTAATTCGGTCTGAGTCTATCTAAGTATACCAAAGGAATACATCAGAACCGGCATGACCCAACCATTGCAGGCTCGCACCTTCTTGCCCCCTGATAAAAGACTTTTAAGTACTTTTTCAAGCGGCCATAAAAGCGTTCCTGCAATGTTTGTTGCATGTTAGATTCTGGAATTCCCAACGACTGTGACATACCCAGATACTTGTAAGTTTCAGTGGCAGACAGAGATCTGAGTTTTGTTGAATCTGAAAGCTCTATTCCTTCAGATTCAACTATCACACCCTTCTTTACATACATGACTGCACACTTGTCTACACCAAATTCCATTTTGATAGAATTACTAAAGTTTTCCGACACCTTTAGTAACTTTGTCAATTGTAATTTGTTGGAGGCTAACAGTTTCAAATCATCCATATAAAGAAGGTGAGATATAACTTGATCATCTTTCTGCAACCTATAGCCTAACCCTGAACCCTCTAATAAAGTGCTAAGAGGGTTCAAAGCCAGACAAAACCACAAGGGACTCGGACTATCACCCTGAAATATACCCCGCTCGATCTTTATTAGTACATCGTGTATCGCCGTCTGCCGACATCCTGGATAGCGAAGTGCTGTTTTCCATTGCCCCATACATGACTTCAAGAAAGTGTACAGAGTTGTATCAATTTTATACAACTCCAGCACCTTCAAAAGCCATGTGTGTGGAACCGAGTCATAAGCCATCTTATAATCTATCCAACACGTCGCCAAACTCTTACGATTACGACGTACCTGTTGGCTAATGGTCATGTCTATGATAAGGAGGTGTTTAGTGCCACGGGTCCCACTTCTACATCCATTCGGAGAAACTGACATAATCGAATTATTATTAATATGTAAAGTAATTTTGAGTCTCAGAATAGATGTTAGAAGTTTATACATTGTAGGTAAACATGTAATAGGTCTAAATTTTTTGGGATCCATGACACCACCAGACTTATAGAGTAAGTGGGTTATGCCAGTGGTTAAAAATTGGGGTAATGAACCCGAATCCAAAGCTGTCTGGAATTGAGATGCCAAACGCGCATGTGAGCTTCTGAACCACTTAAGCCAAAAGTTGTGCAGTCCGTCTGGACCAGGTGATTTCCAATTCGTTAATGAACGAACTGCACAACTTACATCATCTTTATCAATTATAACAGGTTCCATAGGTGTTATAAACTCACATGAGCGTCTGACATCCTGCAACCAATCACCTTCTATATGAGTGACAGGCACCGACCAGATGTTACGCCAAAATGTATTTGTGACATTTTCATCTGGCAAATGCCTATCATCCACACATGGATCCGGTTCCTCATATTTCCGATACACCCACTTCTCATTTCTTTGGAACATCCGATTCTGATTATACCGATCTATTCGTTTTTTATACCGTCTTATCCTATTTGCCCATGCATAAATTTTCTTTTTTTTTTTTCTTAATTTTCTTTTTTTTAATATTATTATTATTATAATCACTAAGCAGTGGACCAACAGACCCATCAAATATCGTTTACGTCCATGTTCTAGTGACTTATTTGTACACGAAAAACACCATCATGAATAACTTATTTTTCTTTTGTATACTCTAGGCACTATCTCAGTCCTAGTTATACTAACTGGCCTATTAATGTTTAATAACGAATCAGTACCAATGATTAGTCTCTTACTACATGAAAATTAATAACTACGAAGATTTGTCTTCAAATCATCACCTTGCTTACGCAGTGCCATATATAAAACCTACTTAATCCTATCTTACAATTATATTCTTCTTATCTTCCTAGAAATACTGTTGCTTGAGCCACTCGAACTTAAGTAATACGAGTAAATCTCTGAATGCAACTCTTGTTCGTAAACTTTGCGGTACTGAGGTGGCAACAATAGAAAACTTCTTTATCCGACCGAGCTGAAAGAATAGCGCCTTAGTTCGCCACAGTACGTCGTGTGCTGAAAAACTTTTCGACTTAAGTTGTTATGGCGAAGTGCGGCACTTTGGTAACAATCTTGTGTTAGTGTTCTTCGTACTTTATAGTTATATTAAAACATTAATTATTTTATGCAAAACCTAATGGCTACAGTTGTGGAATGGAAAGACTTGCCTATACAGCACAGACACAAGCGCTCTGCATGACATGCATACCTGCGTTCATGTCAAGATCGTGGTGCATTGAGCTCTATCGTGACTACTTTTGTCGGATAGGCCTTGAATATAATAGTTATGTATGTCAAGCTCTTGTACCGATATACATATAAGACCACTAAAAATCCGATCCTATATGCCCAAAACTGCTAATGAAGATTCTTCTTGCTTTTGCATATGATGATGTCAATAGTCCGTGTGGTGACGGATTAAGAATACAAATTGTCACCACCCCAATTCATCCCGTGGGTGTCGTAAGAGCCGACTAAGGGAGCAAACTAAGCAGGACAACAGCACTGCAAAGAGAAGGAAAACTTGAAACAAACCCTATACCAACCCGTCTGGCCAGCGTGGTGTAGTAGGCCAAAACCTCCTTTCTAAGGAGAGGCCTATGTCCAGCAGTGGACTAGTATAGGCTGTTGATGTGATGTCAATACATCATCAATCATATGCAAAAGCATCCAGCAGTAATTTTTCCACTTCCATTTCTTACAATGAGCAATTATGAAAATTGGAACTCTATGATAGAAGATTCTTTGATATCCCGTTCGAACACAAGATTACAAGATATTGTCTTTTATAAATTATTATTTGAATGTTTAAAACATTGTTGTAAATCAAATTAAATGTAAAAAACTTTTTCTAACATTAAATGGTAAAGAAACACAAAGTTTTAGAATAATGAAGACATGGGACGCCATAACGAATACCGAAATAGTTTATTCAGACCATCATTCTGAGTCAAAAATCATTGCAATTTTCTGCCGGCAAATTCGTCAACTTCTTTTTCATAATTTTCTAAATTTTGATTTAAAAATAACATCACAATGAGTAAACAGAATATTTCACCTAAAATAATTTAATAAATACCGCATACGGTCAAAAACTGCAATTTTATTAATCTGACAGCCGAAGCGCGCAGAGCTTTCCCTCCGGCCGCCATCATGTGTTAGTGTGCGTAGACTGTTTGCACGGAATACAAATATATTTATTACTTTTGTGCGATATCTACGTTTAATGACCTAAACCTTTGTTAGCTGATTACATAAAACCTTTAATTTTCCGGAAGAAAATTCCATTCATTTTCGACTAAAAATGATGGTCTAAATACACTATTTCAGTATTCGTTACGAGGTCCCTTACCTGTATAATTAGTCCTTATGTGTATGTTCAAGTAATTTAAATGTGGCAAAAATACTTGTAATTCCACTGCAACCTTACCTAATAAGCACACTCAGTATTCTTGGCACAGCACTAGTTGGAATTTTGTACGAATGCAAAATAAGTGAAAGTAAATGTGGTTCTATTGACAATAAAAGCTTTAGTTGTAGATTCATGGCAATTAGCGTGATATGGGGTTATCTACATTATTGTTATTTTTTATTGTATTTTATTAGGGAAACAAAAATGTACAGGTAAACTACACACAATCCAATACAGTGTCCACCTTTAAATATACAATAGCGCCAAAAATATTTTAAAATTTTTAAACTGAAATTATAAATTGTGCATTTATAATTTCAGTTTAAATTTTTTTAAATATTTGTTACAGTAACTTGTTTAGTTGGTAATTTGTTATTGTAACAGGTGTATGATGAAATAAGTTCAGTATAAGGTATGAATGAACCTTCATAGCATAGCTGCTTGAACCTTCAGTAATGAAAAAACTAAAAAGGTTCTATAACAGAAACGGTACCGCAATCGTTAAAGGGTTGCTGGTGACAATCCTACCCAGGTTCACTGTTGACGTGAGTCTGACTAGGAAGTATTGCCATATCCTACAGACCACTCCGGTCAGCCAGCACTAGTGTCTATCTACGCCACTAGTCCACTAGCGCTATATATATATATATATAGCCGCTTCCTACTGCGCCGAGTGTTGTGGGTTCAAACCCCACATGGGACGACACTTTGTGTGATCCACAAATTGTTGTTCTGAGTCTGGGTGTTCTTTGTGTCCGTTTCATGTATGTTTGTAAAGTCCCCCGCGACACAGGATATTTTCCTAATGCGGGAGTTGTCTTTTTAAAAAAAAAAAAAAAATAGTTGGTGATTAGTAAACTGACAAGAACTAAAGTGAGAGAAGACACTGTTTACTAGTACTTAAAAAAGCGTTTATTCCGAGAATAATGTATGAACAAAAGTTCACAATAAAGTAAATCCTTAACCTCCGCTTTTACTTTGCCACCTTTTAAAATAACACAAAAGTACGTTATCTGACACGGAAAACACAAAACGAAATTGAAATCTACTGTACTTTAGGATGTAAGGCGAATCTTGGTGCTTATTTAAATTCAAGTCCTGTTGAATATCTAGCTGCTTTAAGGGTAGGGAGCTAATTAAATCCTGTGCAAGATGCAGACGTTACCGAGTAGAATTTATTCCGCCCGCACTATGTTCGTATTCAAGTCTTGCCCAATGTGGGTAGTTCTCACACGGTCGGATTGTCGCGTCTAAAACTAGCTTTAATTGGTTTTATGTGTTTTGGTTCTCTTGAGTACTCTCTCGATCTTCTACTGTTTAGACTTAAGGCGCTGACCTAATAGATTAAACTTAGAATAAATTTGTTAATTTAACAAAAAGAAATGTGTACGTAAATAAATGTATTCTTTTAAAAGAGCGAGAGGTCATGGTTATAAGATGCAGTCTCTATAAAATATATGATGGGAAAGGAATTATGTAATCGGTAAAAGATAGATTTCCTATATGGATTCATGAGATGCATCATTCCTCAGGGCATTAAAGGCTAATAAGAAGAAGTGATAGCCAGTGATTCATTCTGAGCGCAGTGCATCGCGCGACGGTTGTTCTGTCACCAACCAACTACAAATAGTTTCCACACTTTAGAACTGTTTATCTATAAGCGTTGGCTCCCAACTTAAAACCGAGCCCCACACATATAGCAACTTGTTCAAACTTATCCTACTTCAAAATTACTTAGACAACTTAGTACGACTTTAAACTTTCAATTGCTATGAAGCAGGACATTCCGAAAGAGGTGCAACGAGGTAAGTTTGGAACACTTTGTTTGTTTTATAAGTCTCTAAGTTTTAATTTCTATAAAATTAGTATTACGTTTTTACGTTATTTTTATTTAAATGCATACAAAATTATACTTCAGAGTTTTTAAAAAGTAATTAAGTCTCAATTAAATGTTTAGTGGACACAATATTATTAATTTATTTCTTAATTTAAACTGGCTTTTATGAGAAACGGCAAAATGCAAAGGTAGGTAAGAGATTTGATACGTATACACGGCAAACGAAACACCTAGTCAGGTGTAAACCTGATATACGTACGACAAACGATGTGTACGATGTGTTATACCGGTAAGTATATCGAAATTGGATCGAGAATTGAAAATTACTCCTTTCTGCACTCATACATTATTATTATTCTCTCAAAACAAAAATTTTCTCTCAATTTTTCATTAAGAATGAATATATATAGCCTTTATCCTTCCTCGATAAAAGGGCTATCCAATATTAAAATAATGTTTCAATTCTAACCAGTAGTTCCTGAGATTACCCCGTACATACAAACTCACAAACTTACCTTTTTACAACATTAGTACTCGTATAGGTAACATTCTGCAAAAACATTCAACATTCATTATTAACTTTTTGTTGTAACTATAGTTCGTTTAAATTACCGGTATTGTGTATTCTTCCTTTCAAAATTGTTCGATAAAATTGAAAGACGTCTCCAAATCTCTAGGTGTAGAGTATTGTTCAAAAAATATTCTTCAAGTTTTTCTCGAGCATGTGTTTTGTGTTACATTTATTCTTCCCACGTATAAATAAGTCGAGTAATTTATATTTTCAATATTGTATTACTTCGCCTGGAAGCTGTACGTATACGGTTTCGACTTGAAAGCCTTCAGATACCCAAGATAAGTTTTATATTGGAGTCGTTCGAATATTTCCAATAAATATTCAGATTATTTCTTATTAGAATTTGCAAGATAAGAATGCGTAGTAGTTTAAAGAATTCCGTCGCCAACTTCTTCTAATTCTGTATTGGGTTCAATAACCGTGTGTGAAAACTGTTTTGTAGTAATATTCTATCAATAAAAATGCCCGTGTGTAGAAAAAAGTGCCTGAGAAAGCAGAACGATCTATGAATAAGCGCTAGCCTGAGAATAAGAGCCTTAAGAACAGTAGACCTTATATGGTGTTTTGACTTATGCCACGTACGGTTCTCTGAACCAGAGGGCGAACGGAAGCTCCTCCAATTTTTGTCTAGTCTTCGTCTGCTATCTCGCAAGCAGCCAAGATTTGTCGGTCTCTTTATCTTTATATATGTAGGCTCTATATTCTGACGTATTAGTTCACCGGCGATTACTCCTCTAAAAAGATTGACACCTGAATTGAATTGTTTTTTGTTTTAATTGGGTGTAGGGGAGAGATGCAAGCTCCTTGGCAAGAAGCAAGATTTTTAGAGCTCATAGTACAAGCTATGCTTAGTTTAGTAAGGGCGGAAATACACTTATCACTCCTGAGTTACAGGCGATGGTCACTTATCTTGAATATTATTTTATAATATATTAGATAAGTTATTTTATTTTTCTACGAAATTGAAGTAAAATTATGTAGGCAGATACTTAGTTAAAGAGATTATTAGTTTCAGTATAGAATTTGATAAAAAACTTAATTTAAAAACGTTTTAAAATATTTTTTCTTCAAAGAGCTATGTAGTCACATTTAAAATTTTGCGACCCATGTTTTTCGTTTTTTTTTTTGGACGGGGTGGAAAATCCCTTCGGATCTCCTGCTCCTCGGGGCTAGGAGCTAGGAGTATGTGGTGATTCCACTAAAAACCACCCCGACGGCCGGCCTCAGGTGCCCTACTCTGGGAGGACCTGGACCATGTTATTTCAGGTCCTCCCCGAATTGACACCATGCCTAGTCAGGCCCTATCCCAGGGGAAAATCACTTCCCCCTCAATCGCGACGTGGCGGCCCAATTTCGTCTTAATGCAATCAGGCCGCCATCCTATCCCCTACCGCAACATTCAATCAGCGACCAGAACTCCCCGCTCTCTGGCGGTCCGCGGCCCCGTCGGCGGCTGGTATGGTCGCCGACTTCCTCTACGCTCGGGATCGGCCCTCTCCCGATCCCGTTCAGCGGTCGCTTTCTGGAGCATTACAGCTTCACATAAAGAGACCATTGCGCCCCATCCCTCCTCACCCGCCAGCATGGCAGCAATGATTGCTGGCGGGGACAGGTCTCTTCCGATTTGGTCGACCAGGACTTCGCGTTCAGACGCCCACGCGGGGCAGTCTTCCAGCGTGTGCTGGGCGGAGTCCCAGTCGGCTGCGCAGTGCTGGCATTGTGCCGTCTCCTCGCGTCCGATACGATTCAGGTACTCACCGAAGCAACCATGCCCAGTGAGTACCTGCGTCAGTCGATAGGTGACGCGACCTCCCTCCCTACCTACCCAGGCTTCGAGGTTAAGCAGAATAGCGCTGACGGCACGTTGGCGTTCATTCTGTGGCTGTTCCAGCCGCACGCGCCACTGCACCAGTGCATGTTGGTGAGCGTTCCGTCGCATTTCGAGCGCGTCCTGGTCTTCCCCGCTCTCACCCCAGCGGATCGCGCGAGCCTGGTCATAGACCCTCGCATCCATATCCGCCAGGATATCAAAGGGCGGGAAACGTGCCAGGACTGTCGTTGCCTCCGACGAAATAGTGCGGTACCCTCGTACGATCCGAATGGCCGCTATCCGCTGCGCTTGATTGAGCTTAGCTCGGCAGCGGGGGGAGGCCGATAGGCGCTTGGCCCATATCGGCGCTCCGTAGAGGGCCATGGATCGTATCGCCGCACAATAGAGGCGGCGAACTTCCTCCCGCGGACCCCCTAGGTTAGGCAACAGCCTCTGTAGGGAACCCGCTGCGTCCCATGCTTAATTATTGTTACTAACTAACAGAAATTACTGCAAGTGTTATGAGTATACATTACATATCTTTGAAAAGTATGATGTTTCGGCCAGATTGCACCGGCCATGGTCAAAGATCCGTTTGTTCTCAATTATTATTTATTTATTTAATAACTTTATGCACAAAATGTACAATGGCAGACTTAATGCCATAGGCATTCTCGACCAGTTTACCGTAGGTTGGTGTATAAATAATGAGACATTCGCGTTAATTTAAGTTTAATTAAAATTAATATGAACGATAGTGCTAAAAAACATTGAAATAATAATTATGTATGATGAAGGCTCGTTAAATTCGACATCACATGCTACTGACAGCCTTAATTAACATGTTTTGTATCTTTAATAATAATTTTGAAACAAATAATTGTTCTAATAATAACACAATAGCCCTCATGACAAGATTTGTATGTTTAACCTTATAAGACAGAGGTCATTCGACGCTCAGCCAAGTTCACCTTGGTGTTATAAAACACTAGCTGCGCCCCGCGGTCTTACCTGCGGCTGTTCTTGTACCTTGTTCATCCCACGGGAATACTACATTTTTTCAGTGCCTATATGCTACTCCAGAGTGTCAGCTACCTCTGATACATAATACACCTAATAATTGTATCAAAATTGGGACAGCTTAGAGCGTGAAGAGGTAACAAACATACGAACACAACTCAGAAACGTTCGCCACTATGCTATCATAATATCTATATATTAGCTTGATACCTATTTCCAATTAAGACAAACAGCACTTGTAGTGGGTATCTCCCACTGCGTATAGTACAATTACATTGCCTCAATGTTGTTTACGTTGGTACGTATTTGATCACGTAAGAACTACACGGCATTCGATTGTTTAAGTTTCCAAAATAAACAAAAGAACCCATGCAACAATAACATAACTCATCTTCCTATTTGTTTGCTCGTAACAGAATCTCGTATTTGTGTAACTTTATGTACTATTGCAGCGATAGTTTAAATGGTCAGCATTTGTAGTTTGACTTTTCAATCAACTGTGACTGAGGTTTGAGTTTGTTTTAAGTTCGGCTGACACAAAGCTCCTTATTCGATTAATTCAAGAGGATTTTCATTGTCATGTAAAATAATAATGTTTTATAATAAATTAGTGTAGTAAAATGAAATATTTTACTGTGAAGAAGAAATAGAAAATTTATTGAACTGTTTACTGCAGATGCTGTGTTAATGATAGTCGAGAAGTTGCTATTCAAAATTTTAACAGAATTATTCTGTTGGTTAAACTGTGAGGCAACGTTCATGTTTTACACAAATGACATAAAAGTCTAATGGTTTCCGTGCTTCGGTGAAGAAAGACATTTGGTATAGAAATGTTTAGAACATTTCCAGCAAACAGGTTGCCAACTTAATAATGAATTACAAATGAACCACATATTTTTTATTAACATTACTAATAATATAATATATATAACTATAAATATAACTATAAACACTATATATAAAACTTTTTTTTAAATAAAAGCCAATAAACACCTTTTCACTCTTGTGGCAGAAACTAGAAAAAGACCAATGTAAGAAACCAATACAGAAATATTCTACCTGTTGGTTCCTATAATACGGCGTTACTAAAGAAAAGTGTTATCTGCATGGGTCCCATTATATACAACAAATTGCCTGATGACGTAAAATGATATAATGGTAAATTTCAAAAATAAATTAAAAGCCTAAGCTATACACAATCAATAAAATCAATGATTTTTTAATAGATACAAATTTGTAATAAAATTCTTATCACTTGTAGTTTAATAATTCAGAAGCATTGACATATTAATCATCATCATCAACAGTCCTTAATAGTCCACTGCTGGACATAGGCCTCTCCTTAGAAAGGAGGTTTTGGCCTACTATACCACGCTGGCCAGACAGTTTGGTATCGGGTTTGTGTCAAGTTTTCCTTCTTTTTGCAGTGCTGGTGTCCTGCGTGGTTTTGCGCCCTTTGTCGGCTCTTACGACACAAACGGAATGAATTGGGGTAGTGACATTCCTAATTCTTAATCCGTCACTACACATCACTACACATAATTTGACATATTAATTATTAGTTTGCCGATCATTGACATCTAAATGTTATTTATTCGTTTTTTTTTGTACTTATTCATTCCACACTTAATTTTATTTTATCAACCCGACTATTATAAATTTATGCATTCTTAGTTTTAAGGCAGAATGTACACGGATCATTTAAAACCATTTCATCTGTAATTGGATGTACCTAAATTCATAGCAAATAATCTTTGATTTAATTTGATTAAATTTAATAATGCTACAAAATAGACTAAATTACTTTTTTAAACAGAACATTTTCATGAAATGTAGTCTGGAATTCTGAAAAAAAAACAATTTATATGTTAGTTCTTTCACTAAGAACAAGTTTCTTTCCGTATAGCTCGAAATGATATTTATTTCTGTAAGTAAATCTTTTCAGATATTTTTACAAGTCGGACTTTATAGCTAGAAGGAGCCGGCATTTCCTAAGACTCCCTCTGGGAAGAAACACCGAAACAAACCACAGAGGTGTCTTGTTTTTTTTAAGTCCGTAAACAAAGTTAAATAAAACTGTGCGAGTACAGTATAGGGTCTGGATAGACCTTTTGAGGAAGGGATCATAGTTTTGAGTCAACCTGTCCATACAGACGGCATACAGGCTCCAGCCATCGTGTAGCCTAACCGATATTGGTCAAGATCAACGACCCGAAGCATGACACTACCGCCAGCAGGACATTTGGGTAGGCCGTGGAAACACTCAAAACCACCAGAAAGATAATAAAATATAAATTAACATTACAAGCCTACACTGTACTCACATTTACATACTTACACAAAAAATAAAAAAATACTATACAGTTCAAAGTCAACGAAAAATAAAATACGAAATACACCAAAAAAATAATAATTAAATGTCCATCACTTTCAAACTTAACAACAAAGATGTCTAATGTCAACAATGTGGGAGTGATCAGCATCAATCCCAAGCAAATTTGTCGTCTAAATACTCTGTAATAGTGTATTAAGCCTTTTCACATAGTTTAAGCTTTACTAAAGACTTAAATTTATTAATACTTAATTCATGGAATTTGCTTGCACTTTATTGTAAAATCGCACACCCTGACAACGAAAAGACTTGCTTACTTTTTGTAGTCTAGTGGTTGGTAACACGAGTTTATCTTTATTTCTAGTGTTTATTTTATGCATGTCGCTAAACTTTGTGAATAAATGATTATTTTTCTTTACATATACTAAATTTTCATATATATATTGAGATGCGACTGTCATGATACCAATTTCTTTAAACTTATCCCTCAGTGACTGCCTATAACTAAGATTATAAATTGCACGAATAGCTCTCTTTTGCAACACAAAGATACTTTGAATGCAGCAGCATTTCCCCACAACAAAATACCGTATGACATTACACTATAAAAATAGCTAAAATACACCAGTCTAGCTGTTTCTACATCAGTTAATTGACGAATTTTGTAAACCGCGTATGCTGCAGAGCTGAGTCTATTCGACAATCCGTCAATGTGTGGGCCCCATTGCAATTTAGAGTCTAGTGTTATACCTAAAACCTTGGTGGTGTCCACAAGATCCAACTCCTTTCCATTTATTAGAACATTGGTCTTTACCTGCTTAACATTAGGTGTAAAAAATCTAATACATTTCGTTTTATTCTCGTTTAAAAGTAAATTATTAACATTAAACCAGTTCACAACCTTAGAGAAAGTGCTATTCACGTCATCAGTTACTGATTGCTGTCGTTTAAGTTTAAATAACAGTGAAGTGTCATCCGCAAATAGTACTATCTCCTGATTATCATTTATCATATTAGGTAGGTCATTTATGTTAACAAGAAATAAAAATGGGCCGAGAATTGAGCCCTGCGGAACCCCCATAGTGACCAGAGACCCCAGGGATCTCTGTCCATTAACTTCCACTCTCTGGATCCTATTACCCAAATAAGAGATAAGAAGATCCAAAGCAGTGTTCCTAATTCCATAGTAATGCAATTTCCTGATTAATGTTTCATGAAAAACGCAGTCGAATGCTTTAGATAAATCACAAAAAACACCCAGGGCATCCTGTTTATCCTCCCAGGCACTAAATATATTTTCCAAAAGTTCAACACCGGCATCACTTGTCGAGCGACCTCTTCTGAATCCAAACTGTTTCCTGTGTAGAATTTTGCTTGCACTAAAGTGAGTTTGTAGCTGATCCAGTATAATCTTCTCAAAAATTTTACTGAAAGTAGGCAACACTGAAATTGGTCTATAATTTGTAGGATCGGACGTGCTACCCGCCTTGAATAAGGGAATGATCTTACTATGTTTCATCAAATCAGGAAATACACCACATTCAATGCACCTATTGAAAATTAAGGCCAACTCTGATGCAACTACGCTAAAAATTGATTTACTTATTTGTACAGAATTACCCCAAAGGTCGGCGGTTTTCTTAACACTAAGAGCATTGAACGTTTTTATTTTTATGTCTATCAGTGATACAACTAAATCTAAACTCAGTATTACAAATGTTAATATTCTCTTTCAATAAAGATTCTGCAATAGTGGGGGACGAATTCAATGATTCTGTTATTGAGACTGGAATGTCTGTGAAATTTTTTTCAAAAGCTGTGGCGACATCTATATCGGAATTAATTACTTTATTATCAATTGTAAGGCTGTAATTATTACATTTGTTCTTTGCTTTACCAGTTTCTGTATTAATTATTTCCCAGGTCATTCTAATAAACTGTACCGCAAAGCACATTAGGAATACATTTTCACTTGAAAACTTGTTTAATTAAAAATTTTAGAACTCGAATAACTCAATTAACCAAGTTCAGGATATAATATCCGGATAAATATCCGGTGACTCAAGTACACAGCACCGCTTTTTTAGCGCTGGGTTTAGCTGAATTATAAGTGAAATTACTACGTTAAGAAGAAACCGTACAGTCTTTGCTGGTGCAAGATGTTACTGCAATAGTCGGTAATGCAACCTAATAGCTGAAACAAAATATTATACCCTATTCAACAGACTCTGTAATTTTCCAGGTAAAACTAATTAGAACGACATCCTGTTCAGTTCGTTTGTCGCGTCACTTAATTAAATCTTCTGTTAAGAACTTAAAAGTGCGAGTGAGACTATAAACCGGTTGTTAAAGAATACTTCATAGTATGAGGAAGCATTCACGTTAAAGTTGCTGATTTAATTGCATTCTGGATGAGACCTTTAAGTGTGGACCCTACGACCAGACTAGACAAAGTGACCAGCAGAGTGAGGGTTAGCTATTGATAATTAAAAATATAATATGTATATATATATATATTGTATGTTCTTTATAAACTAATCGGTTTGAGAACTTTTATTTTGTCATACAGCAGGATCTACAGTAACTATTTCATTTGGCTTATTTTTGTAAGATGACATAAAAATATGTTTAATAAAAATAGTACCTTAATAACTCAAGGAATAAGAACTATATTATATAAAAGTATTTTTTATTTAAAGCAAAATGAAAAACCTCTGGAGGTGTCACGCGATATTGACATTACATAGCAATCTCAATTACGAGGAATTGTCATTTATACCTCAGCTGAGCTTAGTGCAGTTCAGTGAAGGACGAATCGATATTGCGATCGTTAGTCGATGCATAAACCATTCATCATAATCGATATCCATCTGCACTGCAAGGAGAAGGAAAACTTGAATAAACCCTATACCAAACCGTCTGGCCAGCGTGGTATAGTAGGCCAAAACCTCTTTTTTAAGGACTATGTCCAGCAGTGGACTATTAAAGGCTGTTGATGGTAACGATGTTGATGAAAAAAAAAAAAGATTTCTAACCAGTATTATCGCATCATCAGCATGCAGGCTTACCTTAGGAGGTCTATGTCTAGCAGTGGACTGTTATAGGCTGTTGATGATGATAGATAGATAAATAAATATATGCTTATTATAAATGAATAGGAAACATATAACGTGGAATACAAAAAAAAAACATTAGGTAGTACAAATGGTCGGTCTTATCGCAGTTTATAATCTCTTAAAGGCAACCCATGCAGTTTGTGGTCTTGCATTAACCATTGAATTTCACGGTAATACCATGTGTAACGTTAATTCATGCATATTTGTTGTTCAGTTCATAATCGGCTCCATACACTTACTGCTTCAATTACAAGATTAGTCATTGACGTAGCTCCACACTAGTTACGTTTTCGTAATAACGATATGTTATCAAAATTGTATTGTGCATTATAAATCCTATTTCGTTTGACACTGAATATCGCACGACTGACAAAAGTTTGAGAACTATTAATCGACTAACATCTCGATAATAGAGTAACGCCCAGAACTATACGTTACAGCAGATTGCGACTGCCATAAAACGATATGGCTGTCGTACAAATAAAAGTAGTGATTTACTCGCAGTTTCTTGTAGTTTTCTCTAGTATAAATGCTTTATATATTTGACAGGTAGATATAAGATTGTTTTAGAGGGCAGCGATAGTTTGTTATACTGACATTAAAATTAAAATTCCTTTTTCGTGTATTTTCTGATTACCCTATAAATTTTGTTTTCAATTATAAATACATACACTAAAATGCGTATTAAACGCGTATTATGCGTATTTGTTGTTATTACTATAAAAGTAAAAAGTAAGAGTAAGATTGCCTTATAAATCTTCTGTGTAACTATAATAAAACATTGTTTACAAACATTCTAATATTGAAGTTATGATGTGTAAAATACTAACCGGCAACGATTTCTTCATTTTCCGTTTTTTTTTATCATAAGAGAATCGATAAAACAAACATATGACCCTCTTGGATACATAGTTACAGCCAGCGGCAAAACAATACAGCATTTTAATTGAAAATGAGTTTATGCAATTTTACAAAAAATAAGTAATAGGTTTGCATCTTGTGACGACACGACTTTTACGGTCTTCAGTATTTTAGCGTGTGCGGTCTTATCGCACTTGCCTACACGACTACAATCATCCTTGTATCTAAAGATTTAAAGTATTATAAATATTTCCCGTCACTAATCCTAAGCTCAAGAGGCCTAAGCAACTGCACAACATATTAACTTGAAATTTTTACCAGTACGTCTCCTCCAAATTCAACTCCCAATAACTATAATATATGATGCTGAGCTCAGCTTCCAAAAAATATTATAGCGAAAATCTAGAATAATGATGTACCACGGCCTCCCTTATAAATATTAAGTGTGTACTACTTTATCTTGTTTCAGCCGACTAGTACTACTCCATGGCCATACATCCCGCTCTGAATGATGAGTGCTACTTACTATGATGTGACATTTAATGGCACCAATTTTCGGTAGACGTCATGTAATCGCCTACCAAGCGATAGCCTCCTCTATAATTTACGACATAGAGTAGGTTTTTGAAAAAAGAGAATATTAATTTCCTGATTGAATCGAATAGTCAATAATATGGTCGGTAGTAAACCCTTTATGGGGTGTCAGAAAATAAACTCAATGTCTAATGTGTTTGGTTTTACAAGTCGGCGGAATTTTTACACGACCGCAATAAATTGTTGAAGGATTTTTACCTTTAATGTAGGATTTTTCGTTAAGACCCGCTGACTGTATGCAAAAATCAAATATACTTAACTTTTCCTGTAATGCACAGTGTTAATATTCATGAAAATATATTTTTTTTAATTTACCTGCTCACAAGGCAACGCGACGCAAAACGGATTAAACTTTATCAATAATACATTGATACATTTTAATCCGTTTAGTCCCCGATTGGGTAGAGCCTGTATTATGGTAACCAGACTGCTGCTGATAAACGTACTTACACATTTCTTAAAACATAAATATTGTACCTATATAAATTCCACCCAGACAGAATAAATGAATGTTCCGACTCAGGCTCAGCTGACTGCTAGACTTCGATCACTACCTAGACTAAAAGGATGATTAAATAGTATTTGTAAAGATCACTTAAATCTTCAAAACCCTTTAAGAAAGTATACGACGCTTTTTTTAGTAATTCGAGATAATGTTCTTGAATTAAATACTTCGTATTGATGAGAGCACAAAACTCGGTGCATAATTTGGAGTTGAAATCACATGAAACAGTGCACTTGCGTAAAATATAAAAAATCAAAAAGAGTGTAAGAAAGTTTTGTGTCCGTTAATAATTTGAACGTTAGTTATTTATTCCGTTTGTTAGTTATATATACCGATGTTAGCTATTTAGTGCAAACTCAAGTTGTTGTTTGTGACAGCCATTTCTATTTGTCTTACAATGTGAGCTGAAACAGGTCGCAGATGTTTCATACTCAGATGTGTTTCCAAAGTTTGAAGTTATTGTTTTAGTAACTGAAACTACATACAAATTTTAAATCTTCGTGCATACCTGTACAGGATGGGACGTTTTGCCTGAATCTAGTTTCCAATTCCAGTTTTATTGAAATATTCTAGACATGAATGACTCACCAAGAGGGGAAAGCGGTGCTACAACTTTGGTACTGTGGACTTTGGACTTCACAAACCCAATGTTTTTTTAGAAATAACAAAGTGGCTAGTACATAGTTACAACGATTTCTATTCAAAGTCTACGATCACTTATTGAATGAAACTGAATGTTTTTTTTAGGTGTAAGTATAAAATGATATACATTATTTGTAATGTCGGAAATATTTACTACTAACAGTTATTAAATCATTATAGAACACGCAATGTAGGTGTGAGTTCCTATTTGCATTAATAAAGTGCAGATAAGGCAATATTTACATTAATGTACTAAAACTAATATAATTCAGCCTATGCAGTCTCAAACTAAGAATCATGTCCGACTTTAATGAGGTCATAACGTTGAGCCCAACATTAAATTCCTCTGAGTTATAGATGAACACTTAAATTTAAGTGTCGAGACCTCTTTATGAACGAATGACAACTTTATGTAAGGTTTATACTCGTGTTTGAAGGCCGTTGGCGGTCGATGGTTCTTGATCTTTGAAAACCCTTCGTAATTAAAACCTCTCTTAGTTATATGTATACATATACGAGTATATATATACATACCTATTTATATACAAACCTCCATCTAGATATATTTACAGAAGTTGATATATAATATCATATTTATAGTCTTAATGATATTACTGTGTCAAACCTTTTCATCCCCTGGGTGTTGTAAGAGCCGAATAAGGTAGCAAACGACGCAGGACAAGCACTGCAAAGGAAAGGAAAACTTGAAACAAACCCTAAACGAACCCGTCATGCCAGCATGGTACAGTAGGCCAAAACCTCTTCTCTAAGGAGAGGATTATATCTAGCAGTGGACTACTAAAGCCTGTTAATGATGATGATTATATTACATCAACTGCACATGATCTAGATTAGCACCACACACCCTCACGTCTTTATCACCGAAGGGTTAGACGGAGGCGTAAATAAAATTAAACCTAGACACAACAAATTTTTTGAATTTCTCCTAGGTGAGAATTGACCTTTTGCATAGTAATCAGGTTCGCTAACAGCCGGACACAAATACTGACATTTTCAAATGCTCAATAAAACACTTTGTGAAGGAAACAGTACATTTTTCCACGATACCTAAACTTCATGTCTACAATTCTCATTACTTAACTCGTCTTGCCATTACTGAAGTCTTAAATGACGGCGATTATTTCTGACGAGCGTTAGACGCTTTGAAGAGTACTTCCACAAAGTTAGGAATGCTTCGGAATGCTTCGGTAGTTAAAACAGTTGACCCGGTATTTGATGCCGTTTTCTAATGTCTGACAATCGTTAACTCACAACTTTGAATTAGGGGACATCCGTTTTTGGACCTACTTACGAGAATTAACTCTGAAGATTAATTTGCGTTGACTTTTTCAAGTTCTATCGCGCTATAAAGAAAAGACGACGAAATTTTTGCAGATAAAAGTCTCTTATGTGTGTTTATTTGGTCTTTGAGCATAACATTTATAAAACACAATAAATGGACTGATAAAAGTAAGTGTTAAAAAATAGAAGAAAGTTAACTTGAAGAACTCCTGTGTTAAGTTTGATTGATGATAATTCAAACTCTCTAGTACCAACTAAGCTTTTTCATGATTGTTCTGGTAGGCTGAAATTTTCCTTCGAGAGGGAGCGCTACTTGCTGACTGACGCAGGTACTCACTGGGTATGTTTGTATCGGTGAATCCTGGTATCGGATCGGATGCAGAGTCCCATGCACGTGCGCCTTCCCATCTTAAATATAAACAAACTATAGTTTCACTCAAATAGTTATAGTTATTCGTATATAGTTTCACTCAAATGGCTATATACATTTATAATAAGTTACCACATAGATTTAAGGAAGATACTATTAAAGTTTTTATAAGAAAATTATTTACGTTGCTCTTAGATAAATGTTTCTACAGTATCAAATAATTTTTTGACGATAAGAAATTGTGACATAATTATTACCATATTACTAAATAATAGCATTACAATGTTGTAAAAAAAAAACATAGTTAATTCACTCTACTAACATTTTGTTCACTAGATAATGGTAGAATGTGGCTAGCATCTAAAATGTACCTACTAACAACTCTGTATACCCATATTCCGACAAATAAATATATTATTATTATTATTACACACGAACTTTTCTTTTTAACCGACTTCAAAAACAGTGAGGTTCTCAATTCGTCGGAATCTTTTTTTTTATATATGTTCACCGATTACTCGAAGACGCCTGAACCGATTTGGAAAGTTCTTTTTTTCTTTTAAAGGCGTACTTCTTACGGTTACTCACTTAAATTTGACTGAAATTGGCAAAGCGGGTTTTTGAAAAATCAATAAATATCTAAACATTGCATACATCGATGATATTTTTGTTTATGACGAAAACTCGCTGTCTCATTGAAGCAGTGAGTTTAGTTGGCCCATCTATACCAATATTATTTAATTTTTACTGCTCTTTGTAAGTACTCTTTGAAGTCGGTTCAACTTTTATATAAAAAGGATTTTTAAAAATGTGATTAGTTCTGCCAATTCTTAAAATTTTATTTTCAAGTTTAGGTTTTTATAAGACCAGTAAGAAGAGGCTATATAGCGAATGATGAGGAAATGTCATCTGTGATAGGAATTAACACAATATAATATCATGTAATACAATTTTATTTAGTGGAAAAAATTGAAGTATAAAAAAACTTTGGATATTGGTACAATCGGCGGTCCATAGTTGGCTGCGATTCTTTCCGGATAAAATTACCTTCATAATAAATCAACTAAAAACATAAATAAACTGATGAATCATGAAGGTATGTAAGGCTTAACAGCGGTTATCAAATTTAAAAGTAACTTTCAAGTTTGTTTAAAGATTTAGTAAAGTAAACTGTTAAACTAAAATAATATTGTGTAAGTAGGATGAAAATGGTCGGCAAAAGCGGGCACTTAACACGTCTCTGCTGCCACTTCGGAAAATATCGTCCAAGGATTAGGACAATATTTTGGACAATGTTATTTCCTGATAATTATATTAGTTGTTAGTGGTGGAAATTGGACCTATCTAGCTATGAATGTAGTGTACACATTTACAGTCTTTATATCATCAACCATTCATGTGGTAATTATGGTTTGTATTAGTTGAAGATGTATGTTTTGACTGACGTATACAGTAGAATCTCGAGGATCCAAACATCGATTGTCCGAACATCTGATCATCTGGACTCAATCATAACGGTTTTAACTGAAAGATAAGGCGAATCGGATCTTATACAGTTGTTACATCTGATGTGCATCAGGGATTTGGCCGAACGAAGGCCGTTTGATGCCGTCAAAGATCGATAACAAGTTATTTCCAAACAAAATTTTAACTTAAATACCTATTTTTTATGTAATTTATAACGTATTGTCTAAATGACGTATGTAAAACCCGTTACATTATAAAATTTAATAAAAATTGAATTATTATTTAATTTGACTTTGAAATCGATTATCCAGATTTTCGATTGTACAGAATCCCCTTGTTTTATTTGATTCGGAAAATCGCGATTCTACGATACATTTCGGCGATACCCTATTAGTTTCGGACCAGATGGGGGCTCTTCATCAAGGAGTGAAATGTCATCGCTAGATTATTATGGTCTGTGTTGCAGTTAACTCAGTTATACTTGTTATGTATGTGGGTAGATGTAATAACTATATATTTGAACGTTGTTATTTTTGAAAAAATACGCATTCATATGTGTGTATGACACTCAGTATATTAAAAAAATCTATTTCCATTTAAATGTTAACTCAATAAAATTGTAATAAAATATAAAATGCCTTAAAGCACTCTTAAGAAAAGTTATTGTCAGATTTTATTCTTGTTCTCAATTTGAACCTATTACAACATAAAATACTCTCAAAATAAGATTTACATTTATCATGAGATCATATCGTATATTCAGTATTCGTCCGCCGAATGGGCGTATATTCTAAAGTTTAATTCATTTTCTTTTACGAGTTCACCATTTAGTTTTTATGAGTTCTTGCCAAAGTTTTGATCTCTTCAAGGCGTGCGTCGGTATGAGCAAATCCTTAGATCATATGGCAGTTGTTTTGTGTTTGTCTTTTAGATAAAGAGGTGGAGGCAAATATAGTTATTGATTCTCAAAATTGATTTATTTATATTCAAGTAAAATTAAAAGACAGAGTTAGCCGTAAATTTAACGAACCGTGTATGCAGTACGATAGTATACACAAACAAAAACTACGCTGAAAAGACTTTCAACAAAATCTTTTACGGTATCTAAATGAAAAATATGCGGCACTTAGCTTTTGATTACTTCTTAAACGACTTTATCCCTATAGACCAATTTAAATTCTTGTTAATTGGTTCATACCAAATATCATTATTATCTAATATTATTATCTAATAATTAAACAAAACAGGAAACTCTACTACTGCTACTACTTACCAATTCATCATCTTCTACCATCATCCATCTTTTTGTTGGCAGCTTAATTTGTAATAACTAAGATAATAAATATATTTTTTAATATAGAGCAGACGTGTCCCCTGATATAAAGTGATTACCGCCGCCCATGAATGCCTGGTACTCAACTCAAATGAATTCAGTCGCAGCATTTCTTTAAGCATTAAAATAATCTAATAATTACCAGTTTTACAAGATAATGTTTACAGCTTTACTTCTAAGGCAACACTACAAAATTAGATATGATTTGAAATGCTATAGAGTTAAATTTATTGTTTTGGTTATTGTTTGACATCCTATATTAAAATTTAGTGTAAAAAGAACATACAGTTGACGTGTTAGTGAATAACTAATATGTATATTTTACTTATTTAACTTAAACATGATCCAAATTATAAAAAATAGAACAATTCCTTAGACATTAAAATATCAGCAGGTCACAGCGAGATGAAATAGATGAAAATAAATGTATAATCTTGTTTACATATTGTAAGCCTTATAAAATAGCAATTTTAAGAGGTCTCGTTACATAGCTAAGAAGTTGTAAGCAGTTTTAATTTTAAAAATATTTAATAATGTGCCAACGCCTCTTTGGTATATGTTTCTCAACTGAGTAAGCGATGGCGGGCATATAGATGATAATTTATTTCGACTTGCACGAGTTACGAAAATGATATTAACTTGTTATAATCATGAATAAATATCGTTGAAATGTTTTTGCCTACTTTGATAATAATTACATTCTAACGATTTCAACAACTATGACGTCAATAATAATATTATTTTTTATTACTATCCAATAAACAACAATTGTAAACAAACGGTTTCTCTTTCACTGGGACTCCATTTGTCAATAATATTGTAGTACTATATTAAAAGCGCTGGTTATGTTACCTATATTTCGTTCCTATTTTATCAGAAATTATTTCGTGCCTAAAATCATAAGGCTTGCAAATTTGTGAACAGTTATAGGGAAAGAATGCACTCCTCAATAAGAACACTCCACTCAATGTTACACATACTGCAAAATGCTCAGCTATTTAATATGTATGTATGTGTGATGTTTCTATGTATAATATGTATGTATTTACAAAAAAGTATATATGTATTTATATCAGTTGTCTAGTAGCCATAGTACAAGCTCTGCTTAGTTTGGGACTAGATGGCGTTGTGTGAATTTAGTAGAATATTATCCGTGTGGTGACAGATTAAGAATAATGCTGTTGAAATGCTGTTGTCACTATCAACAACAGCATTTTGAAAATAATCGGATCAGATCGCCCATTTCAGAAACACTGGTTGGGTACAGTCATAGGTCAATACAAATGATAAATAGAATAGGATAAAAAAATGTAATAACTAATAATAGTAACTTTTCAACTTAAGCACTATTGTTACTAACCCTAAAATACTAACATAAATATGGACCTTAGTCTGTAATAAAAAGTTTATTATTATTATTTCATGTGGTGAACCAGTGGTGACGAAGCTTTTGAATAGGGAAAATTCACCCGATCTGACAGTCCTTAAGTCGAACCGGGTAAATGTGCCATGAAGCAAGGAAAGCTGACCATATTTAAAGTGGTAAGAGCTATGACAAATAAAATTAGTTAGGTATAACGCAATTGAGTCTCAATTGCGTTCACATCACATCATCACATCAACAGCCTTTAATAGTCCACTGCTGGAAATAAGCCTCTCCTTAGAAAGGAAGTTTTGGCCTACTATACGTTACATATGAATAAAGTTACGCAATCGGATCTTCACTCTCTTACTACTTACTTACTCTCCGTGGTTTTTTGTTGCTATGTAAATTAATAAGTTTTGTATGTAAAATTTTATAGTAAATAAATAAATAAAAAAAATACTTCATCAGGAAGGGCTACTTTGATATAACTCTCACTCTAGAGTCTATGTGCTATAGTGTAAGGAATAAACCGTCATCACAGAAGTCGTCATTTCCTTCTAGTCCTGCACCAACTTACCTGAAAACATTTTAAAAATTTAATCATAACACTACGGAGTATATTTTTTTTTAAGCGTTGAAAATAAAATAGGCAAAAATGTTAGAGGTTCTGCGAATTTTCTGATTTTTTCTATACATAGATACAACGTAGAATACAATGTTCTGAGTGCGTGATTACCCGAGGTAACCGTAATCACGTAAGCCTAGCTATTAAGAGATAACGAGTTTGAACCCAATATACTATTGACGTTAACCCTTTCTTAGTATATCTAAGCAATTTGCTCACCTAACAAGAAAACTAGTGATGTGGCTAGCTCACGTTACTTGTGATGTAACCAGTCTTCTATAGTGATATAAAACGTTCAACGGTTTATTGTTCAATGCATTTTATGTACATTACTTCCATAAATCTTTAGTGGCATAAATATTTCAGCAAGAAATTGAGAAGAAAACAAAACTTAATTCTTTGATTTTGCTAATTTATCGCGGAAGGCTAAAGGCTCTATAACGTCATCATCATCATCAGCCTATCGCAGTCCACTGCTGGACATAGGCCTCTAGGCCTCTAGGTCATAACGTCATAGTACAATCAAAATGTTGTAAAACGAGGAAAATTGATTCCTTTTGATAGACGCAGACAAAGACCCGGGCCAGCTATGAACTAATACTATTACTTAAACACTTAACCAATCAAATACATGCCTTAAACACTTAATCTGTATTTATGAAAATTTACAAACAGGGATAAGGAAAAAAAATAGGTACTTTTATCCAGAACTGATGATTTCAGAATTGACTGTAAATTCGCAAACGAAGTCGCATTTGTGTACGAAACGCCTCATATTTAAGAACAAGAAAACTAGTGATGTGGCTAGCTCACGTTACTTGTGATGTAACCAGTCTTCTATAGTGATATAAAACGTTCAACGGTTTATTGTTCAATGCATTTTATGTACATTACTTCCATAAATCTTTAGTGGCATAAATATTTCAGCAAGAAATTGAGAAGAAAACAAAACTTAATTCTTTGATTTTGCTAATTAAGTGTTTAGATTTTCAACAATGTTCGTAGTTTTTTAACCGACTTCCAAAACACAAAAGAGGAGGTTCTCAATTCGTCTGTATTTTTTTTTATTTATTTTTTTATGTATGTTTGTTACGCGATTTCTACGTCAATTGTGGACCAATTTTCAAAATTCTTTTTGTAATCGAAAGGGTATGCTCCCGAATTGGTCCCATTACCACCAATTCAAGATCTGATGATGGGATCCTAGAGAAATCGAGGGAAACCCTCACAATTATTGGGAATTTGACAGCCCCGACAACGTGTTTTAGCTACGAGTATTTCTTTAGCCAAACAAACAATGGCAACCGTCAGAGACTGCGCGATGTGATGCGCAGAGGACTTGCAGTATTTATGGCACCACAGTAATTTTCGTTGTATTAAGAAGAAAAGGTTGAAATTTTGTATTCTATCTTGTTAAAATAATTCGGATAGACGTTTTGTTGCTATGGATGGCATCGCATTTCGTTTGTAAGTAATTTTATACTTAATTTATTAAAATAGTTCTGGAAAAACTCTTAAATTTTGTGTGGGTCAACTAGGTTAATTTCTATCATACCAGTATTAACCCCTCTAGTTGGAACTCCTTCTATAAAATATTGAGCATATTTGTTGAGTAGTCTCACTAAAGATAAATTAAATTAATTTAAGGAGTTTCTAATATTTTTTGTTCAAATTGATTACATTAGCCGTGAACATAGGCATGTACAATATGTACATGTACCTACTTGACTACTCTACAAGAAATGTGTACTGAAACTAAAAATGTTTTATTTGCCTTATATCCTAATCATACAACAAAACAAAATATCTTTTGAACGGAAAATCTGATTTTAAATTTGTAATTATCGATTCTATTGCCAGTCATATAAATACAACGATAGTCCTACATAGTAGGCCAAAACCTCTTTTCTAAGGAGAGGCCTATGTCCAGCAGTAATTTAATATAATATTTAATATAATCTAACAAACTACAGTTTGTTACTATACAGTACGGTACGTAGTGTTTTAAATATCGTACTTATCTACTCATTACAAACATATCCTACACTAAAAATGGTAAAATAAACCCTTTTAAAAAAAAGTTGAACCGACTTCAAACAACACCGACAAAGAGCACTAAAAATTAAAAAATAATTACAAATCTAAGTAAAAAACTATAATAAGTACCCTCAATGTAACAGGTAACATTATAATACCAATGGTCCCTTCTAGCCTGTCTGAAGTCGGTGCCAAGCTCGATGCACAATAAGTAATACTGGTCTATGTCAGCTTTATATTAGCACAATGAAAAATTAAGCATTCAAAATAATTCTAATGAAACATCGAAGATTTTGTTAATTAATAAAGACCAACCAGATCAATTACGTGCGCAAACTTATCAACTACTTATTAAAGCATTCAAAATAATAATATAATTGGAGATGTGCGTCCACTTTAGCTCGTTCAACATGTTTTGCGCAGCATGAAGACTGTTGCAGCTGCCGCGCTACATTCTACCATGCCTATGAAGCACCTATTTGGCTTGGCACCGACTTCAAACAGACTAGAAGGGACTGTTGGTATTATAGTGTTACCTGCTACATTGAGGGTACTTATTATAGTTTTTTACTTAGATTTGTAATTATTTTTTAATTTTTAGTGCTGTTTGTCGGTGTTGTTTGAAGTTCAACTTTTTTTTTAAAAGGGTTTATATTTACTTTAGACTATAATTAAAGTTTTATAAAGGTGCTAACATAGATTGCTCAGGTTGTCAGTATTACCTTATTCAGTTAACTAACTTCCAATAAATTAAGGTATCAGAAATCAATGAAAACTTCATCCGGTAACAAGGATAATAACGTGTTGATCAAAAAGTGTTCTCGATACGATAACATGAACGCACGATTTAGTGAAATGGTTAATCGTAGGATGGCACGCGATAGACAAATGTTCTCGTACACTCGATATTTAGATTTGTGTGATAGCGAACTTCAAAGAGTTTATGGTGAACTTCTTAAATACGGAACCAAATAGTCATATAATAAAACAGATGAACTACCTTTGCGGCTTTGCTACTTACTCGACGACTGAAGAAAAAAAAATAGAAAGAAAACATATTTATTCCCAAAAACACGACATCTTTTATAGAATTGCGAAGGAGATGGGCAAAATGTAGTATGGCTTTATAACGCGCCGATTCATATTTTGTTAGATTTTAGTGAGTTTCTAGCAATTAAATTGAGCGCAATACAGTTCGAATTGACCATTCGTATCTTTAGCACGTGTTGAGTAATTAGCACCGCCGCTGGCTAAATAATCTTACGAAAAAGTATGAGAATTTTTTAAATAAATATTTACTGCTATGCCTGTAATGTGAAACTAGACCAAAAATTACATATATAATAATGTAAAGTACACTACCACTATGATGTAGTTCATTCTAACGCTAGTGTGGGCATCGCACCTGTGACTCGGGAGATGCAGAACTCCATAGGCTGCTGTAATCACTCACCATCAGTTGACACGTCTGCTCGTTTGCCCTCCTGTACCATACAAAAAAACCAGAGTCATGTATTAGATAATAATCCCATCACATCACATCAACAGCCTATGATAGTCCACTGCTGGACATGGGCCTCTCCTTAGAAAGGAGGTCTTGGCCTACTATACCAGGCTGGCCAGAAGGGTTGGTATAGGGTTTGTTTCAAGTTTTCCTTCTCTTAGTTGACTTTTACGACACCCACGGGATGAATAGGGGTGGTGACATTACGTATTCTTAATCCGTCACCACATGGATAATTATAATATTCTACTAAATTCACACAACGCCATCTGGTTCCAAACTAAGCACAGCTTGTACTATGGCTACTAGACAACAGATATAAATACATATATACTTTTTTTGTAAATACATTCATATTTTATATAGAAACATCATCAAATCACACATACATACATATTAAATAGCTGGGCATTTTGCAGTGTGTGTAACATTGAGTGGAGTATTCTTATTCAGCAGTGCATTCTTTCCCTATAACTGTTCACAAATTTGCATCATAAGCCTTATGATTTTAGGCACGAAAGTTTTCTGCTAAAATAGGAACGGAATATACTTATTTTTACTTTATTATTAATATATTAAAGGCACTGGTTATTATTATAGACATTAATTTAGTTTATATATTTAGTATAGACATTAATTAGTAATGTAGGTGCTGATACTGTCATGCAGTAAAGAGGCCGCTTTATTTAGCATAATTGCGTAGAAATGATCTATGCGAGCCTCCGCGAACATACCCGAAGCGCTACAGCGCAACGGCAGTCCCAACAGCATCTTGAAAGCATTATTATACTGAACAAGCAATACATAGTAGGCGCGTCGTGTGTATGACACCCACAGGCTTGTCGTGTAAAAAAACTGCCACAAAATGACTTCAAATATGTATGTTATAACTAATAGATAAACTGAAAAATATTTTTCTATTATTAGTTTGTAAGTCTAGTGTTATTTCCACCATTTCTAGTCTTTTGTAATGTAATCATACATAAGAAATATTAGATTACACACGGTTCATAACTTTTTGTGCCAGTAATGTATTAAATCATAGATGAAGCTAATCTAAGTAAATACCACCAGTATGACCTACTTATTTGACTAGACATTTGAGAGGTCACCCACTTGCACCCTACACTATTTAGGTTGTATAACCGGTGTGACGTCATCATTGAGCTTGAAATTAGGTCCCCGAGTGAAGCACAGAGCGTTATCTAAACAGAAATTTTGAATAGATTTTTTTTATCACTTTAGTATGCCGTCAAATTTTATATACAGATAAGTATTATTTACAGTATAGTACCCGTGTGGTGGGGATTAAGAACACGGAGTGTCATCACCTCTATTTATTCCATGGGTTTCATAAGAACTGGCTAAGGGAGAAAACTACGCAGGACAACAATACTGCAAAAAGAAGGAAAAATTTAAACCCTACAGGCCAGTGTGGTATAGTAGGCCAAAACCTCTTTCCTAAGGAGAGGCCTATGTCCAGCAGCGGCTAATTATTAAATTAGAAAAGGCTGTTGATGATTATTCATAGTTATAGTTACGTGTATTTAATAAAGACATACACATCATAGTTTCAAATCACTTTGGGTTACAGAAGATATTTGCGTATACTGTTTTAGTTTCAACCTCGTTTTTATTGGTGGGGATATCAAGTAATTTAACGATGGCTATTAGTTATTAACTAGAGATCGTTCAAGTCAGAATAACACCTTACTGTGACCTAAAAAAAATTGAAACCCCCCAAGTAGGTAGAGAATAGTTTATTAAATGAGTCCTTAAATTACCCCCAAAAAATATACTAATAACTATTAATACTGAGAGCATAACGCGAGCTAACGACGACATCAACAGGGACCTTGATTTTATAAAATCCTGGCCGATGAGATTTATCTGTAAACCCTACCAAATGCCAGGCGATCGTAGTGGGCAGCAAACATATGATAAGCAGATTGGATACTGCAACAGTCCCACCGGTCGTCTTCAACGGCTCAGCTATCCTTTGGAGCCCGGTAGTCAAAGGCCTGCTCATCGACTCAAACCTACATTGGCGTGTTCAAGTTACTCACGTGAGCCAGACAGTAACGGGTAACCTGCGAACACTATACTGTCTTGAGAATTTCCTGCCTACTAAAACGAAAACTTCTCTCATGCAGTCCCTAATTATTCTTACATTGACTATGGTGATGTGTGTTACTTCGACCTGAATGCAGACCTCTTCAACAAGCTAGACCGTCTTCTTAATAACTGCATTCGATACATTTTCAATCTTCGCAAGTATGACCATGCGCCTGCGTTACTGCTTCCAATTAAAATGGTTACCTATTCGCCTGCGCCGCAACCAGCGAGCGCTGAACTTTTTCTTTTCATTCCTCAACACCCCATTTTCACCCACCTACCTCGATCCCTACATCCATTTCTTGTCCTCTAATCGCGACAGAAATCTTCATTCAACAAACAATTTGCTCCTCTTGACTTCGTGAACTCCTCGTTCTTTGTGCAAATGGTCTGGAATGCGCTCCCACTCGAAACCAGGATGTCCACAAACCGTTTCCCATTTAAAAATAATGTAAATAATTACCTTCTCCACCTACCCTACAAGATCTCTAAACCACTTAAAGGTGGGCTGGTAGAGAAGCCTAGGGCATTAAGTCCGCCTAATGAATACCTTTTTAGGAAGATAGTATAGTATTATTGACAGAACTGTCCGTGTGGTGACGGGTTAAGAATACGGAGTGTCACCACCCCTATTCATCCCGTGGGTGTCGTAAGAGACGACTAAGGGAAAAAAAAAACTACGCAGAAAACCAGCACTGCAGAGAGAAGGAAGACTTGACATAAACCCTATACCAACCCGTCTGGCCAGGCTAAAACCTCCTTTCTAAGGAGAGGCCTATGTCCAGCAGTGGACTATTAAAGGCCGTTGATGTGACAGAACTACAAATTTGTTTGTACTACAAACTTCGATTAGTTATAGAGAGAGGAACACTAGAAATAAGAGAATAATTGTTCATGAGCCTTACAGTTATATATATATATAATTATATATATTATAATATAATGTATCAAAGGTGTTTAATAAAATCAGCTCCGTCGCAGAAGATGCATCATTCATAGTGGTTCTTCATCCCAGAATATTCACCACCTTCCTACGAACTATACGCGGAGCTTAATCATTTTCGTGCAAGGTACCAGATGTAGCGATTCATTATTTATTAGTGTAAAATATTTAACACAAAGAGGCATCTATAAGTGAGTTATAGTAGCAATTGGCTGGCATCATCTGCGATAGCCAAATGAACTTGTAAAAGTTGACATCACTTCTGTATTTTATACCTGTGACATAGTACCACACATGTATATACACAAACCTTGGTACTTGTATTTGACAGAGAAGTTCTGATTCTGCTGGAGGTGACAGATGGCCTCACTTGTCACCCCAGGCCTGCGCTTATGGAAGACGGAGGTCGTTAAGTGTAGGTCTGAAGTGCTGACACAGTTCTGCAAGAAACAATATATTCATGTTAAGTCTTATTAATGGTCAGAGAAAAATAGTTTTCTAAACTCTACAGCCCATGACTTACATTCGTTCGTTAAGACGCAGTGTAAAATCTAATCCTGGGCTTCACGTCCTGAGGCAATCTGACTTGAGAGGAACTTAATCCTGTACTAATTTCAACCCAGTTTAGGTGAAATTGAATCGAAATGCCTACGTGAGCGTACCGCTTGCTGCTTAATGATTTAGTGGATACAAGGTGTATTGCCGTGTACAACCTTTGCTACCGGGACGTTATATATTATGTGCTCCTTCAAAATGTATTCTTTAATGGGATTAAAAAATCAACTCATAATTGTATTACGTATGCTACGTGTTATAAACCGTTATGCATTTCTACGCATAGTCGACAAGTAGTCGAGTCTAAATGAAAAAAACTATAAAATTATTTCAAATTTTTTTTCTACCAAATACATATTTTATTTATTTAATACACGAATCATAAATAATAAGATAAAAAAAAACATAATTGCACCGGGAAATTCCTTTTTTTGTCATGAAAATTTGGCACAATATGAAAATACATAGTTTTTTTAATGACAGTACTATAGCTTATATAATTTAACCGTCGTACTGGTAAATTAATTTGCTGAGGACTGACTGATTAACACATTTGCTGAGGTTTCACGTCGCCATAAATGATTTATGGCGACGTGAAACCTCAGCAAATGTGTAAAGAAAATAACTGGAGAGCTCCAATATTTTCTAAAAAATGCAACAATATTTAAAGACTCTTCATCATCATCATCAACAGCCTTTAATAGTCCACTGCTGGACATAGGCCTGTCCTTAGAAATGAGATTTTGGACTACTATACCACGTTGGTATGACGGGTTGGCATAGGGTTTGTTTCAAGTCTTCCTTCTATTTGCAGTGCTGTTGTCCTGCGTAGTTTGCTTCCTTAGTCGGCTCTTACGGCACCTACGGGATGTATAGGGGTTGTGACACTCTGTACTATTAATCCGTCACCACACGAAAGACTCTTAAGTAGGCATCAAACAGTAACAAACAGTAACAGTCTTAGTTTTATGATAATCCTACTATCTCAAACCGATCATAGGGCCTGGAGGTATTCCTAAGAAGTAAAAATTGGACTATATTTCTTTCTTGTTTAAGGTGTTATTAATTTGCCAATTGTGTAGGTAAGCGAGCAACCTGTGATAGCATTAGAAAATAGTAAAGTTCTTTTAACGATTGATTGGTACATTATACAGATTTTTGATTACATGGGTATGGTTTTTACTAAAGCATAGCTCCATATTATTGTAATTATTCATATTTCATTCAGCACTCTTTTTAATTACTTTGCGTATGAAATTAGACACAAGAGGTTGGGTAATTAGGATGGCGCAACATTTTTTTCCCCTAATGGCCTTAACGACCCGTCTGAACTTCTGTGTTTAATCACATTTCGTGTAATTGTTATATAAAATGTTGTTTTTGCTCTCTAATCGACGAGTATTATTATATGACACTAGCTGACCCGCGAAACTTTGTTTACGTCTCTTAATAGGAATACTTTTTATTCAGTTTTTAAAAGAGTGTTTTAGTGGCCTGTGTTATATTAATGGGCTCTCGATTAATGGGCTCTCCAACACTAAAAAAACCTTAATTGGAACCGATAGTTCCTATCATCAACAGCCTTTACCAGTCCTTAAAAACGAGGTTTTGGACTACTATACCACGATGGCCAGACGGGTCGGTATAGGGTTTGTTTCAAGTTTTCCTTCTCTTTGCAGTAGTGTTGTCCTGCGTAGTTTACTCTCTTAGTCGGCTCTTACGACACCCATGGGACGAATGGGGTAGTGACACTCTGTATTCTGCTGATGACGGATCATCACCCGGATAAGTAGTTCCTATGATAAGCGAGTTTAGCATAACATACTCTTCAACTTAATAATATTAGATTTGGCTAGTTGGTGGTTCTGTTTAAATGGCCTCTATAGTCACAGCTTCTGTAGTCTGTCTCGTTTCCCCAATGGAACTCGTTCCCCTAGCAGTTTTCGTTACTCTACTCTCTAACCCTATCCTTTTAAGGGGTTCCGTAGCCAACACGGCAAAAACGGAACCCTGATAGTTTTGTCATGTATGCTCGTCCGTCTGTCCACATTATATTTACAGATTATTTTTTATTGCCATCTATCCCTTAATGTAGATTATCATTGGATAGGAAAATAATTAGGGTTTGCGAAGACAATATTTTGAATAACTGTAAAATGTAATAAGAAAACGCACTTGTCTTATTTATATTTTTCTTATATCTTTTATATTGGAATGAATAATATATTCATTCCAATATAAAAGATATAAGAAAATAAATTCAACATATTCAATAATATGTGAAATTAAATATATGGCTTAATATATTCTACGAAATAAATATAAGTGACTGTCTCTGTGGTCTCGTAGTTAACGTATGCTACTGGTGACAGAGAGCTCCCAAATTCGATTCCTGGGTCGGGCCAAATTGTAACTAGGTTTTTCCGAAATGTGCCCGGTAACCGGCATAAGGTTCGTCCCATATTACGTGGGACCTAAAAACATACGGCGAAATGTATTACCATCGTCCTATGTGGGCCCGTTTTTAGATGTCATAAGCCACGGACTCCGTGAAACACTCAGCAAAACACCAAAATGTTAGTTCGCATTATTATGATAGGTAACTACAGAACCCTACATTTGGCTGGTTTCTTTATAATTCAATTGACCATTATTTGGTCCCTTCTGTAAGTTATTTAACCATGGGAGAGCCATGATTCGGTTTAAATGGGCCGCCGGCTCAACTGGACTTGAATTACACCGGATTTTTTGTAGCCGTGCATGGGCACGGCTACACGGCATGGGCAGTCAACCTGCCGCAAATATATATGCTTTATATACGTAGTGACAGCTGTGATTGTGATTGGAACTTTTACGTGGCAAACGTTAAGGTTTACGATTTTTTCCATTTAAGATGGCGGCAGTTCAAATTATTTATACAGAAAGAAATAATACACACAACGTCATCTAGCTTCAAACTAAGCAGAGCTTGTACTATGAAAGCTAGATTGATAGAATACTTATGTACTTTTTTTTCTAAATAGAAGATAGAAGATATATAAAATATATCAAAATACTTATCAGTGGATTAGTAAACTTATCGCTAGTGAAACTGCAATGCATTCGTTACATATTTTTATAAACTATCTTTAAATATACTGAATTTACAAATTGTCGTTTAAGAAAGCGTCTCAGGATCTAACTTATCTGTCGTTACAAGAGAAAAAACCTCTTAGGCATATTCAGGAGAAAATATATACAGGCAATCAATAAAAGCTTTAAAACGTTTAAGAAGAATAAATTGATTTCCTAATAAACAGACCACGAAATCCTATCGGCCGGTAATACCCTACATAATCCGAAGAAAACCATTATTCTTTTTTGGACACTTTAATATCGGCATCTCAATAAATACTGTAGGCTTTCACCAAAGATAGTAACTCGAGCATAAAGATTACATCGGTTGATTAATTATTTTATTAAGGAAAATTTATACGCATTGTTTTAAAATGATATTTCATTTAGACATCCACTAACAAGATAGGTTTGTCTGGATGATTGTCGGTATGGCGACGGATTAAGACTGATCGTCTAAGGGAGTAAACAGCACAGGATAACAGCTCAGTTAAGAGAAGGAAAACTTGCAAACCATATACCAACCCGTCAGGTCAGCGTGGTATAGTAGGCCAAAACTTCCTTTCTAAACAGAGGCCTACAAGAAGACCAGAAGTAGACTTTTAAAGGTTGTCGAAGATGATGATGATGAAGAATACGAAATTTCATACATTGTGTTTTTTATTTATTAAAGATTTAACAATTGTTTACATCAATTCCTTAAACTAATACATGCTCATATTTTTTACAACAATACCTACCAACTATTTATAGGTAAACACCGCTTATGGTTTATCCTCTGTAAAGCATTTTACTAATATTTTTACAGTTTAATGTTAATTAATGTTATAAATGTAAGTATGTGTGTTACGGTTATACATATTAATTACTCAATAGATCATACTCTTTGACATAGGTACTTAAACCGGATATGTACCTTATATTCTCCTCCCTTAAAAGTAAGCACAAGTATCAGCGTTACTTTCCTAAAATGAACATCGGTAGAAAAGGTTGTTTTATTTAAGACCTCCCTAATTTCATTTTAAGTCTACGTTTTCTGAAATGGCCTAGCTTTAAGAAAAATCTCTCTACGAAGAGCAGAGGAACAACTAAAATACAAATCAATGAGGGACTCAAACAGCCAAGACTGAAGTCAAATTTAAATGAATCAATTGAAATTTGTAATAACGCAGCGTTAATTAAATTTAAATGACTATTGGGATAGAAAAAAATTCTAGAGAAGGTATTTAATAAAAAACTTGTACTACTGAAGATATGATCTACAAGTAAAGATGATCAAGTATTTATATATATTTCAGCTTAACACGAATATTTAGTTAGTTAGTTTAGTTAGTTAGTATAGTTTAGGGCCTTTATTACAAATTACTGTGCAAGGCAAACTAAAAATAGGCAAATAAAACGATCTCCTTAGTATTGGATATAAAAACGACAGATCTCACTCAATCTCGACGTTCTAAAAACTCATCACAAATGCACTCGCTCGACTTAAAAACTTGTAAAACATCACATCGTTCGCGGAAGTTGCATTTTATTTCGTCGGGTGCCTTGCTTCAGACATTCATTTCAGATAGCGTCATTCACACGTCCAAAGCGTTTACCGGTGAACTTGGTGTGTGGCCATAAGACACGCGATCTGTCAAGTTACGCATATAATGATGTTCAGGTTTGTGTGCTATTGATAATTCTGAAAAAGTAGTAGTATATTATCAGGATTTCTCTCAATGGTTTTTTTTTATCGTATAGGGGGTAAACGAGTAAGGAAGACCTTGGAGGGACTCAAGGGGCAACATTGCTGCTACTTTTAATTCCAACCGAGCAGGCCCTTTAGGGTTTTGGCAATTTATACCTGAACTGTTAACGGGTTAAATAAGAAGGAAGAGTTTCCCAATTCGGTTATTTTGTGAATATTAAAAAAAAAAACTATACAACTCAGAGCAAATCAAGATATTTCTTAGTAATAAGCAAATAGTGAAATACACAGCCTGAATGCGGTCGTTTAGTAAACTCAGACAATGACGATGTTTACCAATTTATTGTATCATAAAATAATTACTATTTACAAAATACAGTAATGTTAATATATTAAATTGATAACTCAATATTTTACAGGAAAAAAAGGCTTCTCTCAGAGCCATACCATACAAATAATACAACTCAACTTTAAAAGAAAAATCCTTTTTAAAAGAAAGACCAGAAATTTGGAAATGTTCTCTATGTAGAAAACAGATAATAACGAGATAAGTTAAAGAGTTTTCTTATGTATTTGTAGTAACATATTTGTTTATGCGTGAGCACATTTCTTTATGTCAAAAAAGCCCCTGTAATTGATACAAAAAAGTAATATAATACAAAGTAACTTTTAAAGAAAAGGTACATAACATATGTGGTATATCAATACAACACATACAAGTGAGTATAAATTAAACAAGCACTGCATTGAGTATTACTCCGAAACAATTATGTTAAATACTAAACTATATCAAATTACTCTAAACAGATTAAAAAACAGTATCGGCTAGTAAATACTTATATGTACAAAATTAAATTATTTTTATCCTATCGATGATACTAAGTAGCTCTGCAAGGCACACTAACACATTTTCTTTTAATAACTTACACATCTTACACGCCCGCTGTCTGATTCTAAACTAGAGCCTGTGTTTTGGTAACCAGACTTTTGATAAACATATATACATATTATAGATAAATGACACCCAGACACAGAACAAATAATCGTGCTCATCACATAATATTTGTCCTGGGTGGGAATCAGACCCACGACCTCCAGTTTAACAGTTAGGGTCATTAACAACCAGATAAACAGGTCTACAAATAGACGTTAGCAGACCTTAATTAATTTCTAGCTTTTTCGGAAGCCTGAAAATATAGTAAGGCTTTTGTTGCTTTCTATTGTTTAAAATTAAAATGTTTTGCTACACGTTTTACGAGAGTAAGTTTATCACTCTACCAGTGTATCTATAATATAAGTATGAAAGTACTATAAATGTTACCAAAAAGAAAGCCATAATACAATACATTAGCACTTCACTCGACATTTTGTGTTGTAATATTATCTAATAGCTAATATTTGAATAGATAAAATTGTTCTTTAAAATACCACTACAAACTTTATGACAGCTTTTCTTATATTTTAAGGCTTTGTCTCATTTTCTCTTGTGTTTTGTAATGTGTATATATTATAATAGCCTATCTTATTAGCATTGCCTTAAACTTCATCAAAACTTTTTGACACAACTTTAAAACCTTGTCCTCAAGTATTTACCTCGTCATCTTCATTCGAAACCTTAAAAAAATGGTATGAAGTTTACATATATTCTGTACTTTTTGTACTAATTCTACTATTCTACTAATTCTCGTACTAATTCTCTTGTCTTACATCGTTTACGATGTTAGCTTAATCAGCAAAGTTGCGCTTTCTTGTAAACTTCACTTCGTAAAATTTATTGGACACTTAAAAATCTTTGAAACACTTAACCGTACATACAGAAGTCAGGCTTGGTTATGATCCCTGCCGTAATTTTCTTTCATTCTTAAACGGTTTCCTTATATTGAATTACAATTTTATACAATAATAAGTTTAAAGTTGAATTTTCTGTTTATTATTTTGTTCTCAAGATTGCATTTTCTATCGCCGACGACACTGAAATGTCAATATACTTTAGAATAGTCTTATGATGACTCCAGTATGCTTGTAATAAAAGTACATAAGAAACAATAGGCACAATATCATGATCCCTACTATAAAGTATATAATAATTTTATGGAATTCTTCCATTTATTCGGTATTAATTACTTACTAAACATGCTTCTGTAATAGGAGTTACTTTATCAACATTTCCTTTTTTACTGTAGTGTGGCGACTTCCACATAAAACGACGTCACTGGGCTAATGAGTTACTATTAATCCTGCATCTCGCAATGAAAGTTCTCGCACCCATTAATATAAATACAACTTTGCAATATCAACCGGTGGGACACGGTGCACCAGGTATGATCTTCCGGATTCTCTTTTTGTGTAGAAAGAGCACATTACCCGTTCTTTCACATTTGTTTATCGGCTGGCCTTTTTGAATATTTTCACTCATATACACATAGTTTTTTATTTTATTATTTCATGAAGCAAATCTCTCATGCACAAAAAATGAACATAACTTTACCAGTCTCCAGCGAATATGGGGGTCATGACCAGATGGAATAATGAAAAGAAAAATAGTAAATATATTTGAAGTTTAAATGACATCATGTGTCGACATTTATGAAAGACAGGAGCATAGATAAAACACTATAAATCCAAGATAGATTCGCCACTGAAGTTTCAAATTGATTAAAACGAGCGTACCCAAACGCAGAGATGGCGCTGCGTTTTTCACACTTTTCCCGCTAGAGCTAATGTATGTACTCGTATATCAGATTTGGAGATTGACGGATGGGGTAAAGTTAAATGAAACATATTCAAATCGATTAAGTATATATTTATTCACACGTACTTTGCTTAGGCACAGTGATATAATCTTTTAGGTGCTTTTCTGATGACAATTAATTCAGCAACAATCTCGTATAAAAGTACCTACAGTGTTATCTCTGGTTTTGAAACAATCAAAATATTAAAATTGTTACAAGCCATAGCAGCAAACCAAACAATATATATTTATCCTCACTAGGAGTGGTGTCTACATTTATCAGCTGTATTATTTTGCTCGACAGAAGAACTAAATTTCTAGAGCTTGCAAAGCAGTTGAACTGGTTGGTCTAGATGCTGAATTCAAATACAACACATAAATCAATGACTAGCTATTGCCTGTGACTTCGCTCACGTGATTATTTCTTGTTTCTACCTTTGAAAATGGCAAACTTCCCTACAACAGTACATCCCTTATTTTACTCCCTTAGGGGCGAAGTTGCCAAAAACTCTTTATACATTGTTTTGATCTATCTGGTAAGGCTTAGCCAGCGTTTGCAATGAAATGCACAAAAACATGTACCTATCTACGACTTCACATTACAAATCTTTGAAATTCTCAGATTCCCTCTACTATAATATATATGTATTATACATATAAACCCCTCTTGAATCACTCATCGAAAAAAAACGCATTTCAATTCGTTGCATAGTTTAAAAGATCTAAACATACAAGAACAAAAGCGACTTCATTTTTAACCGACTCCACAAAGAAGAAGGTTCTATGTTCCACTGTTTAATAATTATGAATATGATAAATGCTATTTATTTCTAAACCTTTTTAGTTATTTTTGCAAGTCGGTATGTATTTTTTATACTATGTAAAGATGATACATTAAATCAGAGAGGAATGTGTAATAAGCTTAGGTGTAAACAAGGAGTATCTAAATAGCCGTGGCATTTATGGGTGATTGTAACAGATGAGTAAAATTTAATCAACAAGCTCCACCTATCGGTAGCCATGTCTGAGTTCCAGTTTATGGAGGTGGCAGAACTTTCTATGTAATTTTTTTGGAAAATATATGGAAGTTTCTAGGGCCTGGACAGGAGGACAGAAATAAACACAAAGAGGACATAAATTATATATATAGCAAAAAGATTGAACGTCGCTGAAACTATTAAGAATTAAGTTAGTCATGATAGTTTTATCGGCGTTCTATGAGTACTTTAGAAATAAGTACAGGTATCAGAAAAAGGACTACATAGCAGTATCTTGTAGCTAATTCAATAATAGTTCACTTATCTTTCTTGATTAATTGAAAAAAATATATATTAGGCTTATAATGATATAGAAAGAGAGTAACTGGATTTCGTCATTCCTAATATCCAAAAAATCGTTTACCAGTATTTAGGTAATACTTAGTTTTAAAACAGAGTCACACAATGTTGTATTATTATAGTTATTTTAGTTGTATTGTATAAGCAGTATATAAAAAAAAAACTTTACCACAAGTAGAGATATACGAATAATTAAAATCAGGTAACAAATTTAATGGCGAAGAAATCACGTAACATATAAACAAAACAGTATGTAAAATTGAGATCTTACACCTTTTTGTAGTAGGGTAGTAATATTTTTTTTTTTCACCTTATAACCCATTGCTGCATTGGTTGGATTGGACATCTAGTCATAAGAAGATGGTTCTGTAAAAATAATTGTGTTTTACAGCCTGTTATGAGGGAAAAGTCAATTCAGTGATTTCTCGAGCCAGTGCCGGCCACGGAGTGGTCCGTAGAGACAGATTTTTTATCACGCGCGCACCGTAGAGGGCCCAAAAGAGCAAAGGCTCAAGATCTCCTGACTCGGAAATAGGCGATAAAGGCGCGCCTTAAGAGTGTGGCCGTGGTAGGACGGGACAGGTTTTTCCCTCCGTCAGAGCGTCATTCAATTTTACATTAGAAACCACAAATGATTTCAAAAATTCTTACCACATCAAGATTTTTGTATAAAAATAAAAACTAGAAAAAGTCAATTTTCTCGTCATAGAAAGAAAAAACTGACCATTCGACGGGAATCTTTTTCTAATTAATTACATATCAATAAGTTTGACACTTAGGCCAATTTCCAAGATACAATATTCTACCATCGATTTATACAAAATAATAACTGAAGTACTAGCTCGATGTTTGAAAAACATTCACATTACGTTCAAAGAGGGCAAAAAGCATTAATGAACGTATAATTAATACAATAAAGTTCAGTAAATACGAGTATTTGTTTTCTCAAATTATCGTTACAATTTTACGCAAACTTAGCTGAGTTGAATTTCTAATTTCTAAATAAATCGTCATATTTATGAGTCAGGATTAAAACATTCCCGTAATTATCAAAAACCGCTGCGTTAACGTTCACTTCGTTTTCGAGGGTTTCAAATTAACTCCACGATTTTTTGCAACACTGGTTCAGAAATGCTTTCGTTTTGAAATTGCAACGTACCTTAACCCTCATTATAAGCAAAAAGGTTAGAGCTACTATCATGGTAACATTTCTTCTCTGTTCAAGAGAAAGAAGGTGTAACGATGTTGAAGTCCGTTTGGCTAGCACGTGTCTATTATAAGTACAAGGTCGAACAACCTTCAGGGAATCATGAGTCCCCTTTTAATTTGAAAGAGAAATCGAAACCTGTATATGCTAGCGGCCTTCTATGTACAAAATTATTTAGAACATCGGTTGGAAAATTCGTGACCCTTATATTTTAAGAAGATAAGAGTCAATTTCTTTTGCGGTTTAGTTTGTAGGGTATTTTTGGTAAATTTCCAGGAGGTCATTCAATGGGAATACGTGATATAATTCGCATATTGCATGGAAATTTCGTTGGAAATTTGTGTATTATCTCGATGTTTGTATATTATGTTTTTTTGCTTCTAATATGTGTTCGGAAAGCTTGGGATTTGGACATCTGGTACCTGCCGATTTACTTTATTTCTATTGTTTTTTTTTAAAACTCCACTCACAATAATAACAGAGACGGACTTAAATAGATTAACATACAGTCTGGAATTTTGCTTAGGGTTAAAGTGACGTAGAATTTAATAAGAATATAGAAATGAGTGAACAAAAAATTATGACCAAATCAATGACAACATATATGACTTATTCTCATCACTTGCCCACTCTTTTCCAATCTTTATTTGGCGTAGGTATGAACAATATTGTAACTAGTTCAGTTTTGGTTGGTTCCTTTCATGGCTGCTAGTCTGACGTTAATCCTCCTTGGGAATATAACCCTTTTAGACAAGACATAGAACTGATATACAATCTATAAAAGAAGAAACCGACTCATTCACTGACTGGTCGATCAACCCACAGCTGCAACCGTTGGATTTAGAAATTTTGCACAAATGTTCTTTAGGTGTAATGTAGGTGTGCAAAATAGAGGGTTACAACTTTATATGAAACTTAGATATTTTTTGGTAGTAGCGCATCCTCTACGATGCATGGTGTCGACCACCACGCGGACTAAGTTCTTTTTTATTTTAATTTATTTGAGACAGAACGGAAAAGTTACAATTATAATTTACAAAACTTAAGCCACACACAACTCAGTAAAGTTTCCACTATCTGGTACTATATAAAGTAAGTAAACATAAAATTATAGAATTAAACCTTATTCAAAATCAAAGTTGAAATAAAGAAGGTACAATAAAAATATTGAAATTTGGATATTTTATGAATTGAACAAACTCTTGGTTGGACTAACTTAAAGATCTTGAGATATTATAAGATAAATCTCGCCATATTTTATTTTTAGTATCGAATAGTCTTTATTGTGCACCAAAATTCTTTTGTTTACTTACAAGAATACGTAAAATTAATAAACATGTACAAATGGCGGCCTTACGCTATTTCTTACCGGCAACCTTTGGATGGATAAAAAGGCAACAAAATTCTTATAGCATTTTTTAAGTTTTTATTAACTTATTATTCAGTATATAAATATTTTTGTAATAGTTTGCTTTCCCAAACATGTATGTAACAGGAAATATCTTCGGAGTTAATTACTGAAGCGAGACAAAGTGATTGATTGGGGGCTGCCTTCAAACGACCCTCAGCTCCTAATAACTAATTACCTGTCCTTAAGTAAACTTGTGGCCGCAAAATGGCCGCTGTCGATAATATTGATAGACATACAGATGTTTGTGAAATTAGTTTATAAATCATTACATGCAGTTCATTTGTGTTGTCTAATGAATCTGACGTGGTATTTGTTAAATATAAATTATAACTAAAGCAATAATGCATGATAATGTGATATTTTAAAAGCTTACCTAGATATCAGACAGTCAACTATCCATTGTTTTTGGAAATATAAATACCCTTGAGTAGTCCTGGGTGGGAATTGAACAAACGACCTTTGGATTACCTTCACTTCAAAATCACTAACCACTGGACAAGTGGCTTAGTAAATTATGTAGCCGTTTGTAGTCAGCATTTCACAAAAATGTTTACAACAGAAAATAAGCTATACAAGGAAATGTTGATGTTTATATCACATTCAGTTTTCATAGCCCGCAACGCAAGAGTTATGAAAATGTAGTACGAATTTCCTAGATCTTTCACACACAAGAACGATACAAAATATCACTTCAATATTCACCGTAAATATTTCTATTGAACGGATTTCATAAATCGCAGTGACAAGAACAAAATTCAGTTTACGATCTGTTTTCAATATGTCTAGCGGTTTCTTGAGGGTTACTTGGATGGAGTAAGATTTAAGCACGTTTATTGTTTATATTCAAATATGTTACCGAATTTTACTTAAAAGTAATTTTTGTTGAGACACAGTATACAGTACTGTTTGAATTCGCTTTCTATGTAACTTTGATCTTTGTGTTAACATTTTGGTGATTATTTTTTTCTTAGTCCTCTTACATTATAATTAAATGTATATTAATCATTCAAATTTGTATTAATTTACGTTATTTATTTAACTTCATTGAGTTACAGTAAAGTTATGATAAAGTTGCGATTTTTCAATGAAAATAAACGTTTTTTTTAATTATTCTTTTAGGGTATATAGACTTTTTAGGGTATTATTATTGTATGGATGACCTGGACGAGATGGGACTCATACTTAAATGGTCAGTGATCCTGATTGCAGGGTCAGAGGTTGTGAATCAACAGCATTATGACTACCATAGTACAGGCTTTAATTGTTTGGGAGAATACGGCCCTTTGTCGCTTGATTTATAAGCTTTTTTAAATAAAAATAACATTTTTAGGGTGCCGTACTTCAGAAAGATAAAACGGAACCCTTATAAGATCACTTTGTTGTCCATCTGTCGAGACCCCTTACCTCGGGAAAGCTAGCTCAGGTCTACATAACAGTCTTTTGAAGCTGTAAAAAGATCAAACTTCTAAGTTAACATAAAAACAGGATGCGACCGATTATGCCGTCGCAAAAAATGCATATTTCGACACCCACCAGGGAATTAAAATTCATAGGCTATTTCCCGTTGACCTAAAACTATAAAATTTGGCAGGTAACTTCGTTTTATACTACAAGTACAGGGAAAAGTTTGAAAACTATCCATTTGTAATTAAATCATAAGAAATTTAGTCTTTATTTAAAGTACGTAATGAATCATAGAGGTATAATTTCACTTAAAACACTAATTATAGGTTTTTAAACTGAAACTCGGAAAAAATTGCTAATCCCGATTCCTGAACTATTTAGAATATGTGCCTACAAATTTGCACGAAACCCTCGGTGGGGGGCGAGTCCGACTCGCACTTGTCCGGGTTTATTTTTGTAATTTTTTGTTAATGAAGGCCTTAATCAGAATGAAGAATCTGATAACAAGTTTTAATACAACTCTCACTCAATTTTCGATTTAAATTAAAGCAGGTTTAACAGTATAATTATTTACTATTTAAACGTTCAAAGCTATTGCACATTTCATCTGAAGCTAAACAAAATTAAAGCGTTCACTTCATTTTTTAACTTTCAATTCCAGTCGTCTACAGGAAGTTGTTCATATCAAAAGTAACTCTCAGTTTGAACTTCTGCCATCAAAGAAATGGTAGAAAAAACAGATTTTAACTGAACATTTTCAGTAATAGTGACTTCTCAAATAGGAAGTTAGAATTCACTTATTTTGAATTCAAACTAGATTCATGACATAACTATTCGTAAAGATGAAACGTCTATTGGCATTTGTGTGGGTGTTTTTGTGTATAATATGTATGTATGTGTTCCATACTTATATTATAATTGTGAAAGTGAGTTTGTTTCTTAGTTTTTAGTGTTTAAGATTTGTGTATTTTGTGTTTTTATATATGAACTAGCCTTTGCCCAAGGCTCAGCACGCGTGTATGACGGTTAACACGGTGAAAAGTAGCCTATGTTACTCGCTGATAATGAAGCTTTCTATTGGTGAAAGAAGTATTTAAATCAGTGTGGTTTAGGCGTGAAAGCGTAATAAACAAACTCACTGTCACATTTATAATATACCAGCTTTTACCAGCGGCTCCGCCCGCGTGTATGTCGGTTATCGCTGTAAAAATGTAGCCTATGTTACTTGCTGATAATGTAGTATGGAAGTATGGAGAAAAGATATGTAAATACGTATATCCTTATTCTAGAACCCATATTCGTACATTGCTTAGCTTGGCTCTCGATATAATAACTGACTAGACATAATAATGACTGCACGGATGGCGTAGTGGTTTAAGCGGTCACAGTGTTATGAGTTCGATGCCCACATGGGTCAATACTTTGTGTGATCCCTAAAATGTTGTTATGAGTCTGGTTGTTCTTTGTGTCCGTTTCATGTATGTTTGTAAAGTCCCCCGTGACATAGAATATATTCCTAATTCGGGAGTTGTCTTTTATAAAAAAAAGAAAGATGAAAAGAAGAAGAAGAAAGAAAAAAAATATGTATTCCTGGTTATTATTATATCTAGACAACATAGAATAATTTAATTCGCTACAAACCTTGGATTATCTTTTTATGAATTCTTAATCTTTTGTTACAGTAAATCCTTACATAATGAACCTTATTGTTAGATGTTCATATAACCGCAATGTACAAGAAAAAGGAAATAATTCACAAGATCTCTGTGGATAAGACATAAAATTTATTTGCATGTCATATTGCACCTTATTCTATTTAGTAGAGACTCTAAAATTAAAGTATGGTTATGTTTGTCAGTAGTCAAGTTACCATAGCACATTCTCTGCCTAGTTTGGAACAGGCGGTACAATCTTAGTCGACAATCCTTGGAATGTTACGAAAATAATGAAACCAAATACAATGGTTTTTTATTTGTTCTAAAAATTTAAGAACATTACGTACACTTCAGTTAGGCGTATAATACGTGTGTACGTCATGTAATTTCGCCAGTCGATACTTATAGATATCGTTACTTTCGGTATAATCCGCATAAAACATAAAGTGAGTTGTTTTAGTTTTTATTATCCCGGAACGTATATCACTATTTTCTGGAATCATTATAAAATGACTTTTGGAAATAAAATGTTGCCATTTTTTTTTTTAAACATTGAGTTGGTAGTTATTTTGTATGATCAAATTGATAAATGTAGACTTAAATAAAAAAATTTGAAAACTTAAATTTTTTTTTAGTACTTTAAAACACACGATTCTAAGAAATCATAACTTAGTGCCTGTATCATTTCATTATTACCATTGTTTTGGTACTTTTCATCAGCGTTAAAGCAGCAACATTTGCAACAGCTGTCGTTATGAATGTTGTCCGTCAACATGACATTCAAACCGGAATTTTTTTGGTGGTTGAATGTTTACTTGCTTGCAACTAATAACAATTATTCTCTGATATCTTCATTAATGCGTGAGTTGAGCCTAGGTTCTTCTGATCTTTGTTATCCTTGTGTGTTGTTTCCGAGTAGTATTTAGGTAGAGACACTTATTTTTAACGCTTTATTTTTGTGTTGCAATGTCTGTTAAACGTTGTTGTCTTGAAAAGAAGAATATAAACGTTTTTTTTATACATTGTTTTATTTTACAAAGTTCTAATTGCATAGGTATATTTGAACATAATATAAACAATACTGTATACAATAAGTATTACCTATATTATAGATATGTAGGTATAAATATATCCTTTCAAATGTTGACTAAGAGAAAAGTTGTTGCTCGCTCCTAACAGATGGCGTTGTTTTGTAATTTCCTTCAAAAGCGATAGAGATATACCTCTATTTCAGTATATTACAATGTACTCTGTGGTTTGGAATCAGTCGCCGTGTGTGAGATCTGCCAAAATTATCACTATTAAAAATATTATTTCAAGTAAAGACAACTAATGTGATTTTCATCGACTGCACGCTGAGTGTTGTGGGTTTGATCCCCACATGGGACAAACTTATCCACAAATTGTTGTTCTGAGTTTGGATGTTCTTTGTGTCTATTTCACGTATGTCTGTAAAGTCCCCCGCTACCCAGGAAATATGCCTATTCCAGGAGTATTCTTTTAAAAAACAAAAAAAGGTAATTAGGTAACATAGCTTACTCATCAGAATAGCCTAGCCGAGTGAAATCAAAGGCAAAGATTAGTACAAAATGAATAGCGACCATACATTCCAAGATCTTAATAAAATTTCATTCTCTTATGAAAAATTACCTGTCGTAATTAGTTAGAAGAATCATAATTTTTATGAAAGTCATCAAAAGATGCTCAGATTGTTAATAAACCATTTTCTGATAAGAACATTCATAAAATTAATTTCGTAAAAAATATTCTTCTTTAGAAATTACTGAGTTATAATTCAGTTTAATTCTAATATATTAAAGTCGCTTAAAACATTGACCTAAGACTATGGATGAGTAGCTTTAAGTTTGGTCTGTCACCAAAGACAGCTAGACAGCCACCAGGGCTAGGTCTACTTTAAACCCAAAAATAAGATCATCATTTTGTACGTGGGTGTGTGTCATGGAGGACTTTGCAAAACATGGATGAAACGAACACAAATTAATATTATAGTCCACATTTGAGTCTTGGCACTTCGTCTGTAGAACACAGAGACACCTAAAGTCAATCAGCCCTTTTTCACAGAGTTTGCTCTATAACTCCATGAGAAAAACTATGTACCAATCAATCTTCCGTCCGTGGTATTTCATTCCACAGTATTTCATTATTTTCCGGTACAATATGATATAATTTTTCTTTCTACGTAATACACCTTAACATATGTAGTACCTGGACGACCGTAAATTTTCTAAAAATGAAACCTAGCTAGATCGATTAATCGCCTCCGAAACCCCCTGCATACTAAATTTCATGAAAATCGTTGGAGCCGGTTTCCGAGATTCAGAATATATATTTATATGTCTTTAAAGGTATTAGATGTGTAACTCACAGGGTTCTTATATACTGGAGAAGGGATTATCCGCCGTCGTCGGTGCAGTGTTCCATTTTCTATTACAATTCTTAAGAGGCCGCTTTGTATTGAAGCCATAAATCCTGGCAAGCCTTCTACGTGGGCGGGAACCTCCCTTACAAATAGGAAAAGACAGAGTAAAGTAATAGGAAAGTTAATGCTCAGAATTAAAATAATGTGAATGCTAAAAAATTTTACACATTTTTGGAAGAAGATTCTTATCGCGCGTTACACGCTCTGAGCGGATGGGAGCGGGACCGAAAAATGTGGAACAAGACTTTTTTTCCGAGACTCTTTATTATAGTTACAGCCGTGTATTAAAACATCGCCGCACACAGTTATTAACTTAATTGTTATTAACTTCATTATCCCAGATTATTCAGCGTTTAATTATTTTATACATAATTAATATATTTTATCATAATTTTTTCAATTTAACTCTATTTGCTTGATATTTTATAATATAATTTATAATGACTGTATAAAAGCACATTATATTACCACATCCTTTTTACATGTTGCACCTTGGATCTGTGGACGGAATTAGGAAGTAGGGACGGTCAGGTAGACGGGTGGATGGACAGGCGAAACAATCCGTGCGCACTGTTTACAAATGAATCCTTGAGCCTCTCCTGTGTCACAGATGCGGAGGGAATGGAAATGAGAGCGGAGATTTGAATGTTACGAACTAAACTAAATTTATAGTTGTCTCTTTCTATTAATGGTGATTCGAGGGGGTGAAGAGTTTCTAAGGATAACATAGCGGCAATTAATAAGAGGTCAAACATATATTATTTAACTTGACACTTCATGTACGGCCGTCTGGTACAAAACTAGAGAAGTTAGAGCTTAGGCAATGTGCTTATAACTATATAAACATATTGTAGATAAATTTAGGGAGTAAACTATACCCACACAGAAAACAATTCATAGTGCTTATCAGACTATTGTTCGTTGGTGAGAATGAACTCATGACCTTAGTAATCAGGATCTTTAACAAGTAGCAGAACAGCTGCAAGGATTTGGATTAAATTTAGTCCTACGTTTATTTTATTTTATTTATATTACAAAAAAATTACAGGTTACACCTTTGAACGGCTATATTATTATTTCTCATAATTAGATGCATTAAGATTCTGTAGTTGAACTAGCCGGAGCCTGTATTTCGACTATCAGCGCCAACTCCCCAATGTACAATCCATTTGGCTTTACTATTATATTTCTACTTATGCTACATTATGACAAAATTAGTCTACCATAAACAATTAATTCGATGTGCTTTTGTGTGCACACGTGTTCTTTAGTGTGTGTATATATTTATGTGTATGTGTTTGTAACTATTTATTACTTGGATCTATAAGTGAGCGAAGACCCGTTGAAAAGTTAGTATACATATATTGTAGTACTTCTATTCAACAATAATCTCTGACTGTACATATTACAGCCATGACGAAACGCCTTTATTATTATTTAGGTCGCGGTCGCTTATTGTGGAGCATGATTTAATTTTAAACATCCAGCAAGAATCTTTTTGTCCGGATGCCTTTGATGCCTGTGCAAATTTTTCTCTTTCTATTCGGAGTATGGACGAGCATTTATTTTGTAAACGTTTGATATTAAGCATTCTAAATACAGATAGAATAGACTGATTATCTTTGCTCTTTTTATCAGAAAATAATGAACGAACCGATGTTAAATAATTCTTTCGTAATTTTTCACCGAGTGAGTAATGTTACTAGAGTCCAAAACCCCACTCCCCTTTATTCTGGGGGATGGGCTAAAAGGGCTTTAATGCACTTACGACTCTTAATTTACAAGTGACCATAAGTAGCGATAGTCACTTACCATCAGGTGACCAGTATGCTCGTTTGCCTCCTTATACCATAAAAAAAAATCAATTGTATACCAGCCTTTGGTAGAACATACAAACATACAGTCATACCTATATCTCCGAAGGTAGGCAAAGGGGTAAACTCGTTCACATTTTGTCCATTTGAATTTTAGTCCCACTTATGTCCCACGTCCCACTTACATACAAGCCTATTGCGGTCCAACGGGCACCTTACGGGTTAGATGGGAACATTGATTTGAAGGGTAAATTAAAAATAAATCTGGATAAGAAGGGAAAGCAGTTATGGGAAACGAGTATTGAATAAGTGGATAGTTAGAGGAATTAAGCAATTCATTCGTTGCTTTTAACCGTGTGAGAGAGGTTATCAGAGATTTAATCGCCTTTGGTTCTGTCTATAGTAGTCACTTACTCGTACCACCAGGCCATCAGTAACCCGTCTGGGTTACTGATGGCCTGGTGGTACGAGTAAGTGACTAATAAGCAGACGCTTATTGTGTCAGGATCGCATCAACATCATGATCAGCCTATCGCAGTCTACTGCTGGACATAGACCTCTCCCATTGCAAGCCACTTAGCTCAATTTTGAGCTTCTCGCATCCAGCCCCTGCCTCTCTTGCGCAAATCGTTGCTCAACTTGGCTTGCAGGCGTCACTACGTTTGGCGAGACGCGGTCTACACTCAAAAACTTGTTTATCCCAACGGTAGTCGGTTCTACGGCTAATATGGCCAGCCCACTGCTACTTTAGCTCGCTTATTGCATACCTGTATAAAATCCGAGCCTTCTAACCTAGAACAGAGATAATGATATCAGCAGTGAAGCCAGTGCACACACCTTTAATAGTTAAATAAATTTATCGAGACAAGTTACATGGTTGCTCATAAGTCAGCCAAGTTATCTGATCTGAAGCACGTGGGTAGCTTGTAAGCCGGCACTAACCTGTACTCACTAATGATATCATGTAAGTTATTGTCGCATTAGCTTTACAAATGTGACATAAAAATATTCTATGCAGTGGGATTTTATGCTTTGAAATGTGGTGCCATATTCCTTGTAGGAAAAGGTGTTTTATAATTACGAGTATTTATATACACAGTAATGAATGCGATCATTATATTTATTTATTTATTTATTTAAATCTTTATGCATAAGTGTGGCAAAGGCGGACTTAATGCCGTAGGCATTTTCTACCAGTCGAACTTAGGGCGATGCAGAGCCAAACGTGGTAGATGCACAGAAATTAAAAATGTGATTTATTAAAACTATAGCATTTATAGAATATCATATAACCAGAGTACTTATATAAATAACATTGGAATAATTTTAAAGATAAATTAAATACAATAAGTAATACACATATAATACTAATACACATAATACATAAATATACATACATATACATTTATATACTTAAATACACATAATATAAATTCTAAATGGAGAGGGTATAAAATTAAGATGGATTTGACAGTGTGTTTAAAAAATGTTGCCGCAACAGGTATTTAAATGTTTGCCGAGTTTTTGCCATCCATATATAGTAGTATATTTTAACATCTAACGTTTTTTCTTTTTCTCGCAAGACTTTTGCTGACGCTTGTTTTCTTATATAATAATTATTTATTATAATTATTATATGCGTTGTCTCTTCAAGTAATGGTCAATATAAGATTAGGAGTTACTAGGTATCGGTTAAGTCTGCCCAAATGATCAGGAACTTACATTTTCTTATTGATATTGATTTATGCCTAATCAGCAGTATTAACAAATAACAGAAACTGATACTCGCAAGTTTGCAATGGGGATCCTATGGAGCTCAAGCTTTTTACATATATACATATACTCACCTTATAGAAATAGAGATATAGAAGAATAGAACTGTAATGAACATCCAAATTTTTCCAACAACTCGTATAATTTGGTATTCCTTACGTATGGGCAATCCTATTGCACTCAACGTGATACTTTAGGAATTAAAGATGGGGACATTGGAGAAATATTAAAATTGGAGATATATTTAGGGTCACATATCTGTGATTCGAACTGGCTATTGTTGGGAAGTCCGAGACATTTTAACCTTACGGAGCTTAGCCAGTCCAAGTGACTGCACGCATGGCGTAGTACCTTAAATGGTCACTTCACCGCGTGAGTGTTGTGGGTTCATCCCTACATGGGACAACAATTTGTGTGATTGATAAATTATTGTTCTGAGTCTGGGTGTTCTTCCTGTGCGTTTTATGTATGTTTGTAAAGTCCGCTGCGTCGTGGAATATATTCCTAGTGCGGGAGTTGTCTTTCATATAGAGAAAGAGAGATAATTACAAGAAAAAACTTTTTGAGGTAGTGGTGTTAAAATGTTTTAGATTTGGCACAATTAAATTTTACTTAAACACCCGTGGCTCGTTAAAAAACACAAACATGTTCTTTTATCCACTTTGTGGGGACCTGCGTCTGTGGAATCTTTTATTTTATTTTAAATACATTAACACTAAAGTAATTAGACCACATACTGCGTTGATGGCGAGAAGCCAACTATAAAACTAGAAACGCTTTAGGTAAGTGCGACTAAAATTCACGTAAATATATTCTGTCTCATAAATTCAACGAGAAGGAAACAAGAAACGGGGACGCAGGCAGACTTTTATTTACGGGACTATTTCGCAAAATATTAGCTAGAATACTTTAAGTAAATAAAATAATAGCCGAGATCCCCAAGGCTTACTGGGCCGGGTATTTATAAAAGATGACTAATGAAAATAATATGGGAGCTTCAGAATTCTACGGTTTCGCTAACTCGAAGAAATGGCTCATACCTTCTAGGGTTTCAACTGACTTAGGACGGCTTTTGTGCGATATTTCTTTTTGAAAATAACTTGAAAACTACTTCTCGATTTATTAAAAATAATGGAGATAAATAAACAGTTAAAAGCAGAGGCCTCAAATTTGAAAAAATAAAAATAAAGTTTAAGGTCTCTGACAATATCAAAAAGCAATAATTTTTAATGGTCCCCGATTATATTATAGTAATCTATGGCCCTCGATAAGAATGACCAGTGATTTTATTTCACTGTATTTACATTGTCTATGGTATTATTAGGTTTTCTTCAATGTAAACATCAAATAACTAACTACGTCTGACTTATTTTTAAACAGTTAAAATTCTTTCAATAGTTAGAGGTAGAGGTAGCTGCTTCATATCAAAATTTCATCAAAATCGGTAAAGCTGTTTGAGCGTGAAGAAGTAATAAACGTACAAATACACACACTCACAACCATTTGTCTTAATAATAATAATGTGTAGATGTCATAACTATACATAAAACCACTAAAGCACTCACAAAAATATTACGTTTAAAAGTAAAACAAGAACTTTTTGTGTCGCGGCCCACCAGAGAGTGGGGGACCTCTGGTGGTAGATTGATTACTGCGGTAAAGGACATGTGGGCGGCCTAATTGCATGAAAGTGCGATCGGGCCCAAACTTAGTGATAGGTGGGGGGGGGAAAACTCTGCCTTTCCTCAGATAGGGCCTAGAAAAGTACGGCGTCAATCCGGGCAGGAGCTGAATCCACATAGTCCGGGTCCTCCCCAGAGTAGGGCGCCTGAGGCCTGAGGAACACAGAGAAATCCTTTTAAATTTTAAAACAAAATGTGACATTTGCCACATATAATAAAATGAAGGAAGCATTAAACAAGATACATAATATATACATTTCATTCAAGCTATTAGGATAGGGCATTAGTACTAGACGTATATATGTATTTCTACGACGTAGAGTATGGTGTCGCATATTGCACATGCTATTATGCTAAGCTGTTATTGCATTTTTACCTCCTCATAAATACTAGAATCATTTCAATTAAACGGTAATTTGCCAGTACATGGGTTTTATGCCGTTTAAGGAGTAACTTAGGCTATTTTCCTCTCAGAAAAACCCCATAAAATATTGCCCGGTCCGGGAATCGAACCTAAGGCCTCATGAACTGCAGTCGCGTACCGTAATACACTCCAACAAGTATAAATCTTAACTACAGACGGACTAAGATTAAAAAAATTAACCCAACTTTCCTTTTTTTACTAAACTTAAATTTCTTTTTATTAAGTACATATCTCCTATACGTACTATTTAAAATTTATCTGGCCTCATAGTCTAGTGGTTTGTTTTCTTAGCTAGAGGTAACCCACCTGTAAATTATTGTGTGATGAGCACAATCATTTGTTCTATGTCTGGGTGTAATTAAAGTATAATATGTACCTTTTTAGACACATATAAGTATGTTTATCAGCAGACTAGTTATTACAGAACAGGTTCAGTGTACTTTGAGTCAAGCTATTCTTATAATTTTTAGTAGAATTTTGCTATTCTTAGGCATCATCGTCATTAACAGCCTTTAATATCCACTGCTGGACATAGGCCTCTCCTTAGAAAGGAGGTTTTGGGGTGCTATGCCATGCTGGCCAGACGGGTTGGTGTCAGGTTTATTTCAAGTTTTTCTTCTCTTAGCAGTGCTACTGTCCTTCGTAGTTTGTGACACTCCGTATTCCTAATACGTCACCGTCCGTTTTGCCTTCACTAGGATGTGTTGCAGACAGACTTTTTATTGACTTTTTTATCCTTTAAGTTAATTAACAGTAATACGAACTGCACAAAACTACACTTACTTACACTTACTTAAAACTACACTTAGCGTAGTAGTTTAAGCGGCCACGCCGCTTACTACTACGCTAAGTTTTGTGGGTTCGATCTCCACTTGGGACGACACTATGTGTGATCCTCAAATTGTTGTTCTGAGTGTGGGTCTGGTTTTATGTCCGTTTTGTCTGTGTACAAAACGGACATAAAACCAGACACCCAGACTCAGAACTTCTTATAAAATATATCCCAATCAATGTGTCACCCACACCATTTAAGTAGTTTGAGGTGCAACTTTTTCACTTATTTTGTTAATTAGATACATTAATATGAGGGCATCTATCTTATCAATATTAATTAAGACGTTATTTTGTAACTCTAATAGTGATCGATGCGAAGGTGGCACTTTTAATTGCCAACCACGAAAAAACCTCAACTTTATTTTCAAAAATGCTGCTGAATCATTATTTGAATGAAAGTCATTTTAACCTTCAGTTTTCTATCGCAGACAAGTTGAACGCACAAATGTATATTGCGATAAACAACTATATAACATAGCTCACTTTATATTACAACACGTTTTCTATCACATTTTCTCAATTTATTTCTTTTGATCCATTAAATCACACTCTTTCAAGTCTTTCAATAATAAATGTATCTCGTCATTACTTGCGCTACGTGAGTTCATTTAAATAAATATTCCACTCGGGCTTTACAGTATTTACTACTAAAACATCTAGCTGAGTTTATTTACACACACATATTTATATGCATATTTTTTTTTGTGCCTCGGCGAGCAGTTGGTAGCGTATACGACTCCTGTGCTGAGGTCTTGGGTTCGATTCCCGGGTCAGACCAAATGTTTGCATGATTTCCAAATATTTGTTTCGGAGTTTGGGTGTTTTCTATGTATAATAAATATGTATTTACAAAAAACAGTATATAAGTATTCTATCAGTCAATCTAGCTTTCACAGTACAAGCTCTGCTTAGTTTGAAACTAGATTTTTTATTATAGGTATATATATTTTTAGACTACATGCGAATGCAACTATAGGCATAAATTATGAGTGAACTAGGCTAATGCCTATGTGCTTAGATAACCTCGCTTCAGTTTCATTCTGATTATTGCAGATACAGTTAGGTACCTATATCGAAACATCTCACTGCAAAAACATAGGTATTTCACACAGATAAAAGCAATAATAGTAGAGTCTACCCTCTATTAACAGAACAAATAGGGATCTTTTCCTTATATCGGGCCCCTTTTGTTTTTATATTTAACAGCAACATTAGATAACTAAGATAATACGGACGATATAACTGGCTGTACTAACCTTTTATTAAATGTTAAAAGTCTGACTTAATTTTGAACTCGATTAGTAAAAATATTTATTTATTTCATTTATTTATAATTATAAGTTTACATATAAAAAATTTGTGTTACGAACCCCCTTTTTGTGTGTGTATGTGCGTGTGGATGTGCGTATGCTTGTGCATGTGCGTGTAGCTGAGCATGTGAGTGTGTGTGTGCGCGCTTTCGTGTCGTGCTAAAAAAGTGATTTAATCCAGTAGTTCAGTTCTTTTTTTGCATTTGCAGTATAGCAAAATATACCGATAGCTCTTTGTTAATTACTAAATTTACCTACATTATAGTGTGTTATGTGACTGTGGTATAAGTATGCTTGGTTCGGGTCTGGATTACCAGTGGTTTTTGTTCCAGGCGGAGAAATTTATTATGCCATAAATTATTTATTGTACTAATGTACGTAATATACGTACGTAATACATATAGTATTAATATACGTAATTCTATAAGCTGCTAAACTGTTCTCCGTATTTAACTCTCCTCTTCAGTGGCGGAGTTTAAAGCTTCTAAACGTTTATAAATTCATTTAAATTTAATGATGCGTGAACATGAGTCTTCAGAAAAATTGCATTATGAAACCACGGCACATATTTCGTTTAAATTAAGTAATGCCGTAATTGCTTTTAATTACTTATTTCTTATAATTAAAGCTTAAATAAATGTCGGAATAGAATTTTACTTAATTTATTTAATTTAATTAATAACTTAATTATACGAATATGAGAGCAATTTACACAAACAAGAAATAATATGTTTATTTTAACTGGAAATAATTTTATCTCACCTGATTCCAAATTAGACAGACCTGCGTGTCTTTCTAAATATACCCTTCCCCCTGTTACGAGACTATACCATTTATTTGTCCTGAGTGGGAATCGAACCTCCTTCCATGTTGCTTCATTGCTTGCTGCTTGTGTATTTCTTTACGTCACTCATACGAAACTGCAAACAGCTAGTAGTAGCTGCAATAAGATTAGCCGAACTGTTTACTTACATTTACATTTTTCTCTATGCTCGAAAATTGAACTTATTTTTACGAACTACATACACAAGAGCTAACCACGCTCTTTAGAGAATACCAATTTATTTGTTATTAATATAAATTTATCTGTAATATAATTATTGTTGAAAAATATTGTACGAACATTATTACGTGTTTATAATTATTTTACAAATAAGTTAAATACATCTAAAAAAAATATGTAGAGTACCTACCCACTCTACTTACATTTTTTAAATTTTATTTAACCTCTGTGTTGTGATGAACCAACAGATGGATAATGCGAAACTACATCGGTCCCTTGTTCGGACTACGGAACCACGGAAAGGGTTAATATTTTACTTTTTTTTATTGCATTGATCTAATAAATATATTAACAAAGCCAGCAAAGAGGTAGAATAAAATCTTAAAAAAATTGTATTTTTAGTACTTCCCTAAGACGTTTTATAGTATAGCTTGACTATTTTAAATCGATTTGAATAAAGCAGAAAAGCTCATAACTTTTATGGATTAGATCATTTGAAGGTAGGTCCAAATATGTCTTATTCAAAATAATTAAAATTAATGAATAATTAAAGTCTTCCAAACCTTTAGTAAAGTAAGTAATGATGATGGTAGTGATGTAACCTTTTTGATGTACATCACAACCGTACCTTCACGAACGTACGTACCTTCAGTCTGGTTAACTTTTACGTTAATAAAGATGAATCTTTATAATCATAAAGATTCATCAAGAAAATAGGAGGCATAATAATGTCTCCTATTTTCTTGGTTAAATATTGCAGTATGTTTAATCATTCGTGTAATGAAACGGATAAAGGACAAAAGATATTTGCGGATTTTATACTTCAAGGAGAATAAGATGAAAGACATAAACTTGCTGGCATCCATTTTACGATAATTTACGCAAAATTGCTTGCGACTTGTATTTTCAGTGGTGTTCAACAATGTCACATGGACAGTTTTATTATTCTATTACACTGAGTAGACATTAAAACGTTAAGAAATCAGTGGCTCTGTAAATGGCTAAAAACAGTTTTTGTTTAAGGGACTGAGGGCGTCAAAGGGACTGAGTCCTTAAAATTAAATTTTGACTTGCCAAATCAACTCTTTCACGAAGTACTTGGGGCTCGTGCTAGAAAATAACCGAGCATGGTATACAAATAACAAGTTATACCTTATTTTATTTTAAGTACCCAAGGCTTTCATAAAAGGTACGATGTAACAAATAAAACTAATAATATAATTTAGTGCCATAAGATATTTTTTTTTCCTTATTTTTATCTACTACATCTTCTTTTGATCATCTCTACTTCTTTTGATTTTCTACATCAATCTTCTTTCTTCTCTTATTAGTCTCGGAAATAACAATAAGTGGATCCAGAAGCAGTATAATCATTGTTTACTGCTTTGTGGAACTTGTGATCAAATTCCTGTAAAATAAAAAAAGTTATAGAAAATTTTAATTTAAATATAAGTTAAATAATTGGTCTACGATCTATGTATAATGAACTCAGAAGAACTATCAAGACCAGACCTTTTAAGACCACTCAGCTTATGATCCAAAAAGTTAATTTGTACAGCAACGCGGCAATGTAGGCTTGATTATTTAAAACAAAGATCCAGCAGAGACTGCGCATAACACCAACAGACTAGGTAACTATTTTAAGAGATAAATTATATTTTACCAATACTATTACTAGGATATTAATGTAAATAGGATATAAACATCTAGTGACCGTCTGGTGATCAGTTTCTCCTCAACTCAATTAATTTATTCGTTTAAACATGTAATGTACCTAAATAGGATATAAACATCTAGTGACCGTCTGGTGATCAGTTTCTCCACAACTCAATTAATTTATTCGTTTAAACATGTAATGTACCTAAATAGGATATAAACATCTAGTGACCGTCTGGTGATCAGTTTCTCCACAACTCAATTAATTTATTCGTTTAAACATGTAATGTACCTAAATAGGATATAAACATCTAGTGACCGTCTGGTGATCAGTTTCTCCACAACTCAATTAATTTATTCGTTTAAACATGTAATGTACCTAAATGTTTAAACTTTTACCTGTGCCATTACAGGTCCACATTGAGAATGAACCAAAAGCTTAGCCTTTATAGCCATTTTTGCACAATCTTTATATTAATAATACATTTTGATTAAATCTTTAAATATTTAACTGTATTCATAATGTCACAATCCTCGGTTCGTGACATTCGCTAAAAAAAATATATGTAGAATATTACTAATACTTACTACTTTATTTGTCAATGGCATTTTATATAGCTTATTTGTGCATAAATCCTGTTATCTGGATGATTTTAAATAATACATCCATAGCAGATGTGTACAGCATAAATGCACCCATTGCGTAGTTGTGATAGTCAACTTCTATACTTTTTCCTCCTAGTATCATTTGCAGTTCCATTATGAATGCCTTTAAATACATAAAAGAGAAAAATAATGAGAATACTAACTATTGACAGATATCTCCGTGTGGTCACGGATTAAGAAGTGGATTATAGTGTCCCGCGGGTGTCGCATGAGCCGACTAAGGCAGCAAACTGCGCAGGACAACAACACTGCAAAGAGAAGGAAACCTTGGAACAAACCCTATATCAACCCGTCTGGCCAGCGTGGTATAGTAGGCCAAAACCTCCTTTCTGAGGAACGGCCTATGTTCAGCAGTGGACTATTAAAAGCTGTTGATGACGATAACAGTTTGCTGAGTGTCGAAATTATCAATGAAATCTCCACGCAAGCACGACAGTTCCAAGTCCCGAGCACTCGACAGATGATAATTGGGTAATTTTCACGAAATCCCGAAATTCGGCTATCTTAAAATGACACAAAATATTGAAATTATTTGATAGTTATTTTATGTGAATTTGATAGTACTAATGTTACTAGAATTAAATTATGTAGTGGTCCCAAAACTTACCGCGTTTTATGAAAGTTATGAGAACATTAAAATAAATCAAAGTGAGGGAATGACAATTAAGGTGAGGGAATGATTATTGTAGACAAGTCATGAAGCTTTTTAAATGAAATTAGTTTTCTTTCAATGAAATCTTTTTATTAAATGAAATTGTGTTCTTAAACAATAAGTAAGAGTAATTCCAGCAAATCACAAAATTTTTGCAGCACTTTGGCATAACTCTAATTTAAACTTATTTTTATTTATTATGGCACTTAATTAAATAACAATGACAACAAAATCCTTGCTAACTTAAAGATTCATCTAACAGCATTTTTAACAACAGAAAAACTTCTTATTTTAAACTTTAGTCTCACAGATAAAATGAATGTTTAGTATTAAAATCAACAAAACAAAATCTATAACTTAACTGGCTTTTTCCAAACAAAAAATACTTCCTTTTTAAGTATTTTAAAATTATAATCTTAAACGATTCAGTCTCAAAGTTACAATTAAAGTCCTAATCAGATATTTTAAACTAGTTGAAGTCTTTTATAAAATAACAACCCTTTCTGATTAATTTTGGAGGCTCAATTTTCTTCAGAACGTCATGCCAGGCATATAACTGTTCATCTCTGATTTTAGGCCATTTCCAAGATTTAGTTCCTCTTTTCATACACTTTACTAAAGCGCCTTCCTCAGAAACTGATATTATTTCCCCTGGGTAAACATTTTCGTCCCATTTGATAAGTACATAATCACCAATATTATAAGTGATATTACTGTCCGTACAAATAATATCATTTGACGAATGTCCATCATCATAAGATTTGTTTCGTGTTTTTAATTCAAAGGACTTTGGTTTTTCAATGCAACGTTTTGAAGATTTGTAATATCCCATGTCAAAATGTTTACACTTTTCTGCGCATTTACAACATGAAAAACTTCTAAATTCCAAGACATCATTACTGAAGACAAATTGACGAATTTTCTGGGTTCCACGAAATGCAGCAATGACGGTTGACTGTTTGACTAAGTCTTCTATCTTCGCGATATTAGCAGTGGTAACTTTAAATAGCTTTATTGAAGAACATCTTGCCAACAAAATTTCTTTGAGAGTTTTCAAATTTACGATGTTCTTGCCTTCAGCCACCGCTTTATCAGCTGTTCTTTTTAATGTGCCACCTACGCCATCAGGAGCACCTTTGCCATGGCCTGGTTCTGAATAATTCCACGCAAAAAATGTCGCACCCGGATACAAATCATTTATATGATGATATACTAGATGAAACATGAACTTGTTCTTGTACTGGTTGACAGGACTATCACTTAGCATGTGTATTCTGTGAATGTTTGGATTGTGATTTTTAAGCCACTCAAAAACTGGTAATAAGTGTGCCCATACTGCCATTGTATCGTGTCTATTATTTTCAGAAAGAGAACAAAACGTGTAGGGTTTTACTGTGTCTTTTTCACGTAAATATAATACTCCTGTATGTAGAGTAACTTGTTGTCTTGCACCTCCGAAATGTACTGCCTGAATCTCTTCGTTATATTTGCAACAATAGTTTTCGCTGAAATCTATGTGAATAAGGACTTCATTGTCAGCTAAAGTCTTTTTAAGTTCTGATATGGTCTGATACTGGTGTGCTATCGTGGCAACGTGTTTAAAAAATAAAGGCAAAGTATTTTCTAACTGAAGTACCAATGATCTCAGTGAAACCTTGATCGCTTTTAAAATAGGTTTTCTTACTGTCTTCATCTTTCCATTTTTTTCGTAGGATACAGTTTCGTACATCCACTGTTCATAAGTCACTATTCTGTTTGGCTGTGGAAGATAATACTCTACCATTTTATTTGCACAACCTCCACATTCTCGTAAAAGACATTTAGTTGAATAAACATTGCATGTTTTCATGGTCAAAAATTTAGTTAGATTACAGCAAGGCAATACTTTATTTTCATGTAACTTCATGATCATCCGTTGAAAATTTGCGTGGATTACACATTTGCATGTGTTACGGTCTTTTATGTTTGCCCAAGTCACCCAAAAAGGCCGAAATCTGCAGAAAGTTGTCAAGCTTATTTTATACTCAACTGTAGTCAGGAATTTATTGTGCAAATTTTTCATGGTATCGCACAGTAAACGTTTTTGTTTTACCTGCCCCTTTAAATTTACAAAATCTTTCTTTCCTGGGCACATCCGAGAACTTTCGTCCTTTTCAAAAAAATCTTGAACATCCTTTTTGACCTTCATTAATTTAGCACTGACTTTCCTAGAAACGCTCTTTTTGTAACAATCATGTTTGAAAAACTGTTTTGATAAGCTAAGTAGTTTATGCTTCTTCAAAAGATCGGGTTTTACTATTTCATAGTACTTTTTATTTTCACTATGTTTCTTTAAATTACTGTACCTGTCTTTTAGCTGTTTAGTAATAACTTCTGATAGAAGAAGCTTCTTCTTCACAATTTTAGGAACTTGGACGTTCTTTAAGAGAGCTGATACTTTAGCTTCCGGTGAAGTCTGATCATTTTTGTTTTGTCTTTGACATCTCTTACGGTATCTCTCTTTTCTTCTTATTTCTTGTTTCAGACTTTCCTGTAATCTGGATATTTTTGCATAAAGTATTCCTCTACGTCTTCTGAGTTGCTGCCTTCTCCGATCAACTGCCAGATTTCTTAATTCATTATTATTTTGCATAGATCCTGGGCTAGGAGGTGGTGACTCATCTAACAGTCTTGCTAAATTTTTTCGCACTTTCACTGTTTTGTCTCTATATGTTTGGCTATTTTTTTTCCAGTTTTTCCTTTTTTGCCTTCTTTCTCGGGAACTCATTGCGGATGTAGGTTTTACTTGACCTTTTTCTTTTTTTTTAGGTATTTAATTCTTTCTTTTTCGCGAAGTATTTCAAGTGTTACAGGATCAGCTTTCATTTTTTCCCTGCGCTTTCGGTCATATTCTTGCTTTTTTAATTTAGCTTCTTCTTTGCTTATCTTTTTTTTTATTGGCATTTTTTAACCTACAACAATATTGCAGCAATAAATTCAAGAGTTAATAGAAGCAAACAATAAAAAAAGCCAGTTAGCCCACCCAAAAATCATTCCCTCACATATCATCATTCCCTCACCATAATTTTTTATGAGGGAATGATGGTGAGGGAATGACGAAATAAAGGATAACCGTAAAGGACTCGTGACATAACCTTACGTTTAAAACGATTTTTCTGCTTAAGGAAATTACTCCCAAAAGCCATCTTATCTGTGCAACTTATAATCAGTTAAAGTACTTACCTTTTGTTTTTTTAGAATGTGATGAAATGACGATCAAAAATTTAATTTAACCATATAATTAATAAAATCTTTTTGCAGCGCACACCTGAACACAATCACAGAAAATTCACCATTTTGATAAATTGACATTAGTGCCAACTTTCAAAAACTAATGGTAGCGTTCGTATTTTATTTAAAATCCGTTCGTAATTCAACTGCCAGTTATAGTGTGAGGGAATGATTTATTTTTGTGAGACACATTTAATATTCAAATTTTTAACGCGTTTTTTACTTTATAACGCTAATCTCGGGTTTTCCCATAAATTTATAATATTTTTAAATAATCCAACTTACTTAAATATGATTCGAATGATTTTTGTACTTTTTTGGTAAATAAAAGTAAATAAAATTGGTACTTGGGACACAGTGAGGGAATGATGTTAGGAACATTATGGTTATGTATATTTATTTATTTATTTATACGGCTCTAAAATCTTATGTGAAACTTTTAGATATAGTTATGTGGATTGTAAAGAAATATTAGTAACATCAATTTCTTTGTTAAATTTTTATATAAACTCCAAGGACAAGAATTTCGGAATTTCGTGAGAATTACCCAATTACGAATTTTATCAGGATACCCTAAGACTAGTTTCATAACCGATCAGTATATCAGTTCATCACGGAGAGTCAAAGAAGATGGGGAACGTTAGAGCTATTTTTCCACAGAAGTGACAAGTAATCTTCACAAAAAAGTAACCAGAATAAATATGTGGCGCATTTTAGTTGTGAAATAATCTTAAAATTGAGTGAATTAGTACAAATTTCACTATAAATCTTGACCCATATTACCACAACCATGATTAGGGTTTAAATATTCTTAATATCACTGAATTTAAAATCACGCACTGTATCACTTAGAGAAGCATATTTGTTCTTCGACGGTAAGCTAAGCAATACTTACCAGTGAATGTAGGAAAACAGTTGCAAGCAATATAGCCAAGTGCAGAAATATTATATAGACCCCTGTAATAAGCGTACTTAGGACTACACTCAAAGCAACGACTGTAAATCCACATGATATGACGATCAGATACAACCAAAAACTCGTAAAATCGAACTGAAATAGAGAAATGTTGCATAACCTTTCTGTCCTTTAAGGAAAATAAATATCCGGACGAGTGCGAGTTGGACTCGTCCACCGAGGGTTCCAACTCCCGCATTAGGAATATATCCTGTGTCATAGGGGACTTTACAAACATACATGAAACGGACACAAAAAAACACCCAGACTCAGAACAACAATTTGTGGATCACACAAAGTGTCGTCCCATGTGGGGATCGAACCCACAACACTCAGCGTATTAGTAAGCGGCTTGGCGTTATTGTTTTCTACGTGAAATTGTACCTCGATAATTGATTACGTACTATAAATAAAAACTATATTTTTATGATTTTATTACAAATGTGTAGTTTTCAGATTTGTTGTATAAAACGATGTTATTTGCTGAATTTTATAGTTCTGGGTCAACGATAAGTAACCTATAAATTTTTATTGAGAGTGTCAAAATATGCATGCAAAATAATCCTATGAGGGTTCCGTTTTTTCTTTTGAGGAACGAAATCCTAAGAAGGCCAAAATCTTACGAGAATCGACTACCGACACAGATGAACTGTCTACGAGTACATTCAGGTTTGTAGGTGGGCACGTGAGTCAGACTCGCACTTGTTCCCTTTTTTTGTTACGCAGTTATTAAAAATAAATAAATAAAATTAGTTTCTTTTCTACGCAAATTAAAGTTTTGTACTTGCATGAGTCTTTGGGCCCCCTGTATAAATGTAAAGTGATTTTTTTATATTTTAATTTAATCATCATCTACATCACTCCAGCTAGTAGAAGTATGCTGCTGGCAGCTGGCGTCTCCCAATCACTTCTGATTCTAATTTATTTAATAATAATAGGGTAGCATGATATTTTTTATTATATTTTTAAAATTTTTTAGAACAGAAGGTAATTCAGTTTCATGTATTGAGTATAGCTCACTTCAGCCCTGTCTCAATATTTGTCAAAAACATGAAAACCGACCATTTTTTTATGTTGTTCTTAACAAATCTCCTTTACATTTTGATATTAAGTAAGCCAGCGTTAATAATTAAAAAAAAACAACTATATTTAATCGATGTTAATATATGATAATAATAATAAATAAATAATATTGATAATAATAAATGGTAATTAGGACACTTTTTTTCTTGATAGGGCGGGAAAGTGTTTGTCAGAAAGTGTTAGAAACAAAAGGAAATTAATATTTTTCCCAAAATTTCATCAAGTATTAGATGTAAATTTCGTGTTGAATATTCACCATTGTGTATTGTTTATGTAAATTCTGGAAACTTACTGAAGTGCAAGCCAACCCTATACACGTCAACACGACTGCTGTTGCGGCAAGGAACCCATGTATGACAACTACAGCTTCATAACTGCATAACAATATAGCTGCCACGAGACTTGCAAACATAACCTATAACATATTATTTTAATGAAGTTTCTTCCTACGTAGTATTTTTTACACAGCTAGTATTTTATTTAATCTTTACCCTGCCACACACACAGCACATCGTGGCTGCATTGAGGAGAAATGAGGAATAAAACTGATGCCAAAAATAGCTAAAAATAATCTTTAAAGTGGGTCGTGCCAAAATTTAACCTCAATTGGTGCAGAACTTTTTGAGTATTTGTAGAGTACACAAATCAATTTTACATTTTTATGTATATTAATAAGGTACGGTCGCGGAAGTTCAGAGGCTATTGTCAGAAAAAGTAAACTTCACTCCTACAGTTTGTAGTCGTGCTTTTATCAAAAAAAGTTAATAGCGCACTTTTGTTAACGCGAAAAGAGATCTTTAAGTAGGTAGGTGTAGGTTTCCTGAATGGAGACACTTTAGGTGGCATTCGCTAGAGTTTTACATAAAGCGAAAGGGACTTCATTCCGACCGGGGGTCTATAGATCCTTCACGACATTTTTTTTAATGCTTAATACTTGAGTCCCACAAGAGTCATAACTGATTATTTCAATCACATAAACGCCTTATAAATAATAAAAAAATAATAAAAATTAAGTTTAAAAGCCTTAAGAACTAATTATTTGAATTATATGTTATCTAACTTCATAAAACACCTATTGTTTTATATGAATATGACGCAGCTATCTGGGACAAAATACTTAAAAATGCTTCGACATTATATAGTAATTTTGCTTTTTGGTAGACTTTACGATTGTTGGTCCGAATGCATTAGATTAGAAAGTGAAGTGATCTTCGACAATATTACACAATGAGCTATAAACCTATGTTGTATCAGAAAATCATAATTTTTGAGGGAGATATCTTTAATTTTTGTACGAGATTACTATTTTGCTACTTCAATAGGTATCTTAATAATAGTACAATGTTACCATTATTTCAGATTAATTTTCCAGTTGATTTACTAAACAAAAATACACAATTGTATTTTTTAATCATTTAAAAAAGTTTTGTATCAATATTTTTTAACGTTTGGGAGTGGTGGGTTGTATATGTCTTTAACAGCTAGTTAATAGTAAAAATTAAATTTACCGTGAAACATAATAAAATGTAACTGTAGGGTGTTATGTACCCGCAATTTAAGCACAGCATAGAGAAATACACCAAGAACAGGCCGCCACTGAAAGAATAAAAAGAAATAATTTAAATTACTACACGGATAGCGTAGAGGTCGCTACCTACTGCTCTGAGTATTGTGAGTTCGATCTCCACATGGGCCAACATATTGTTCTGAGTCTGGGTGTTCTTCGTGTTCATTTCATGAATGCTTATAAAGTAAACAATATCTGATTTCAACTTTCTCAAAAATCTGATGGGTAGACTACTGATAGTAATTCAAAATTCAGTTTTAAATTGTTTAAAACTAAATAGATAACGTTCTGTCGTGTTTGACTCTCTTCTATATTATTATTATAGAATAATGATCTTTGAACATCATCATCATCATCATCATCAACAGCCTATAATAGTCCACTGCTGGACATAGCCCTATCCTTAGAAAGGAGATTTTGGCCTACTATACCACGCTGGCCAGACGGGTTGGTATACAGTGCTATTGTCCTGTGCAGTTTGTTCCCTGAGTCGGCTCTTTCGACACCCACGGGATGAATAGGGGTGGTGACATTCCGTGTTCTTAATCCGTCAAACAACATCAAAACAGGAATATCTAAAGTGCTGCGGTGTATTTAACAGTGTGTTCATTTGGTGGCGAACAATTTATCAAATTAAATGTGTCCTACAATAAATTCACCAATTATAATTCACTTTTTAATTGGTAATAATCTGTTGCGTCATTTTTATAATAACTTATGTCTCTTTTGTGGCACCTCTTAAAGTACAAGCTGTAGCTAAATAAAGTTGAGATTAATTAATTGAATAAAGATTGTAACTTACAGCGCGGTAATGTAAAGAAATAAAGAAGGCCTGTGAAATACTATGAAGAACCTTGGTCTGAAAAGTAAAACGATATTATTATTGAACGAATTAATTAAATTAAAGAGATGGAGAAGCGAGAAGCTCAAAATCGATCTAAGTGGCGTGCAATGGGAGAGGCCTATGTCCAGCAATGGACGATGATGATGATAAAATAGAATAGTATTTAAGCAACTTAATAAAATACTTCTGAACATCATACTCTCTAGGATTTTTGTTAGTTTTTACTTCAATCTTTTTATTTTATTGTATGTTTTACACCACCACACACATACACAAACACACACAAGCGCGTGCACACACGCACGTACGCACAAACACATTGAAGTTATGGTATAATAAGGACTAAAACTTACACGTTATATACAATTATTAGAAAAACAGCAGTGACGAACAACATCGACCCTACTATTGTCAGCACTGTTATAATGTAGGTACCTCTTGGGTCTGGGTCATCCAATATTTCATCGTCATAATAATAATCATCATCGTCGTCGTCATCATCATACCCACAACGGCCAAAAGCTATAAAATGTGAAAATATAAATTAAAATATAGACGGGGAAATAAATCATAACATATTAAGGCCCTGTTGGCCTAGACCCACGACCCACGACCTCCGGCTTAGCAGTCAGGGTCACTAAGACCCTGACTGCTAAGCCGGAGGTCGTGGGTTCGATTGCCGTCATGGGTGAAGAGCACGAGCATTTGTTCTGTGTCTGGGTGTAATGTGTATGTATTTAGAAATATTTTAGTATGTTCATTAACAGTCTGGTTATCATAGCACAGGCTCTGCCTAGTTTGGGATTAGACGGCCGTGTGTGAGATGTGTGAAGATATTATTATCTCCGCTATCTTTGCTGTTACGCAAGTCAATGCAAACCTATTCTTCCCATCCAGAAATACTCAACCATCAATTAAGTTATCAAAATTGACTTCAGTTCCAATCAATCAAACATATAAATCAGTCCAATGTTTGTCTTGAACCACCGGACGGCGGAATATCGTCTGGTATTTTTAAGGCAAACATTTGAAATTTTGATATTGTGATGTCTTACGTAAATATCCTACTAAATCAGAAAGATAGGCTCTCATTCTGTGCCGGATTCTGATCGTTCAGATTGGTTTCTCATACATTTTGTAGTAGGTAAGTTATCAGCACACTGGCTTATTTAGTTTTTTTGAGTTACTTTAAAGAAATATATCAATTTTTCAGCGAAAATTAAGAAATACTAACAGAACAGTACGCACATCTTAGTTTTCCTCCGCTGATTTAGATTCTTTGATTTCCTAGTATTTTTCGGTTCTTTTAAGGTCCGTCTCAAAAATTTCTTGAACCATTTTGACCTTTTACTGTTATTCTTCGAAATTACTTTGTCTTTCATATCTATTACCATATCCTTCAAAATTATTGATGGAGAATCGACACTATTAGCTTTGATCCGAGAATCATCGCTTTGTTTCATAATAACTTCAATATTGTTTTCAGATATCGTTTCCTCCGTTTTTTTGTCTTCAATATTATCCTCATTATTTTTGTCACTCTCATTTTCAGGTTCGTTTTCACGGCGTTTTATATCATTGATATTGTTTAAAGAAGAATTTCTCATCTAGTATTAAAATGGTTGTAGAAAAATACAATCTATAAAATGGCAGTTTGTATGTCAATACAATTTATTTTAGTCGTTGAAGAGTCTTTAGTATTGGGGCAACATAACGGAGTATATGTATACTCTTTGCATAAAATTTTCATAAAATTTATAACCACAAAAATAGAGTACAAGCTTATCCTTACTGCATTAATTGTATTGAGTATTTAATTGCAGTTTTGTACAGAACTGCATTTCACTGCCTTAATCCATAAAATATAAATATTGTTTCGATATATATACTATAATTTTCGAAACACTTTTTTAAATTATTTACTTCTTTGCTGTACATTTATTGAAATATGATTTATTAACTACGGATGTAAGTTAAATAACACGTTTTTCTTTCATTTTAAGCACTTCTTATTGCTTAACTTTTTAGGAGGCTTATTTCCTATGGTTATTTTTACAGCTTTATTTATTCTTCCCTCAAAATGCCTTGTTTTTGTCCTAAGAGATTTATAAAAAAAACATAAAGGTGAGTGACTTGAAACTGATAAAGAAATGAGAAAGAGAAGGTTGATTGGACAGAGATTGGTATTTACCACTTTATTGTAGATGCAAAAATCACACTCATTTAGCAAATTCTTAGGAATCAAGTTTTTAAAATGTACTCTAAGTACATTTATTGATACATATTACAAAAGCAAAAATGCTTTGGTTCGTGTCCGTTATACGTGGGACATACTGAGTCTCTAGATTTGGCCACTTACAATAATGGAATGAAAAAACAATTAAGGAATTTCGAAAATGGAACTCTTCGGGAATATTTTACTTTTTAATTTGCGTGACTGTCATTTGTTTTTTCATTGTGACGTATTATCGAAAATTGTGTGTCCCTATCAAAATGAATTTAACTCGTGAACATTTTCATTTTCGTTCAATGATTTTTTATGATTTTCGTAGTCGCTTAAGTCAATAAGAGAGTTGCCAGAGGCTTCAATTGGCATTTGGTGAGTACTATGTCGTAGCTCTGTGTATTTGTAGTTTGGAGAATTTAAACATAGACGTGATCATCTCCATTACGAGGTTCGTGAAGGTCAGACGGCGACTGCAGTTACATATTCTAATATTGACACCGTACGACAACTTACTGCAACTGACAAAAAAATTACTTGCCAGCAAATTCGTGCTTTGTTAGGTATTGGAATGAGCCAAGTGCAGAACATTTACCTGTGCACCTGAAGCTTTACACTCGATGGATACCGCATGACTTAACGGAGGATCAGAGACGACTACGTGTCCAGTGGTGCCGTAAAAATATAAAAAAGTTTAACGGAAAACAGTCATTGGCTGTCTGTAATATCGTAACAGGTAACGAAACCTAGATGCACTGCTTTGAACCCAAAAGAAAAGGCCAGTCGGTAGGGTAGGTCTTTCCTTTTGAAGATTTATCGACTAAAGTTAAGAAAAGTAGAAGCATTGGTAAAAACATGGTTGCTTCTTTTTTTTTGCGCTATTATACTACAGTATCACTTGAAGATCAAAGGACAGTGACTGCAGATTGGTAGGTACGTAAACACTTGCTTGCCCAGAGTCTTAGTTCGCGAAAAGCGTCTAACTTTAACGAATCCTTTCATTCTGCTAAGGTAACAAGTTTATTTGAAGGCTTCAAATGTGGAACTGATAACACATCCGCCTTACAGCCTGGACCTCGCACCCTACGACTTCTTTTTGTTTCAAAAAATTAAATACAAAGAGGCACACGTTATATGAGTCCTGAATCGGCGGTGAATGCGTTCCATGAAGCTATTGAAGAGGTCCCTAAGGAAGACTGGTCCAACTGCTTTGTACAGTGGTTTCAGCGAATGCAAAATGCATTAATTGTGAGGGAATATACTTAGAAAAAACAATAAATGTATCGTAAGGCTCATATCTAGTCTTATTTATCAGAATCCAGAAACTTTCAGTATGCCCAAAGTAATACCCGTCTGCGCAATTGAACCGTTATGGTATCATAGATTTTGTTTTTCAGTTGTCATTTTTCAAGCACTGTTAATGACTTTTATAAACATACATAATTAGTAAGCGGCTCGATCCGAAAAATGTTTAACACCACGTATGAAATGGTACTGTGATACTTGCCTGCATACTGTCTATACTACAATGTTAATAAACAGAAACTAAAGTTTATTAATAGATTTGTTTTATTAAATCTTAGTAACAAAATCAGTACAAACAGCATAAATGGACCAGTTTCTCTTTATTCGATTCCATAGTTTCTTACAACATCCTCCGTTTCTTTCATTTCTTGTACTGTCTCAATGGCCTGCTTTGGCTTTTTAACTATTGAATGAACGTAAAGAAATGGCTCTTCATCTCGCTTGTCTGGACTTTTCTAGAAAATTCTCCTGAAAATAAAAATTAAATACATACGTCTAATACCTCTAGTTGCAAATCCAAAAAGACCGAACATAATAACTGTGATACAGTTTCATGTAAACCAAAGCTTCCTAAAAACAAAAAGTTTTTCATACACTAAAGTATGTACGAGTACCAGGTATTTTTTTTCCTTTTACAAAATAGTATACTATTTCATTATTCGGTTATTATGTAAATTATTGGCTAATTACTATTGTATAAAAATTGGTACAATTTACAAATACCTGCACATTATTTTGACTCGTCTTTTTTCAAAAGTCGTTACTCTATGTACGACGATAGAATTTGCCAAGAAAATAAGTCGTACAAATTAGTACAAATGCGGAGAATCGCTTATATTAGTACCGTGGGAGAGCAATGTGGTATATGGGCCGGCCCGACCAAAGACCATAGTCTTACAGGAAATCAATGTCAAGTAATTCTTTCTTTGTTTTTCACCATGTCAGTGACCGGTAACCGGATACCAGATACACAACTTTTGGGAGTGGGCACACAAAGGATGCAAGCACTTGTATTTGTTAAGTTGCAAGTGTTCATGGGCCGCCGCCCATGAACACTTGCAACTTAAGTACCGCCGTACCTGCTCGTTTGCTATTTTTTTTTCTGTGCGGAAATCCACTCGGATACCATCCACCAGTGGGATGGTTATGTCGGACTCGAGTCGACCAAAAACCGCACGCCGTCTCGGGTACCAGTTGCCGGAGAACCAGGTGTACCCTAGAAAGGCAATCCCTGATGCTCGTTTGCCCCTATCACATAAAAAGAAACTGAAATGATATCACATACTTACTGAACTTACCGAGTCTATAACATTACTGATAAATGCATTATTGGTACTTCCTTAGTTGATATCGTCCGAACACTTTATCCATCATCATCTGTCATACCTAATATCTGGGCTATGTTCATGAACATTTTCATAACAGATGTGTATATCATAAAAGCAGCCAGTATGTAGTCAGTCTCATCTATTTCTATACTTTTGTTTCCTAGTATCATTTGAAGTTCCATTACTAATCCCTTAAAAACAGATATATGATGAATATAAAGAAGTGTTAAAAGGTTTAGTTATAATTTATAGTCATAGTATGTCGTATATTTATAGAGAGAGAAAAAGAGAGAGAGAGAGAGGGAGGGAGGGAGAGAGTTACATATGTATATATATATATACGAGGGGTGATCAATAAGTAATGATAATCAATATGAAACAGAACTATTAGATTAAAAAAAGTATTTTATTTTTCAACATAGTCTCCTTGCAAGTTAATACATTTAGTGTATCTTTTTTCTAAGCCCATGATTCCCTTAGAAAAAAATTCTTTGTCTTGACCCTCCCAAAATGCCTCTACTGCGGCCATCACTTCACTATTGTCCTCAAATTTGTTGCCCCGGAGGTGTTCTTTGAGCCGAGGAAAGAGGTAGAAGTCACTGGGAACTAGATCTGGCGAATAGGGAGGGTGTTCGAGCAGTTCGAACCCCGTTTCTTCAATGGCAACCATCGCAACTGCGGCTTTGTGAGCCGGGGCGTTGTCTTGGTGAAACAGCACTCCAGCGCGCAGTTTACCGCGTCTTTTTGACTTAATAACTTCTCGCAATCTTCTTATTTGGCCTGCGTAGTAAGAGCCTGTTATAGTGGCCCCCTTTTCCAAATATTCCACCATAATAATTCCTTCTGCATCCCAGAAAACAGACGCCATAACCTTTCCCGCTGAACTTGACACTTTGAATTTCTTCGGCGTTGGTGAGGAAGCTCGTTTCCAAGTCATTGATTGTTGTTTGGTTTCGGGATCAAAGTGGTGGATCCAGGTCTCGTTCATGGTCACAAAACGCGACAAAAAAAATTCTTTATCGGCCTGGAACTTTTGACGATTCACCCTCGAAATGTCGACTCGTTTCTTTTTTTGCTCGTCGGTTAACATTCTCGGTACCCAACGCGCAGAGACCTTTTTCATATGCATTTTGTTGACAATGATTATTTGAACGCTGCCATAGGAGATCCCTGTGACCTCAGCTACATGCCTTACGGTCACCCTTCGATCGGCCAACACGATATCTTCCACTTTTTTGACGTTTTCTCCAGTAAGGGACGTGGAAGGGCGTCCCTCGCGATGTTCATCTTCAGTGGAGGTTCTGCCCAGCTTAAATTCCTTTGCCCAGCGTGCGACTGTGGAATATGGAGGAGCAGACTCCCCCAATGTTTCCTCTAAGTCGCTGTGTATGTCTTTGGTAGACATTTTTTTCAGGCAGAGGTACTTGATGACAGCTCTTATTTCATTTTTCTCCATTTTGATGTTTTCTCTTCGACAGTTCGTATTCAAATGAATGTATCTCCCGGTAATGGTGTCCTATTTATACATTTTTTTGAAGCTGAAGTAGTGGATATATAAGCAAGCAGAAAAAAAATAATTTGGGTTTTTGTGCGTTCTAGAAATACTCGATTATCATTACTTATTGATCACCCCTCGTATATATATATATATAATTGAAATTGATAAAGCGTTTGTTTACCACAGATACAAAGTTCTGGCCAAAAAAATAGACTTTTTTTCAAGATAACTCGACGGTTTATAGGCTGTGAGTAACGATCATAAAGTATGAAAGCATTTTGTAATAAATTGTAAGTTTTGCGAGTCAGCCTTTACAAGAAATCTAATCATCTCAGACACTAAAAAAAGTAACACGATTGCAAAAACTACATATTTTGTATTTAATTTCACTACATATTTTATGTAGGAAATATAAAATTTTCCGAACTAAAATGATTTCCAATACTAGAAAATGATGTGTTGTTCAATTAAACATTTTATTTTGATTTCCATAATACAATAGCCTCCTCCCTTTTTAATAAAATAATTTCATAAATAATAATTTTAAATGGCGTACGTACCATAGACTGTATACCAACAGTTATACACAACAGTAAAATGTGCACAGCTTTCAGATAAACATCCGCTAGTACCATACTGATGACAATACTCATGACAATGACTGAAAACCCCACAGATAAAACAACAAAATATAGCCAAAAGCTGGTGAAGTCGAACTGAAAGAGAAACGTAATTGAATCGGTCATTTCAGAAACCTCTTAAGTGATATTTTTCCAACAAGTTTTTTTTTTGCTGAAAATCATTTCTTAAAGGTAGATGCTCATTCAGGATGTAAGCCACGTATGTCAATACATTACCTCCTCTTCAAATAATACCGCGTAGGAGATTGCATTGTATAAACAACATTCCATGTATAAATATATCAACATCATCATCAACAGCCTTTAATAGTCCACTGCTGGACATAGGCCTCTCCTTAGAAAGGAGGTTTTGGCCTACTATACCACGCTGGCCAGACGGGTTGATATAGGTTTTTTTTTAAAGTTTTCCTTCTCTTTTCAGTGCTGTTGTCCTGCGTAGTTTGCTTACTTAGTCGCCTCTTAGGACACCCACGGGATGAATAGGGGTGATGACACTCCGTATTCTTAATCCGTCACCACACGGACACATAAATACATAAATAAATTTAAAAAAAGCACAAAAAACACAAATTAATAAAAGTTACTAATTAAACTTATTAAGTTAATTTTTAAATGTAATTGTCAAAAATAAGCATTAAAAAATATGATTAATACGATTGTTCTGCTAAAATTATATCCCACCAGCCCTATTTCTTGCTAGAACAACATAAGTCAAGAACAGTTTTTGAGGTTTTTCATTATTAGTATTAATAAACTGTGAAGGTTATTTGATATTTCATTTTTTGCCAATGCAATACTAAATTAAGCTTAAAAAGTTATTTTAAACTCGTTTTGCATAAAATAGTTTTTATTGATTTCTGAAAAGCTAGGATTGTGTGACTTATAAGGTTTTTGAAATGACCGATTCAATTATTAAGTATGGAAGTAAGAATTGTCAAATCTATTTTCAATATTCTTTTGGAACTAGGATTTTGTATTTGTATGTCCATGTCACTGAAATTATTTCCTTTTAAGTACATCATTCGCTAAGGTGGTGCGCTATAGATAAAGATAGCGCTGGTAGTTTCTCGTCTATTTGTTATTCTTTCAGGCAGGCTTTATTTCTTTCGTGCTTACTTCCGTGCTGCCTTCAATTGCCATTTCTTCGTTTGCTGATTTGTCAGTTGCGCCTTATCATGAGACTCGCCGTTTTCCGCCGCCGCCGCTCGCCGAATTCGCTATCTGACCTACACTCCAGTTCAGTAGATAGTTTCTGATACAGGCGTTTATTTGTTCTTAAGCTCGCCCAAGGAGGACGAATCTCCCGGTCCCGCTCCGTCATCTCCTTCGCAAGCATAATTTGCTGGTAGAAGTAGACGACGGAGTTCCACGCACACTCGCTCTATACCATGGCGGCAATTATATTACCGAGCAACTCCCACTTCGATGGCCACCACGAGGTCACGCCTCTGCTCCACCCACGCCGGGCATTCTGCCAACGTGTGGAGCGCTATGTCCACGGTCCGGCCATCGCAGTAGTGGCACTTAGGTGTTGGCTCCTTGGGGAACAAACAAAGGTGATGTCCGAAGCTTCCTTTTCCGGTGATCACCTGGGTCAGCCGGTATGAGAGGTTTAGAACTCTCCTGGTCCACCAGGCCGGTTCGGGCTAGGTATGGCAGACGATTCAGGCACCGGAGGTCGCAGAACAACCTCTGTCCTCCATAAGCGTAATCCAGGGGGTGACAGGTAAGGCCATCTGTCACTCTAGCAGAAACAGGCCGGGGTGGCGGCGAGACGCGCTGTAGAGCACGCGCACCCTTTCGGGCGCAGAAAGGAAACATGGAGGTTCCCACATAGAAGGGGTAATCTACACTTCGTTTATGGCTCGAGGTACGTCGGGGTACCAGGGATTTCCTTTCTAGGGTACATCTGGTTCCCCGGCTACTGGTACCCGAGACGGTGTGCGGTTTTGGTCGGTACGAGTTCGACATAATTACCCCAGCGGCTGGTGGTATCCGAGAGAATTTCCTCACAGGAAAATAAAAGGGAGGACGAATCGTTCTATAAATGTCAGTCTACTCATGACGATATTTTATGGCTGTCAGGGATACTAGAAACTAATTAGGTGAGACCTTGGAGTGGTTGGACCACGTGATAACAGTGGGAAAATAAATTGAAGGGTCTAATCTCAGACCTTAGATAACCTTTATAAAACCAAGCTTTATTTAATTACTTATATAAATTAACTGTTTGAAGTGGCTTCAGAAACAATGGACAGACTCGTTTATGATGAAGCTGAGTCAGCCATGTCTGTCTGTCGCAAATGGTTGATGTTTATCGTGCCATTCGGGTTGATCAACCAGCTGCAGCGCTGTATGTTAGTAGGTTCTCTTTTTAAATATCATTTAATATCCATGATTTAGATCACAATCGTTTTAATACCAAGTAATGCCAGTATTTAAAGTACTCACAGACGTATAAGATAGTAGGACACATACGAGTACAATTATTGAAGTGGATATGAATGCGTATATTAAGATGACTGTCCTGTAACGGCACGTGATTATTGACGCCATCAAGCTCGTGAAGATTACCTGCAAATTGATTTACTTTTAAACCTTAGGCAACCACTTGTAAACTCATTTTAGAATTGCAATTCCTAGAATTTTTAGCTACAATCTACAGAAGGACTGGCAGGCTAAACACTTGCTTAAATCACTAGGAGAATTAACTTTACAATGATCGTCAAAAAGTGTAACGTAGAAAGTTAGTTATTGTCTACAGTAACCCAGAAGTTCAGCACTAACATTGTTTGTCACCAGAAATTCTTTAGAAAGAGAGCACATTTTCTTTAAGTAAATATTAAGGAGTAGATGAAAATAAATAGAACAGTGGATTAACTGTCAGAAATCACGGCATGATGAACTATACCAGTGTATAGTATTACAGAAATATTGTTAAAAATATTTTGTAAGAATGGGCAGATAATCGTGACAGTTCTGTAATATAAAGTAATATCTTTTGTAGTTTAAAGAAATAAATCACAATAAAGTGTATTTATGACATATTTTTTGTAGAACATCTTTATATAAGTACAGATTTTCTACAATTTTTATACTACCATTATGTATCATTGATTGATTCATTGATCAACACCTAAAAATAATTAAGATAATAGTTTACCGAAAACACTAATACGGCGTAATTATACGGAGGTTTTCGCGCACTGTGTACGCACAGCATTAAGGTATATACTCCTAGCACACCACCACTGAAAAAGTAATTATTAGTTACCCAAAATAGCTTGTTGAAAAAAAACTGGTTGAAGTCCTTAGTTAAAACGAAATAGATATCCCATTTAATGTAAAATATTATATTTTGTTTATGTTGGTTGGCTCTTTGTCAAAGTAGTGATGGAATAATTAGTCTTCATACTCATATTTATTGGTGAATTCTTAATCAGCAGTTAGCAAATTACTTGTAGTCGTGAAATTTTATGAACGTATGAATTTTTACACGAAATTTTGTCGTTGCATTCGTTAACGCTTCGCATTCACACTAAATTTAATAAAATAAATCGTCGTGCTAAAGTATTAATACAACTGCTAATGCACAATTGCTAAATTCCGCGCGGAACGACGACCGAGCGCGGCGCTATTGATTGTAGCAAAGGATTTTATTATCTATTTTGAAAAAAATGTACGTATTTAGGATTGTTTTTAATATCACTTATTGAATATTAGCATTAGCAAGTGGCCGTGAGATTAGGTATTGTTTTGAGGCCAGGTACCGCAGACGACTCAGGCGCCGGAGGTTGCAGAACGACCTCCGTCCTCCATAAGCGCAGGCCAGTGAATGACAGGTGAGGCCATCTGTCACCCTAGCAGAAGCAGGTTGGGGTGGCAGATTGGACCCACCACTGATGTTGTAGAACCCTTCTTTGGTAACAAAAGACAGGCGTTGCTCCCGTGCTGACTGGACTCAAAGTGCAGTCTCCTATTTTCCAATATTCTCAACTTTCTGAATATATAAAAACATAATCTAACAGTAATATTAAAACTGTGACTTACACTGAAAAAAGGACAAGGAACAGTGGAGGGTTCCTGAATAAATTGAACAAATCTGGTCTGAAAAATTGAATATATACGAATTATTTTATTAACCGGAAAAAGGCTCATCTGATGAAAACGGTCACAAAACATTGCATTGAATAATTTGGCTACACAACGTATCTTGGCGTTTTTTATTTTACAAAAATAATTAGTCAAAAGCAACGTCAACGATAACCCTTAATATCAGATGGGTTATGTTTGTTCGAGAGTTTAGTCTTATACACAATAAGTTCTTGTCGATTTTTCATATAAAATAATACAACTTACACCATAAATACAAACATCAGCCAGGCAGCAGTGGTGAACAACATCACCAATACTATTTGCATGACTAACTTAATGAAACTGTTTCTTGAATGATAGTCTACTCCAATAACTCCGCCTTCACCAAAACCACTTCCTCTTCCACCACCGAATGCTGCAATGAAGTAAATAGAAGTAAAAATGACAAATAATATCATAGATTGCCTGTAAGAAAGTCCACTGTGCGTCCAAGTGGCGTGCAATAGGAGAGGCCCGGCTCTCCTATTGCACGCCACTTCGATCGATTTTCGGCTTGTTATCTCGTTAATTAATTTAAATTTTTATCGTTTATCGTTTAATTTTTTTTATGATTAATTATCAAAATAAATAAAAATGAAAATAAACTTACAGAACTGTACCCACATTTTCATTTTGTCGTCTTTGTTTAATAACCTTTGAATGTGCTGAGGTCGTTTTAGACCCTGCTTCAGAAAGTTCTTAATAAGCGTCCCCTGGCGGTTGAGCCATTTGGATTCTGTGTCGCTAAGCTTCTGGTATATTATGTCGTTCATATCTAATACTATATCGTTTGTAACTATCGATGGAGCTTTGTCTTTGTCAACTTTGATCACTGAATCTTCCTCACATATCGTACTAATTTTAGCACCGCTCACGGATAAGATCTCCTCTTTTTCTTTATTTTGGATAAAATCTTTATTTTTTGTAACAGTCGAGTCATTTTTATATTCGTTATCACAATTATTTGGACCATGAATTTTGTTTACATCAGAGTTACTCATCTATATACTTCTAAAAATTTGTATACAAAACAGACATAGACTTCTAATATTATGAGGAATACACATCATCGAAAATGACAGTTCATACTCGTAACTTAGTACATGTTTTAGTTTATGACTCGGAGAAAAAAAAAACATAAAACTCATTTGTAATCTCGTTCAATCTATGTATAATTTTGAAGTTCCTCCTTCTGTCCTCCTATCATTATGTCTCAACAATATGTCGTGTTCTAACCACATGTCTTCACATCTTCTTTTTATACAACATGTGTTATAAAGTTAAAAATTATGTAAATATATATGCCTGTCATGGTACAAATACATGGTACAAACAAAAAATGAAAGAAAACAAGGTCTATCAATTATAGTCAATGAACTAAAACAATACATTCAAAACGGTCGATATTCAACTGCATAGCGATCATTAATAAGTTAATATGATTAATTTGTGTGATTAAAAACAAATTTATATTAAATAGAAAATCTTTCCCTTTGATCCCTGATATACGGTTGTACCTGAAGGTCAATTCACGTAATAAAAGTTCGGTCTCTATTCAGTTACGATCAACTTTCGATCTCACAACTATCATAAAAGGTATTTTTGTAGTAAAGTATTAAACATCTAACGTTGACTGTAATGTGATTATATCGTATTTTAATCATAAATTGAATCGATAATCTACTAGTCTTAATAATACTTTCATATTTTACTTTTACATTTTACTGAAAGATGATCGGAACTGAATTGTGACCGAAGTTTTATTACGAGAATTGGCCTTCTGATGGGAGACCTTTATTAAGTAGTGTAGTCGTTGCGACTTGGTGCAAATTGATTTTTTATGTGAAAACGAACGTAACAAAGAACAAAAAAAAGATGCACTGACGATAGGCGTCTACCATTGCGGTTGATTTGAGATTGCGGCAAGCCGCTGCATTTAAACGTTGCAGCGCGCCACATCCTTCTTACGCACTCGGCGCTGCTTGCCGTCCCAGTCTGTCGCTAGACGTTGTACGTAGGGGTGGGTATTGTGAATTTGCCTAACGTATGTCATGGGTTTTGACACGGAAAAGTTTCGTTTAGAAGTCAAAGAACACCCAAACCAGATTTACCAGATGAGTAAAAATTGCGTCTTTGTGGCAACTTTTAACATGGCTGTGTAGTCCGTGGCGAGAGCGGTTATGACGCCCGCACGGGTGGCATTTAATTTTAGGATCGTTTGGAGGTAGGACCGTGTATATATGTATGTAAATATTTAAATATAAGTGAATGTATATATGTATATGAAATTTTTCTAGAAGCACTGACTATTGCGTTGGAGCGCAATTGAACCAAGCCGACGCGGTTAGCCGGAATGCGGCATGCCGTTGCGGCTGACCGTGAATGCTGTGGCGAGCTGCGGCATCACGGCTAATCGCAAATGGGTATTGAGCCTGTGTCCAAGTGGTCCAAGTTTTGCAAGGATATGTACGTTTATTATATGCATATGGTTAATTAGTTAGGCAAACAATATTCGCATTGTTTTTATTCTGTTCTAGTTTTTGTCCTTACCCTTATAATTCTAAAGAATTGTTATTGCTTCAAACATTCGATGTAAAGCAATTTTTTCGTTTCTTTTCACCGAGTAGATGAGGTAACCGGAGCCTAACTCCCTCTTTCCCCATCTTGGACTCCCCCAAGACCATTCAAGGGTGGGAACACACTTGCATCTCTTGAGTTGTACGTGTCCGTAGGCGGCGGTGGTCACTTACCATCAGGTGGCCAGTTCGCTCGTTTTCCCCTATATCATAATAAAAATAAGAAATTAAAGTCTTTAACAGAAAGTTAGAAAAGTGCACTCTATTTGATTTTGATTTGACCAAAGGGCATGCGGGGTGCTAAAGTCAGATGATACGTGATAAATGTTAGATGTTCACTCGTTTTTTTTCCACTCACTCATACACCATTTTCTCCATAATAATAAACCTTTGTTATAAAATGGCAAAACGCATGATTTTGAACACATGAACACTTGTTTGTTCCTTGTGGTGTATCAAATATCACTCAACGATGAGAACTGACAACAACAAAATACTTTTTGAACTTTATTTTGACCATATCATATACACACAAGATAAAACATTGATATAAAAAAAAATTGTATATGTGTAAAAAACAAAACAAATTGATATAAAAACAGATGAAACTATAACTATGACAATATTTCTTGTTGAAGTAAGTCGTACAAAATACACATTGTCCCAAAAAGGACTCTACAAGGTGTAAATTTATTACCATTTGGTAACATATCACTGTATGCATGAGTTCTTCTATTATTTGCACACTGTTACTCTCTCAATCTTGATCCAAAAGCCCTAGTATCTGAACAAGGTTAAGAAACATTCTCACGATAGATGTATATAGTATGAAAGCAGCCATGAGATAGTCATCTTCTTCCATTTCTATACTCTTTCCTCCTAATATCATCTGCAGATTCATTACTAAACCCTTAAAGTAAAAATAGAAGTATGTTAAAAACAGATAAAGACGACCGTATTTTGCTGGACTAATAATGTGATGTAAGGTAGAAAATTTAATGAAGACCAAAAGTTTTAGTTTTGCTTTTAATGTATTTTGATTATTCCTTATATTTACGTTCCTAATGTTTGATATTAAAAGTATAAAGTACCTGCATAGGTACTTTATACTTACTTTTTTTCGGGGCAAAAAGAAACATTGGCATAGTATTATGCCAATGTTTTGGCATAGTATTATGCCAATGTTTCTTTTTGCCCCGGAACATCAAGGTCTTGACATATTATTACACAATACATATTGCCACACTATACATATGGTTCAGAATTAAAAGGGGAAACTACATTTATACCAGCACAGTTACAGTGTAATGGTGCCTCGATAAACCTAGACTGTAAGGCTCAACACCTGGCTGGAAACTTTCTACCAGCTTTCAACGTTTCGATGTAAACAATAAGAAACCGCGATATGAAGGAATCAAACTTTTTGTAATTTTATCAGTTAGATATATTGTATTGGCACGGAAGATAGTAAATCAATTTCTACAGCTAGATGGTCGATGCCGTGAGATTAGACGCTAAATGACCGTTCGTTCCGGTCGTAATGCTTGCTATACTATCGTCGCGGATCACTGACGAGTGAAGTGAATTAGGATTTTCCCGTCAATATACTACAGGATCCCCCCAACATTCCGTTTGGCACCCAGACACACGACATTCACTTAACGTTGACAACCCCACAACTGGACACCGCACTAACGGGTCAGTGATAGTTTAACTTTCAACAGAGCTGACAAAAGCCTGCTGATCATCAGAGTGTTACTGCGAGATAGAGTGTTAATGCGGAGACTTGTAAGTTGCCCAAGAGTCATTTCATCTCTTTCTCTACTAATATCAATTGCTAATATTCGTAAATTTAACAGCAACAAATTTAACAAAAATATATAATATAGTTATTCTACAAATAAAGGAGTCACTAAAGACTCATCTAACGTTATATATAAATATTACGTAATCTAGCCATTAGACCCTTTTTTTTTATTGGTAGTTGGTGGTGGTGGTTATGTTGGACTCGAGCCGGCCAAAAACCGCACGCCGTATCAGGTACCAGTTGCCGGGGCAACAGGTGTACCCTAGCAAGGTAATCCCTGATACCCCGACGTTCGACGTACCTCGGGCCATCTACGGCATGTGTGGCATCTACGACCCCCTCCTGTATGGGAACTCCCATGTCCCCTCCCAAAAGGGTGCGCGCGCTTCGCGGCTCGTCTCGCCACCTCCCCGGCCTGCTTCTGCTAGGGTGATCTAGCCATTAGACCCATGACCGAACACTACCAGCTCTGACGATCTCACACTTTGATACCTTAGCACCGAATACCCGAACATCACGACCATTGTTTACGCATCCGCTAAAAAACCTGAATTCCTTGACACACGGTACGTCCCGAAGGTGTGCCCAAATTCTTAGAATTCGAAGTTAACATTTGGCTTTTTCCTGACATACCTAAGTAAAAGAATTTATCAGCAATTTTCATTTATTTATAGTGCAGTAACTTCTTTTCTTTATAATGCTACTAACCTCATTTAAGACCATGAATTGTATAATATTATGTAGGGTTTTTGTTTATTTTATTTTATTTTCTTAGGGATAACAACAGCTGCAATTCTTAACAAAGTAGTAAACTATGATTACATGAGTAGCCAATAAAAGTTATCCCCGGTAGATACATAGAGTGGATGAATATGCTAATAACAATACATAATATTAAAACTGATTGGCAAACCTTGAAAAGATAGGTGTATGGATGTAAAATATGAAAACTAATAAATATTTGAAATAAATAACACATACAAATATATTAATACGAAGGAAAAATTAAATTGAATAAATACATTAAAAACTTTATATCATCTAGACACCTATAAAACCAGCCATTCAGTGCAATGATGTTGACATTTTACAAACCCTATGATGATAGTAATTTAAGCGAAACTCGTTTTTTGAAATTGTCCTTAGATCCGATGAATATGTCCACACTATTAAAGTGTTTATTATAAGAGTCGAGTAAACGTGATATTACACCATTCCTACTGTAATTAGTCGAGTGAAATGAAGTGCAAAATGGTGTAGTGTGTCTAGTGCGTTCTTGGGTACATTAATCTTAATACTATTTAAAAGCATAGGACAATCGATCCGTCCTCGCAAAATGTCATAGAGTAACCCCATATCCATCAGAATACGCCTTTCCTCGAAAGTTAGTAGATTGTTAATACGACAATTTTCTCTGTAATCATGTAAGCTGTGATGAAATTTAAAATTAAGGTGATCTATAAACTTTTTCTGAATGCGCTCCAGACTGCCTTTGTGTATCGCATAACAGGGAGACCATATCTGACAACCGTATTCCAGTACGAACAAAAGCAATATAAACAACACTTAAGCTCAACAAACTCTTGATAGGTAGGCAAGATCTTAGGACAAAACCGAGATTGCGAAATGATCTGCTGCATATAGCATCAATGTGCAGTCGCATGGACATCTCCGAGTCCAAAAGTATACCCAGGTATCGCACAACCTTGACCCTCTCGATTGCAACGCCGTTAAAACTGTATTGGTAAAGGATAGGATTTCTTTTACGGGTAAAGGATATACTTTGACATTTTTTAATGCTAACCGTGATATTATGTTTAGCGTAGTACCTGAATAAAGAGTCGAGATCCTCTTGAAGCAAGACGCAGTCAGATAAGGAGTTGATGGATGTGTAAATATTTTTGGCATCAGCGTAGAGTATGTAATGTGAGTGCTTGATGTGGTAAATTATGTCAAAAATATAGTCGTTATAGAAGAAAGGGCCAAGGTGCGATCCCTGGGGAACATAGGATAGATACAAAGTCAGACTTAAACCTACCCAATACATCAGAGCGATTAGTTAGGTACGATTCAACCCACCTAAGCAGGTCACCGTGAATGCCTAACGCGTACAGCTTACGTAACAGGATGACGTGGTCTACACAGTCGAATGCTTTTTCAAAATCTGTGTAGACCACGTCAACCTGGCCACCATTTTCCATTTTGTTCCATTTGTTGGTCTCGCGAGACACGTGACCTAGACACGTGTGCAACTACTCAACTAACATTTATATTCAGTTTGACAATCAGAAGAATTCCTTTATAACCACATATTGATAGTACCATTACCGTGGGTAACATTTATTTTTTAATAAGTCAGCAAGTAGTTTTTAATACTACATATGATGACAATGATATTATAATTTCGCGATATAAATAATACATACCACGGACTGCAGAAGAACAGCTATACACAAAATTGCGAGATGCACAGTTTTTAGATAAGTGCCTGTCACCATCATACCGATAGAAACAGTCATGGCAACAACTGAAAACCCCACTAATATTACAATAAAATACAGCCAACAACTTGTAAAGTCGAACTGAAAAAGAAAAAATTAAAAATAAATAAATAAAAAAGTTACTAGATTTAAAAGATCGCGTTTATGAAGAACTGACTTTTGTTCCGCCATTACACATACCTACACTCTGTAAAGTAGGCGGTAAAAGTAGCTTATATCATTTCTTAACAATCAAAGTATCTCCATGTCAAATTTCACAAAAACCGGTTCAGTGGTTTAGCTGTGATAGCGTAACAGATAGACTTTTGCATTTATAATATTAGTAGGGATTGAAGTACGATTACTGATATTTACGAATATGTAAAAAATATCTATAGCGGTCTACTTCTTACGTACAAACATAAAAGATTTTGTATGTATTGGTATACACTAATGCAGAAAAACAAACGGAAACAAACGAAGATCTATTGAAAAAAAATATGCAGCATATTGTGCTGAAAAGTATTGTTTACATTATTCGGAGTCTGTCGAATAACGAAGAAAAAAAAATCTATATTTATTATAAATACATCTTGACTACTTACCGGGGTACAAGCCAGTGCTGCACAAACGAGTACTATAGCTGAGGTGGCGAGGAACGCATAAAATACAATAATTGTATCGTAACGACACGTCACCATAGCTGCCAGTAAACACATGAAGATAAGCTGTAAAAAGTTCTTATTTGAGGACAAAGCTCTATTTTGTATATAATTTACCTTTTTTTTTCCGATCGAAAATCCCCTCGGATACCACCTATCATTGGCATGTCGGACTCGAACCGACTAAAACCGCACGCCGTCTCGGGTACTAATAGCCGGGGAACCGGGTATACCCTAGAAAGGAAGTCCCTGGTGCAGATATATAATTTACCTAAACCGTTACAAGGTGACACATATTTTAAATCGAAACAAACCTAAATAAAGTTGGGAGAAGGCCAGAAATACATACAGGAGTAAACCTTTAAAACTATGCATATGTTTCAAAAGTTTTAGGTACTTTCTTCAAACGTTGGAATCCTCAGTCGAAATATATTTACTTACGGAAAATGTTAGTGTCACTAGTGTGTTTGCATAACTATTTAAATATCATCGAACCTCGACCGAGATTTTACAAGACGGTGGGCCTTATATCCCTGTCGAATTTCAACTTTTGACATCCACATCAACACTTGTAATATGACATCTGTCACATCAACAACAACAACAGCCTTTAATTGTCCACTGCTGGACATAGGCCTCTCCTTAGAAAGGAGTTTTTTTTTTCGAGTTTTCCTTCTCTTTGCAATGCTCTTGTCCTGCGTAGTTTGCTCCCTTAGTAGCCTCTTACGACACCCACGGGATGAATAGGGGTGGTGACACTCCGTATTCTTAATCCGTCACCACACAGACATCACATTAGTCGAATCTGTCACAACAAATTAGTCGAATCAAATTTCTTGCGCTTTGCCGAATTTCTGTTACACACTTCCGACTCATATCACGCCTGTTAGACGCCAAAAATTCTTTCAAAACTAGAAGCTGGACAGAGCATACAAATATTGTAATTTGGATTTGCCAAAACAAAGAATCAAAAGTTATTTGTTGTTCTGATTTATTTAATCATTTGCTTAGAGATAATTAACAAAATGGAGAATAAAATACCGCAAAAAGTAATACAAATATACCACACGGTGGTTTGCGCGCGGCTGGAACACACGTCATTGTATAGTCTAAAATCAGCAAGCATACACTGAAAAAATCAATTCAATTATTACTTATAAAAAAAATACATACATAGATCATAAATAATAAAAATAAAATCTGATAAGTGCAAAAAATATTTTAATTGTAGTGAGAGATATACTACTCTGTTAAGAAAGTACCGGTAAAAGATCAATAATACACAAAATGTTTGTTAGTCATCTAAATTTAGTTTATCATCTTCAACACTCACAAACGATACAACGAATAATCCAATCATCAAATCATTTTTTTAACGCTGTTTCCGGAATTGAGTTCAGTTCTCGACGCGAATTCTATTTCATGTCTTCTACCGATTGAAAACGGGTGCCATGAAGTGGTAATTTGAGTCGACTGGAACCATATCTGAACGACCGTTTGACCTGCCGGCCAGAATTCCGAGTGCACAACACCGCGATAGTCAAAGAAAACAGTCAACATGACTTTGACTTTTGATCGACTTTGGCGTGGTTTTTCGGTTTCGGTTCAGTTGGATGGCGCCACTCCGAAGTTTGTTGACTAGTTTGCATGTCAAACTCGTAAACTCACGTCTCGTCACTGGTAACAATGCGTTTCATGTATGTTGGGTCGGAATTGAATCGTTTTAGCATGTGCTCAGCCACTCTCATGCGATTGAGTTTTTGGAGAAAAGGTCAGGTCAGGGCTTTTGGAACCTCTTATGGAACATAGGGTACGACTGGGCCCTTCGCGCCGATTTCCCCCCCGGGCTGGGTGTAATCTGTTACGCAGACGATACCCTGGTGACAGCCCGGGGGGCAAACTTCCAAGAGGCGGCGCGCCTGGCCACAGGGGGAGTCTCCCTGGTGGTCGGGCGCATTGAGGCGCTGGGCTTACGGGTGGCCCTAGATAAGACGGAGGCCCTGTTAGTTCATGGGCCCCGTCGTGGTCCACCCCCTGGCGCCTCAATCGTGGTCAACTCGGTCCTCGTACCGGTTCGGGCCCAGATGAAATATCTGGGCCTGATCCTCGACGGGAGGTGGCTCTTCGACGAGCACTTCCGACAGCTTGCTCCAAAGCTGGTCGGCGCTGCGTCTGCCCTAGGGCGACTTTTGCCCAATATGGGTGGACCCAGCGTCGCGACAAGACGGCTGTACACGGGGGTTGTCCGGTCAATGGCACTGTACGGTGCACCGGTGTGGGCGGCGGCTCTGACCGCCCAGAATAGGGTACGCCTCTGGCGCCCTCAGAGGGTAATGGCGGTCAGAGCCATACGCGGTTACCGCACCGTTTCGACGGAGGTGGCATGCGCGTTGGCCGGAACTCCCCCGTGGGATTTGGAGGCGGAAGTGCTCGCCGAAGTTTATCGGCGAGTGGCTGACTCCCGGGCGGAGAGCGGATTTCGCCCTCCGCCCGAGGATGTGCGCGAGTGGCGCGAAGCCGCTCGCCGAGCCACGATGGCTCGTTGGTCGTTCCGGCTGGAGACTCCACGCGCTGGCTTCGCCGCCGTGGAGGCTCTCCAGCCGGTCATCGCCGAGTGGGCAGGGCGGCAGCACCTGACCCTTTCCTTCCGGCTAACGCAGGTGCTTTCCGGGCACGGTTGCTTCGGAAAGTACCTGCACTCGGTCGCTAGGAGGGAACTGAGTCTCGCCTGCCACCACTGCGACTGCAGTGAGGACTCGGCCCAGCACACGCTGTCGGTCTGCCCCGCATGGGCGGCGCAGCGCCGGGCCCTCACTGCAGTCATCGGAGTGGATCTCTCGCTACCGGCCGTAGTACGCTCCATGGCCGGTAGCGACAGTTGTTTTACCGCGGTCGCAACCTTCTGCGAGGTAGTAATCTCGCGGAAGGAGGCGGCGGAGAGGGCCCGGGAGGACGACCTCCACTCGGACCCGATCCGCCGCCGGCGAACCGGGCGGCGGAGGCCCGCCTATCACAGCCTCATGCCGCCCTGAGTGTGGCCGCGGGTGGACGGGTGGGTTTCCCCTCCACCCGCATTAGTTTGGCCAGCCGCGAGGGGGCGGCGTCCGCGTGTGCCGGACGTCGCCTAAAGAGAGGAAAAAATATATTGAGACGGAGCCCGCACCAGGAGCGGGCTGGCGCTAGGAGGGGTCCGGATGTCTTAACAACAGCTGTTCCCGGATCCCTCCTGTTACAGGCGCAGAGTGGCACACCGTGTGGTTTTAGTCGGTCCGAGTCCGACACACCACCCCGCCGCAAACCCCGGAGGGGTGACGGTCCGAGGGGATTTCCACACGTTAAAAAAAAAAAAGGGCTTTTGGAACTAGCCGAGGGTTAACATGTTTCATACCCAAATGATTAGTTAAAATGATACGGATCGACTCGTGAAATATAGAAAGTTCGGCGGCTATCTCTCTCAAAGTTAAATGATGATTTTCAGTCACTATTTCCTTCACTTTTGCGATGTTAACTTCAGTTGCAGACGTTGATGGCCTACCGAGGCAAATTACATCTCGACCAGTTTTATACGCTTTGTGCCACTCATAAGCACGTGTTTTTGATAAAGTCGATTCACCGTAAGCCTTCTGTACCATTTTCCGAACACGAAATTCCATTGGCGGTGCAAAATTTAAGACAAAATCTTTGTTCGATGTTTTTGTCGATTATGAAATTCGCATTACACACTAGGTATGATATAACTAAAAACAGCATTGTATTTAATTTAAATAACAGATGCAACTCACACTCCGCGCCAAAATGGAAAATAGTTATGCCAATCTAACAACAAAGAAAAAAAACAAAAATTTAAATTTGGAACCATAAACAAATCATCCATTCCCGATACTTTTTTGACTGAATGTAGACATAGGTGACTATTGTATTTCGATTTTTGTAAATATTTACGTTGTAATTCAAATATATCATAGTATGTAAACAATGTCATAGAATTCAATAGAAAATATTACAACTCTAACTTTCCTCCATGTAATCACAAATTCTTCAACTGCTTCTAAATAAACTGACTCACCTCACTGCCATAATAGAAAAGATGCTTGCGTCTGCGAATGTGTCGAACAAACTTTCTCTGTAACATAAAACCTCTTTTAGTGAACAAAACTCCTTCAGTTAGAAAATAAGTATATTTCCCTTATTAATCCTAGTAATAAAATTACAATAAATAAAGTTTAGTTAAGAGTGGGGGGCTATCAAGACATTGATTATTGGAGTTGCAGTTACACAATAGAGATTTAGTTCAGAAACAAATTTCCCCCAAAATTATTTCTTCTCCTTCTGTTAAAAAGAGACAGAGAATATATATTTTAATTTTTGGTGTCTTTTTGCTGATTTAATGATAAACTCAAGAGATAGATATTAAAACTCCTTAATAATATTAGTGAACCTCTCAAGTTTTGACTCGTATAATTTGTGAGAGTCTGTGGATTCAGGCTTGTCAAAGATAACTTGACTATGAAGCCGGGAACATTTTATAGTTGAACTCTTTTCTCATTTTTAATTTTGTTTGGCCTTGAAGTATGGTATAGACACGGGTTGGTATAGAGTTTGATTGAAGTTTGCCTTTTTTTGCAGTGTTGTTGTCCTGCGTAGTTTGCTGCCTTAGTCGGCTCTTACGATACTCATGAGATAAATAGGGGTGGTGAGACTCCGTATTCTCATTCGTCACCACACAGATAATTCAATTAACATCGGGAAAACTTTTTTCAATATTCGTTGTAAATTGACTCAACCGAAAAAATAAAGAGACATGATCTGATACTGGATCCTTATTAATGCTATTAGCAACGCCTAAATCCAAACTGGGTCCGTGTGGTGACGGATTAAGAATACAGAGTGTCACCACCCCTATTCATCCCGTGGGTGTCGTAAGAGCCGACTAAGAGAAAAAACTACGCAGAACATGAGAGAGAGAGAGGGAAAAGTAGACACAAACCCTATACCAACCCGTCTGGCCAGCGTGGTATAGTAGGCCAAAACCTCCAACCGTTCGCGAACAGATGGAAAGAATTGGTAAAGATGGCGCCCCTTGGATGATTCATCCCAGCGTTGTTGCCATTCGTCTATGAGGTCATTATAGACATCGGACTGCTGTTGAAGCAATCTTGTAATTTTACCGCGATCCCGCGTGCCCAAAAAATCTCATTCCATGTTTTGTCTTGAATAGTACATGGCTGCACGTCTCTGCACCTCGAGATCGACCGGAAGCATACCCGCCAACACCGGCAAAGCCTCAGTGCTAACCGTCCTATATGCCTTGCACAAGAATATCAGTGCAAGTCGTTGGCCTTGTAACAGTTTGCGACGGACAGCGCCTACGGTCGCCCTATGGGCCCATACAGGTGCACCATAGCACGTAGAACCTAAATAAGTAGCTCCGTATATGATCTTTAATGTATTAAATGATAGACCCCATGTCGCAATTGATATCCTTATCAATGCACAGAAAGTCTTTTTAGAGTTTTCATTAACTATTTTATTATGTTCGATAAATGAAAAGTTTCTTTCTAAAACTAATCCTAGGTAACACACTGAGGTTTTATTTTTTACAGTAACATTGTCAAATCTAATGCTTAGCGGTGATTTGAGGTTACCTTTTAAAAGTAGCTGGAAGGTTTTGTTGGGTGCAAAAGTTAAGCGATTACGTTCACCCCATTGAGATATCAAGTTCAAACATCTATTGGCTAATCTCCCAAGCCCCGCCTTAGTATGAGATTCCACCAGTAATAAGCCGTCATCAGCATACGCGTTCAGAGTACATCCGGATGGTATTGGTATCGCAAGAAAATCGTCGAAGCCGATATTCCACAAGTATGGAAATATCCGAGGCTGTCGTAAGAGCCGACTAAGGGAGTAAACTACGCAGAACAAAAACACTGTAAAGAGAAGGAAAATTTGAAACGAACCCTATACCACAACGTCTGGCCAGTGTGGTATAGTAGGCCAAAACCTCCTTTCTGAGGAGAGGCCTATGTCCAGCAGTGGACTAGTAGAGGCTGTTGATGAAATTTCACATATTAAAAAGAATTGCCAAAGAGTACCCACATAGATAAAAAAGAGAAAATATAGGATGTAAATATTCCAATAAGCTAGTATATAACTAGCTTATAACTAGACTACTATTTGTTTCTATTAAAAATAATGGATCATACATACACTGTAAATACAAGTATTATCCAGCCTGCGGTAATGAGTAGCATCACTAGTACTATTACCATTACCAATAAAACGAAAGAGTTTCTTTCCGTGTCATAGTCACCGGTGCCTTTGCCAAAACCTTTGCCTTGGCCAAGAGCTACAATGGCATACCCATATTGTATTAATTGAAAATAAATGGACATTTATAATGAATGGAAAAAAAATTGACACAAATACGCTGTTTAATTAAGGCATACAAATTATAACTTTATATTTTATTTGATGGTAATTATTTATTTTTCACGATTTTCATACGCATTGCTTAGCGAGTTTAGATATTGATGAATATTTCATAAAACCACCAATGACAAGAGAAATATTCTATCTTAGAATATATAACTAAATGTTTACCCAATCTACGACTACTACTATCCAATTACTACAATCTTCCATCGTGAGGATGAACGTATGAAATTATTCTTTACATTTCATATAACTTAATTTTCCATCAAGTATAAGCTGTCGTTCAAAATGCAGCAAAACCGCTTAACATCAGCATTGAATATTTGAACGTTCAAATTACATTCGTTTAAAATAATCACTTATTTATGATATGAATATGGAAAAAAATACTAACAATATTGTACCAAAATTTTCTTATGAGTCTGGTTCTGTAAAAAGTCCTGTTGAGGCACTCTGATACCAAGCTTCATACACTTTTGAAAAATTGAAAACTCATTTTGAAACTGTTCTTTTTTTTTATTGCTAACATTCAGAAAGACTTTATCCGTTAAATCTATTTTTGTATCTTTAGTAATTGTTGATGAAGACCCGATATTATCTACTTTATTAATTGAATTTTCCTCAATTTTTGTACTCCTTTTAATTTCACTTTTAGATAACTTCTCGTCTATTTCTTTATTTTGGTGAAAATCATCAGTTTTTTGTTCACTCGTATTTTTATTTTCCTTATCATTATGACTAGTACCACTAGCTTCGTTCATATTCAAATTACTCATCTTGTTTTGAAAATGTAAATATTAAATAATACCCTGTATGAAATTGTACATAGCCAAGTCACTTAAAATGACAGTTATTGTAAACAAAATATATGGTTATTTTGTACACAGATACCATTTAGAAGACACAAAATGAAAAGAAGTTCAATTCAGGAAGTTCGGTTACGATGAAATTATTTAAATAAGTTTTTCTATTTGTGTGAAAAACATTAACAATTTAAATGAATTAAAAAAAAGAATCTGCAGCACAATCTTAAATGTAGTTGTTGCGTTAAAAACTTCCAATAGTAGGTAGTCAGGTATATAGTCCGTACATATAAGTTTGGAAAAAAAATCCTACCCTAAGGGTGGTAAAATAGAGGTTATTTATTGTTTACTCACAGATTTTAATACTGAGTTGTGTTTTACATAAAAAGCCTTTAGACCTGTCAGTCTCTTGTGTGTAGATTTCTCAGTCTCTGCATTTCTGCTAAAGCTCCTTTATAGTGAGGTTTGTGTAATACCTTATTTGGCTCTAGATCAGATAAAGCAATACCCTTAAGTGTTGAACGGTTATGAGCAGCATCCAATCGCAGCAAATGTTCGTCTTCAGTTTCATTTGAAAGTAGCTCTCTTATCCGGTATAAACCACGAGCGCGCTGCTTAGCACCTTTTTGCAATAACCTATCGTTTATGTAGCTTTTCATCTTCGACAGTCTTTCCTCGCGCTGATCTAAACTCTCCTGTAAACATGTTAATCAAATTCTCTTTCTATTTATTTCCAACCTTTTTTTTTCTCATTCGAGCAGCATTTTTTGTAGGCCTACCCATGTTTGTATATAAATCCTGTTTTTTTAAGTATTTATATTATACAAAAAAAAAAGTTGGATTATATAACAGTTAATAGCTAAAATAGGGCAGGTACCTATTTTAAAAGTAATAAAAAATTAAGCATGTAGTAATTAGTAGATTACTGGCATTGTTAATTTGATTTGGTTTTTTCTTTAAATTTAAGGTAATTTAGTGGTCTTTGTTCATTGATTGTTTGGCGCCTACTCAAAATTAGTTAGGTATACTTACATTAGTTTAAGAACTTAGTTATTAGTTAGTTAAATAAAAAAGATTATTTTTTTTGCTTTTCAGGTTTTTCGGCAGTTTAAATTTTTTTGTTAAAAAGTTTATATTGTATGCGAAAATAATAGGACACCAGCATTGAGTCAAAAATATAATTAAATATTATCTGTTAATTCTTAGAATCCATACTAATATTATAAATGCAAAAGTGTGCTTGTATGTCTATCTGTCTGTTACCTCTTCACGTTTGAACCGCTTACCTGATTTAGATGAAATTTGATATGGAAATAGATTCTTGAGGAAGGACATATGCTACTTTTTATCGTGATAACCAACACTTACGCGGTCGGAGCCGAGGGTAAAAGCTTATTAATATAAGTGATACCCAAAAGTTTTGTAGTGAAGGCTCATTACATAAATTACATGTAATAATTTTAAAAGTAGGTAAAAAGTTTCTTGCTAAAGTACTGACAACATGCTTGTGACTCCTGAGTTACATAAATGATTTACCAAGTATCTAATACTCTTAGCTGTTTTTAGTAGTTACAATTATAATTGTGGCGTGGCGTCGCGTGTTGGCAAAGTGCAGTGCGCAAGCGAGGTGTCGACACGTTGCATCGCGTTCCAATAGTATGTTTCCGCCTTTATCATTGGCGCGTCGTTATCATTAACACTACATCAGGCGATTATCGTTCTTCAGGCTATCGGAATCAATACAATATTTATTAAAAGTGAAAGTAATTTATGTACAACTGCTTAATGTATTTGATTTGTTCGCTAAAACAGGTAAGTACTAAAACAATAGCTGTGCCTGAAAATACCGTCAAGTCCAGACCGTATTCGGCTACGGCCACTTGGAAAGGATTACTTTGAAAGGTTGACGTGCTTTCTAGTGACTGATATATCCTATTTTTTACCGAGATCGTGCGTCCACATTTACTGCAAGTTGCCCCTCACTTGGCATAATTGTATTGTATGACCGCCGGTAGTCGGACCTTGAGCTAGTCCCGTTTAACATCGAGTTCTTCTTTCCGTCGTTGTCACGTTCTATATTATAATAAATATGTATGAAAAATGAAACGAGATCTCTTCCGTATAGTGACAAAAGAAAGATCAACACTATTAGTCGAGTGTTTAGATTGGCGAGTGCTCGTAATAGGCCATAATTAATTGTGTATTTACTTTCACGTAATATTACATTAAGCGCAGCTATTAGGAAAGAATCTTACATAAATGTTCTATCTAGTTCTATATAACTATTTTATGCTATGAAAAAGTCACCTGTTTTTACTATCTGTGATACGAGAAATGAATTTTCAATAGAACATCAAGCAATTCAAAGATTGTATAACCTGTCACGTGAACTTCCGTGTATCTACACACCGCAAACGAAATCATTGGTTTGTAGTGCGAAGTACCTGTGATTTAATTAAATTGATGTTAACGGTTTTGAAACAAAAATACATTTCACACAAATTAATTACAGACACGATTATAACGTATAATTTATAAACTTACTGGAATTCACACACATTTTAACCAGACCAGATATTTCGTTTACCGCGTGTATATAATAGAACGTAAAAATTTAAACTTTAGTATACTGTACCAACAATAAAAGCCTTTGATTGTTGCTACCCCTCAACTTTATTTTAAACAGAATATTTTATCTTTTTGTTCCTTTTGGAGGCAGAGTAGGTTTTAAGTGGTTTCGTAAATAAAACGTAAGGCAGAGTGCATACAGCGATATAAATTGCAACCGTTTTCAATTATAAATATTATGAAAACTATATATTAAAACTTGTGTTTTGTTCGCATTTATGTCAACTTAGTTAATTCGTCTTTAAATTTTAGAACTATAATCTAACTTATAATGTCCGTGTGGTGACGGATTAAGAATACAGAGTGTCACCACCCCTATTCATCCCGTGGGTGTCGTAAGAGCCGACTAAGGGAAAAAACTACGCTGGACAACAGCACTGCAGAGAGAAGGAAAACTTGACACAAACCCTATACCAATCCGTCTGGCCAGCGTGGTATAGTAGGCCAAAACCTCCTTTCTAAGGAGAGGCTTATGTCCAGCAGTGGACTATTAAAGGCTGTTGATGATGAATCTATCTTTGTGGCAAATATCATTAAAATTTGTTGAGCCATTTCGGTGAAAAAACATTGCTCTAAAGTTTCGCATTTAGAATAGTAGCAAAGTTATGTAGGTGTTAGTGGTATATTTGATTGGTAGTGTCTCTCATTTATCATCTTTAGACGGCTTCAATTCCCTACAAATGAGCTATCAGTCTTTTTGTTCAAATCGTTTGTAGCTTAATCAATAATAGTATTTCTAGTTACTCAAATTCCTAAGAAAATCCTTGGTTAGGAAGCAAAAACTTAAAGTAGCTTGGATACGTACAGCGGCAACTACTCTACTCCTTTTTACTGAAGGTTTTATAGTAACTGCAACAACAACAACAGTATGTGCCTAACTTTAATATTATTGTAAGTAACTTATGTGCCAATAAACAATTTTAATTTATTTTATTTAGCAACTGATTCACAAACGTGGATTTTTCACACTGTTTGAACTATTCGGACACAGATTAGAGAAATTCGTATCTTTTATCGCTTATTATTTTTATCACAACCTAAATTATTTCTCCAACAAAATTCTCAGATTATTCTCAGTAAAAGTGGAAGTAGGTAAATAATAAAACCAGAAGATTTAATGCTGTAGTTGCAGCTTATTTCATCAATATGTTGTCCTGTATTATTGCTGAAATCCGCGAAACTATTCAACGCAAAGCGTTTACGTAACAAATATTAATGAAGATAGTATTTTAAGTGTATATGGTAAGTTTTAATTTGATTTTAAGAATATATATTATTCGCTAAAAATGAAAGGTCTTAAAGTGAAACAAAGTGCCAGTATGAACAAGCTCTTATAATCAGAACGGTGGAAAGACAAAGTAAAATTAACTATGACATTCCTTTGAGAAGTATTTTTCGTTGAAGTTTTCTTGTTTCGAGTTTTAACATTAAAATTTTAATGCGAACAATAAATTGGACATTACAGACGCTTAGTTATGCTATTTTAAATCTGTGGATTTCGGAATACTTTATTCCTTTCGCAATGTTGATCATTTCAAGTTTATGCAACATTTTTCTTTAATATAGTTTATGTTTTCTCATATACATACACTCATACACACATATGTATATATATGTATATTGCGTTGCGTTGCGGTTCCCGGGCCGGACCAAATATTAATATTTGTTTCGGAGTTCGGGTGTTTTCCCTCTGTAATACGTATGTATTTACACAAAATAAGAAAATATATAAGTATTCTATCAGTCATTCTAACTTTCATAGTACAAGCTCTGCTTAGTTTGGAACTAGGTGGCGTTGTGTGTCAGATGTCCGACATATTTATAAATATAATTTATTAAGGAATATAAGAAATAGCTCGAGGAGGTCAGAGTCACATACCTGTCACTCTTATTTCGTTAAAATTTATTTTAGTTAAATGATTGAATGAATGAATATTTTATTTCCCTTAAAATTTATTTACATTTACAAATAGCTTTGGTTGCTAAAATAATTCTGGACTTGAAGACAATTTGTGTTCGGTATTAGTATCTGTTGTTGAACTAGGCTAGAAACCTGTATTTCAGCTAAACTGCGCCTCCACCTCGATATCTGGATCCACCACACTTACTATGGAAAAGTATTATAATTTTCTTAATCTAATATTTTTGTGAATGTGTATCTAAATAATTTGAAGTAGTAGTGTAGTGTTAGTATTTAAACTAATGTTTTCTAACAATTGCTAGCAAAACAGAACGAATCGAAAATTAGTGAAAAAAAAAGTTGGTGTAGAAACATGTTTGTTTTTCGCCTGAATTGTTAGTGTTCAGAAAATCAGGTATTTAATATCTGTATCTGTTTTGAGGGACTCTCTAAAAATGGCGAGGGGTGGGGAGGGTTCTTTGATGTATAAACTTTGGATTGCTCAGAGACTCATTTACAGTGGAGTTATGATAGGTTATTTGTTTACCATATGTACAACTCAAGAAGGGAATGAGTTACAGTAAGGCTAAGTATTAATACGGAGCCCATTATTTCTGTCAATTTATTGGTCCATATACTTGCAAATAATAAAATTGTGAACATTAAATAACTTATTACGACTGTAGCACCAACAGTCCTAAATTTATGGAATGTGAAAAATGAAATCCAGTTTCAAAAGTTTAAACTTCGCCATATATTAAACTGCGACATTAAGTGGTCTCCAATAAATCGCGGTTCAGACCACTGCGCTCGGTGCGGAAAAATACAGAGTCAGGTTGGTGACTCCCGACAAACGGATGGCGGGCCGAGCGACCGTTGACGACAAAACGAAGATTTATGCAGCAGTGGAATATAGGAGGTGTAGAGTGGTGTGAACAATGACGTCATAAAATTACGACTAAGACGACTATATGTTGAAAGCGGCGTGTTTCCAACTTTGAAAATGACGAACTTCCATTCATTCATCCCTTACCTTATTTTCTTATTTCCAAAAAGCCTTTCTTAGTAGATACTTGCAACATAAAAAGCATTAGTCGCTGAATTTCAAGACTGAGCCCGAGCGGTTTAGGTTCTGCGTTGATCAGTCAGTGAATCAGGAAAAGTAATTTTATATGTAAATGTTATTATATTTGGCACGCTTTTCTTTAAATTTGTAAATGTTTTTACCAACCTCTAAAATATATCAAACTCTATCCGAAAAAAAATGCGATAGAACCCGCAACCCACGATAAATTTGCAATAATGAAAAACTCAAATATTTAATCAAAGAATACTCCTATGGTTTTATAGTCTGGAATTGATCTACGTAACCGTGATCGCTATAGATAGGCGATATTCGACCCACACTGTTCCTATCAGGAAAAGAATGACCACTGTAATGAACATTAGTAAACTTATTATTATAAACACATATGTGTGTGAAGGTTATGTTTGTGTGGGTAAGTAAATTATTGTTGAAAAATATGCCTTTAAATTTAGACAACTATTTCGATGCAAATGATTGACTGACTTGACCATATAAATAAATATATAACCAATATATAAATATATATAACCAACGGATAGGTATACCCACATTTGTCTACTCTCAATTGGGAAAAAGATATTGCAGATAAAATCGTCGGCTTATATTCGCGTTCATATGTCATGTTAAAAAAAGATTTTTGTTTCAATTTTTTTTTAAATATTTCCTGTATATATGTAGGTTATAGATTTCTGACTGATTAAAGAAATCGTTTGTTATCTCTCAGACGGCTTTTTAATAAAAAGTGTTATTATTTAGTAATAGGGTTTTCGAGTCATTTTGTGATCCCATGTTCAACGCATTAGCGTTGAATTTTTTAAATTGTGAATTAAGAGATTTTTTAGCTAACGGATTGGTTTTGTTCATGAAGTTACGAAACCCTAAGCTTTTTCTCTACTATTCTAAACAATATTAAAAGAAAATGAAAACAACAAAGATTGTTTTGTTGGATACATAAATAATTAAGCTTTATGAAAACGTATCCCCTAGAGTTGTCAATTTTTTTTAATGTTTCCACGAAAATCTTTTCATTACATTTTAAGGTAAATAAAATGAAAACACAAAAGCTACAAGAACAATGAGCGTGTATACCTTTGTTTTATGGTACGGGGGGGGGGGGGGGGGGGGGGGGGGGGGGGGGAGGAGGAGGGAACCGCCGCCCATGGAAACCTGCAACTCAATACACACACGAGCGTTGCAATGAAGGAACTGCTTAACTCCAGTCTTCTGTCAAAGGTTACGACCTTTTCTTTTTAGATTTAGACCTTTTAAGAGTCTTGCGCTAGCGTAATAATAATAATTAAGTAGTAGTGGTTTTGTAAATCAGTCAGTTAATGTAGTATGATTCACTACATCATATGATAGGATCACATAATAATTTACTACTTAATTATTATGTGATCTGGGTATTGTAAATCAGAAACAATCTCTCTTCTCTCACATGATGATATGATATGATCACACTTAATAAATCATATGATTTACCGAATGTGATTGTGATTTTATTCCATCCCTAGTACGCAGGTTGGCAGATCCAAGGACAATATGTCAAGGTGGAGATTTATTGACCCAAGCGCAACTAAATGCTACTGTGGCGCGTCTTTGCAGATCATACCCCGCGAGTCCAAAATCATGTACGCTTGACGGTATCTATCAAGCAAGGCCGAACGCCATCCGCGTCTCTGAGCAATGGGCGAAAACCGTCTGATGTGTTGCCATCGACACGATAAAAAGAAGAAGATAAGATATAAAATGATTCACCTTCTATTTCTACGCCTAAATCCCATCGGATACCACCCACCAACATAAGCATAAAGCAAACATAACTTGCTCGCAGAAGGAGACAGCGGAGTTCATAAAGTGTTTCATCTAGATGAACATAATTTAAGTTTAAGAGTCTTTTATTTCACAATAAACTTAAAGTATGATTTATTACTATTATTATAGTACCAATATTTTTAATTCACTACAAAATGCAGTCATAGCATAGCATGACATAGTACCTAAGTACTAAAAATAAATTGTGATGACGCGTTCTGCCTCTGATGTTTCTAAAATTCTTTGAAATCGGAGTTGAGAACTGCCAATTCCATTTCTAGTTTAAATATTAACCAAATATACTTTCGGTAAGTATCAATGGCTCTAATAGAATTGTCTCTGTAACGATCTCAAAAGGGCGTCGTGTTCCGCCCTTTCCAATTTCCTATTTAATGCTCCTTGAAATATCTTATTATTTTAATTAGCTATTTATCCCTACGTGTTTTCTCTTAATTAGTTTAAAATCTTGAGGTTTACAATTAGTTTTAGGTCGTCAGTTTAAGTATTTTAAACAAGAGATCTTTTCAATACTTGTACTTTACTGTGCAGGTTTTTTATGTTCAACATCTCTCCTATCGCTTTTCTACTATGTACGAATACATCACACACACATCACATCATCAGCCTATCGCAGTCCACTGCTGGACATAGGCCTCTCCCATTGCACGCCACTTAGATCGATTTTGGGCTTCTCGCATCCAGCTCCTGCCAGCCATCTTGCGCAAATCCTCACTCCACCTGGCCTGTGGGCGTCCTACACTACGTTTGCCGAGACGCGGTCTCCACTCAAGAACTCGTTTTCCCCAACGGTTATCGGTTCTGCGGCTAATATGGCCAGCCCACTGCCACTTCAGCTTGCTGATCCGGTACGCTATGTCGGTGACCTTAGTTCACGACATAGCGACTTACCTTGTACGAATACAACTGTATGTAATTAGGTTGGGGTCACTGAATACTTTTCTTGATACAACTCCTACATAATGTAGTATAGATAACTATTAATAGTTCACTATTAACAGTTAAATCTCACACTAAACTATAACCGGCACTAAACAACTGCATTTTTTCAAAAAACTATGGGTTACGGCAGTTCTGACTGCTCCCGTTTGTATTATGAAACTCTTTGTTAAAGTTATATGTATATTAGACAATACTCGATTTAAGTACTATAAATTGAAAAGGCGCTTTAGATTTCGCTACACACAATATATTAATTTTACAAAATAATAATTTAACTTTCCATGCTATTAAATTGATAATACTTCACACTACATACATTATAACTACTTAAGCTGGACAGATCCAACTCGGTACATAAATCAAATGTAGCTGACTGAGCAAGGCCCTTTATTAGTTCCTCGTCCGTGTTTCAGATCAAAATTCCCAAAATGTGGTAGTATAAAGGTTCTTATCAGTAAGGCAATAAGAACTACACATTTTTCGTTAACTAAACTAATAATTACTAATATGTAAGTATGGCAGTAAGTATTCTTTATTGTATGTTCTTTTCTCACACATTTTAAGCTTTTAAGCTGAAGAAGAAAAAATTAGGATTTTTACAAATTAATATGTAATTAAAAACAATTATATATATATATATATATATAGGGGAGAGTAACCAATATTGAACCGGCGCTTAAATTGGACCACTTCTGTATTTATACCAAATTAGCACTATTTTTGTACACTAGCAACAAAAAAAATCCGCCATTTTGTAGCGCTCCTTTTTGTGCCAATAGACTACACCAAATAGTGCCATTTTGGTAGAAATACATAAGTCGTCCAATTTGAGCGCCGGTTCAATTTTGGTTACTCTCCCCTACTCGTATATAGTTAAAGGAATACGGTCAGATATCGAAAAGGTTTATTACAAAATGTTACTTTATTACAAAGTACCTTTGAGACGTGTAAAACATAATTCTTCCATAGCTATCTGTTAATTTTAGCCATCCAGCTGTGAGGACATCAGCTGAGTAAAACTATTTTTAACTACCATACATTTTTGCAGTGTGAATCGGGATTTATTGGCGGTGGTCATATTTATATCCAGGTCCAATTATGAAGAGTCCACCAAATTTATAATAGTAATAATATCTCATACATCTCACACACGGCCTTATGATCCCAAACTAGGCAGAGCCTGTACTAGGGTAACCAGACTGCTGATAAATTTACTTATATATTTTTATATACATATATATTATAGAGTAATTACACCCAGATACAAAACAAATGACCGTGCTCATCACACAATATTTGTCCTAGGTGGGAATCAAACCCACGATATCCGGCTTAGCAGTCAGGGTACTAACCACTAGACCAACAGGCCCGTTGAATTGCACGGATGAATTCTCTACCTCTCGCAACAATCAAAGGAATTCGGTCTCGAACCCATAAGTTAGCGTACTTCATACGAAAATAAAAAAAAACATCATTCAAATATCATAGTCATCCAACACAAACATTTATTTTCTTACTAGCTTTTGCCAGCGACTTCATCCGCGTGGTGGTCGACATCAGACATCGTAGAAGATACAATTAATCGAAATTGGTGTCTTTCGTCATCAAGACTTTTAATAAAGAGTATTTATAGTGAGTTTGAAAACGCTACTACCAAAAACAAAGAAGTTTCATATAAAATTCCAAATTTCATTTTACACATTTGGGGGTAGAATTAAAAAAAAAAGTGTACACCTATATTACTTACGGAACATTTGTACGGAACACAACAAATTTTCATGCGTCCAGACCCAGCGGTTTCAGCTGTGCGTTGAACGATCAGTCAGTGAATAAGTCTGACAGTTTCTTCTTTTATAGATATATATACGAATGACATTCTTAAATATGTCTACTGGTTGTATTAGTCTGTGGCTATCGTAATACGTCGTTTCGTGAATCGTAATCGTTTAATGAATTTGAGCTCCATGCAATATCAAGGGGAAAGTGGGCTCAGTACTAATGTGCGCATGTGTGTTGATACCATCGTAGACAATTACTCTAATGTCTTCTGATAGCAAAGAAGGAAGCGGAGTTGCTTACAAAAATATAGGTATTGTTCTTGGATGTTTAGTTACCACAACTATTGTAGGATTCTAGGATTCTTTTTTTAAGTTCATTGATCGGGATTCATTACCTTGAATGTAAAAAAGACAATTTGATAATATTTGATTCGTTTTGATAGCATATTTACAACTTTGTGGGGATTTCAACCAAAAATAATAGTATTAATAAGTTTAATTAAAATGTTACAAGTGTTAATATGTGTTTATGTAATTAAAATTAATTTGAAAATTATAAATTTAAATTGACTGTCCTAAAAATAAACAAATTCACAATCGCGATAATGAACGCCGATTTTCGATATGTAGTATTACATGTGCATATGACATATTATAGGGTAATGTACTCATATTTGCTTAAGATTATTGTAACGTTTTTCAAATTAGTATAGCATTTGGCCTCAATTATGGATTTGTGGCATATCTCAAAATTAGCAAACCACTTAAGAAAAAGCTTTTATGTTTTTTTTTTCAAAATTAGTAACAATATATACAAGTATTGTCTTCCTCTGTTGTGCAATGCAGCCAGTCTTTTGTTCTAGGTTGTTCTAACTTAGATATCGCAAAATGTGATGATAATTATGTTGTCTTTCTATTTTCTCTTTTTATTATTTTAAGATTTGTTTTTTTTATTATTTCGACATAGCTGTAATAAAATAACCTAAAAGGGACACATCATCCATTCCCACTTTCTAACCGTAGGTATTCAGTAATGATATCTATTCAGATCTCATATCATAATTTTAATTTACCATGTTTGTTTTAAGAAAGCTTATGTAAGACAGCTTGTAATACGACGCAGGTGGCACATGCTTTAGAAAACACTCCGTCGTGTGCAGTAACTTTTCAAGGTATGTGCTTCCTATTACGAAAATCCAGGGTTATAATTTTGCTTCAAATAGAGTATACGATCTTAGAGTTCCATTTACCAACAAGAACAGTGGCTGTCTGTCTATCCGTAAAGAAGTTCTTAACGTGGAGGCATTTTTTTTGTTCTGTATGGCTTAGGAAGGCAAACGACTACACCGGTTACCTGATGATCTTTAGTTAGAAATACGTCCTCCTTGAAAATCATGGGGAGAGAAGTTTCGGCTTCGGTAACCGCACTCACTCGGTGAAACCCAATGATATTTTAAGGAAGATACGTTATATTCATATTGCACGCACAAACTATATGTTCCCTAATACTATACATACATCTATTAATGTATTTTAGAACAAAAAATAAGCTAAGTGCGATAGGAAATAGGGAAAGCATAAGAGTGAAAGATACAGCTATTTGTAATCAGTACAGCGACACACGGCATTTTATGTTTTTTTCGAATAAATCGGTACGTGTGCGCGGTTTTTGTGGTCCTAACTAGGACCCTCAGGTTTTGTGCGTTGGTGTCGTGTCTACCTCTTGTATGTATCCAATATCATTGGTGAAACATTTTTGGTTTAGCACTGATTTTCTGTGAGGCCGTAGTATCAATCCGGTGGAGCAGGTCCACACCTATGTACCGCAGCATGGCTCTCTCAAGCACAAATATTACATACAAAGAATAATCTAATGCTTATGTCTCTGGTCACTTATATACGAATTATTCACCATACAACATATTTTTGTTTAATATAGTCAGTGTTACTCAGGACAGGAGTCAGATTATGACGTCATCCTATCCCAAGTGACCCTAAAATATCTATATACATATTAGTTACATGAACCCTGATAATATTGAAATATAATGTTTACAGTCCTTTATTGATTAAGTGAATAAAACATATGTTTGCGAATCGGTTTTCGAAGTGAAAAAACTATCTAAATAAACGTTAGTTTGCATACGGAACCATCTGTGTGCGAGTCTAAATCACACTTACCCGGTATTATGCACAAATTTACTCTATACGAGTATTAGTCAATTCCCGCTCAGAAAAGTCATTGTCATCAAATAACTGTCATTGAATAGTTTTGTACCACGACAGGTCAATGATACTGGAGCCCTATAGCTTTGTGTAACTGCATTTATATATTTTATATTTATATATATTGTTTGAATGTTTTAGATTTTGTACTTCTTTTACACATACTTGAAGTATTGCAAATTTTACATTTCTCTAAAATGCGTCAACGACCAACCGCGCGCGTTCATTGGTTGAGTTAAACAACGTGTGCATACCGGACTTCCTGTTACAGACTTCCGTCCCTTTTCACAAACTGACTATCGCAGTTTGCAGGAAAGATTACACATAAAAAAATTAAATACAGAACTGTGCTGTTAATTTTCCACGCGTTTAAGCGCTGAGAGTCGCACGACGGAAGCCACACGGGATGAGGTGTAGGAGGGGGATCCGGCGCCGGTCAACTTCCGCTCTATGACACACCTGCGACGCTGAAGCACGTTATGTAGCCGTGTCTATTATACTTTGTAGTTCTATTCTAAGTACTAGACAAAGCCGGTTTTTAACCGACTTTATACATCACATTGCTAAACGTTTATTAAAGTTATTTTACTGTTTTAAGCCGTAAATAGATGGTTTTTTTTTTTGTTTAAAAGACAACTCTCGCATTAGGAATATATTCCTGTATTGCGGGGGACTTTACAAACATACATGAAACGGACACAAAGAACACCCAGACTCAGACCAACAATTTGTGGATCACACAGTGTAGTCCCATGTGGGGGATCGGACCCACAACACTCAGCGTAGTCGTAAGCGGCGTGGCGACCGCTTAAACCACTACTCTATCCGTACATATGTATGTATGTGTATATATAGATAGTATTTTAGAATACCGTTTCTTTTGAAAAAAGTTGAACCGACTTCAAACAATACTAACAAAGACCAACTAAACGCACTGCTCCAATGAGACAGCAAGCTTTCATAAGTAAAGAAAAAATCATCGATGGATTTTCAAACATGACCGATTTCAATAAAATTTAAATGGGACCACCTGGGAAGTATACCCTTTAAAACAAAAAATAATAATTTTACAAATCGGTTGAAGCGTCTTTGAGTAATCGGTGAACATACATAAAAAAAAAATGCCGACGAATTGAGAACCTCCTCCTTTTTGGAAGTCGGTTAAAAATAATCCGTTTCATATTTATGATTACTTCTTTCTCAGTTATTGAAATTGATATCAAATATCTACGTGTGCGGATCCTTGTAACTATAAAAATAAGCAGTTAAGTTAATGCAACTTATCGGAATATTTATTCGGAAAAAAGTGATGTCAGTAACTGGTTTTAACTCAGCTATTGACATAAGCAATATGGTCATTCATCAGTTTGCATATTATAGAAAACAATCAACCGCTGATTGAATTGTCAATTGCAATTGTCATATCGCAGCACCCCTTTTGAGTTTCGTCAATTTGGGTTAAATGAAAAAGGAAAAAAGGGACCACTTAAAAATGTTTGACGCATCTGTCTTTAACAGATCTCTTGACAAAAAATACTTCGTTCTCTTAAAACAATCCTAAAACGAATACGCAAGCATTACCAGTTTTGACATTGCTTGGGATGGCATACACTTGACAAAACTGAAATTCAGTAATAAGCGGAGCGGTAAGCTGAAAGATTATAAGCATTTTGTATTCTTCGTTACCAATTTTTTTAGAGGAATATGTCCATCAGGACAATTACAGCTGCTCGCTAATCATTTAAAAGAAAGCTGAAATTTGTAATAAAAGTACTGACTTTTTGTCCACCATCTAACGCTGTAATCGAATTAAAGAATTAGAACTTTGGACATCGATAAATTGAAACAATTAAAGAATCTGTATTCATAGAAGAGACGTGTAAAAGAAACACTCTTTTCATAGGTAGGTAATAAATTTAAATGCCATGTCTTGTACAATCTTCCTCTAGCTTTTTCAAGTCCAAGTTCAAGACCAAGTCTAGTTTATAGCTGTAGCTTTAGATTTAACACACGTGAAAAAAAAACTCACTTACTTCAACGACAATATCACAATGGTCTCTGGTTTAACATGAAGAGGGTGATTATTCGAAATAACCGACAATCTCAAATGGAAAAAGGAATGGAATGGCAATCTATTTGGGCTTATTGCTTGTCGGCCCCCGTTTACTTAGCACGCCCTTTTAATGCTGGTACGACGTGTGGAATTCTCTCCTTAAACTGATTACAGTCACAAACTTGGGTGAATTATTGACAGTTATTTTTTTTTGCTGAAAAGAAAATTTTTGACTGGCGTTTTGTATTTAAGTATGAGTGTAATGACGAAAAGAGATGTAAGATGTAGTATAAAGCAATTCTTTCATTTAGTAGTTTTGTATACGATATCTATCTACATTATAAGTAAATGATCAAAGTGTTATGAACGCTAGAGGTTAAAAAGTATTAATACTCTTTTAGTTTTGTGATATATTTAACATTTCAGACGCTGTCACATAGTTTTGCAATGTCAATATTGTATAGGTTTACGGCTGCCACTGGTATTTGCCATTTTTTTATGTTCTTAAATTTTAGCTAGATGAGTAAACCTAACGTAAGTACTGCTGAATGTGAATATAAAAATGAAATTAAAGTTACTTGTAATACAAATGAATCAGGAAGCGTTAATACCATTCAACTTCAAGAAGAGTTCGAGAAAGAAATTGGATACAATATGCAAACAAATGGAATAAGCGATGAAGATATTTTAAATAAATCAAGTGACGCATCAAGAAAAGTGATGGTATCACAAGAAACAGTGATAGATATGACATTTATACAACCAAACCTAACATCAAAGAATATTATGTCGTTTACGAGACTAATGCTTAAGAAACATATGTCACGACAGCTTTTTAGAAAACATCAGCAAGGACCTTATCAACCAACTTATACCCCACAAGGATATCCACCGCAGGGCTATCCGCCGCAGGGCTATCCACCACCGGGCTATCCACCACCGGGCTATCCACCACCGGGATATCCACCACCGGGATATCCACCACAAGGGTACCCACAACAAGGTTATCCTCCACCGAATCCTCCGCCACAAGGTGAGTTAGTATGATGATGTAATCAAAGAGAATAATAAAAGAAGGCCATTTTTTTTCATAATTAATAAATAGTATTAATAATGTTAGTGTTTAGTCGTATAAATATTTTTTTTTAAATAAATTAAATAAATAAACTTATATAAAACTTTTCTTGCAAATTCGTAATATACGTGAGTGAAATGTTAAATATTTAAGCAACTTTCGCCCACAGAAACAGGTTTCATGAGTAGTATCAAACACTAAAAATAGTGAGTAATACTAATACATACAATACATAATTAAAGTTTGACAGTGTGTAAATATAACTAACATTCATTTATTTAAATAATAAATATTGCAGCTGGAGGTTTTGGCAACTTCTATGGTGGTCCACCCGAAGGGTTCGAGCCAATACCATATGATCCTGAAACAAGGAATGCTTTTATTCGTTTGGTGATGACTATAGTGTTGGTCATGCTGATCGCTACTGCTATTTTCGTTGGTGCTTCCATAACAGTGTATGTTTTGTCAATAATACTATACTATCTTCCTAAAAAGGTATTTATTTATTTATTTAACATCTTCATGCACTTATGTACAACAGCGGACTTAATGCCCTGGACATTCTCTACCCGGTGTAGAAATATTGTGGTTGCACCTAGCACCGAGGTTACAATTGTAATCACTTGTATCATACTTATATCAATCTAAGCAAAATTTACAAATATTATACAATTGCACACATAAATTATAATATAATACGAATATAATCACACATGAATGAAATAATAAACACACACACAGAAATAAATATACATATAAATACGTATTCTTTATGTTCGTACACAATGTATGCTTGAATTTAAGGAGGTGTACTATTGGTTAAGGTACTTCCACCATCTCGTCGGGAAGGCAATTTTGTACATTCTTTTTAAATGCTAAACGGTTTGTGGATTGTGGATTTCGAGTGCGAGTGCATTGCAGAGCAGTACTACATGCACAAAGAACGAGGAGTTCACGAAGTCGGAGTTGTGGGACACACACAAGAGACGTAATTTAGACGTTATTCGTTGATCTAAGATTTCTGTCGTGATTAGAGGACAAGAAACGGATGTAGAGATCGATGTAGGTGGTTGAATATGAGGAGTTGAGGAATGAAAAGAGAGAGGTTCTGGATTTGGAGGTTGAAGATGACCGATGGGACTCATACAGTATCCAATCTCCTAATCATATGTTTGCTGTCTACTACGTTCGCCTGGCATTTGGTAGGGTTTAGTGATAATCCAAATCTCATCGACCAGGATTTTATGTTGTTGTACCTGTTGATGTGGTTGTACCTGTTGATGTCGTAGATGGCTCGTGTTATGGCCTCCACCCTTGCTTGTGAGTATAGCTGCAGCTGTATTTGCTGTATTTAGATACACACCAACTTTAACACAAATACCTATATATTATCAATGGTATAAGTCATACTTTTTGCCGGATAAGTAATCTAACAATATTGATTGCTCATGTATGGAGTTCGTTTTTTTTTTATTAATGGAAGAGTTGACAGTTTGGAATAACGGTTTGATTTAACTGGCTTGAACTTTTATATTAGTTTTCTCCAACTCTAGCCTGGTTAATTTGAGAAAAAAAGAAAACTAAAAAGTAGAAAATCATTTTGATTCGAAAATGTTTGGTAACAAACGTTTGTAAAATAGTTAGTAGGTATTTATAAAAGTAAAATTGTTTAATTCCTAATTGCCCCTAATTATAATGCCCCTCATTCCTAAAACTTGTGTTTGTATGTAGTAAAATACGACATTATTTATTTTAATTATTGGATGAAACATACAATTTTCTAACACCATTGTAACAGTGTTTTCTGCAAAATAAAAAATATAAATTCGAATTTAGTATAATCTTCGAATAGTTTGATAAGAAGCAATTAATTATTAATAATCCATTTAAGTTACAATTATTTATTTTTTATTCAAGTCAGATCATATAACCCGCGCCGCGTCGCTCCCGGTGCAAAGGTGCCTATGATACTGGCAGCATTGCCTCGCTAAATTGCAACGGACATCCTTTGCACCAGAAACGAGCCGGAGCGGGAGTCACCACTTTTATCCCTAACTATTAATTGAATATTTTACAATAATATTACAGCGAACCCATGCGCGATGCATTCAGAAAAGCTGGGCTTCTTATACTTTTACCAGCGTAAGTTTCTGATAAGTTAGAAAGTTTTAATATTTTACTTGTTGTATTACTTAGGTTTAATTCTGATTTGAGCATTTTTTTGATCATCGGTTTTTGAAAACTAATCGCCTCATTAACAGTAAAAATAATTAATTTGAGCTCGTTTGCCTGAAAATATTCTGCTTGGGCGTCAGTATCGCATTCTCCTCCAAGTCTCCAGTTCTTCGTGTGTAGTTTTGCTGTAGGATAGCGTTAAAGCTCAATTACTTAAAGCTCAATTATTATCAATTACTCTATGTATTTTTAATAATTTCATATCTAATTGTTTTCATTCATCCTATGGCCCTCATACAGATGATCTGCCGAAATGCACTCAATTACCTAGTAATAAATTGTAGTCTTCACTGTATATTATTTAGATCGAACTTTTAATCTAACTTTTTGCTAGTATAATATAAGTATGGAAGTATGGATATAATTGTGTTGATTAAAGACCACAGACTCTAAACTAAAATTAGATTAATTTTTAATTGTCATTATCAATATACTATTTTATATAATATTTTCAGAATTGGATTGACCTCGTGCAGTTGTGCAATGTGTTCAGAATGTTCTCAAAGGCCACCGTGCAATTTTGTCATTTTAACATTCACGGTAATATTTTTAACTAATAAAATAAATATAAATTAGGTTGTTATGCGATTAAAAAAAATAATAATTTATTTGTCAATGACGTTTAAATAATAATAACAAAAATTATAATCACAACCCGCATTCCAGAACTGTGGTAAACATATTTATAGGAATTTGTCGATGACGATTGATTTCATCGTACATTTTAACTAATATAATAAACATAAATTAGGTTGTTATGTGATTAAAAAAATATATTTGTCCATGACGTTTAAATAATTATACCAAAAATTATAATCACAACCCGGATTCCAGAACTGTGATAAACATATTTATAAAAATTTGTCGATGACGATTGAATTCATCTATTTTACGTTCTTTATTTGTATGTATAATATACATTAAGTCTGATCCCTATATCCTTCGAAAGGATTTTTATCTGATAGAGAATTCCTATGTTAAATCATGCTACAAACCCTAAGTAGAGCAGTACCTATTCGTAAACACCGACGGAACTGTCTGCAACGGCTATTAATTCATAAATTTAGAGTTCATAATGATAAAGTTAAATTATAAAGAAGCAACTATCTTTTAGCGAGAATCGAGCGAGTTAAAGGTACCTGAAGCTTTTATAGTGGTGCGCCATCACCAAATTCAAAACATTCTGTGCTTTTTTAAGATAAAAAGTTTAATTCATTCCAAATTTAATATTTGTTGTTCCCTTTGAATTTTCATTGTAACTGTTACTTATCTAGCCAATTCTTTATTGCTGTTGGTTGATTTTAAAATTAATTTATTTTCAGACTATATGCATGAGCTTAATAGCTGCAATAATTTCATGCCGATTCCGGACCGAAATTGTAGTTTACGCTGTTATTGCCACAGCAGCTGTCGTACTTGTATGCATGATACTGGCATTCTCCGCTGTAAGTAACCAATTATCACCTCTACCAAATAAAATACTAATTACATATGAGTAGACACGTAGTGAATATATTATTAAAATCGAAGAAGAATTTTTATCCTAATTCAAGCCCATAGAGATGATAATGGTAAGGTGGTGCCAGCGCTTTGCGGGCAGGCGCTAGGAGGGGTCCGGATGTCTTAATAACTGCAGTTCCCGTCTCTCTCTTATTACAGCACAGAGTGGCACACTGAGTGGTTTTAGTCGGTCTGATTCCGACACACCACCCCGCCACAGCTCGGTGGGGTGATGGCTGGAGGGGGATTCCAAACGTAAAAAAAAGGATAGCATTTTGTGGTATTTACTTTCTTCTGTATTTATTTAACAATTTTTTTTTGCAGTTCGATTTCACGAAGTGCATATTATACGTCATCGTAGTAAGCGTTGCATTGTCAGTCGTTGGTATACTCCTGTTAGGTGGAATGCTTATTGCAGGAGTTTATTTGAAACCCCTGCACATTGGTATATTGGTTTTAAGTACTATAGTACAGGCTGTGGTATGTATAATTATCAAAACGTTAATGAACTTATTTATTTTGACATATTTATAAAAACAGTGTTAATGTTTAAGCTTATATCTATTATTTTGTTGCTAAATCAACTTCTTGATCAAGTGTTGATAGTAGAAGAGTTACAATAGTAATTATCACTTAGATCTTTGTCAGGATGTTGAAACTATCCCCAATATGTCCACGATGTTTTATTGTACAATTATAAAGATTTATTACATTCAACACGCAGTATATCAAATGCGTTTTATCAATAAAATTGCGCGCCATGCTCAATTCTTCTTTTTTTTGACACTAATCCCTTCTATACTTCCACCACTGTAATTCCTGTACACAAAAATCAACAGCAGTGACGAACATATCGATTAATACCACTGGAGGAAGTCTCTGGATAAATTAAACTTCTTTTGGCGGTATAAGCTAATTCATACCACCTTCATATTCATAAAACCTTATATGAGCCCTCTATCTGTTTCTTTAAGATCCTACTTATTATTATGCCTGATGTTGTATGGACAAATAATGGCTTGGGTTATATAATAGTCCAATCTTTAATTTTTCTACACTTCCTCAAGAATTTTTATTGTAATAGCATGAAAAGTTAATATTTATTGCCTATAATTTATTTGAAAACAGTATTCATACAATAGTATTTTTTTTATTCAGTGTTTTGTTGTTTGTTTTAGATGTTAGTAATGCAGATACAGATGATAATAGGTGGCAGATCTGTGCAATTAGATGATAGTCAATATGCCATGGCAGCGTTTATGCTCTACACCTCAATTGTAGAAATATTCATACATCTGGTTCAGATAATTGGACTTGCAGACAGATAAAGCGAAAACGTGACGTGTATTAACACACGTGTATTAAGTTTTAATTACAATTTCAAGAAGAAAAACTGCGAAGCTTAAGATATTCTAAAGTGAAAATTGACTCAGTGAGGGTATTGATAAACGGACTGTAATTTAGTTTGTAATATATACTGGACTCTATTATCGCATACTGTTGTGGTTACTACTCTATTCGCGTATTGCTTATTTTCAACCTGATAGTAGTTCGCCTTTATCTTAGCCTAATACTTGATCTTGCTAAATAAATTGGCTAATTTTAATCGGATACTTATGTCCTTTCATTAGGTTTTTCAAGTTTATAACTTACACGTTCATTTTATTTATTATTGTTTTTGTTTTGTTACTAAAATCTTTGGTATAGTCTCAGTCATATTTTTAAATTGACTTGCCCAAGTACTGCTAAAACACTAGAGATGTTATTACAACTCCGGTAAATGAAATTAAAATGTAAGATAATGTAATATCATGTTTTATATTTATAAAAAAAATAATACAAATACAATTATTGCCTAAATTTTATTTTGTACCATTTTAATTAGATAAAAAATAGTGTATACTTACTTGTATGCGTCACCAAGTGACTACATATTATCCGCTTCTGGTCTCTGTAGTTCAATCATATATTATGTTGCATTGTAAAAATAAATCGATTTATACTCGTCCTCCTCCTCGTACTAATATTATTATTATTACATTTTATACTCGTATAAATGCAAATTTCATCTACGCACAGAACTAACTAAATTCAATTAGCGACTCCATCGCCTTGTCTCTTTGTTGTATAAACATTTGTAAGCAGACTGCTTTAAATCGGACAGGAATATTAGCACTTAGGTACAGCTAACACCGGTTTCAAGTAGGCACTATACACTTATATTTATCTTAATATATTAAATACGCCGCATTACTATTTTACATAAATGTAATCCTTTAGCATTTACTTAATTAATTAACCAATATTCCTATAGGGGTTTTTCGTATTCGCATAAATTAACTTATGGTTTATGTATTAGGTTGGTTTACTTGTTCATCAGGTCACTGAAATAGTGTTTTTATTGCATCACTGATCGATTTATTTTTAATATTGAATGTGATATGTTTATTATTAATGGGTAATTAACAGCAACAGGTTGACTATCTTACGTCAGAAACTGTACACCATAAATAGGACAAGGATTACTGAATTACTTGGTACATTGAACAGCGGAATACATGTACTTTAGTGTTCCAAATCACATCGACATGAATTACAATATATTTATTTCACATTAAATACACATAAGAATATTTTATTGTAATTCTTTGTTGATTAAATAAATAAATCAACTCCTTGTCTTTTTTTTAAATTATAAATCGCACTTACTGATATTCTGTACGATGTTTATAACGCCATGAATTAGTTAGCAAGATTTATTCGTTTACAATGTTCAAATTCGCCATTTTTAAATCTTATACTGTATTACAGAGAATTCTTGCTTTCAAAAGATAATTATTATTAAATGAAATGTATTATGTATGTTATTTAAATATATGTAAAAGATGATTAGATATTTATGTGGCAACCAAAATGATCTGCTTATATTGTTTAAAGAAAATACTTTTCCCCGATGTACTTCTAAATGCGATCATGGTTGAATTAGTAAAATATTGTGTTTTTATGAAGTAATAAAGTAATTTTGGAGTTTGATAATGTATTTGATATTCATGAATTTTTTAATTAGTTTTATTTGTATAATAATATTTTTTATTTTGTTTTATGAAATAAACTTATTATTTAGTTTAGAGTTTTTTTTTATTTCATCAAGAGGTTTACGTTCAAACACAACCGCCACTTCGTCTTTGGGACATGTAATGATTGAGCATACAATATAGAAACTCTTTATTGTAGATTTTTGTGAACTGGCAATGTAAATTGGAGACTTTTTTTCTTTTTCTATTATAATTCATAAAACTGATGTAAAATCTCACATACATATGTACATTATGATAGATGTTACAATATTCTTCCGCTTGACATCTGCTACATGTGAATCTAACATGTATTAAAACTAAAGCTAAAAAAGGTAGTTGGTAAATAAAAAACAAACTACTTGATATTTAAAATAATATAACATTAAAATTACAATACAAATCATCCGATCGGCTCTCGTAGTTTGGACCTGACTGAAACCACAGAACCAGCAAAAATATCTAACACGTTACGGAGGGAGTTAGCGAAACAAGGCATGCGAGTAATGGGCGAGGAATGACCTATGTTGGTGCGGTAGTGGGGAACAACAAACGTTATTCGGTTGACTATATGACTACCTACGCGATGAATGCAAATATTGACAACAGCTGGGGAGAATCAAATTTATCACAATTTGCAATCTTTTCCAGCCAACCATTGTTCGATAGAGAAACTAGTGATAGGCCTGCAGTATTATAAAAAGACGATATACACGTAATAAGTTTGACCTAATATATAAATCATATTTATTAAAGTGGAAAGCTTTTACTCACGTTCGTACCCGTCGGGAACCCTTTTTCAAGGAGTGAAACGACCTGCCGTAACGGTGTGTGACTCTGCTTTACTTAGGAGCAGGCTCCCGCCGAGTCCGAAATAATGTAGTCGATCCTCCGCAACGGGAAATCGAGTAAAACTGATTATTTTTAATAAATTTAATCTAATTTATTGTTTAACCAATGATGAAAAAGTCATAACAATAGTATTTGTTGAACAATAAAAGAGTATAATATTTACTTTTTAAACTTAATTTCTTTTCGGTTTTAAGTAAATGTGGCATGAACACAGAAAGTTCTTAATAGGTATTAAGAACTTTCTGTTGACTCATCATCTATTACTTGTCACATTATTATTGAATACACAACTAATACATGATAGCTAAAACTTGGTATTTCAAGAAAATATGGTCTATGATAAAGTGGCAGGCGCGCGGATTCAATTTCCTTTCATATATTTCATAAGGAACTGTGAGATTTCTTCCGTAACACTCTTAGATTTATGAACTTAGATGACGTTTTGTTTCAGCCTCTACTAATACGTTGTTTATTGTTTCCCTCGTATAAACATTTTTATTGTATGTCGTAAAAATCGAGTCTCATTAGAACAGCTTTTTTGTTCACATTTTCAAGTTATCTAATCAACATTATATAATAATTTATTAATGATAAATAAAGAAAGATAAAGAGAGATTTCCTGTTCTCTCGCACCTACCGCATCATTTTTCTACATTGCCTAAAGGTCGACTGGCAGAGCATGCTCTGGGGATTAAGTTCGCCATTAACTTATTATAAATAAATAAATAAAGAGATGGGAAAGGTAGTTTCCTATTTAAATTTCTGTCTGAATAAATACCGTTCTTACAGAAAATGGTATGTTAAAAGGCTACTCTACACGTGAGTGTAGCACTGAATCTACCATTTTAAATCACAAATGTCATTTCAAAAGTTTAAATGTATAATGATTACCGTAAGCACAGTCCATGTCCGACGTTACCCAATGGACAGCTTATTAGGTTATGTTGCCGGAATTAGATTCTACCTCCTTCGTCGACTACGGTATTAATGTGTACCTAACAAGCCATGAGCTTTGCGCTAAGTGAAAATAGATTGCGTAACTAGTCACAGGGACATTTAGGTCAATAGTGGTTTTTCTAGTTAAAATTCAGCATTGTGAATTTCAGCACCGCCTTTTCCAAACCACCGCATATACGTGTACGTATGTATGCACTGAACGCTGGCCATTTTTCGGTCTTGAAAATAAAAATGTCTACGTCAGAAACGTGCTGGTGAAGCTTTGTTTTTTCGTTTCGATAGTAAAATCTATATTTGAGTAGTAGTAGTATAATATTATGTATAAATAAAATCAATGCTTGTTCGCATTGTCATACCGTTAATTCGATTATCCTGTAATTGTATACCCACGTTATCAGGGATAGAGCAATACAGGTATATTTTATCTACAGAAACCAAGACGTTCCGAAAGGAATTGAGAAATAACTTTTAGAAATTAAACCCACGTACTAAACATAATCACAAATTAGCATTGTAAAAATTTAATATCGTCGCTTAGGTTATATATCTATGGATATTTATTAAAATTATTATGTGAAATTTATTTCGATTAATCTATGGATTAGGCATGAAAGCGTAACAAAAAAACAAACATTTATAATATTCTAGATTTGCCCGAAAACATCTCTAATAAAGTATCTACAGAATAGTATTGCCTGTACTAATTCTTTGTCGCTATTCACTTTTAACACAAGCTCCTACCCTTACAGTTTTATTTTATCAAGTTTCACTTAGTGCTTGTGGTCGAATAAGTTTAATCCAGATAGATCCTTGAATGAAATGATTAAAGAGAAGAACTTTATACTGGATCCCTCGTAAATATGCACTGTTTATGTAAGATGTTGTTCACGAGATGACAATGTATTCTGAGGTAAAACTAAATAAACCGTACGAGATGTAAAAATATTCTATTTCTACAGAAATCTTTAAAAAATTGTGAAAGCTTTCAAATCGGCCTTGTCCAACAACATACATGATCTATGCTGAGGCAATTACATATTTGTTTAATTCTTTTTTTACCAGTAACAGTCATTACAGTGCTTAGATCTAAGGAAATTGCAGAACAAAGTAAAAATAATACGAGCTTTTAGTGAAACTGGTCAATGGAACCGGTCGTTAGTCCCAAACGATGGCATAGAAGCTTTTGTAGTTTAAATAAATAAAGGGAGAAGCGTACCGAAGCGCACAGTAGCGACTAGAATCGGCGCATCTATTTCTGATGGCTATTGAAAACTTAAGAATGCTATCACACAGTAGTGTGTCAAGTTATAAAAGGAATAATTCACTTGTAATAAGTAATAGTAAAACAGTACGTTTTTAACAGACTTCAAGTAAAACGAGGGCCTGAATTTGACTGAATGTTATTGCTTTTACTTTTATAATTGAACATGTTATCTCACGGTTTATTCCTTTTCATTTCATAAATAAAATGATTTCATAAATGAATTTCATAAAAGCATTCCACCTCTCAGGATGAAAAATTAAGAAATAAATGTATTATGATATATTTAATATAAAACAAATATATGAAAGAAAAACAATTTATTATGATTTACGCGCTTTGAAATTATGATACTTATTAAAAGTTAATTATTAGTAGAAATAAATTATGTTGGCTAACTTTTTTCTGCAATTGTAGTATAATCACTTAGTCTAGTAGACGATGTAATTAGGTATACATACATACTCGTATACATACTCGTATGTTACGCATCTATGGGTAAAAACACATGTTAGGTTATTATTATATTTTATGTGTAACTGTGATCTTATAAACACAGAACTTATTTAACATACTGATTTATTACGCTTCATACACCTCAAATTCGTTTGATTACAGCAATTCTTTACAGCAATCTGTTTAAAAAATAAAATAAAAATGAATTGTCAATAAATAAGATACGCGGCGGTGTAATATGCAGCCACAGCTGTGAAAAATGCATGCAGAGTACGGTCATACAAAAACAACGCGATTGCTACCAAAGCCTACATATTGTACAGACGAGGTTGAATGAGGACTGCAGTATGTCAGTGTTTGTCGAACTCACTTTGTATAAAAATAAATGAATGTCAGAGAAGAAGTTGATGAAATTATAACACAACATTGATGAAATGTTCTTCAAATACTCTGAAATATCACTCAGTTCAGTTTCTGTTTATATTACGCATCAGACAATTTTCATAAACTCAAATACTATCGCTACCATTGTGATCTTCTGTCACGGTTTTACTCACCTACTTTGGGAATGCCGAATAGTTTTGCATTTGATGAGAACCCCTTTACCAAGACGAAAAGTGTCCTCCCGTGACGTTGTCGGACTTAACTTGGACGCCTGAAGTATCAGACTGCATCCACTAAAACTAAAAAAGACGTGTGGCACTCGGGGACTGCCGCGGTAAAGCTATTGCATAGCATTTTGTATCAACTTATGCAATTATAATTAATTATTTATTTTATTTATGCAGTATTTCTTTCTCTTTGATATTAATTCATGTTACACTTTTTGAGCGTGGTGACCGATAAGAAAAGAAATTTTTTTCTTATCCATGTAAGGTTTTTCTGCATTATGTTGACGAAATTTCCTTTGACGTTCAGCATTTGATTTTGGTACTGTTTTTTGTTTTGTTTTTGTTTTTTATTTATCAACCACGACTGCTGCTAGGGTTTTGGTGCTCTTTGTTAGTATTGTTTGAAGTCGGTTCAACTTTTTTTTAAGAAGGATTTTTATTACGATTTATTTAGATATTGAAGTAGTAAATCCCGGCCGAAAAGCATTCAAACTGATCTGAGCTTGAAATCAATACTCTTTGAAACTCCGAGAATAATTTATTGAACTAATTCTTGCAGCGCAAACGTACATTAATATAAGGGTCAGCGCGGAGAAGCAACGAAGCGAGTTAAATCGACAGTGATTTGAACACGAAGAGTTTAATATAAATCTTATTTTGCCGTTATTTATTGCAGCAGATAACTACATTAAATTTTAAATATTTTTTTAGTAATAAATTAACATTTTTAGTGATGAACCTTTGAACAATTAACAATAAATTCTATGCTTTTTTGGTGATTGAGTTAATTTTGGATTGGAAAACTAAGATAAGAGCGGATACTGCTCTGTACATTGCTCTGCTCATTTTACGTACACTGTTATTGTTTCTACTTATGTAGGTATATGTGTACTATTTACGTCGTCTCAACCCTTGTGGTTTCATAAATGTCAACCCATTCAGAATTCTACTAGTAAAGTTAAAACCAATGAAATATGAATTTTCTCTTTGTGTCGTAAGTTCATTTTTTGTGACGTTGTGACGAATTAAGAGTACGGAGTGTTATCACCCCTGTTCATACCGTGGGTGTCGTAAGAGCCGACTAAGGGAGCAATCAGCAGTGTAAAAAAAAAGGAAAACTTGACACAATTCCTATACCAACCCATCGTATAGTAGGCTAAAACCTGCTTTCTAAAGAGAGACCTATTTCCAGTAGTGGACTATTAAAGGATGTGATGTGATATTTCTAAATTAAAATACTTTCCTTTTATATTCAATGTATTACATATAGTTGAAACAATCCAAAGTATAGTGATATCCTTGTTCGTTTGAACGAGTTAAATAGTTTCTACAACGAAACAATCACTTAGGTTTGTGGGTTCGATCCCTAGATGGGACAACACTGTGTATGATCCACAAATAGTTGTTCTGAGTATGGATGGTCTTTATGTCCGTTTCAAAAATGTTTGTAAAGCCCCCCGCGATACAAAGTACATTCCTGGTGCGGGAGTTATCTTTAATTTTTTTTTATTAAATATTTTTTCTTATAGATACATTCACGATTTCAATATATATTTTTTTAAAAGAACCTTTGAAACCCGTATTGATATAGAAGGTCTAACGAGGAGTTTCCTTAACGGAAGCTGCTTTAATATAAAAGGACAGAAGCAAATTGAGGATTATTGTCTGTACATACCCTTTTAAGGCGTAGTATATGTATGTAGTATGTAAATTCTCGCGGTTTTTTCTTACCTTAGTATTGATATTTATTAATCAACGTGCCCTTTTAGGTTTCTGAATGAAAGGTGATAGTGAAAGATAGTATCTTATGCCAACCCGTATGGCCAGCGTGATGTAGTAGGCCAAAACCTCCTTTCTAAGGAGAGGCCTATGTCCAGCAGTGACTGTTGTTGATGATAGTGATAGATAGTGATATTACGACGTCATAGAAAAGCGGTATTGGGCAATTACTTTTCACCGAGGAGTGAGATTACAGGAGTCCAAACCTCTCCCTGATTCTTGTGGCTATAAAGGCGGCAACGCATTTTGCAGGAGTCCATGGCCGGTGGTAGTCACTTAATATCAAGTGATCGGTTTGGTCGTATGCCCCTATGCCATAAAAAAGAATCTATGCAATATTTGCCGAATCCTTGACAATGTAAATGCAAAATTTTATGATAGTCGGTGCAGGAGTTGAGGTGGAAAGTCTAACAAACTAATAAACAAAGAAAACAGACTTGCATTCTTGGTTGAGATTGTAAATTTTTTACAACTGTTTGACAAATTCAAAACAATTTCTACGTAATTTATATTTATAAGCTACCAAATCCATTATTTTAAATGCTAGTAAGTCAAAGAGCCGTATTTATATTTATTCAAAAACTTTCATCAACTATTCGAGTGAGCTAGACAATGGAGTATCGACCACAACACTCAGTCTAATTTCAGTTTATTTAAATTTAAATAACCTAGAAACTGTGACTGCATATTTTTTTTGGTCTCTTTAGAAGGAGAAATTGATGGTTAATGTAACATGAAACTTTTATAAAATAACTGCAGATGAGGAATCATCTCATCCTCATCTTCCTACCTTTGTCACAACTCAATTTATAGTAAATCGATATTCACGTACTCATTTGTTTCATCTGTGATTGCAAAGGCCACTAGAACGTGAACATTAACTGATCATTCCTCCCGAATCCAAAAAAAAATCATCCTCATCACCTGGATAGTTGGCGCTCCACTACTTTGCGTTTTTCGAGACACTTTTTGCCCCGCACAACCAATCTGTGGAACGGGCTATCGTCTGCGGTACTTCCGGACCGATACGACTTTCAAACCTTCAAGAAAAGAGCGTACTCCTTCCTAAAAGGCAGGCAACACATTTGTGACTCCTGAGTTGCAGACGTTCATGGGCAGCGATGGTCAAATTCCATGACCCGTCTGCTCGTCTAGCCCCTCTGACATAAAAAAAGCCCTTATTAATTACTAGCTGCAACACTTTGTCTGTTCCTCTTAAAAGGAATAAATTTTTCCGTTTTTGTAATATTTTTCATTGATGCTGCGTTCTTATTATAGTCATAGCATGATGTTGTAAAGACCTAGTATTATCTCGTTGAATCGGCTATCCAACACTTGACGAAATTTTTAATTCGAACCAACCAAACATTCTCTTCAGTTTTAAATATTGGCATCTATGTTATTTTTTACGATATAAAAAGCTGCTATTGGTATGTTGTTATTAAAGTGTCATTTCGAAATAATTGGCACGTGAAAATCGATTTGAAGTTCGTATATTTATATACAATACGTAGTTTAACGTAATATTTCAATGAACAGGGTACAGTTTAATTAAGCGTTCATTTCATTCCATACTGAATGACGAACGAGTACCAAAGAGGAAATAAAAATTTAATGAAACATTTTTCCTGCATTTAATATGGGTTAACTTTGTTTCCAGCAATCTTTATTAAAAAAAAAATAAACAGCACGACTAACGCACGTGTCATAAAAGATTTTTTTAGTCTTTATTGTTTTTGAATCCGAGTTAACCTATTTGATCAAATAAGCTATTGCATAAAGTGTAAAGCAGAGTCCAATTTTAAGTTTAGTCTGAATTAATTTAATTTTATCACACAATTGAATGCCCAGAAATCATGCTGATGTTGGTCATCAGCTGTTACTGAACCTGATTGCTGTGATAGAAGTCAAGATTCCCACCCAGAAAAAGTAATTGTATGACAAACACGGTCTTTTGTTCTGTGTCTAGGTGTATTTTATCTATAGTTTGTGTGTATTTAGTAATATTTTAGTATGTCTGTCAACGGTCTGGTTGCCATAACACAGGCTCTGCCAAGTTTGGTATAAAAAATGATGTCACTGTTCTTAGTCGCTTCATTTTTCATAATTAGAGGTTGACGTTTTTCGTCAAATTTGAATGCGATGTAGTAAAAAATGGCTCCTGTTTTGCAATATAGATGCGAAAAGCAATATTCTACAAATAAAGGGAAGAAACAATCAGACTGTGACGTGTATTCTAAATTTAAATTTCATAGTACATTATCAAAAGAAAACACAAATCACTTTTAGACTAGCACATCTTTTGATTATCTAATAATCATAACAACGATAGCGTCTTCACATCATATAGCAATCGATCAAATATCGAGAATTTCATATCTTAAGTCATTTATCATTGAAATCGTTGAAATAAGTTTATTTCGATTGTGTGTCGACTGACGAGGTTTTTATTTGAAACCGTAGCAGTCTGTTGGTCATTTCGACAGTTCTTGTCCTCACCTTATTGGCTCGAGGAAGTGATTTGACGAGGCTGTCTTAGAAAAGGGGACTGATTTTATTAGGTTTTTGTGTATTTTCTTTTGAAAATATGACTATATAAGGTAACTTTATTTTAAACTGAAACTGAAACTAATGGTTGAAATAAATGTTATGTTTAATACATAACAAGAGAAAAAAGCAGATGAGTGCTTTAATGACTTCCTTTATACTTACTGACATTATCGGTTTTTCTTGCATAGGACTGAAAAAGATCTACAAAAAGTGGTCGCAGGGGGTATATCTATGTATAACAACTGAGCTATAAAAAGCATTTTCATATTTTTTAAATTATTAAATATCCACTACATACTTTAGATGCATTTTTTCTTGTGATTATATGAATCCTTAAGAAATCAAAGTATTTCATCATCGAGATAATTTCAAGTAGATAATATTTTGTCTTTACATCACTAAAATTGGTCAATTCGTTAAGTAGATATCATTTAGTTATGAATATGAATCTATGAATGAATGAAATGAAATGAATGAAATTATGAATGATTATGATATAAAAAAATGTATACCCTCCAAATCTATGTAATGGGACAAGAGTTTTAATTAAAGTAAGAATCAATGTCATTGTAGCCACCATCATCACCGGGCCCGCAGCCGCACAGCTCGCAAACATTGCGCGTATTCCAATGATACCGACAGATTTGCCCATATCATTTAAGAGGGTTCAGTTCCCGGTTAAAGTATAATTTGCACTAACTATTTATAAGTCTCAGGGGCAAACATTTTCATAGGTCGGCATTGACTTGTGAAAGAGTGCTTCTCCCATGGTTTTGCTTCAAACAAATAGTACATCAAATATGCTGTGCAGAGAAGCATTGTAATGATACTTTATAGGTATTTACTTCCTTTTTACCCGACTGCGGACAGGTTATATTTTATTTAGTTACGGACTAATCTCACTAATATTGTAAATACGAAAGTTTGTGTGTGTGTTTGTGTATGTTTGTTGCATTTTTTGTTTTGTGTTAAAAGACAACTCTCGCATTAGGAATATATCATGTGTCGTGGGGGAATTTACAAACATTCATGAAACGGACACAAAGACCACCCAGACGCAGAACAACAATTTGTGAATCACACAAAGTGTTGTCCCATGTGGGGATCGGACCCACAACACTTAGCGTAGTAGTAAACGCAGTCTGCTTCTTCACGCTAAAACGCCCGGACAGATGTGAATGAGATTTAGTACACAAATAGAATATGACCTAGAATAACACATAGGCAACTTTTTACAGCGGCAAAATACCCTATCTTCAGGAAAAAAACCTAATAAGTAAATATTTGGTAAATAGGTGGCGCCATCTATACTGTTAGATTTGGACAAAGTTCACGCGGGCGAAGCAGCGCGGTTCAGCTAGTAATATAATAAACTAGCTTTACGTCGTTGTATTAATCATAAAAACAATCTTTAAAGCGGTATGTTTCGTGTCAAAATTTGAGCTAAATTGGTGCAGAACTTTTTGTGTATTTGAAGCTTACGTCAATGCGAATGTGAGATTATTTGTTACAATTTCATGCTTGCCCACCCCAACTGTTATTAAATTTTGCAAACTATGTTAACAGTACCGCGAAAAGACAAAAATATCTGATTAAATTAACAAGGTCTATATTGAAACTATCTAAGACACATTCGAAAGCTAATTTAAGATAAGAACAGCTTTTAACATATAACATAAACAAACTTGTCTTAATTGTAAGGTTTACTCAATTTTATGTTAGCTTTCAAGTGAAAGTAAAATACTAAAACAATATAATTTAAGATAGTTAATTAATTTTCGATGCGATTTTTAGTTCAAACTGTATTATGTATTTAGTAAGTCCTAGATGCCCATTGTATCGTTTTTGCCTGGTTTGGGATCATACGATTATGTGTAAAGTATCTAAGGTTATTATGTTTTATGTCAAACATCTTTCCTATTCTTTTGCTGCGATTTGCTCATCTTTGCACGGTTTGGCATTGAACTAGAAAAAATAACACGACTCTACGTAGAAAATCTGTTAGACCACGCCACAATGATGATGCATTTCCCGTAATAGATTGCCTTGATTGTTCGGAGCTAAATGGATATGTAGGTCGATAAATGCTTGGTTCCGATTTAGAACTGAGTTTCATCCATTATATTGCTCATTGAATATCTACCACTGGGTATTTGATGGCCAGCGTCGTTTATGCCTCAGGGATATTGGGACAATGATTGGCTGAGTTTATCGATAACATAACTCCGTTGCAATTGTTTTTTGAATCAGACGAGAGAACAATTATAAGAATAATTATTATTTCAATTTACAATAGGTTACAACAGTAGCTTCGGTAGCAGTTGGCTGCCATTAACATAAATTATGAAAAATACTGTTTTTAAGTAAGCAATGTTAGACTAAAAAATTTGACTTCCTATTGTTGCCTAGGATGCCTTATTATCTGTGTGGGGGCGAATTAAGAATACGGAATGTCACCACCCCTATTCAGCTCGGGGGTGACGTAAGAGCCGATTAGGGAAGCCAGCTACGCAGGAATACAGCACTACAAAGAGAAGGAAAACTTTATACAAACCCCATACCAATCCGTCTCATCAGCGGGATATAGTAGGCTAAAACCTCCGTTCCAAGTAGAGACTATTAAAAGGTGTTGATAATTGTGGCCTAGTTATTAATTGATTTGGTGCTAACGATTTATGACATCGTAAATCGTTATTTAAAACAAATTTATATAAAATGTTGGATTGATGTGTGTGTTTGAAACTCCTACTAAAACTATCAACTTTACTTTTGACAGTAAATTTTGGTTTCTATCAAATGCAAAGAAAACAAAAGTTTGTTCAGAAAAGCAAATAAACTTCTCAACGTTTTAAGGTCGTTTGAAATGTTCACTAAGACTTCCTTAAGTAAGACATTGAAATATATCAAGACGATCTTGTAGCGTTGTGTTTAACAAAATACATTGTTAGAAGTCAAAGTAAATCAAATTACTCTTGGAAAATTCGGCTCAAATAAGAAAGTTCCTGCAGTAATAGTAGCAGTCTTGTTATGTTCATTGTGTGCATATTAGTACTAAACACACAGATACACCAACACTCATATGTAAGTGAAGTAAATTGACCTGAAGTAATCTAAGCAAACCCAAGTGGAAAATGCGGGTCATTACCAATTCAAGTATCGTAAGATTACTTACTGGGAAAGCTTGGCCACAACAAGACTGTAACAGTGATTTAGAAATAAATGTGTTTTAAATTTTCCTTCTTTCTAGAATTTTGCCTTACAAAGTTGTTTAGTCAGGAAATCAGAATTTTATAAGGCGATGTTGTTTTTATGGAATAGGGAAAAACGAGTAGAGACACAAATACGTTGTCACTCTTTGAGTGCTCCCCCCTAGAATGATTAGTTCGGCCTGTTAACCTCACTGAATTGGTGAAATTCAACAAAAGAAATGCTTAACACCAGTGAGGCCGTGAAAGCACTCCGGTCAAAGCTGTTAATTTTAAAAAGAGTGGCCGATAGTTTGTTTGCCCTTTCTTCTCATAAGGCTCAACCAATCGGAAACGGGCGGTTGTATATCGGCACAGGCATATAATTGATTTAGGAACCTTTTTACAAAACAGAGATTGTTGCTATTGTGTGTGTTAATCTATAACTTTAGAGGTTATAGTCATAAGAGACGATTGTAACTTTTTTTTTATGAAATAAAGATATTTTGAGTTTGAGTTTGCAAACCGATCCATATTGGCGAAACCATTGTTAAGTAATCATAAATGTGATGCATATATAGGACGAAATATTATTTTATAATTATTTATATTAGATAGGTATTTGTTAATTTCATCAGTAAATTTGTTCCTACCAAGTTCTTGTATTATTAATATTAACAAACAAAATAAATATTTCGATGTTATTTAATCTTCGCAGACGGATTCGGAGTGTCACTACCCCTATTCATCACGTGGGTGTATTAAGAGCCGATTAAGAAGACAAACAAGGAAGCAAACTACGCAGAACAGCAACACTGCAAAGAGAAGTAAAACTTGAAACAAACCGTATACCACCATATTTTATAGTAGGCCAAAACCTTCTTTCTAAGAAGAGGCATATGTCCAACGGACTATTAAAGGCTGTTGATGATAATGATGATTTAAGCTTCGCCATTAAATGTCATATGACAATAAAATTGCTTAGTGTTAAACTTTAAACTAAATTAATGCTTACTTCGTGTCTCGTCCCAATACGTAATGGTCCCAGATACGTAACGATACGTAACTGGGACTATTAGTATACTTAGTCAGCAAATTGTAGGCGTTTTAATAAACTTCTAATCTGCCTCTTTCGGAGATAAAAGATGAGAGCGTATGTTGCTTTATTTTTTCTTAAATAAAATTTTAATACGAATACCAAGAGACCTTTTTATTCGTTCATGTCTGTATATTTTTTTATAATCACGATGTCGATTGAGTCCACATAGCAAGAGTAATCCATACCAGAATCATAACAAGCTTGCATTATTTAACCAGAATCCCACGAGTATTCCATATCAATTGGACCGCAAATAATAGATGTTTTCGATTAATACTGTGTTGTAATCAGGGAAGGAAACGTTTCTTTAGAGAATCATAAAACGAATGATTTGACTAACCTGTTGCGTTGTGGGTTGAATTCAAACCCAGGACAAATGATTAAATATGTTAAGTTTGAGTCTGGGTGTAATTTACATATAATATAACATGTATGTTTTTAAAAATAGGTTAATTATAATTTTATTAGGAGTTTGGTTACCACGGTACTGGCTCTACCTAATTTGGGATCAGACAGCCGTCTGTGAGATGGGTAGAGTTAATATTATTTATTGATTTGGGAAGAAATTACTTCAAAATATGAAATACAAATAATTTAGACGTTTCATTGTCTAAGTTAATAACCTTACATTTAAATCAATTTTCCTTGATACGTACTTCGAAAATTTATTTAAAAGCTACAGATTCGATAAATTTCTATTCAAATGTTAAAAGTTCCTATTTAGGAAGAGATTTCAGGGACTAATAAAAAAAATTCTGTAATGACTAAAGTTCTGAATTTAGTTGACAGAAAACGGTTACCCTTACCCATCCTTCAATCACTGTGTTACAGCAGTAGGCTAATATTTAAAATTCCATATGGATCTAATTGCTTTGAACCCGAATGCAAGTTGTGGGTATTTGAGGGTTTCCAGTTTGCACTGACTAGAGATGAAACACATGTAATTTTTTATGATTTAGTTAGTTTTTATTTGTTTAAAACCTAAAGCCTGATAACATGAAAATGTCTGTCTCCTTTCCGATTTGTTAAAAGTAGCCCTTAATCTTTTTCATCGAATGGTACCAAAAGCGTTAAAATCCGTAAAAATACTTACTAATGTTCTGCCGGTCAGTAGTTTCTTATCTAATGACAATATAAATTTGATACCTTTAAGGAGTCATGTTCAGAGAATTATCGTGATTATATAACGCCTTGCAATATACGACGAATTCTAAAAATATTTCTTTTTTTTGAAGTAGAAACACGACGGTTTTTCCGTAAAATGAGTCAGTAGTATTTGTTAGGTCTAATCTCAGCTTTTGTACAACCTTCTTAAACGCAAAGTTTCTCTAAGCTAAAATTACTTGATACTTAAATTACAAAAGTTTCTTACCTTAAAGGTTTAATGAGATAGAGTTTGTCTAAGTCTACGGTAAAGCCTATGTCTGGCAAGGGACAACGTATTGGATTTAATAATAATGAAGATTAAGCCTGATTACCTGCAGAATACGAGAAAGTTTCTGTGACGAATATTTTAGTGAACTGCTAAAGCAAGACTATCATGGCGGTGTCGCATGCCGACTCGTAGGCTCTGATAAGCGACAGCAGATGTAAAATAAACTCATACTAGGGCCTCAGGGGGCCTAGTGTGAGTTTATTTCGTTTCGTTTCGCGTTCGAAATTGCGATTGGCTCGCAATGAAATCTTCACCAATCGCAACGCTGACCTATTTCACTCACGCTAGACCCTCTGATAGCGTTAACGTCCTGTTTCAATACCTATTTATTGAAACCAAATAATATAAAAGATTTTGAATATTTTCTTCTATTTATCTGACCAGTATAACTTGAACTGTAACTGTATAGAATTTGGTACCAGCGCAGAACAAAATGCACACTGCACGCATATAGTTGTATGTAGCTGTTTTAAAGAATGTTCAACTTTACAAAACAATCGTGTTTAAAAAAAATTGTTTTTGATACTTCTTTTACATTTAACCATTCTAGTGTTAGCAATAATATATGATAATGTTGCTGTGGCCTATATTTGTTAAGACGTGGGTAAAAATAATTTGTTATAAAGATAAACGAAATGATTTTGTTAGATACTACATCGAAAGATTGTGGGATGGTATGAAACTGTCCCACAATCTTTTCCACTAACACAATCGCCTAAAAAAATTGTAAATCATCAAAGTATAGGATCATGGTACATTCCTATGAAGATTTAAATATACTTTAGGTCTGACAATATCCTTGAAAAGGTTACCGGAAAGACTTCTCGTGATTGATTTTATGAACATAAAAGCTCGTTCGTTAACATCAAAGACATTAAGTAAATATATGATAATTGAAATTGTAGTTGGGAGAGAGTTTTACGATTGTTTTAAGAGTTCTTTTCGTTGTGTGGTGTTGAGAAAACTCAATGTATGGTTTGATGGCGTAATTGTTTCGTATGATCGCGTTACTCACAAATAAATGTGACATTTGGAAGTAGAGTACGCAATTTAAGCGGTTGTGTGTCGAAGACTGCAACTTCATCACGAAATATATCACTGTGGGTATCTTGCCTTCTCTCTCTCCTATTCCTCTCTGGGGAACTAGGTGGCATTATCAGAATTGCCTTTACAAAGGTATCTTGCAGTATTTAAAACTAGCTTTTACGTACGGCTTTATTTACGTTAACGTTTTCTTTCATCCCTCAGAAATAGTACTCGTTTCGGGATGAAATTATTACCCTGTATCATTTTATGTACATTTGACAATGCGTATGTTAAGTTCTTTTAATGAGTATCTAGGCGAGTATTAGGGCTGTGATTAGCGGCGTCGATCAAGGGATGACCTGAAATCACATGGCCCCTGTTCTTTCCTAGGGTAGGGCGCCTAAGGCTTGCTGTCGGGGTGCTTTTTAGTAGAAACACCACATAATTTGTTGCATCTGCATGGGGAGGATATTGCATCGCCAAGGAGCTGGAGATTTAAAGGGATTTTCCATCCCGTCACCAAAAAGAAAAGGGGCTGCGATTAGTCGAGTGGTAAGAAAGTAATGCACAAATCCGCTATCGCATTTACAACATTACTTACGATTTGTTGAGCCGCTAGCAACTCTAGGAACATTTACAGAGAGTGAATAGCTTTGCATTACCCAAACATGAGAAATTTTGAGCGCAAACTGCGCTAAGTTCTTGCAACGGATGCAAGAGGATTAAACGAACTGAGTTCCCTCAAATTGTTTTCTTTATCCCTTAGTAAAGCTTCCTAATTAACATCGAGGTTCTTTTCACAAACTCATATATGTATGCCCAAAAAAGAGTTTTTGTTCTGTTAATGTATTTACTGTACTAGGAGGAAGGATACAAAGGATCTTTTAATTTTGTAAATATAAAAATTTTGAACCCTTATAAGATCACTCATTACCACATAACACACATCATGTATAATTATATCTAGGTACAAATATTGATTCCCGTGACCCAAACCGATGGGTAACCCAAATAAATCTATTTGAAATACGAAGTCTATAACAATAAAATAAATCGCAATAACAAAAAAAAAATGCAATCTACTCTGTTCAGCATAAAACATGAAGTGCCTTGTTGAGAGAGTTTCGGTCATATGTTTTTTATTAATGAAAACATATAAAAATTAACAGTTTGCGCCACTTACCTACGCAAGTACTAAGCTTAAAATTTTGGAAAAAACGAATACAGAAGATAGTTTTTTAGTTATAAACACAGGAAATAGTCTTTGGTTTCAAAATAACAAAACAAATTGCTTATTCTTATGGGCGTACAAATTTGCATCTTGTCATTTTTCGGTAGAGGGTTCTCTCAAACCTGAGATCAATTAGACCCTTATTATTCATTTATTACATAATTTCATAATCGATGCCTTTGGTAATCCGTTTGCTTGAATCATTTTATCATTGAATTTTATTTTTAAGTTTTTTCAAATCCAGATTATTAAAATAGGCAAATCGATTTACCATGGATATGCAGATGTATCAGAAATAAATAATTGGTAACATATATTGTCTAGCAAGAGTCAGCAGAACATTTATAGTAAAGAGCAATTTAGGTTCTATCAGTGAAATGGATTAAATTCACTGTCATTCCATCAAAAAGGCCTGTCCTCAGTAGCGGCGGAATTGTTGAGCAAAAACTATTGTAGTAGTCAGATACAACCGAGATTTCCTGCAATAAGGTATGTTATCAAATGAGAAGAAAATGAAAATAAATAGATGAGAAAACTTTGGCTCAAGGAAAACGGGGCTGATTATAAACGATACACTAGACAGTTTCTACTACTTGCATTCCGTAACTAAGGTCTGTGGGGATTTTACGAGAGTACATTTATAGCTCTAGTGGACCCTAAGCCCATACAATTTGTAATACCATGTGTAATTAATAGTTGGGAAGTGGCCATTGTAAGCTTCTGTAAGTGCTCTTATGTTGGATAATTCTTGAAATTAATATTGAATGAAGATATTTGCTAGAAATGAGTAGTATGTTTACACATTTTTTATAGTACAGACGTTAAGCGGACAAACGAGACGACTATCACCACACATGGACACATGCAGAATTAAATAGGGCGTGGGGATTAGGCCTTAATTACCACGTGTCTAAGGCGGAAAGTTACGTCGCAACAAACGAACGACACGCAATGAATTTTATTCTAGTATTACGAATCTAGATAGAATCTAGATAAAATATATATTCAAATGAATATTGCGATCCAAGAAGCAGTTTTAGATACATATAAAGACGGTAACTATACTGACGGCAATAAGCGTACTTCAGAGAGCCCTAAGTTAAATGATAATATTCGTAATCTTTAAGTTTATAACTTGAGATGTCTTTATCTGATGTTTGAACAGATTGTTCTGAAACAACGTAAGTAATAAAGTAATGGTTTAAATATACACAAGATTATTCAATAATCTGAACGTCCGCAGTCGCTCCCCACCCAACAAAATCGAATAAGAATTTCCAATAAGACGGCTCGTTTGCCTAACGACAGTTTTTTGCCGACCCGTCGCAGTAAATGTGATTATGAAATTACCCGTGTAAATGAAATGGTCAACTATTCATACAGATTCTGCTGACTTGCAAATCGTTTGAACGTTTCCTTGATGTTTTCGGCTTAAATGTGATTAAATAGATTAAGGTTTAATGGCTTTATAGTGGCAATATCATCATAATCTTTTTACATTTATTTTTATACTTGGAAGGAAAGGAGATAGAATAAGTGTTTCATGTTGGTAATACCTTATAAGTTTTTTCACTACACTAGTAATTATTCTATAACTACCACACGCATCAGCGAGCGAATTTTTAAATCACCAATCATTTATTTATCATTTAGAAATAAACGTTTTTATTGTTATTAATTATATTATTACCGACATGTCTGTGATATCATACTTCTTAAATAAATGAACAGATTTCATTTTTTTGTTCAATTTGGTTTATTCAGTATGTTTTTGGCAGTGCTTTAATTATTAAATTCACCAGTATTAAGGGTTATAATATTTTGTTCTCTCGTATCATTAGTGTTCTTGATTTTTGATAGATTATCTCTGAAGATTGTCTCTTTTAAAGCGTTATGTGACTTTTTTAGTTAAGCTTTTTTACTCATGCCAGAGGCACAACGTGCAGCGATGTAAACTCTTTCCTTCCACCTGGGTAACTGCAAAGAGCTTATGAAGGTAGGAAATATGCCCGGAATACCTTCAAATACGTTGGAAAAAGGTGGTATAGTTTACTTAAATTTTGGACAGTCTTAAAAGTCTCTTTAATCTCTTTTTAAAAATAATTAAAATTAAAAGCACCCAAACTAGGCAAAAACATTATGACATATAGACGAATATTTTACTTTATTTTTTGTACACCTGATTCTAATAGAAAAAAGATATGCTCACGATAGATATTTGTGTAATTATTAATTTTCAAATAGAAAATTGGTAATAATTAAGGGAAAACATTACGCAAATCGAACATTGTATTAGTATTTGATAATGAGTCGTTAAGTGGTCACAAATACCATTTGGTAGTTCGCCAAATGTATACTTTAGGACAGTTCGTGCGTAATGAACGAAATCATGGACTCCCTAATGCGATGTAGTTTGAACAATTGTTTTACAGTTTCAGTACTGTAATCACAGTCGTCATTAAACTTTGCAAATATTAGAGCTGCAATTGATATTAAAATAATGTAGTAGCTATTTAGTTAATTATTCTAATCTATGTGGGTGTAAAATACTTAGCTCTTTGCTTAGGGCTACTAGGGAATCGGCATATCATGAAATTTTAGCTTACGATCACTATAAGCTTTCGAACTCAATGGGCATAGCTTAAGAACAAACCATTATTTTATTCACAAGAAAATTATAGGATATTGAACATCATGAATCAATCGATTATTATCGACAGTCAAATTACAAAAATATTTTGAACTCTGTTTTAAATCTTAGAAATTTACAAATGTTTACTAATTTTCGTATATTTTTAATAAATGACTTTCTAGCAAAAAACAAAACAAAAAAAAAGATTGACTATATTTGCGCTTAACCTCGTTTATGATCGTCGTGTTTATACACAATGATGTAACTAACATGAGAGGTTGCACCACCCAGCACACTTTTTATTTCAACACACTTCTTTATTTAACAAACAGATTTGAAAAATGTTTCATAAAAGCAGTCTACTTGAACCAAGTTTGTAAAAATAAAATAAAAACTGTCTGTTATCATATATAATTGTCATCATGGAATTGCCAGACCTTTAGCATGAAGGGTATATGAATGTAAAGTTAAACAGCAACGCTGAAGATGACTGGGCTGATATTGAAGGGAATATTATGCCTACGTAGAAGCATTATTGAAATTTTGGTCATTTTTCCATTGCACCTAATTATTTTATCCAGGTCATGAGAGGACTTAAATCGATTTCTATTCATCTTATTTACTCGTATATCTCATCTGTTATTGAGTTTCAGTATTTAGAACCACCCGATGTTTGAAGTCTAGATATGCCTTCTAAAGATGGTGTATGGTACGGATACTAGCAACTACATACGAGTCATATTTTTGTAAATATTTCATTTTGTTATGCTTTCTACGTTATTATAAAAATGAAAAATGTAGTAACAATAAAATTAAATACATATGTTAACATTTCTATTTAATTTTAAAAAGAAACTAGTAGTTTCTTCACCACTTCATTAAAAATGCATTCAAACGTGATTCAGACTGAGAACAACCGTCTTTCAATATCAAAATAATTACCTCAAATTGGAATAGAATCCATAACATTTGACAAAGTGGGCGTTAGTTATACCGAACCATGCTCTACCGTCTACGAGGACGATAATTGTCTACGAACGTCGTAGCAGTGGGCCTACGAGGTCACGATCGTTCAAAGCACCGGTTACACATTATCTTTCTACTTACAATTATAACCCATCGCACCTCAAAAGACTTCACAAAGCGGGAATGTAAATTTTCCGTTCTCGCCGTTCTTTCCGGACCTCGCCCCGGTTATCCGGCTGCGTCCGGCGCTCGCCCGACTGACTGATGCTTTCCGGTCCACCTACTTAATTGTGGAATGAAATTTGTCCGTTCAAACTGTATACATTTTTTCACATTTTGGGTTTTGTGAAATTGTTTAATTAATGGGGCTGAGTAATTCTCAGAGTGTACACTTACACGGGTCATTAAAATAAAAATTCTATTGAAAGTGTATTGTAAAGGTTGTTGGTTCAGCAGAGAAACCCAGTGAGGTTATAGAAATATATTTATATTTACGTTGTCAATGAGAAGAGAGTGCTCATATATGTGATATCTTTTATATTGACCAGATGATAAATGGTACTAATATATGTAATGTAGTTATTAATAATAAATTAAGGCAATACGTTGCATAAGATAGGTATGTATTTAATTAAAAATAACAAACATACGAATAAAACTGCTACTGTAGGAAAATGACATCAAAGTCGAAACCTCCTATTATTAAATAACTCATATTCCCTTTTAAATGTAACTCGAAACGTAATATACGCAATAAATATAAATTCAATTTAAACCTATCTAATATTAATAATATGCTGTATTACAAAAGCAGATACATAACAGCAATAAGAGTATTTAATGAGTTCCCGCTAGAAATAAATAAATTTGATGAAAAATGTTCAAGAACGCTAAAAAAATTGGTTAATCAACAATGTGTTCCGCATTTTTGTAAGAGTATTTTCCCACAAAATAATCTACATCCTTGTTAAATTAATTCTAATCTTCCATTTTTATTTATACTTTGCAATTGTATTGCACGATTGGGTAACTATTGAAACTTCCTACTACAAAACATATGTAATACAGTTTTTTCTGCAATAAATGTCTCTGTCTTTATAATACTACCGCGTGGATTTCGGTAACCGTGATCGCTACCTCTTCAACAATAATTTTAGTTATATTTCAATCAATTTACATAAAACTGTTATGAATTATACACCTAAACCTTCTATTGGTCAAAACCGTACAAAAATTGTACAAAAGACGCGGCCGGAACTTAATTTTATAATATGTAAGGACTATAATACAATAACGCCACAAACACACTGACAGTTTGTGTACCTATTTAGTTAAAGCACAGCGTTAGTCAGAATAAAGGTATTTCCACAGTGGGAGTCTTCAATATATATATCAAGTCTTATGACTATTACCACAATGGAATCTTGATGAGTGTAACTAATAAATATTCATGACATTCGAATACCGATTACATCCCTTGGAGTAAGAAATATATACTCGTATATGAAACATCGATATACATATGTATTACTACGAGTAATTTGTCCTTGTTCGGACGCACTATTAACAGTTTACTTTCATAACTTTCTGTCACCTTTACGTGACTTGAATACTAACGAAATATGGAAAACATCGATTAATCTCCACCCTACGATAATCTTTCTATATATCCATTTGAAAAGATCTTTATCAAGTAAAGAATAAGGTTCAAAATCAGAAATCTTAATAGATAAATATCTAATTGTATAACATTTGCAATTCGTCTCAACGTCGTATTATTGGAATTCCAACTGTAAGACATAAGACATTTAAGGTTTATTTTTGTGTGTAATAAATTCTTTTTTAGGTACTCGCAGCATTGTCAAGTTAAATTGAGATCAAAATTATTGTTTTAATTACACTTGAAATTGCTGTGGAGGTGGCGGTTGATTGGTATTTGTGAGAATATCCGGCGGCTATTGTTAAGCTTTTGTTTAAACTTAACCATTAAAGTTGATGGAGATTAATGAGGTAGTTATATCTTGATTTATGAATTATTGTGTTGTTATTGTATCAACTGTTTATGTTTGAAATGTTAACTTACTAAGTTGGAACAAGCTAAGCGGTGAGTATTAGTTGACATCTGAGATGGATATAATCTGATTCTGAAGGGTTATGATTGAAAGATGAACAAATACACAGATAACATCTAATAAAGTAGATAAGACCTTCTAAATTAACATTTAGAATCTCATGTCAAAGTCATATTAGATTATTTTACGTTAATTACTTTAGTGTTAATCATGATACTGTTAGTTTTTGCAGATAAAATGTACGAGTAGTACTGAGCGACCCACAGATGTGCTTGGCATATTTATATTTAGCATTTTATTATAAACTTAGTCTCAAGGCAAATAATATTTAATATAAACATATTATATAGATTATAATAAACTAGTTTTAAGTTTCATGCAACTTTTACTTTTATTCTTACACATGTGGAAACAAAAAATTCGTTAGTTACGTAAAGTCGACTTAGATACTTTAGGGGACTGTAGTTGCAATTATTATTAATAGATTTCAGTATCAAATACCTTTTAATTTTAAAGATTTGCCGAAATTAAGCCTAATACAATTTTTTTAGAACTATATTTTTAAAATATGCTGATGATTTGACTTACCGCATGCATTGGCACCGCACGCATATGCATTGGCAGTATCCGTAACAAATTACGGATACTGCCAATGCGTATCCGCACGAGCTCGTGGATGAGGCACAGGGTGGGTGCGTAGGCGTGAAAGCGTAACAAAAAAACAAACTTTCACGTTTATAACATAAGTATGGATAATGACGTCAATAATCGGGATGTTACATCTGGCCTATGAGCTTTCTTAATGATTACTCCATCCAATGCAAACAATTATGGAAATCTGTCTCTTAGTTGCAAGGATTACCGCGTTTAAATAAAGAAATAGTGAAAAAAGGTTTAATAAGTTATTTATGAAGGGTAGACGTATTTCAGGGCTGCCAGATTACTTTTAGACCGGACGAGGTCATAAAAGGGTGCGACTTGCCGAGACACTGCAAGACACTTCCAGTATAGACATATAATAAGAGCACTGCTTAAACTGTACTTTTATCTCCACTGAATGAAAAAAAAAATGCTTAGCTAATTGGGTGGAAAAATTTATAAACTATTGTTTTAGTTTTTCTGGACATTATTAGCAGACACGTATGAAAATCAGTACAGAATGTCGGCAAGTATCTGTGGCTTGGCGTCCAAACCAGGCCTTTTATTTCATGCAATGCCAATTAAGCATACAAACATATTTATATTTTAAATCTACACGAAAAGAGCTTTTAATTCAAAATATAACTGTAACTACAATAATGCCAAAATTTGTTTAAATTGCCAAAATTGTGGTAAAAGTGTCCCTAGAATATCCATAATATTAATGAAATAATCAAACCAACTTATAAACCGTTCCAATACCTATAAGTCTCAAGGTACAATATTCTTTTGATGTGCCATCTTTAAAGTAAGTGATGCTTCTAACATCATTTATTTAACAAATGGCCCCAGTAAACATAGGAGTAAAGTTGTTTTTAAACAAAAACTAGAATAAATATTATATGTTCAACCGATACGACCTTCAAAACTTTAAGGAAAGAGGCAGGCTTTCATGTACGGCGGTAGTCACTTTCCATCAGGTGACCCAGCTTTGTCATCTAGTCTATACTTATATTATAAAGCTGAAGAGTTTGTTTGTTTGTTTGAACGCGCTAATCTCAGGAACTACTGGTCCGATTTGAAAAATTCTTTCAGTGTTAGATAGCGCATTTATCGAGGAAGGCTATAGGCTATATATTATCACGCTAAGAGCAATAGGAGCGGAGCACCAATGAAGAATGTTTCAAAAACAGAGAAAATTTATTACTATTGAGAGACGCAGACGAAGTTGCGCGGGTCAGCTAGTTCTAAATAAATATCCAGATGCAATCAAGTTCCAATCATGTGCTGAACATTTTGCGTACTCATTCAATTACATTGTTCAAAAAATAACATAAAAATACAGTATCGTTATTTTATTATTATACGAGTACTACAAAGCGAGGAGATTTATTTTATTTCTTTGTTCATTTTTCCAACTACAGTGCTGCAATGTCAAACATTTCTGGTGTTGCCTGTATTTTACGAGCTTCGCCGTGCAATGAATAATAAAATCCACACTGTACACTGTGTCTCTAGTTGGACGACATTTTATTAAAAATAGTATGATTTTAAACTATAGATACACATTTTTATGTCGCCATTATTTTAAGCAATAATCAAAGAATAATTCAATTTAAGGAAGGAATCATATTATTGGTGCAACAACTATTTTTGTCCTTATTTTCTGGTTCTTAATATCACTTCCATTTCACTGTCAAGTGTAATTTTTATTTACATAATCTCTTACTGAGAAATCAGAAAAAACTAGCAAATTAAGAGTAATGACTCTGGGTCGAATTGCCAGCTGGCCGCTGGCAATTCGACCCAGAGTCGTACTGTACAATACTTAGTACGGCACACAGTCCGGACCTCAACTAGATCGGGTAGCGATCTAGGACTATGCTCTAGCTTGGGACATGCTCAGACGATGCCTGAGGCAACGAAACTCTTCGCGTTCACTCTATGAAAACTCAAAATTGACACCACTCCTCAACATCGTACAAGAACCTTCATGCCCAGTGTGCTAAACTAAACTTGTTAGTTACTATTACAACTAATATTTAAGAGAATTGAATATTTGTAAAAAAATATTTACTTAGCTATTTTAGCTAGTTTGTGTATTTGGAGTGACGATTTGCGCAAGCGCTGGCAGGAGCTGGATGCGAGGTGGCGAAAATTGATCGAAGTGGCGTGCAATAGGTGAGGTCTATGTCTATAATGAGTTTTTATTATCTTTCAAAAGCACTTTACTAAGCTACACGTTTTATTAAGCTAAAATTATTAGTGTCTGAAATTCATGACACTAATAATTTTTTCATCAATCTTCATGTGACGTACATTAATTGCTCTCGAGTGTGTATGTTTGTGTGCGTACATGTGTGCGTGCACAAATGGGTGCACGGGCTTGTGTGTTACCTATAATATATATGTTACCTAAACTTAAATTACTTCTAGTAATGTAAATTTAAGTAACTTCTTATACAGCACTATAAATAGATAAAAATTAAATACTCACAAAGCAAGATTTTAAAATTAAGTTTGTTCTAATTATGTATTTATTATAATTTTATTTTACTTCAATTTTAACGACACTGGGATATAATTAAAGACACCTACTGTATTTTTTTTAAATTATAAATCTTGAGTCAAAAATTATTCCAAGTCGAGTTTGTACTGAAGCATAAACTATAAGGTGCAAATGAAGCTTATAAAACACTACTTTGCAAATGAGATGTAAAAGAAATAAAGTGAAATTTGCTGGAAGAAAACTCAGTTTTGGGTTAAGCTCGCCTTTGTACATGACATTTCCTTGTTACTTAAATACATGTATGTGTTCAGTGTGTACAATAAAGAATAAATAAGTAACTAAATAAATTTTAATGTTAGTAGACTTTAACTCAGCTAGAATTAAACTACATATTTAAAATGATAAATTACATTTATATTCAAGTACAATATAAAATCCTGTCAATATATTTTTCTAAGGGAAATTGGTCCTAGGAATTGTTCGGACTTCAAGCCGTAGCTTTCCAATGCCACTTCCCCACATCACTTGGATAATTGCCACTACTTTGCACCTTTCAAGAAGCCATTGGATTCAATCTCGCCTGCAGTACTTTCGTACTTACATGACCTCTAAACTTTCGAAAAAAAGGCGTAATCACACCTCAAATACCGGCCACTCACTAATGACTTTTCAGTTGCAGGTTTTTATGGGCGGCGGTAGTCGCTTTCTATCAGGTAGCCGTCTGCCCGTCTGCCTTTTTACCATAATAAAAATTGGACGCCACGACAGGAATAACTTTTAAGAAAGGTATGTACGGCAAATTAAATTTTAAAGCTTCACATATTTATATCAGATAAGTAATTATGTTTTAAAGTAACTCATACTATATTAGAAGTTCAGTTAAATTGTAATTTATCAATTTATTGCTATTTTTTATATTATTTCCTTGCCATTTAGACTGTACAACACAAAAGCTAAAATTTTAACTTAAGTTAGTAGACTTAAGTTAAAATTTTCTAAAAGTCTCAATTTATTGTGACTAATCCTGCTTGTAATTAATTCAGAAAATTTAGAGTAATCGGATCTAATTTGTTTAGTAGAAACAAACCTTTACTGATTGTCTAATGCAACAGGGTGTACAGTAGGTGAAATCTCTGATATTAATAATTGTACATCTTGAATTAGTGCGATTAGTTGAAATGCTTGAATTGCACGGACACGAGCATAAATTTACAAGCATACATGCATAAGTTGGTTCTTTCTTTTAGGACTTTTGTAGTGCGACTCTATCAACACATGTGAATTATCTAAATATCACATTTTATTATTTTTACGTTAGAAAGTCAGCATTTTGATTTGCTTATAAAAACACTATTGTCAAGGTTCATTCTAATCACCTTTCAGTAGGAAAGTAGTCATGTTTACGAGTACATATGCGATCTTTGTGTTTATTTCCTTTTTAATGTTACATAATATATGAGGCATTCAACTATGTGACCATAACCGTATTCTTTACCAACAGTTACTGGATGCATACATGCCGTGCAAAACTGCGTGCTGCTTTCCAGTTTTTTTGACACACTGCTTAAGTGAAGTTTCGATGGCAATGTTCGATAAAAATGCTCGACTGTTGACTAAAAATGTCGATTGGGCAATTTACTTATCTATTACAATAATAATTATAATATTATAATTGTCTATGTACCCAATACAGATGGGACATTATTTTTTTATAATTTTTTTTGTATGAATCATAAATGTATTTAATGTATATTATTATGTATATTTTATGAAATGAAAGACTAATAACATTTATTTCTCTCAGAAGGTACTGTAGGTTACAGAGCATCAAGAAAAATGATTTTCAATTTTTATTACTATGAGAATCAGTTAGCCTTAAATATGACTGAAAATTGCTATCCACTATCCCATTTATATATCCGAGGTTTCAAGATTGAAATCGAAAAATATCTACCGCTTTCGAACGTGCTCAAGTCTATCGTACTCGAAATAGTTTAAAGATGAAAATATTTTTCCGCACTCTAGGAACTGAAGCTATTGAAGCACTAGAAACACGAAAGTTTTGCTATAAAGGGAATACTTTAAAGTGTTAAGACATTTAGTTTGTAATAAATTAATTAACATTAAATAGCTCGTAGCAATGTCTAATTCTTGAAGTCTCTTGTATGTAAATATAGAATGATGAGGGCAATGTACTTGATTCTCTCTCATTTCATCTATTTGTGAAAGTAAAGGCACAATTTAATAACTAGAAGTAAATTAAAAATTACTGAACTGAAATAGGCATGAGAATACCTTTTATACCTGTAAGGAGTTATTTGCCAATTTACGTCGTATGCTGCTAGGGTAACTTCTTTTCGATGGCTTTATTTATTTTTTATTTTAATTCTTTATGCACAAGTATAAGTTGTACAATGCCGGACTCAATTCGACAGGCATTTTCTTCCAGTCTTCCTTGGGGTGGTGCTGAAATGTGTGACTAGGTGCACTAGACGATGATATGTAAAGTAAAAGAAAATTATTAAGAAGTTAGACAGATACAGTGCGATAAATATACATACATACGTACCCAATACATACACATATATAAATTCTTACCTAGTTACATACAAACATAAACCTATATATTAATAATATTTAAAACTTTAAAGTTCTAATGAATCTGCTAGGGTGTCTAGAATGCGAGCTCGTATAGGTTTAAGATAACATAAACTTTCTTATAACAAACTCTTTAAGCAATCAAGAAACAATAACTTGTTCTTTTCTGTTCCTACAGAAACCATTTTAAACTTCGGTTATATCGTATACTGATTAGAAACTATTTTCAAAATTTTGAAGTAAACGTTTTGTATCACAAAGGTATTTCAAATTGTTTGAATAAGAACGAGAATAACAATATTATGGGACATATTACACATCGGTGTCTAGACTTAAACTAATCGGAGCTGGTATTATAAATTATAGAAGCTGAATATATATTTGGATATAAATATCGGTTTTTTTTTAATATTCACAGATTTAAATATTATTGACAGGGAATAAAAACTTTGTGTGGTGACGAATTAAGAATACGCAGTGTCCTTCATCCCGTGGGTGTCGTAAGAGCTGACTAAGGGAGCACAGGATAACATTACTGCAAAAAGGAGGAAAACTTGATACAAACCCTATATCAACGCGTCTGGAAAGCGAGGTATAGTAGGCCAAAAACTAATTTCTAAGGACAGGCCTATGTCCAGCAGTGGACTATTAAAGGCTGTTGATGATAAAAACTTCCGTGATTGGTGTTCTAGGTGTTCTAGGTATTCTAGGTATGAAGTCTGGCCCCATCCCCACAGGACGCCTTACTCCTTGAAAAAGAACCCTCAGTAGGGTTTGAAAGTTGTCAGTCATCTCTGAAATAGACACAAATTTAATAAGCATTTTGTATTTGTTTTATCTCGTAATTCGTATTTCGTAGGTCCGAATTAAGCAGTCAATTAATTCTCATAACTCACTGCCTGCGTTACACCATGCACTGATAAACGATCTCGGTCCAGTATCACCATTTGTAGGCAAATACACATTACTGAATGACGTCACTAAGTGTCATGATATTCCGGCAGCTATTGTTGGTACGACAGAGATTTATGTGTGTCTACTAACTTGGGAATCAAGAGGCATTTAGTATGACTGTGTGTTTACGTGTCGTGATATGAGGAACGTAGTCATAGAACTGGCGGAAGTTAGGTGAGTTAGAAATGGAAAGGTACGAAAAACTTATTTACTTATTTTAAAAATGCCACGTGGTTTGTATTAAATTAAAACATTGGTGTTTTCCGTGTTCGTGTGTGGCCGTGTCCATCCAAAGCCCGTGCGGTGACGTATTACGAAAACAGAGTGTCACCACACCTATTCATCCCAAGGGTGTCGTATAAGAGCCAACTAAATTAATACTTATGAAGACACAATCACTGCGAGAGAAGAAGAACTCGAAACTACACCCTATACACCAAGAACGTGTTAGGCAACCGTAGTACTAATAGGCTCAATTTCTCTTTATTTCAAAGCTATAAAAACGATTATCGATAATTTTTTCCATAATGTAATAATGCTAGCACGCATCCCTAGTTAGTTATACCGTGTGACTGACTAGGGATAACTTATACGTGATGACAAATATCAGACATTATTGTCAGACAGTATTATTTACGTACTTAGGTCAAATAAGATCTTCAAAAAAATCCTATCTCTTATAGGACTTATGTATACAACACATGGTAGTGTAATGATAAATTATAGAAAAAATATTTATTAAGTTTACTGTGAGTCAATTTTCTTAAACATTTAAATGTTAGGTAAATATGTTTCTGCCATTGTTCTTTAAGCATATTTTATTTTTTGTCTATGGTGTTATGTTTGGATTCAAAATGATGTAGATACCTTGGTACAGTCCCTTGCTCTAAAAGATTAACTAAAAAGTTGATGTTCTTCATGGTTCATCATTACCGCAATTACAAAAAGGCACGCGAAGAAACAGAGATACATACATGATGAGAAAGACAGAATGAAAAAAAGATATTACCGATAATGTTAGCCAGGGTAATTTTCTTTGCAAAGGATAAACCAGACACAGAACTTAGTTTAAAATTCGAATCTTGACTTGTGTATATACCTAGCTACAGATACCTAATATTCAATCTGCTGTTTCAGAAATTAATTTCTCGCTTCTTCCTTTTGCAAAATGTTATAACAGTTTCTGAACGGAAAGTCAACGCGTTCAGACTTTCTGTTATCAAAGTAAGACACAGCAATACATTTTGAGGCCGAAGTTATTTTGAGCAATAAATCTCACTGCGAACGAGTTTGGAAACTCATTACACGCTTTCCAGAACACAAAATGTCGGGATTGGGAAGAAATTAAAATTTCCAATAAAACAATTCCCTTTACTGTATTTTACGCAATGAATAAAAACATACAATAGATTTTTTACATGGGTAATATTAAAAAAAGTTTTCAAAATTAATAACGTTTTTGCTTTACTGCAAATGGTTCAAGTATCAATTCAATAAGACTAACTTGACCCAAGAAAAATACACGACATTGTCCCATTATTACGGTATCTTGATTACTAACAACTATAAAACTGTTTATATTTTGTTTCTAGACTGGGATATAGTCTGATAGGACTGGAAGGTATCTCCAGTTCACAAGATAAATATAGTTAGATTACCAACAGATAGTGCTGTTAACATATGTGTATTAACATCAATATCAACTGCTCAGCAGTGCTTCTAGATCTCTTAGAGGATTAATATATATCTCGTAAAGTTATGAAGCTAAATTCTACGCCATTTTGTCGTCATAGATTTATAGAAAATCGCTTAGCGTTAGTTCGTTTTTGTTGTTTCACAACAAAAACGAACTAACGCTAAGCGATTTCCTCTAATAAACATATGATTTGCTTAGTACCGCTGAAAAACCATTTATTTCTCATGCCACTTTTTTTATTTGGTTCTTTGTGTTTCAAATTAAACATTAATATTGCAAATAAAAATTTTTTTTTCATTTCCCATTTTATGATAGATATCTTGTTTTAGTTTGAAATTTTAATGAGCCCCACAGGCACGAATATTTGTAGTACTATTTCTGTTAGCAGTTAAACGGGATTAGCGGGGACTTTAGCGGATGTTACTAACTTATTTCATCCTAAATATTGGCTTAATCATTGTAAAAACTAGGCAATTAAAATTAGATTTATTCAACTATATTTAGACGGGCCACTTGGTCTAGTGGTTAGTCACCCAGTTATCCCTGTGGTCATGGGTGCGATTCCCATCCAGGATAAATAGTTGTGTGATGAGTGCGATCGTTTGTTCTGTGTCTGGATGTAGCTACTATATGGATGTATTTTGAAATGTATAAGTATGTTTAACAGTTTGTTTTTTTTTTTTTACGTCTGGAAACCCCCCTTGGGACGTCAAACCACCGAGGTTAACGGCGGGGTGGTGCGTCGGAATTGGACCGATTACAACTATCATCATCTTTTATTTCGTCATCATATCACATTTCATTTGCCTCTTATTTCGTTTATCGCTTTAATAACTCGTAAAGTTAATTACCCCTAATTAATCGAATATGGACCAAATATTCTCTCTCGTAAACACATTTTTGAAGTTTCGATTGGACATTAATTACACATGTCAAATTATTTTGTTGCTTTATCTTCAGTTTATGGTTGACATGATGTGTGCATATTTTATACATTGATTTTTAAGATATTTTTCAAAATTAAAATACGACCAATAAACAAAACCCTCTTTTATAAACTTATGGTAAGATGTAGCTTTTAAGCAGTTACTTTTTTTTCAAGTTTTTAACACATAAATCTCTTTATTTTGTTTAACACCATGCTCTAATACTAAAAGTAAATTGAAATATATACAATACACCAAAGTCTTCTTTTTCTTTACATCTTGTAAATCTATAAATGAGGTCCACGGGTTCCAGAATTTCGGTGTAACGTCTTAAAATACATGCTGTAACATACTGACCCTATTGTGGAGGTAGCGTGCTATGTTGCAAGCACTAGGTCTCCAGGTCACCTAGTGTCCAATTATTTCCTTTCCTAGGTACACCTGGTTCCCCGGCGGCTGGTAAGCGAGTCGGCGTGCTGTTTTTAGTTCGTGATTTTTGAGTCAAATGTGCTGACGGGTTACACGTATAAAATAAGGTACAGTAAGCAGCAAGCAGAATTAAAATATATTTTGTTTCTCTTGAGGCACGCGCAAACGTGTGTATGATCTTTATAAGCTTGCTTGATTCTTTGCTCCCTCTCGATGTCATCATAGTCCCTGAGACTGGCAGTAAGTACGGGGCCTCGATATTTTAAATAGTGTATCCTTGATAATATCATGTTATTTATTTTAACTTACGGTACAGTTTCTTGGTAATTACTTCCCACCCCAAAGACTCTTTGCAACATTATATTTGTGGCCATGGATGTTGGCATATACCTCGAAAGTTTTTATGAGCTTCTCAAGGCAACATACGGCAGCACCATATCATCTGCGTAACTAATATTATGTATTCAGATGCACACTGTCTATGTGAAAGCCGAATACGCATATTACTGAGCGCCTCTATGAGGTCGTTTACATAAACATTAAATAATACCTATCATAATTGTATACGATAATTTCCAGGTTTGTGTATATGTGTATGTTGTAATTATAATTAGAAAGTATCCTCGATATGATGGTGACATTGTAAAATAAACAAAACAAAATAATGTATCTTGCAATTTTATCCTTATTCATCTATTAATCTCAACACTCCGTTTGACTCCCGTGAGTGTTCCCATAATAACTTTAACACATCGAAATTTTCATGTGCACAAAAAGACATAAATAAAACTCAATATCAAAGAGATTCGTTGAAAGCTTTCCATACATCAAAGCTGCCAAGAGCAACCTTTTCTAACCGTCACGAATGGTCATGAATCGAATCGTTATGAACTTAAAAATAAGTGGGTGTTACATTTTCATTAACGTTATGGAAACTGTGGATAGTGATTAGTTCTTTTTGTAAATATGGAATACGTGAGGTGTAACTAACGTACAGTGGTTAAAAAGGGTTTTAATTTAAAAAATATACAGTTAAACAAAACAAGCACAAGAAACAGAAATATAGTGTGGTGTATTTCTGTTTATAACCACCATAACAAGATTTAAGGAACAAAAAAAAAGGACCCAATGTTTGTATGATCTGCAAATAGTGGTTTCGGAGTTTGGATATTTTCTGTGTATAATATTGTATGTATTTACAAAATATAAAATTTCATATTACAAGCTCTGCTTAGTTTGAGAATAGATGGCGTTGTGTGTCAGATGTTCTAAAATATTATATTATTTTATTATTATACTTCTACTATTTAGCGAAAATGTATAGTAACACTAAATATAATAATAATAAATATTTATTTGCTTTAAACATGTGTAGTTTACAGGAAATGAATCCTAAACAGTTCAATTGGTTAGTTGTTGTGTATCTAAATATAAATATAAATTGATTGAGGGTATATTTTGACAATAGTAATTAAATTAGTTTTATGAATAACACAAAATTCATCCATATAACAATATAATTATATGGGCTAGGAATGTTTGCTATAAAAATGTAAAAAAATAAAAAATAAAATAGAATGTCAGAATTAAATATCAAAATGAAAAAAATAAAAAAATCTATAAAATGTATCTCAAGATAAATAGTTACAGCTAAAGACATAACCTTGTAAAAAATATATATAATTAATCAATAATATAACAAGCTTTAATAGCAACTGAATTATAAACTTTAAAAGAGTTCCACTTTATACCTCCTGACTATCACTTAAGGCTCCATCCTTAAGTGATAGTCATTTAAACTACATATTCAAACAAAACAATACAACTAGAAGAAGGTAAAAAAAATCTCAGATTAGTTAGTTAGGTTGTTCCAAGTTAAGCTTAAAAATCAATTATAGTTTAAAAACTAAAAAAACACGATTTTATAACTATGTGAACTAAAAAGTCAAAAATAATTTCCATAAGTTCAAAAAGAAAAATAGTAAAATAGATCTCAATTGTTGTAAAAATATTTTGTTGACAGATATTGGTATAGGTAAAGTTATTTATTATATTACAAAATACCTTAAAAAGCACCGAACGCTCTTTTACAATACTGTTTTTAATTTTTAAACTACAATTTATTTTTGCGTTTCTAGTCATTAATGATATTTTAATTAATAATATTTTTTCAATCAGACCAAAAAAGTAACAAGTAAGTAAGTCCGTATGCTTGAGCATTCACCTCTTAGTACGTAGCAAAATACACTACCGTATTTTTAGGTATGGAAAAGCCGTTAATCCTGAAGATCTTGATCAGGATAATCGGCTAAATTTATTAAATTATTGTACTGTCATTGGTGATTGATAAGTGTGCGAAGTTTTAATTTTCCTATTTAAGAACTGTTTGCGAAAACGGAACAATAAATGAAAACCCTTTTAGAAACTACAACTCAATTCAGTAATGAAATAAACATGCAGTTTGGGATGGATAAATGCAGGACAGTACATATTATAAAAGGCAAAGTAAAACCGGGAAACTATGCAGTTTACAATACTGGTATTATAGAAGCTATGTAACCTACAGACCTATATAAATATTTAGGATACCATCAACTTAAAGGACTCGATCACACAGTAACTAAAGATACACTGAAATCAGAATACCGTAGGAGAATTGTCGCACTATGTAAGTCACAATTATCTGGTAAACACAATAACCTTCACCCAAAATCAGCTATAGAAAGACCCACCATCAAAAGACAGAAAGGAGGCAGGGGCCTAATAGACATCCAAAAGCTTTGGCTTTACAAATAAATAGGTTAAGAACATTTTTCTACACAAAGTTTCACACCAGCAATATTCACAAAACCATTATCCTAAATGACGCTAATTACACACCACTTAACTTATGCGCTCAGCAAAGCACCCTTATGACTTAGAAAAGCCCACATTAATACAACAGCGTTTAACAAGTGGCTACAAATTGTTGCCTGTGCTTGTTCCCTGAAACTGAAGGCTTTATAATAGCTATACAAGACCAAACCATCAACACCAAAAACTACAGAAAATATATTATTAAAGAGCCCACTCTTACAAACGACAAATGCCGCCGATGTCATACCCAATCTGAAGCTATACAGCACGTAATAGGAGCATGCACAACACTCGCATAAAAAGACTACACTCACAGACATAATCAAGTTGCAAACATTATTCATCAAAAACTAGCACTCAAACACTCACTCATACGAGACACCAAAATTCCTTATTAAAAATATAAACCACAAACTATCCTAGAAAATTACACGCACAAAATATCGCTATACTTACAGATAAACGATACATTTTAATAGCCTAACCCTACAAGACAAGAAAAGGAAAATCACATAACTTATAGATATTTCAGTCCCGAACACACATAATGTACAAAAAACAATATCCGATGAAATAAGCAAATATGCTGACCTGAAAGAAGAAGTCTCAGAATATGGAAACAACATAACGTCAGTATCATCCCCATAGTCCTCTCCACGACTGGTATCATTCCAAACCATCTTCTCCATAGCCATAAACAACTAGGTTTATTAGAATTCTTTTATATAAGTTTACAGAAAGCCTCTATATTAAACACATGTAGAATCGTTAGAAAATTTATGCGGTTAGATAACACCACACCAACATAACGTACACACCAAATGCTGTATTTACTTGGTTTAGGCCAGCTAAAAGCTGAGAAAATGAAAATTAAAACGCAAAATAATAATAACACGACTGGTATTATTCCGAAACATAGACATCATAGTTTAAAACTCCTTGATCTGAAACCCAATGCGCCTTCAAAAAGCTACTATATTAAACACTTGCAGAATCGTAAGAAAATTGCAGCAAATAGACGAACAAATACACAACGCAATAGACGAATAGACCTAATAAACTTATCTCAAGATCCCGTGGAATTTACTTGACTTAGTCCGTAAATGTCACTTAAATACTACCAGCGAAAGTTGAGAAAGAACAAATTCAACATACAAAAAAAATACCACATTCACACAACGCCATCTAGTTCCACACTAAGCAGAGTTTGTACATGGGTACCCAGACCAAATCAAACATTAAATGTTCATGTACACAAATGTTAGACAGCAGTCCGTCACACAAACCACTACGCCATCCGGTAGTCAAAGTTAATAAGAGCATAGTAAAAAGCGTGTTAAATAGGCCCATCGAGGTCGATTTCAAACTTAAATTGACTCAATTTATATTTGTTATGAATAAATTAATTGTAAAAAAAAAAACAATCTTTTATCATCAGACCCTGGATATCATATAGCACCAGAGTACTCACTAAGGCAAAATAAAGAACCCAAACTCTCTGGGTACATCTCCATAGGAACATCTTAATAAGATAACTTATTAAGATGTTCCTATGGGCGTCATTGTTATATTGTTACTGAAAAAAAAAATATGTACATCAAATTTTAGCAATATGGTTTTAATTTGGGAAGTTTTAATTTAGCTTTCAAGATTCTTGCCAAACCATCATGCAAACATAAAAACATAGCAAGTAAAAATAAAAGCTTGTAAAAAGTCAAATTCATACTCAAAATCGTAAAATATGACGAATTTAAAATTATGATAACATTGTTTTGTTTGTAGGATCTTTTAAATATTAAACCTATTTACATAATAAAGCGTAACAAAATTTTCAAATTTAAGTACAGTTAAGTTTTATGCTATATTTTATTCAAAGTCCGATGCATATAAACAAAAGGTAATGTTATTTATCTTAATAGCCAGGACAATAGCAATAAGTTATTTGTTTTACAATAATAACTAAACACAACTTTACAAGTATAATACTTAAGAATTATTATAATATTATACAAAGCAGTTGGCCAACCAAACTTGTTTAGGGAATTTATTACAGCAACATGCGATAAAATTACATTATTTGTTTAGTTTTACGATCTTTTTCAAGCAATCTTACACAATATTTTTGACTTGTTGGTAATTTAGAATAACTCTGAAAAATATTTAATCAGATCGGTTACTTGATAATTTTGTTATTTAAATGTTTTTAGGTAAATATACCTACATAAACTCATGTCTTTTTCCTCCACGGGAAAGTCTGAGGTGCATTAAAAACGCCCACATTTTACAGACTAAAATTCTAGTTCTATTAACATTATAGGGGTCAAGCGTATTGCCATCACCCGCCACATTCACGTCTAAAATAAACATACCTCTCATTTAAAAAGATAAATTCCAAAGTCACAGAATAAATGACCGTGCTCATCACACGATATTTGTGGGCCCTGAGTGGGAACCGAAGCCATGACTTTCAGGATCGCTAACCACTAAAGTTAAAAAGAAATAGTTACGCATCGACTAAGCCCCGCACCCTGACGAATCATACGTACTTTCGTATGAAACGATATATTTCGTACAATCTGATTGATCAGGGGACGGGGCTTGACTAAGGAAAAACAGACCCGTCCGTCCGAAAGGGATAACGAAGTGTTATATTGGTACTTTAAACTGACTCAAATTTCAAAAATGAAGTTAAAAATAACTGACTGTCAAGTCATTAGCTGAAGCTGGTCATTAACTGTACTACAACCTTAGCTATCTGGAATCTCCATGCATATGAATTAGATTAAAGTTACAGCAAATTAATGTAACTAATTAGAATAACCGGACACAAATTACAACAATGCTGTTTAAATCCTCCATTATGTTTATAATGTGCTAATATTTTTAATCAACTTCAAAAACGGGAGAAGGTTCTCGATTAGCTTGTATGTTTTAATGTGTTTGGACCTGCTTGTTCCGAAAGAAAAGCAGAAATTGACTGGAAAAAGATAAAAATTAATGAATAATAATAATTTTCCATTTGTGTTGCGTCATGATCGCAAAATGCAATCATGACGCAACACACATTGATTAGGCTGATAGGCGGGGGAGGCCTTCTTTCCCCGGGATAGAGCCTGGCTAGACGCGGCGTCGATTCGGGGGGGACCTGAAATAACATGGTCTGGGTCCTCCTCAGAGGCGCCTGAGACCGGCTGTCGGGGTGTTTTTTAGTGGAAACACCACGTACTCCTGGCTTCTGCGTCCCCGAAGAGCCGCAGCTCCGAAGGGATTTTCCACCCCGTCAACAAAAAAAAAACAAAAAAGGTCAAAACCTCGATTCCAAAGAGAAGCCTATAACCAACAGTGGACTATCAAAGACCGTTGCTGTGGTATATGATTATGATGCTTTCGCAGACAGATAAAAAGTCTGAAAAATAATGTCATACATTAAAATAGCAAGTACAGAATTTATGCATTTAACAAACAAAATCGTTATATGGAAAACAAATGTTATTATCACATTTTCTAAAAATAGCTATATTCACTACACATGTTGTACAAATAATTTCATACACAAGTTCTAAAATGATTTTCTCTTAACATGAGGGTTAGCGAGTGTCATGTGATTTTAATTACGAGCCGACGGATGCTGCAGCTACGAATATTCTCCTGTGTATTATATACATATATTATATGTATATGGATGCTAGTATTCTCATTGAAATGTTAACATTCAACAATTCGTAGTCTAGACGACAGAATAATGAATATATTTATTTTGTAAGCCCGTTCGTAAATAGATGATAATGTTGGTTTTTATGTTTAGTATCTTATAAGAGGGGTCTGATGTGAAGTAAGTAGACGTGTCGTTAGAAACTTAAATATTTACGGCTAGGTGATTCAGTCACGATAAGTGACTATCACACGGAAAGAAAAAATAGCTTTAGTGTCAATGGTAAAAATAGTCTAAAAATAAATGCACTCCCACACTTCTCGTATATAAATAAATTATAAATTTATTCTTCTCAAAAAATAAACTAGTTTAAATATGTTACTTACTCCTCCTCCTTCCACTCTCAGATTTGCAATATCAAGGGATAGCTTCTTCGTCCTATTCGTTACCCCATTCTTTATCTTATTTCTTTACCCCAATAAGAGTTAGCAACAGGCAGGCGACTAGTGACAGAAGAAATAAGCCAAAATCCTTAGTAATGTGGCAATAACTACTAAAATGAATGAATTAATAAAATGAGAGTTAAGAAAACTGAATGAAAACTATAATGGTGATTGATCCGTCTCAAATAGGATATATATGTTTCAAATTAAAAGTTATAACTATTAAAGTTTATTCCATGTTGTTGACTTGAGAAGTTAAGCTTATTATGTTATAAACCGATCAATAAGAAGCAGATGGTAGATCTCCAACATATGTGATCGTTCAATATAAGATGTGACATAAAAATATCGCATGACGTCGGAATAGCACAGCATTTTAGCACCTGGTCTATTCATATGCAAATGCTTAAATTATAAAGAGGACACAGTCTGCTGCAGGCTGAAGTTGCAAGGTTTGTTTGCTGTGTACAAAACTTTATTTTTATGGTCCTGGAAGAAATAAGTTGCTTGATATAAAACAAAGTACTGCAAAGACACTGTCTGGTTTCTTTGTTTGTGTTCCTGCTTTTATTTTATTGTTAGTTGTGAAATATTTTTGTCTAAACATGAACATAAAATATTAAGAATTTTTTTTGCCATAAAATCTCGTCTCATAAAAGGGAAGGATACTAAATAAACTTCCAATTAAAATACGGTAAAAAAAACGAAAGTAGATCTCGGTTCTTAAGAGAGTCCTAATTATTCTCCTAGCTGCGCTCCTTGAGATTACCGACGGTTTATCGGCCCACAGAAACATTACATCTTTTTTTTTATAAAAGTAGCCTATGTGTTAATCCAGAATGATGATGATGAACCATTTTTTTTTAAATTGGTACACTCACAAATTTTCGCCTTTATAATATTAGTGTGATCAATACACATTTTGCACTTTCACTTTTTAATGTAAAAATATACCACAGTGAATTCGTACTATACACTTACAATTTCAATTTCAAATAAGCGCGTCGATCTAGCTTCTATTAACAAGAAATAGTTTGGTTAATAACATCACGTTCGACTATGATTGTGAGAAAATCTGACCCATTCTGTTAGATTAGGTTGGCAGTATTCTACTTGTTGGCCGACTTTACTTGAAAATTTTAACTACTACGGTATTATGGATAGCTGAAAGTCCAGAAGGTTTCTACATGAATATTAAGAATAGCAGGCATTTGCTACATACATTAGTAATTGCATAAATAGATGACAGCATCTATTTATGCAATTACACTGAACATGAACAAAGGTTCATGAATATTGAAATCTGAACGTTTGAGAAAATATGCTTTCAAACCGCTCTGGACGAATATGAGGCATTGATGGAAGGTTAAAATAGTCTATGTTTAGTAATATACAGGTGTGTATTTAACCAAAATACATAATTTTATTGTATTATTTCGTTGGGTACAGTATTTTGTCAATATTTAATTTTATAATGTGTTCTACTACCTGTGCGAAGCCGGGGCGGGTCGCTAGTTTATCATAAAAAAGTACGCATAAGCCGCCAGTCATAAATGACCAGAAAAGAAGTAAAATTATAAGTATGCATTAATAACCATAACTAAGAATAATATAAAGTTATTACGTATATTAAATAGTAATCCATATTTTTATGAAGTATAGATAACATGAACAAAGGAATTGTCGTCAGCAAATTTGCATTTACGGGCACTCTTCCAAGTTTACGATTGTAATCATTTTGACGACCAGTTCTGTGTGTCAGATTGTTTCACCAATTGAAACGAACTCCCTTCACATAAAGTTGTTTTATAAGATTTAATAACAATAATACAAATCTGTGTAACAGTTTCCCTCAGAACCTTATTAATGGTTTGAATGTGGAACACGATCTTTAAATACGTTACATTTCGATGATTTGGAATAATTTTCATAGTAGTATATTATCTCTCTTGCAAGCAATATATTGGATGCATGCATATACATGCATGAATCAAATATATCCGGCAATAAGCCGCGGGAAGTCATTAGATGTGGGCAATAAGGAACTGGTTGTTGTGGCGAACTTTGGGGAGGCCTATGTCCAGAAGTGGACGTCTTTCGGCTGAGATGAGGTAAATATTACTTGCCTGTTGGTCTAGTACTTACCTAGTTATCCTGACTTTAAGCATGAGATTTGTATTCTGTTCCCATCTAAGATTAATAATTTTGTAATAAACTGGACTATTTGTTCTGTAACATATTTTATTTCTTAACCTCCTTTCTAAGGAGCCTATGTCCAGCAGTGGACTACTAAATATGATGAAATTTAATTGTGTATGTGCTAAAGAAGTATATAAGTATGTTAAATAGCAGTTTGGTTCCTATAGTCAGGCTCTTCCTAATTTGGGATCAATGACCGGGTGTGGGACGTGTCAGTTATTTCAGGTATTGAACGTGTCATTAAGAGATCTTAAACATTTTTTTGATATTTTTCAGAGTTTTGTTTAAGGTTAAATAATGTACTTCTTCCTCTTTTTTATCTTCATCGCAATCCTAATCTATTTTTGCTACTTCATGTTCATATTTGGACACATTTATGGTAACATTACTAGATGGATTCATACTATAAAAATGTAAAATACATAATACTTATAATATTCCTTACAATCATCAACACTCATACACAATGTTGATATGTAGGAAAAATAACTTCTTACAGGCAACCTTTCACATCATCAGCCTATCGCAATCCATTGCTGGACATAGGCCTCTCCCATTGCACGCCACTTAGATCAAATCGTCACTCTACCTGGCCTGTGGGCATCCTACACTACGTTTGCCGAGACGCGGTCTCCACCCAAAAACTCGTTTTACCCAACGGTTCTGCGGCTAATACGGCCAGCCCACTGCCACTTCAACTTGCTCATGCGGTAGGCTATGTCGGTGAATATACAAAAATGAAAATAAATATAAATAGATTAATGGATAGTTTATAACTAAAACCAACTTAAAGAAAATACTCTTATTACTGTTATCATTAAGAGTCAAATTAAAAAACACTGTTCAAAGGACAATGAAACAAGTTACCTTCACAACAGCGTCTAAATTCATTATTCAATCATTTTCAAGATGTCCTAAAAATACATTATATTTTGAGGACCCGTGGATTATCGTGGAATTATTAAGGAAGCAAAAGCTTATAAGGGGTTTTTGGGTAGGTACGTCTTTCAAATATGTTATGTGGCTTTCCTGACTTTCATTAGGCTCATAAATATTTCAGATGCGCTATTTCGCTTTTAAATATGATGTACCTGTGCATTTAGTGACCCTTGGAGTTTATTGTTTAGTAAACTAAAAGATTTATTTATTTTTAAAATCAACAAACAATCTTAGTTTTATAAAAGTTTGAAAGTAGGTTTTTAGTTCATGTTATCATTTACGATTTATTTAATGTTACTAAAATTTTCGTATATAAATTTGACTGCCACTATACTATATCTTCTTAGTCATGTGCTCATTGCAGTCAGAGGTGACATACGGCCGCTTTGCTGCTGTTGCATACTGCTAGTTATGATTTATAAGTGGACAGAGTTTCCATTAAAGCAGACTGGCAGATAATGCCTATGGCATTAAGTCCATCTTTGTAATTTTTTTATGCATAAAGACTTTACATATGATAAAATAAAGTAGCTTTTTTTTGTTGTACGTCTAAATCTTTTAAACTAAGCATCAGATTTTAATGCAGTTTTCACTAATAGAGAGTGTGTTTCAAGAGGAAGGTTTATATGCATGCATATTATAGTAGACAAAATCTTTTTAAAAACATGGTTTCCGCGCTTACATTGCAAACATTGGCTTCAAATAAATGTACTACGGAATTGTATATCTTGAAAAGATCTACATAAAGTCTGTAATTGTATATGTCTATCTCCTAAGGATAACCCACAGTAACAATTTTTATCTTTTAAATATTACAATAAATAATGATATTTTACGAAGCTATACGTTAGATACGTTGTGCATTTAATGTAGATTAAAATAGCTCATTACATCATATTATCAAAATGCATATTTTAGAAGATATTAGAGGTTTAAAATGCGGGGGCAAAGCAGCCGTCGCCGCTTCGGGTCGTACGTCCATCGCGGGTGGCAGCGGCTGGCAGTATCGGAGCGGGATTATAAATATTGCATATAAATATGTCCAGATGACCTGTAGTGTAGTCCTATCATAATAATAGTATAATTAATTACTGTACACTGACATCACATTAGTTATATTAGTAGTATCTACATTGCATCCGTACGAAGCCGTTGCGGATAGCTAGTTAAATAAATAAATAAAATCATCTTATAAAATACGAATAACGAGATGGCTTTTTTTAACGATACTGTTTAAATTGTCTAATGCAAGACATAGGCCTCTCCTTAGAAAGAAGGTTTTGACCTACTATACCACGCCGCCTAGACGTGTTGGTTTGTATCAAGTTGCCTTGTCTTTGCAGTGCTGTTACAGGATGAATAGGGCTGGTGACATTCTGTTTTTTTAATCCATTACTTTATCCGTTTAATAAATATTTTACATTAAATCATCTCAATAAATATTTTCATAAATTGTATGTAGTGTACACTTGTATTTTGTATCTAACTTGGTTTCTAAGCAAGTACAAAAAATAAAAATAAAATGCGTCCACCACATTCGTTTCATTCACATAGACTTAGTTAATTTAGCTTAATTTATTTAGCTGTTTCATGTTTCAATGTATTAAACCGTAAATATAAACCCCAATGATCGTTAAAATTAATAGTTTAAATAACATAAACGATGGGTAATTTTAATTAAAAACTTTACACTTAATGAAGTATTTAGTGCGAGCGTATAAAGCAAACCTAAAGGGACTTTTCAAATAATAACTGTTAATTGCTTTAGCTATTTTGGTTAGAGTTAAGAACCTTGAAACAATTAGACTTGGGAATTACGATGTTAAGTTTATTGAACAGTTTTCTCAAAACTATTTAATTTATTAGATTCGAAAAGTTTTAAATAATTTATTCCCTTAAAGCATTTTGTATAATGCTAAACATTTAATTAGGCTATTCAAGTATTTGAGAGATCTGGGTTTAAATACTGCTGTTATGATAAAGATAGTGAAGGAAATTTATTAAACTTCAAAAGATACTTAAATACGGTATAAGTAATTAAGGCTATTTAATTTGCCTTAATGTCAGAATAGACTTAAATACTAATATAATTCAAATGAACACAGCGCTAATTTAAAGTTTTATCATTTCTGTCAACAGGCAGTTCGTTCGGCAGTGACAGGTATGCGAACCTGATCTGTTAGATCTATTGTGAACATTAGAAACATCCCCTTCTCGTCAGCCAGCCTGTGACCACGGCCGGTGCAACCTGGTCGAAACGTCAGGCAAACCAGAGGTATGTAATACCCTAAATAAGAGATCGCGTTAATTCCCGTTAAATAATATTAATTATCATGGAACGCGAAAGTTTAAAAGTTAGTATCCCCTTCTCGATTGCTTAATTAACTTTACTTCATGGGCCTTGATTAAATCCCTAAAAGAGGCACCACTTATTTATTTATTTGTCTATTCTTCAATGACTTCTTGACTGCATGGATGGACGCAGTGGTTTAAGCGGTCACCTCGCTTCTTTCTACTGCGCTGAGTTTTGTATGTAAGTCTGATCCCCACATGGGACGACACTTTGTGTGATCAGCAAATTATTTTTCTGAGTCTGGGTGTTCTTTGTGAATGCTTCATGTATGTGTTTACAGTCTCCTGCGACACAGGATTTATTCCTAGTGTGTGAGTTGTCTTTTTAAAAGAATAAATTCAGTAGTAAAGTATTCAGTTAAACACTAATTGATACTAACATAACAAAACTAAAGTTTCTTGTTTTACACGTCATCAATACACATATAGCCCTAAAATAGAAGTGACGCTACGAAAATTCGCATAGCGCTAAAAATTGGTATAAATGTTCGGAACATCATTATAAATAAATGCTGGAAAGTCCCCATCAATTCCGTACCTAATTTTTTTTTATTCAAGGTCTAAAATCTCAAAAGTAGGTTTTTCACGTGTTTCAGCAAAACCATAAGTTTTATCATAACATTGGGTCAGATACAAATAGTAGATCTTAAAATTATGTACAAGAAATGTCTCTATACTTTTTTCCTATCTAAATTGACCGGGCCATTGTTTCAGTACGATTTAAATGATTTTTATGTGTGATGTATCGGATAAAGTATTGATTATAGATTGCTAAATAAAAATATATGCTTCAAAATATCACGCTACGACTCGTAGAAGCGAAGCTCTCGCTACAAATACACGTGACAATACGAGAAACGGCCATTTTTTTAGATATGAGAAAATTACGTTGGGTAACCAATATTTAATTAACTTTTAGGTACTTATGTTATCTACTGGTCCAACGTAATCTCTAAGGGCTGGACAAATTTAACAAAAAAATATTAAAAAAATTGTTTAAGTTAATTTACTTCTAAGGATTCATACACAAACTGCAAATTGTCGACGGTAAAAGCAATTACTTTAGGCATCTCAGAGCTGGAGATCTGACTCTATTCTTTGATGACTCTCTCCAGCGGCTGTCAATGGGTGCTGATGCCTTTTTCGTTAACAATGAGCCAATCGTTTATATGAAGGGGTAGAAGCAACTTTTCTAGTAAGTTATGTTCTTTGGCACACAGTTTTTTCACGTGTGTGTGAGATACGATCAAAATGTTTAACCATTATTCAAACACAACGCATTCAATATAATGTTGTCTCTAAATTACAACGTTCATTTATGTCTGCTTTTAGCACTCAGCGCGATTGAGACGAAACGAGCCGAATTTTTAAATGTAAATTTCAGTTCATTTGATTTGGAATATTGAGTTTGGATTACGGGAGGTTACTTAAAAATACATTAGCAATTTTATTTTTCTTTCAGTCGAATGTATTAAAGGTTCATTCTGTTCGTTCCCTTTTCAAAATGACGATATAATTAGTTGAGTTTCCTTTTTATTAGATTTCGATGGTATATACGAGTATATTTTTTATGGAATTGATGGGCAAACGAGCACTTGGGTCACCTGATAATAAGTGACTACCATCGACGATGGACATCTGCTATTCAAGAGTCACAAATGTTGCTGCCCTTTGAGTCCCGCCATTAGAATCATGGGGAGGAATGGATGGTGGTTTGAGCTCTGTTAACCTTACTTACTAGATGAAAAGATTTATCTATTTTATGTTTAATTGAACTTTATTTACCTTAGTTTTTGACGATCGGATGGCGTAGTGGTTTGTGCAACGGACTGCTATTCCAAAGGTCGCGAGTTCGATTCCCACTCAAGTCAAACATTTGTGTTCATGAAAATTTAATGTTTAATTTGATCTGGGTGTTTCTATGTATTTACAAAAAAAGTATATATGTATTTATATCAGTTGTCTAGTACCACAGTAGTATATTAGTTAAGTTTAGTTATGGGAGAGGCCTATGTCCAGACAGTCCTATCGCAGTGGACTGCGATAGGCTGATGATGATAAGGATTTCATATGTGTACTTATTATACTACTGTTTGTTTTTCAAAAACAAAATAAATAAAAAATCCGTGTGTTGTCGTGGGACACCCGATAGGAACGAAGTTGTGACCGATCGTCACAACTTCGTTCCTATCGGGTTAAAACTGATTCGACACCATTTAAATTACAACGCCATCTATGAAAGCGGCTATTACCTACATAATTTTCAGTTGGTTTCTAATTAAAACAATTTATACATTGGTAAAATCTCCTTGAGAAATGATTTCCTATCTATTCGATAGATGGCGCTGAATGACTGACAAGTGACAATTCAAAATAAATACTGAGATGAAAAGTAATGATTTCCTATCTATTCGATAGATGGCACTGAATGACTGACATAAAAAGTGTCGTTACAACTTCTCGTGAGAATTTTTTCCGTCTAGCCCCCTTTCACAACGCGCGATAATGAACTTCGTTCCAAAAAAAAAAAAAAGACAGCCAGTTTATTGTGAGGCCGTGGTGTCACTCCGGTGGAGCCTGGCCCATATATCTTTTTTTTTTTAATACAACTGCATTATAATTATATGTGTCGCGGGGGACTTTACAAACATACATGAAACGGACACAAAGAACACGCAGACTTAGAACAACAATTTGTGGATCACACGAAGTGTCGTCCTACGTGCGGATTGAACCCACAACACTCAGCGTAGTAGGTAGTAAGCGGCGCGTGTAGCGACTGCTTAAACTACTACGCCATCTGTGCAGTTACTTTACGAGTATGCCGAGTCATAGCTCTGTCACAATTAAACGTTTTCAGTCTAAGCATAACAGTTCAAGGAGAAACAGTCTGCAAGTACATTGTAAATCACATCACAGATTCTCACCTCTTAAAGAGCAATCCAATATATCTCACAACATCTCAGCTATAAATTATACCGTCATGAACATCTGTTCCCTCGATTTTTTGTGATAATTATTTATTAAAAATATGCACCACGTCGCAGGTGGACGTTTAAAGCCGGCTAGTGGTATGAATAATTCATGCAGTGCCAACTCAAGGAATCTCTTTACATTTTATTTATCATATACAGACGGCGCTGTATCACCGAAAACGTCATTTGTTACAAGATTTTCTTGTAATGATGATATATTGTGACGACAGTGTGTTTAATAGAGTTATTTATAGTTTAGTTAGTTATTTTTTAGTTTAGTTAACTTTATCATAATAACTAATATATCATTAAATGTTCTTGTAACCTGCTTAATGACGATAGCTTCCTTTCTTGCAAAGCAAAGAGGAGCAAATGAGTTAAACTACCGATGGGCAACAATAATATTTACTAGAAATCATGTGACGATCAAAGTTTTACTGTTTGGTTTTAGTTTAATGATCAGTGTAACTTGAATGTTCATTGTATAGATTTTTTAACCATGGCAGATCAAAATATATAAAACTAGCTTTTGTCCAAATGTAAAAGTAGCTTATGTCTTTCCTCAAGAACCAAACTATCTCCCTACCAAATTTTATCTAAATCCGTTCAGCGGTTATTTATTACCCATACAGACTTCCACAGCGATTGTCAGCCCCTTAAAGAATGATTTCTGTGATAAAAACTATCCTATGTCCTTTTCCGGGATTTGGACTATCCCTATGGCAAATTTCATCTAAATCAGTTTAGCGGTTGAAGCGTGAAGAGGTAACATACATACAGACAGAAAGATAGACAGACACACTTTCGCATTTATAATCTCAAAATAAAAAAATATAGGATAGGACTCTATAGATATGTAGCCTATGTAGCTGTTTTAAAATTATATTAAACTTTAAATCACATGTTGTTCAAAAGTTCTAATGTCTATATGTAAATCTTTAGTATTTAAATAATATGATCTGCTTCCACCCGCAATATTTAATTGTTATTTTTTCTTTACATATAAATATATAGATATTAGCAGACTCCTCTCCAGATTGTCTTAAATTGTTCGCTTTTCTACAAAACGTTTGCAAAATTTGTTAACTACATGTTTCAGAGATAAAACATGATAATGTAATTACGTGTTAATGAAACAAATAAACACAACTTATTTCTACTAACAAAGATCCTATGACCACGCTGTTTCTTCAGTAATTGTCTCGTTAATTGTACTAAAAACAAACAGTTTGGGTGAAAGTAAATATCTACGGTACGTGAAATAAATGTAGGTATAGACTTTGTGGTTTATTTTGTCCCTTAAAACCTTCTGGGATATCATACATCTCCTATCCCTTAATAAAGTTGTTACCGTTAAAAAAAGAAAATCCTTTTTACATTACTTTTTAATGTGTCCATCAAACTTATTATTTCTTCATCTTAATGCGTTTACGAGGACTGAAACTGATGTATACCACAGAACTGATTGTTGTTATAAATCCATCATTTAAAATAATGATGATGATATTTATTTCTGTAAGTAAATCCTTTTAGATATTTTTACTGTCGGATCCCCTGATGGTAAGTGAATACCGTCGCCAACGGCCACTTGGAACTAGCAGTCAGGTCTGGGGCTCCAGTAACCTCACTCACTCGGTAAAAAGCAATGGAAGACTTGCTTAACACCGGCTTAATATGAGGCCGTGGTATCACTCCGGTTCCTGGCCCATTGTGTCGAAGCACGGTCAATGATCACACGGTAAATCATCAAGAATATTTATCAATGACACCGTAAATACACACACCTTTCCCTTACTATTTCGTCAACAGTATCCTGAACATGGTCTCTAGTCGGCTGGACTGTAGTTACATCAATCGTTGCTGCGCAATTGCGTACGGAATGGCGCAGCAGTGATTGTAGTGTGTCTCATTTGTGTCTTTTATGTATGTCTATTTTTCTTTGTTTTGTGGCTTGTTTTATATATATACTGTACCAACACTAGTCCCTAAAAATATTGTTACTAACAAAATTAACACCATGGTCTGAAATAAACAGTTTTCGGCTCGAATTCGTATATTTATTTATTTACAACTTCATGCACTTGTGTACATCGGCGGACTTAATACCCTTGGCATTCTCTACCAGCCAACTTTTGGGTGGTGTAGAAATCATATAAGGTAGGTGCACTAAGGTTACAGTTATAACAGTAGTTATAAAGTTTTAACTACACACATACATAAATATACATATACTAGCTGACCCGGTAAACGTTGTATTGCAAAACAAAAAAAAAATTAGGGATGGGTCACCCTTACCATTTAGGGGTGTGAAAAATAGATGTTGGCCGATTCTCAGACCTACCCGATGTGCACACAAAATTTCATGAGAATCGGTCAAGCCGTTTCGGAGGAGTACGGGAACGAACATTGTGACACGAGAATTTTATATATAAGATAAATATAATCAGCAACAGCCTTTAACAGTGGTTTTGGCCTACTATGTAAATATAAATACACATAAATATATACATAATATATATATATATATATATATATATATATATATATATATATATATATATATATATATTTATACAAGCACACTGTAAAAAGGGAAGTGTAATATTGAATAGGTATGAGTATGAAGAGTATTTATAAATGAAATCTTTATTATAAATAGGCTGGAGTTGGTACATCGTATTTCCACACCACCCACCAGCAGGCACAAACATAAAATTAATGTAAATATAAAATAATCAATGAACAACTTATGAAATACATGATAAATGTCTGAACTTAATTCAGAAATCCCAGTTCTCCCAAACATATTCGATCGTATATAAACCTGGATTACACAAACAAAGAAAGGGTCATTTATTAGCACAAATAAACCCCGAGACGAGAAAAAAATGTGACTTAAGCTTGAATGATAACTGCATAAGACTGTATCCCGTACAAATACTAATAGAACTTACTTAAGATGGTGTGGTACAAAAAATGTATGGAGCGATTTGCTAAACATTTTTTTAAATTAAATCTTTGTTTGAAATACACTAAGAAAATGCTTTACTGCGAGAGTAGTGATCGAAATACTGTTTTGGAAGCAACTAACCATTTTTCTAAGTTTCTATCCGTCCAAGAACATGGTATTACATCGGCCATAACCTTTCTTAATAAAATATTTCCTTCCTTTATTGAATACAAAAAAAAATCTTATTAAATCCAAATAGCAGTTCTAGAAATTATCATGTTTACATTAACATACCACCATACAACAAAACTAGCTTTGTAACATTGTACGTAGGTTGGTTCCCCGATTTGGCATTTCAAATTTGTTCAGAAATCTGTTTCGAATCTTTAATTTTAATGATTTAATTAAAAGAAAATAAGCTTTTGCATGCAGCGTAAATGCATGTCTTATTTATAGGAGAGGGCTCCTGTAAATAAGACATGCATTTACGCGGTCATTGATATTTATACCACACAGCCTTTGTATTCAGTATTCCTAACACGTCGTAGTTACTAACGGCACTTCGCATTAGCGCTTTCATTTTTCTTTTATCCTTTATTATGACGTGACGTGTAAGTCATTAATTAGTTACTCGCTTTATAATATTATTATTATTATTTTATGGTATAAGGGGGCAAACGATCATACGGGTCATCTGATGGTAAGCAACTACCGCTGCCCATAGACACCTGCAACTCAAAAGTCACAAGTGCGTTGCTGCCCTTGGAGTCCCTGCCGCTCGAGTCAACAGGAGGGGGGATTTGGGCTACGGTAACCTCACTCACTCAGTGAAAGGCAACGTAAGAATTGCTTAACACCGGTTTTCTGTGAGGCCGGGGTATCACTCCGGTTGAGCCGGCCCATTCGTGCCGAAGCATGGCTCTCCAAAAAAGTAACAGGAAGCCGTTGTTAGATTGTAAATTGAAGACCATTCATTCCTTTTATTGACCATTGAAAATTAGAGTACATTTTATTGCTAAAAATAATTGTATTGATTAACCTAATTTTTGTAGTTCCCAAATCTGATATTGGATTAAATTTCACTTGGTTGTAGTTATGACTGCACGGATGGCGTAGTGTTTTAAGCGGTCGCCAAGCTGATTATTACTACGCTGAGTTTTGTTGGTATGATGTGACAGTGAAAGTGTCGTCCCATGCTCCACATGTCATCTACAAATTGTTGTTCTGAGTCTGGATGTTCTTTGTGTCCGTTTCATGTAAAGTCCCCCGCGACGGGACATATTCTTAATGCGGGAGTTGTCTTTAAAAAAAAACCTTAATGTAAGGACACGTCTGTTCGTATGACCCCTTTCATCATCAAGTAGAAACCTACAAAAAGAATTATGTTCTTTTTCCGCTGTTATACGAAACTTTCAAACACTATTTTTTTCTTAAGAAAATATTGTGAAACTTAATACATTTCTGATACGAATACAGAACATCGTGGCTACTTCTTAAAAGCACATAAAATACTTGCTTTCTAAAAATAAATGTAACTATTTCTGGATACTTACCTCATTATAATGTATTTCCTTTAATCTTTTATTGCTAATATCAACCTATTCCAAAGAATAATGAGAAATTTACCAAAAAAGTTTCGTGTAATCAGATGATAGGTCAGAATAAATGTCTTATGGACTGCTGACATCGCTTAACGATCCTAACGAAGCCGGATGACTGGATTGACATTCGTAGATAAAGGAATATTTTGGGTCAGTAACCTTTTTACGGGTGAAAAGACAAGCAGACAGGCAGTGATGCTGGAACTTTCAGAGAGACACTTTTCATGGGTCTATTGGTTGAAAGTTTTCAAATATATATTGTGCACAATTCTACAATCAAAATAGCTTCTATCCGTTAAATAAAAACCATCAAAATCAAGTTGTCTAGTTGCAAGAACTCAGATGTAAATAAACCTAAAAGACAATATATACTCGTTTTATAAGTATACGAGTAGAGCTCTACCATTATGACTCCAAAGGCCATAGTTTTTAAAGAAATAACTACATAACGAATTGCAAGTCTACACATTAGAAGTTAAAGTTTAATAAAGTTTTTTGGAAAAGAATCAGGTGTTCGTTTTTGCTAATGTGCTCTGTACGCGACCAACGTGTTTTGGGTGTTATATGTGCTTATAGTTTATTATTATTGTGCGTCTTTTATATTGTTTTTTGCCGCTGTTACATGCCGATCTGTAAGATCAGTTTGGGCAACGAGTCGATGTTTTCTGGCACGACATTTGAACAATAAGCAAAGTACAATCGTGATTTCATTTATCGAAATAGAATGAAAAATGAACCTTTGAGATTTTAAGATAAATTTTACACAGCCAGTTGGTTAACTTACGTCGGACTTATTAATTTTTGATGACGTAAGTTTTGCAGGCAGTTGAAAGAATGACAAGCTAAAATGTTATGCAAGCATTCTTGGAATATATAAGAACAGACGTTTTCCAACAGATAAGCAAGAACTACATTTGATATATAGTATATATAGATAATCAAAAGTTATAGTCACAACGTATAATTTATTGCTTTTAGAGAAAAATAGTATTTTAGTCTAACATCTAATTTAGTTATGTGCACCAATGTGGTTTGAGACTACATGAATTTATTATTTGTTTGTGCAGTGAATAAATTTAATTTAACTAGCCTGTTGCTCTGTTTATTTACTAATCAAATAAACTAATCCTGGCTGCTGCACTCTCGGTCGTAGGTTCGATTTCCACCCAGGGTAAAGATTGTGTGATAAACACGACCATTTCTTCTAGGTCTGGGTGTAATTGATCTATTATATGTTTTTATTTAGAAATATATAAGTATGTTTATCAGCAATCTGGTTACCATAGTACAGGCTCTGCATAGTTTGGGATCAGACTGCCTTGTGTGAGGTGTATTAAGAACAATTTACTTACTTACCAGAAAGAACAATGGCAGAAACATATTTACCTAAAACTCAAGCGTTTAAAAAAATGACTCACAGTAAACTTAATAAATATTTTTTTTTATGATATATCATTACACCACCATGTGTTGTATAAGTCTTATAAGAGATCGGATATTTTTGAAGATTTTATTTGACTAAATACGTAATGTCAGATTAGCCATCACGTATAACCGACTAGGGATGCGTGGCGGCAATATTATATTATGAAACGTTTTATCGATAATCGATTTTTATAGCTTTGGCTGAAATATCTACCGAAGGTTCACCTTTTATGATTATGAATTTGCTTCTGCCCAAGGGTTCACTCGCACGGTAGAGTGACTAAATCAACATAATTAGAAATAATTTAGAATATTTTTCACTGTTTTTTAACGATTTTTGCTAGATTAAATTAATAGAATATAGTCACGTTATTTTAACAATGTTTGCAGTATAACAATATACTGCACAGTGTGATGAGAAAAAATCATTGTCGTTGAAAACAGCTCATAAATAGACATACATCGATATTTTCAAAATGTCGCTACGTCGCCGTTTGGATCCTGTCGAGGGCCGCACTCACCAGTCTTGTCGTTTGACACTTCATGACCAAGCAATGACACGGCAATTCTTTGTTTTTTATTATTTTTCAATGTAGTGTTAAACTCGCATATAATATATTATGTTATGTTTTTATATAGTCGATTCGTATAGTTTGTTATGCATGATGTGACGCCTTAAAATGTTGTGCATTAATCTCAATATAACGGATGCATGCTTTAGATTTTAGTAAATAATGTAACAACTACTAGCTGTCCAATACATAAATAAATAAAGTGCTTCTGTCTTGTGTAAATGTGTATTGAAGTACAATTATTCGAATAATTATTTTTAATTTATTATTTATTTATTTATAGCTAGTATTACACCTTCTTTGTGAGCGAAGAGGTTTTTCTATTGTTTTACTATGTATTGGTAAAATAACCTGCACCCTTTTAGAGTCGGCTAACACTTTCAACAGGAAGATAGGGTTGTTTATGAGTAATAATAACGAGAATAATATTTTCGGTTATATGAGACACAACGCCATCTAGTTTAAAACAAAACATTGACAATGTACCTAACCACGAAACATTCAAAATACAATATCTTTTTTCCTAGACTTCTTTCGCTAGTAATTTTGTTATGAGAATGGTCAAGAATAAATTCTCAAGTGTTTTAGACATTTTTGATATTTAAACGCTACCATTTCAGTTCAAATAAAATTATGTATTGGGACCTGCCATTGTTCTTTGTGTGATGAGCACCAATATTTGATTTATGTGTGTTTATATGTATGTGTATTTATTAATACATAATTATGTTTATCAGCAGTGTGGTTTAGTAGAAACTCTCTCTGGTTTGGAATGAGTAGGTTTTTTTTATTTCCCTGTATAGTGTCAAACAAAGACTTACAAAAGTTCATGTTTGCCTGCAAAAAACTGTATCAAAAGTAGTTTGAAGTAATGCACCGAGCTTGCACCCTCTCGAGACACGTCTAGTGTTCTCCAAGAGGTACTTAAACCGTCTTTTAATTTGAAACTCTTTCGTCCATTTCATGAATATTTTATAGCAGTTTTATGGGGTAGACTTAATTTTAGTAGAATTTTATTTAATTTTAGAAGTTCAAAATAAATAAATGAATTTAGTTTGAACACTGACGTGTTTATGTGGTGTAATGAGGTGAACATTTTATTTACTCAAATGTTTAAGATTTAAAACTACGATTACTAACTAGGAATAGTCAACTCAGAAGAAAATTACATTCCACTTAAAATATTCGTTCATCGTTGTTTCAAAATTTTCCTTAAAATGTATAAAGACTTCTATGGCCACAGAGAGCATTTTAAATGGGGTAGAAGTGCATAAATAATGTATGAAAAGCAAATATCTAATCACTTTTGGCCATCTGGAGCAGTTCCAAGTTCTTGGTACTGACAGTTCAATTTTCAGAAGTTCTCGACCGGAAGCATCCCGTGTGGACCATATAGAGCAAAACTATTTCAATAACTAAATTTGCTGAAATTCAAATTTTATAGAATAAAACGAAATAAATAGAATAAGCTAATGTACTAAATTCGGATGAATACAATGTGACTTTGTTAATAGGAAGATTTTTTTTATATGTTTGGTTCAACACCCATGTTAGGGATAGGCAAACATGATAATTATGTGATAATGGATCTATCACACGATAGATTCAGGGAAATTGTCATAACATGGATTTAAAACTTGATAAACCTTACAGTATGACTTCACAAACCGCGATGCTGAGTGCTTCAAGTTGATTAATGTAAGTGAAATGTGAAATTTTTATTCTTGATTTGAAATTGATCCACCGTAAACATTCTTCTAATTGTTTAATGTGGATTCTGACTTTTATTAAATTTTCTTTCTCAAAACTTAGTGTAACATAAAATATACAATTATACATATGAAACTAGCATGATAAAAATCATCATCATCATCATCATCAACAGCCTTTACTAGTCCACTGCTGGACATAGGCCTCTCTCTAGCATGATAAAAATACCTGATACTATTAGCAAAAAATATCGAACTCTTAACATGCCTTTGATTAATCAGCTACCTGCTAACGATGTTACCATGATTCTGAAGTAAAGTTAATCGCTGGTTAACTTTAAATCATAATTAAAAGGCAATTAGGGAAGTGTACCGGCAGGAATTATTTATCCTGGTAACCCCTAAACCCTTCGGCTAATTGAGCATGGGCGTAACTTTTGCTGTTTCTTTTAGCCTTAACTTAATTGGAAGGGTTTTGTAAAATGTTTTTTTAATGTTATCTCTTTTTTGGTTGCCTACAGATTTGCAAACAAATAATGATGTACTTTATCACTTATTTGAGTCATCTGACACGAAATTACACTAAAGAAGAAGAAATTATTGGTAATTTTGAATTTTTTATTAGCTCAAATATAAATTTTTTAATGTCATATTGACCCGTTCTGGCTTCACAAAAGTATCATTTATAAGTGATGCAACACAAATAGCATTTAGTAGAAATGAAGCTTCCTAGACCCAAAGGCTGGAGATACCAATAAGTATCGCATTCTACCAAGCGACTGATCGCAACCGATGGAGACCGATGGGTGACAAGATGAAAGAGAGTCACAATCCTCAGCAGTGAGAGAACGATTAGGAGATAAGCTTTCTAGTAGTGAAATAATCTTCATATTTTATCTTTTATATCTTATCCATATTTATTACTATTATTCGTACTAGTTAAAATCATTTATTCTTTGTATAGTTTTTTGAAAATACAGTGGGTTTAAGTGTTTGTGGTTTGTTAAGTTCTTGCTACATTTGTATAACGTCTTACTTAGTAAGAGCTTTGTCCTAAAATTTCACAGGTTCTCACAATAAAGAACGTTATTTGGTAATATTTCTTCAGTGGCCATTGTGACAACACTGCAAATGAATGTCACTATCAAGTAGGAATAAGTATAAAACTGTATTTTAAGAATTAGGAAGTTAGCTGAAAGAACTAAATCATGAAATTGGGTACTGGACAAGGAATCCAGTTAGCAGACGCCTGCAAATCATAAGACACAATTGTGTTGTCGGTCTTTTGAGCCTTCCCACCCAAGACTAAAGTGGGAGGGGTTGAGCTTTACCTCTTCTGACCTCAATCACTTGATGAAAAGCAGCTATAGAATTACTTGACACTTAACCAGTATGGTTTTGTGTTCAAGCCCAAATACTCGACCAGTATTGCCTGTAATGTACTGATAATCTGTTATCATCAGACATACCAAGAAATTTTGTAAACAATTATGCTCGTTTGGGATATTTGCGTAATTAAAAACAAACCAGTGATTTTGTAAATCGTTTTGTCTTGTAACATACAAAATTCTAATTAATCCACTTACAGTAACAGTTTCGAAACGGTGTACTTCCTATCGCACGGCGTTGTCGTATTTCACAAATACATACTATATTTATATAAATATAAACATTAACACACTTATAGACAGCAAGCAAAACGAAGTTGTTGATGCCCGGGGGATATTAGAAAACTCGCAAAAGTTTTGCTGCTTCGAAATCTGCGGAAAATTGGCCCTGCTAAAGTTCAACTCGCAGGCGTAGCATACGAATTGGGTTGAAAAGTGTTATACTGGCTGGTAGTGAGAGCCAAGTTTTTAATTATTGACCGGTTGGCCGCCTTTAAGTTTCTTCTTTTTCTCGTTTGCAAACTCAAAAGATGTTGTATAGAATTCTTATTACAGAAGTGCCATGACGTGAACTGGTATTGATATACTTCCAAACATTTTGTTGATGGTATATCAGATCGTTGATTGTAAAAACAGTGTAAAACATGTTGGAAATCCGTTATATCTTAAGTGTAAAGACCTCTTTCAATGGAATTTGAGCATTAACTTTTAATGACTTGTCAATAACTTACTAGGTATAGGGGTAATGTTCATTATTCTCCATTTGCTTATGTAGTTGTAGTAGCTATACGTTTCATTAAAAATTTCTACCCGCTGATAAAATATTTATTTTTCTTAATCAAACCACTAGATCTTAAAATAAACGTCCTTAAAAAAAATAGTCGCACTTATTATCTTTGTTATGTAAATGGAATCAATTGCATGAAAATAATTCGACGAGCATCCTTGCGTTTGCATCATAATATTTTCGTAACGGTTTTAACTGTTTTATGATTACTGATTGTTTTTAATAATAAATGATATGTGCACTTCATACCAATAAGTAAAACTCTACCTAGTATTAAAGTTGTCACTGTGATTAAACTGTTATACTTATCATACGTAATTTGGTTAAGTTAGAATGCCCGCGGGCAAGGTGGAGTGACGATTTGCACAAGATGGCTGGCAGAAGCTGGATGCGAGAAGCCCGAAATCGATCTAAGTGGGGTGCTATGTGAAAGGCCTATGTCCAGCATATATTTCGGCTAGTACATAATATATATTCTAAAAAATATCAAAAATGATTAAAAAAAAGTTTTTTTTCCATCAACTTAAAAACAACTGATTGAAATTTGACAGGACAACATAATATGTCGGGTGGACATAAAAAGGTGGAAATTGCGAATATGAATGGTATATTTATTGTTAGTTGTTTTTAAACTTGGCCCTGGCACTCCACAATCTCTCAATGATCTCGATTTTATCAGATTGGGCCGGAAGTCTGAGTGTATAAAGGTTAGTTGGTTCGTATAGACTAACTAAGGAATACGAAGCAAATTATCATGGTAACAAGTATACTTAAAGATTGTAATTTTCAATCAAGAGTAAAGGTTTCGTAGGCCTTTTTACAAATTAAAAAGTCTTTACAAAATATTCTTAAACTATTCTGTTGCACACAGTACGCCGGAGCGCCGCAAGAAGAATATTATGTACTGTTTGCGGATACTAATCTTCAATGGTTTGTAAAATGGTTTTTAAATGTGAATACAATGTGGTCTACATTGTATTCACATTTAAAAAAGAGCAGAAGCATAGAGCTGTTATTACCTGCTGGCTTCCGCCGCATCGCCCACCGCTTCGATCTGTCCGCTGTCTGACCTAATTTTTAGTAGTTTTATCTTTCTCCATAGAAATTTAACAACTACAGGGTTCTCCTATATTTGAATATTGAAAACTAGAGTACCTAAGCAGATGCTATATTCGATTGTAATTTTCAGGTGTTAACATTTCTATGCATTTCCATTTTTCGATAGAAGAACTACTATTTAATTAACCAATTGGTGTCATTCAAACTTCAAAAACGTCTTTCGAACTCAATATAAGACACATATTAGATTGTGAATAGTCATGTGAAAGTAAAAAGCCATGTATTATGTGATATACCTATGTAGTTAAGGCAAACATTATTAAAATAGAATAATTCTCGGCAGATTTTTTTTTTTTGTAATAGTTCTCATTAAATGTTGTGTAAACTTTGACTTATTAGATCCAATATCTCCACGTTGGATTTTATTGTTAATAATAATTATGAAACTAAATTCTTAAAATAAATTTGGTGACAACCGGGTATCGCTACAAATCATTATTTCAGACAATGTTTATAAAATTTCATACAAAATAATCGGTCACTTTTAAACTTATTTACCTTAACAAGTAACTATCGGTACGGTCGGAGGTACTGCAATAAATTTCCTAGAGCTTTTACCGCACCTGAAAAATGAACCACAATCCCCGTACATTTCTCCTAACTATTCATTGCGTCACTTTACTTTTTTAATTTTACGGACCGGACCATTGAGTGTGCAACATTGTTACGTATGACGACATTCACATACTAAATTGGAGTTGGTGCGGTTATTTGATTTCAACGCAAAGAAAGTTTGCCTCGAATTCGCTCCGAAATTTCGAAAAATACATTTATGTTTTGTATTTTCGTACATCTGTTCTCTTGTTTTTAACTATTATGTTCTGGGTTTGTTTTGTGTTTAAAATTTGAAAGCTTCGGGATAGCCGTTACATTTTATTGTTGAATCCGCTTCGAGTACAATGTTACCAAATAGTATTTTTTATCATAGATAAAACACGTAAGAACAAAATTCCTGTTGGTCTAGTGGCTCTTGAACCTGACAGCTAAGTCAAGTTGTGGGTTTGATTTTTACTTAGGACAAATAATTATATGTAATAGTAATCATGTGTTCTGTAACTAAGTCTTTTTTATCTATTTTATGTATGTATTTAGCATATTGCTATAAGTGTGTTTATCAGCAGTCTCATTATCATAGCACAGGCTCTGCCTAGTTTAGGATCAGACGGCCGTGTATGCGAGTCGTAAAATTAAAATTATTACGTATTATAAATAATTTATCTCGGTAAAGATGACTATTTTAGACATTTTTGAACTCTTTTGGGCAAATCGTAAATTTAAACTAACTTTCTGCATAATAAAATAGAAAAAGCCGCAAAGCCGTAAGCTGTTAAATTCTTGGTCGGTATTGGTCAGTGGACGTCCAAAGTCATATTAACCTACTGGCCTCTCGAATCTCACAAGGTCACACGGGTTGGACATACGTAACCCGTGTGACCTTCAAGCTATCTCTCATCTCAATCATGTTTTCCCCCATCCGGTACTAGCCCTAGCCTTACCCAGGCTTCCTAACTCTATCTGTTTGCCTGTCCTCCAATTTACCTTCTTGCCTCCTACCTCTCCTGCTTGCTTTTCTAAACATTGCAATATATTGTTATTTATCGTTTACATTCCAATGCTTGTTTTTTATGAAGATATGTTTAGAAAAAAACAGAACATCAATCAACGTCCTTGGTACTGAATACACATAGTTCCATTCATGTGATCCTTCTCTAGTACGAAATATAATTTTTTAGCAACAATATAAATCAATGACATATGAAACCTAAGAAAAACAGATCGAGATGCTTTTTTTTTGTTGAACGGTACTTAAAATTTTCGTTGAAAGGTAACAGATATTATACATCGCGCTCTGATATATCAGCACAGAGCATATATATTTTCGTGAATCTGCGGTTAAACTGAAGTTATTGGTGCATAGTTGGTATTTATTTACAAAAAAAAACAAACATGAAAATAATATTATTTTTCTAACGTTTCTTTCTAAAAGTAAGACATATTCCATTTCTTACAAATCTTTCGTATCTAGGTCTCCTGCAAATTAAAAGACATATATTCAAATAAGTTTTTCTGCGGTTGGTGCAAATTGGACGGTAGGACCTAGGGCAATCTTCGCAGGGCATGATCTTATCTAGTGGTGTGATTACTCTTTCTAGAGGATTCATCGTTGTCAATCTTCTTGTGGTAATCTCCGGAGTCGTCGCGTCGAAATGTGCTCTGAACAGAAGCGTCGCTACTAGTATTATTGCGACTGAAATAAAATATTCAAGCGTTTTATTCATTATCTCATCCTCCTCCGACTCTTTTAACAAATTAGGTTCCGGACGGCTTTTAGACCTCCACAACCCATGACCTAGGCAAAATCAAAGTCTTGTAGATAGACTGTTGTCGGACTTTTTAGGGCTCCAACTACTCGTATCGATTGCCGTAGATGTTCATATGGTGTCCGTAGCTGTAGAGGAAACCGGTCTTGACATGGAGCCGCTCTAAGTCCTTGTCGCCTTTGTGTTTATTCAACATGAGAGAGTCTTAACTAATATGTTCATGATTACTAAACGACTTACAGAAAGAAACAATCAATGCCCTAGAAAACGGATAATCCAATGATGATGATGATGATGGTAACCGGGAACGATGGCTTAACGTGCTGTTCATGACACAGAGGCACGGCACATTATGTTAAGAATAATCACCTAGCAGTAGACTGACCTGACTAGGATTACCAAACTTTGTAATGTCCTAACCTACTCAGATACCACTTTCTATCTTTATTATCTGTGAACCTATGCTACTAATGCTTAAAAATTCATTTATGAATCGATTTGAAACATACTTGATTTAATTGGTATTCAACTTCCCATTTGTTCCTAATTAAATTTGAAGAAATATTTCACCCTTAACAGTGGATAGGGAGAGAAAGAGGATACGGTTTGTTGTACCTCATTTATAACGTTATAGGCCCAGGCATTATGTATGCTAAACGTCAATTATGTTTATTTATTATGATATTATTATACTGTGTGTTTATGCGTCGTTGTAATCTATCTATACATGCTTTTATTAACTAACTAATTCATCAAAGCAGAGCCTTAACTGCTGGGGTTAGCTGCTGACAGCTGATACGTTTCATGTTGTAAGCACCCACTAAAGGTTTTTGAAATCTTCACCCCTAAGGTGGTAAAATAAGGGATAAACGGTTGCATATAAGTTCGTCATTTTGAAACTTAGAAACAGGAAATAAAAAATAATCACGCGACCTAAACCACGGACAATACGAGTAGCTGTCGTGGCAACGTGTATGTAAGACAACACTCAGCACACAATTGTAAAACATGTTTGTAAACTGCGTATTAGTGTACGTTTTTAAATTGTCCTAAAAAAATAAATGAAATAAACGTAGAAAAAGATCAAAGCTTTACTTACATGTGTGACGCATTGAAGAATACTTAGATTAATTACAAGTTTTACTTATAACTTTCTCGTTATGTTGTGTTACTTTGACTTAAAACGATTTGTATAATTACACGTTTAATTAAGATTAGCCTTTAATTTAATGGTTATGGCATTCCTATGGATTATTCTTTCATTTACAACATTACTATTTACACAGATTTAATCTCCAAAATTGTAGTAATTATGATTACCAGTAGTGATTATTCTCTTCTTTTTATATAGTAATACATACATGTCTTCGTGGTGACAGATTAAAAATTACAGAGTGTCACCACCCCTATTTATTCCGTGCGTGTCGTAAGAGTCTACTAAGGGATCGGGCTGCGTAGGACAACCGCACTGAAAAGAGAAGGAAAACTTGAAATAAACCCTATACCAATCCATCTGTATAGTAGGCCAAAACCTCCTTTCTGAAGAGAGACCTATGTCCAACAGTGGGCTACTAAAGGATGATGATGAATATATACATACCCAATTCCAGGGTTTTGCCCGCTGAGTTTTGAGAGATTTTGGTTTCCTCTAATATACTCAGATATATACTAGATAGATATATAATAGATAGATACTACTAACCTATCTAGCTAACAGGTTCGATAAAAGTGGGCCTTAAATTATTTAGTACCATATAACTTTAATAAGTAGTTCCTTTGTGTATGCCATAATATACGTTCGCTGATAACTGCAATCGTGTATCGCACGCGAAGACCCTTTTGCGGTGGCGTAAATTATAAACTTTTAGCATAGATGTTATTTTTAGAGCATTGAATTGGAGAATGCATAGTGAAGCTACATCTCTTACTTATAACTTGGACCAAATTTGATGAATCATATTCTGACCGCGGTTTCACCAGATTGCTTTTAACGCAAACAGTAGTAACAGTAACCTCTAATTATGCAGCACTTGCACACGAGAGACAACGGACTATACTAATGTACTAAGTATGTATACTCATACGTCTGAATATTGACCCACTGGACACACATATTGCTGTTTATAGGACAAAGTAAACAAAACGAAAAATGCCAGTGAATTCTTGTATTAAACTGTTTTCAAACAACTGATGACATCCGGTTATCGAATATACCATTCGATAATCGGATGTCTTGATAACAGCAGTTCCCGGCCCCCCCTCCCCTCTTATCACAGTCGTAAAGTGGCACAACGTATGGTTTTAGTTGGTTCGCCCCGCCGCAAACCCCGGCGGGGTGACGGCCAGAGGGAGTTTTCACACGTAAAGAAAAAGGTATATTCTCATTATTATAAGGGGTATTTTTATATAGAAATATTTGTACTAGCTTATCGCCCCAGCGTTTCTACAGTAAAAGTAATTTTACATCTCTGTGGCTTTTAGCAGATAAAACTGCTCCTGTACTTGCCGCCTGTCCCGTCTTAAAGTCTATGGAAAATTATGTAAAGACATTTTTCAATTAGATTAGATTAGAATTATGTAAATACATTCAAGATACTTAATGATTGTATTTAGAAGTACAGAAAGCAAAACTTTTTAATCATACATTATGCATGTTGACTAGTCACGATACGAAAAATGTATACAGGTACAGTTTTAATTACATAAATCGATCAGTTTTGTAAAACAAAACAATTCTTTATTTTTACATTATGAAAACTAAGTACCAGGCGATCTATAGTATTCATAACTTTCCAAAAAAACCCAGACATTTAGCTTTCTTGTCTATTCATTTTGCAATATAAATAAACTACGAAAAAAAATGTTTTATGATTTCTTTTCCTTTTATGTTTTATTCCTTTATGAGTTAGGGCTTCAGTCGTTGGCGGGGCTTACGTCAGTACAAAGGTCCCACAGAGGCTTCAGGAATTTTAATTTAATTATATTAGGCTACTTACTTACTATGTACTACATTAATTAGTTATGAAAATAAAATTATATCTAAAACATGTTTGATTAAAAAAAAAAAAACAAAAAAGGTACAAATTTTAACAAAAACTATGATATAAGTAATAAATATGAAAATAATAATATTAAGAAATTATAATTTGAATCAAAAACAAAATTAAAAGAAAAAAATCTTATATCCACATTCTGGCTCCACCCATCAGACCATCTAAATTCTTCGCACACTTCACTTTCGCGTTTGTAAGTCTTGAGTTTGAGTCCAAAATGATAACAGATTAGAAAAATTATAAGAGTAAAACACACATGTAAAGTTAGTTAAAATTTATTTATTTTATTTAAGGAAACATTATTAGTGTCTAAAAAGTAAAAAAATGCTTTGTTTGGTTTTGTTTTGAAGCTGCGGCATTATCAGCATCATTATCCAAAATAACATTTAAGTCCAATCACGTTTCTCACGCCGCTTCGATCTTTAATAAATAAAAAAAAAACAATGTTATTATTCAATCAAAATTAGCTTTGGTCACGTGTAACCTTTTGCATTGTCATTCAAAGTGCCATGTTTACTTAATTAAGCGATTCAAACAAAAAGTTATTACAGTAATAAATGTCTCACAAATTGTCCATGAAACTCAATTAGTCGACGTTAATAAAGTTGCACAGTGACATTTTGTGTTTTTCTTGTTTTCTCTTCACATTTGGGAGAGAATGTTACGGCTAATAATTCGTAAGTATTTATTTCCATGACACTTAGAGTAAATTATTGCATTAAAAAAACTGATTGATTTTAATTTATTTAATTTGTATTGTATGAATCTTATTTTACTAAAAATAGTTTTTTTTTGGTATTTTCTATTTGAATCGGTTCGTGTAATCATAACCCCGAGATGTTTAATACAGAGTGATTCCATTCACCTTTTTCTTCTTTGCATTTACGCACAAGATTTACGCATCTTAATTCCTGGTTGGTGAAGCTGCAGTCCAGGTGGGCCGGTACATGAAGTACTTAGGCCTCATCCTGGACAGTCGGTGGCGCTTCGGAGAGCATTTCGAGCGATTAGTCCCCCGAGTGCGGGGGGTAGCTAATTTGGTCTGGGTGTTTCTATGTATTATATGTATGTAAATACAAAAAAAAGTGTTTATATGTATTTATATCAGTTTTCTATTATCCATAGTACAAACTCTGCTTAGTTTGGGACTAAATGGCGTTGTGTGAATGTGGTAGAATATTATTATTATTACATTTTTCTGTATCGCTCCCATCTGCTCAAAGCGTGTAACGCTCAATAATAACTTCGTTCGTAAAATATCGTATCGTTGTATAGGGGTAAAATGAGTAAACGGGTCACCTCATGGTAAGTGCCTACCGCCGCGATGCCACCCTTTGAGTACCCTTGCCCTTAGATTGGGGATGGATATTTGGGCGGTGACCTCACTCACTTGGTGTAAAGCAACGAAAGAAGGTCTTCTTTGAGCCCTGGCATCATTCCGGCCAGACCCATATAATACGACGAAGTTAGAAATGTAAGTATTTCAGACAACTGACACACAACTTCATCTAGTTTTAAACTAACCTCAGTTTGTACTATGAAAGCTAGATTGACTGACAGAATACTTTTAATACTTAATAATTTTTTTAGTACTTTTTTTTTAATACACATTATACATAAAAAAGACACAAACTCCGAAACTAATATTTGTAGATCATACTAACATTTGGTCCAACCCGGGAATATAACTCAAAAGCAGTCGCATACGCCACTCCGAAACAAATATTTGTAGACATACTAACATTTGGTCCAACCCGGGAATATAACTCGAGACCCTCAGCACAGCAGTCGCATAAGGTAGTCAAAATGTTTTGTTATAAAAAATATCTTAATGTGTTACTCGTACACTTTTACATTATATATCTACAGTATCTACATCGTTACCTATTAATGAAAACTTTAAAATTAGACCCACGATGTATATACACCAAATATGTGACCATATTTACTTAAGATTACATATTGTCAGAAAATATACGGTAATGTATAGCGAATCATCATGCTGTTTAGTTTTTTATGTTAGGGAGGGGGGGGGGGGATGTGTAGTCTCAGATTACTTCATACGCGATTGTCATATAAGCGAACGTCGTATTCAACGTCGTATTACAACCGAGGTGGCGGCGAGCGCGTTGCGAAGCGCGCTCGCTTCCAGGGAGCAGAGGGAACATGGGGTTCCCACACGGGGGGGGGGGGTCGTCTACTCGTCTGTAGTCGGCCCGAGGTATGTCGGGGCACCAGGGACTTCCTTTCTAGGGTATATCTGGTTCCCCGGCTATTAGTACCCGAGACGGCATGCGGTTTTAGTCGGTTCGAATCCGACATGCCACCATGGTGGTATCCGAGGGGATTTCCGCACGGGAAAAAATAAAAAAAACAAAAGGTGAAATTACAAAACATTTAGACAAAAAATGTTACCTCAAAACTCTTTTATTTGTAAACAGATTTGTTTTTTTTTTTTGTGGAAGAGTATATTTCCTCTTTGGTTCCATTCAAATGTGGAGAAATAAAGCCACTCCTAGTAGTGGAAAATTGAGCTTACTAACTGATCTAAATAAAGTAAAGGACTCATTCAACTAAATTTAATATAATCTAACATACTATAGTTTGGTAATATACATTATAGTACATAATGTTTTTAAATATCGTACTTATCTACTCATTACAAATATATCTTACACTAAAAATATTAAAATAAATCTTTAAAAAAATGTTGAACCGACTTCAAACAATTAAAAAATAATTACAAATCCAAATGAAAAATATAACAGGTAACCTTATAATAGCAATTTATTTATTTATTTATTTATTTATTTATTTTTTTAGGGATAACAACAGCTGCAATTCTTAACTAGGTAGTAAACTATGATTACATGAGTAGCCAATAAAAGTTATCCACGGTAGATAAGAGTGGATGAATATGCTAACAACAATACATGATATTAAAACTGATTGGTAAACCTTGAAAAGATGGGTGAATAGATGTAAAATATGAAATATAATAAATAACTGAAATAAATAACACATACTAATATATATAAATATGGGAGAAAAATTTAATTGAATAAATACATTAAAATTTTTTATATCATCTAGAAACCTATAAATCCAGCCATTCAGTGCAATGATGTTGACATTTTAGAAAGCCTATGATGATAGTAATTTAAGCGAAACTCGTTTTTTGAAATTATCCTTAGAACCGATGAATATGTCCACACTATTAAAGTGTTCATTATAAGAGTCGAGTAAACGTGATATTACACCATTTCTACCATAATTAGTCGAGTGAAATGAAGTGCAAAATAGTGTAGTGTGTCTAGTGCGTTTCTTGGGTACATTAAACTTAATATTATTTAAAAGCATAGGACAATCGATCCGTCCTCGCAAAATGTCATAGAGTAAACCCATATCCATCAGAATACGCCTTTCCTCGAGAGTTAGTAGATTGTAAATACGACAATTTTCTCTGTAATCATGAAAGCTGTGACGAAATTTAAAATTAAGGTGATCTATAAACTTTTTCTGGATGCGCTCCAGACTGCCTTTGTGTATCGCATAACAGGGAGACCATATCTGACAACCGTATTCCAGTAAACTACGAACAAAAGCAATATAAACAACACTTAAGCTCAACAAACTCTTGAAAGGTAGGCAAGATCTTAGGACAAAACCGAGATTGCGAAATGATCTGCTGCATATAGCATCAATGTGCTGCCGCATGGACATCTCCGAGTCCAAAAGTATACCCAGGTCTCGCACAACCTTGACCCTCTCGATTGCAACGCCGTTAAAACTGTATTGGTAAATGATAGGATATCTTTTACGGGTGAAGGATATACTTTGACATTTTTTGATGCTAACCGTGATATTATTTTTAGCGTAGTACCTGAATAAAGAGTCGAGATCCTCTTGAAGCAAGACACAGTCAGATAAGGAGTTGATGGATGTGTAAATCTTTTTGTCATCAGCGTAGAGTATGTAATGTGAGTGCTTGATGTGGTAAATTATGTCAAAAATATAGGCGTTATAGAAGAGAGGGCCAAGATGCGATCCCTGGGGAACGCCAGAGGGAATAGATACAAAGTCAGACTTAAACCCACCCAATACAACAGCCTGAGAGCGATTAGTTAGGTACGATTCAACCCACCTAAGTAGGTCACCGTGAATACCTAATGCGTACAGCTTACGTAACAGGATGCCGTGGTCTACACGGTCGAAGGCCTTTTCAAAATCTGTGTAGACCACGTCAACCTGGCCACCATTTTCCATTTCGCCTACCACATAATCTGTGAAACAAGCCAAATTTGAAACCGTGGAACGTCTTTGCATGAATCCGTGCTGAAATTCTGGAATGCCAAGACTAACAACTGGGTAAATATTATTAAAAATTATTTTTTCAAAAACCTTGGCTATACAGTTTAAAATGGAGATAGGGCGATAATTATCTATTTGAGATTTGGAACCTTTCTTGTAAATAGGTAAGACGTGCGCTTTTTTCCAAAGAGAGGGAAACATACAAGTTCTTAGTGAGTGTTGGAACAGTAGAGCAATAGGGTGCGATAAACTCTCAGCGCACGCTGACCAAAAGACAGGAGGAATTCCGTCGCAACCAGCACCCTTATTTCTGTCCAAACGTGAGAGGTGGTTAAATACCGTTTCTTTAGAGACAGTTATGTTAGAAATAGTGTCGCAGGCCTGGTAGTTGAACAGTGGAGAATGAGTGTCAGATTGCGACGAGGACCGACCCCTGGTAAAGACGCTGTCAAAAAAGTTATTGAAAGCAGTGCATATTGCCTGACCGTCATTATATTTTGTATTTCCCAAAGTGAAATAACGCGGATAAGCAGAACCAGCCTTTTTTGACTTGACGTAGCTCCAAAAGTATTTAGGTGCTTTCCTTATGTTGTGTTCAGCATTGCGTGTGAAGTTGTCAAAACACTGAACCTGTACTCGATGTTGCCTATCCCTCAGAAGCCTAAATTCATCGAAGTCTCGAGGATTTTTAAACAATTTCCATTTTTTATGTAACTTATCTTTTTCGCGAATGACCTTAATTAAAGAATGACTATACCATATGGGATAGGAATTATTTCGCTGACTGATAAGGGGTACAAATAGAGTAATACAATTTTTTAATTTTTCATAAAATAAATCAACCGCGTCGTCAACACAATCAGTGCCCGACAACAATTGGTCCCAATTAATATTACTCAAATATTTATTGATATCTTCATAATTACATTTGCGGAAGTTTAATCTACATATTTTATTCGTGATAAAAGAGCTAATATACAAGTCTACAATGTCAATAGAAAGAGGTGGGTGAAATCTATCAATTTTAGTTAAACCGCTAGTCACAGAAACGTTTAAAGGTAAGTTTGAAAAACAAAGATCTAAAGTGTTGTCACAGTTATTAAGTGTATAGTTATATTGAACCAACCCTAATAAGCTTAAATCTTCCACAAATGCACAAGCTCTGTCCTGTACCAGGCTGCTACCCAAATGTGTGAGGGACCAACCATCCCTACACCAACGTAAACAGGGTAAATTAAAATCACCTACAAGAAAATAATACGCGTCTTTGTATTTACGAAATAAAGTGTTAAAGTTAATAAAATAATTATTTAAGTTAGTCGGCAGATTAAAGGCGTCAGGTGGCATGTATGATAAAACAATAATTAAATCCGCTGAAGTGCCAAGAGTCCGTGCCGAGATCTTCAGACAAACAAATTCATATTGTGAATTACCCAGCCAAGCGGTGAGCGAGACCGCGCATAGCTCACGGCGGACACAGCACACAACGCCGCCGCCAGCCCGCTTACCAGTTACATCCAGATTTCGATCGCAACGAAACATCTCATACCTACCATCACAGATTTCTTCGTCTAATATATCACTCTGTAGCCATGACTCGGTAATAAAAATAATGTCGTATTCATGTAAAAGAATGTTATTGTACAAGTCAAGACATTTTGTGCGTAAACCACGGACGTTTTGGTAAAAAATATTTAGTCGTTTGCTATCCATTAAGGTGGCCATTTTAGAGGTCTACAGTAATATGTACATAACTTTTTATAACAGGAACAACATAAATGGCAGGAATAACAGGTGCAGAAAATATAATTATATACTGAACGATGATAAAATACGTGAACGTAGTATAAGATTAGAAATATTTTATAAAGTAAAAAATAAGATAAATAATATGTGGGTATATGTAATAATAAGAGGCTACGATATTTTATATAAATGTTACATAGCTGTTTACCAATCATATCAAGCGGGTTGTAAGATTTAAAACAACCAATCAACTTAAATTTGTTAAATATGAGATTATGGTACAATAACAAACATTCCCTAAACAAAAAAACTAGAATAATTAGTCATACAATTTTACGGAGATCAGCAGGGGATATGATACGAATTGACGCGGAGGTGTCATTCTTCCTGACGAAGATTTTTCCATCACGTATCCAAACAAACTGGTACTGCGCAGCGGCTGCCTTTTGCCGTGTATTCTTGTGTAACAGCTTGTTGGCAGGCGTGAGGTGTTCATTTACAAAGATCCTTCTCAGGTCACCCGTGATGCCGAGGTCGCTCGTGCTGAGGCCCTTCCTGGTTCTAATAGCAGACAATATGGTATCGCGTAGGAGGCGTGAGTTGAGTTTAACCACGATGGATTTAGGGCGACCAGGTACTGGATTGACTGGGCGTACTCTTGTCGCATGCACGACATCGGTCGCTGAGGATTCTATTTCCAAAAACCTTACCATAGTGCAGTAATAATCAATAAGTTTCTCGTTAGACCTTTCAGGAACACCATTTATCTCAAGATTAAACGCACGGTCACGCTGTTGTTGATTATTGAGTTCCACTTCTAAATTAGTTATGTGCTCCTGCATTCGAGTTATATCCGAGCTGTGGGTTGTATTTGATTTGAAGATGTCATCAACTCGTTTAACCAAATTAGCCTGAAGGCTATCCTGATGTTCAATCGCAGTCTTGACCGATTCCATATCCGTAAACAGCTGAGATTGATTAACATCAATAACTGAAAGCTTAGACTTAATGTTGTCTAGGTCGTTTTTTATTACAGTGTTAATGTTTAATTGAATGTCAGAAACCTTGTTTTGGAGATCTGTCATCATGGAGGCAAGCTTAGCAGTCAAATCCGATGAAAACCTGTCAAACAGCTCATCCAAGTTGCTGTCCACTTGCTTGCGTTTGCGTCGAATAATATTCACAGACTCAGCGTCTTGTAAATGCAGTTTGTGTAGCTCGGGTTCCGATGCGACCGATACCGGTTGTTTAGACATAATTATAAATACCTTTGTATAACTTGTGGAATAGTTCAGGTGGCACAGTATCACTTACACAAACAAATAGCGCACACAACACAGACGACTAGGTTTGACAGTTCGCGGATACTACCAGCGACGCGAGAACGGCGCAGCAGGTGCAGCGGAAGAGAGACGAATAATTTCACTTAATTATTTTGTACTTGACCCGTAATCAAAACTGAAGCGTATGCGCACCAAGCAACGTACAGTTCACAATGCTAACTGCTAACACAAATATCAATTAAAGAAGCACACGTCCACCTCGAACAAGTAACGAAATGGAATAGATACCTTCTAGTCTGTTTGAAGTCACTTAACTGAAGAACTACTAAATGTAATTTCCGGGATGAAAAATATCATATGTCCTTGCCCGGGACTCAAACTATCTCTATACTAAATTTCATCTAAATCGGTGGAGCGTTTTAAGAATTAATGAAGAGGTAACAGACACACTTTCGCATTTATAATAGTATGAATATGGATTTGTGAGAAGTATTTGTCTGGCATATTTTGCGGTAGAAAAAAAGATTTACGCCTGGTACTTGGGCACTACATGACGAATTACTAACGTTGAACACCATGTATGTATGTATCGTCATGAAATATATTATAACTATTTACTACTATTTTATATCTTCAATATAAAACGTGTTACATTCTTCAAAAATAAAACACTGACACATTTTATAAATACGTACCTGTATGTGGACCGATAGCCGTACCAAAACTGATAAAACCTATATTGATTCAAAAGAGACAACCATTTAAGCCTTCTACTTAACTTAAACTATGTGGATCTAGTAGAAACAAATAATTTACCAAAACAATCACAATTGCAATTTTACGATTTCTGTAACAAATCCTCATCTATGTTTATGCAGCCTACACTTCCTCAGGACATACACCAAATTATACACAAATTAAAAAACACAGCTAGCACTGGATATGACGGTATCAGTACTAAAATTTTAAAAATGGTGTCGGTACCAATTTCACCTATACTAAGTCATTTGATAAATAACTGTATCACACAGGGGGTGTATCCTGAAAAGCTAAAGATATCACTAGTAAAACCAATGTTTAAAAAAGACGATAAGGAAAACATGAAATCCTACAGACCAATTGCCTTAATACCCATACTGTCAAAGGTTTTTGAAAAAGTGATACACAACAGCTTAAATAATTACTTTGAAAAGAACAATCTGTTTACAGACAACCAGAAAGGATTTAGAAAAAACAAATGTATTGATGTAGCTATTTATGAATTTCTGAAGGTAATTATCACTAGAATGGACAAACGAATGCCAGTCCAAGCACTTTACATGGATATGACGAAGGCATTTAATTACGTCAATCACAGCATACTAATAAAAAAATTAAATGCCTATGGTGTTCGAGGAAATGTGTCTAAACTGCTTGAGTCGTACCTTACCAGTCGCCAACAAGTTACAGTAATTGATAGAATATGCTGTGAGACTAAAACTGAAACTTCTTACAGTTCAAATACTAGGACAATTAAATATGGAGTACCACAGGGAAGTACACTAGGCCCTCTCCTGTTTATCATCTACATCAATGACTTTCCAACCGCTACAAAATTTCCTATGGTACTGTTTGCCGATGATAGCACCGTCGTATTTAATAACGATAATATTAATACCACCAGTTCGGTAATCGAAGAGAATATTATGTCTCTGGTGGGATGGCTTGATTTGAATAATCTTAAAATTAATTTAAGTAAAACGACAATTATGAATTTTGGACAAAAAGAAAATAATACGATGGATATAAACATTAAATACGACAATAAAAGTATTACTGACATTAAAGTAGCATCATTCTTGGGTTTGCAAATTGAAAGTACTCTAAAGTGGCATGCACAAATTGAAAAGGTGTGTGGTAAACTAAACCAATATGCGTATGCACTACACATGCTAAACAAAACCGTTAACCAAGACACAATTCTCGCTGCCTATCATGGCTTGGTCGCATCAACGATAAGATACGGAATTATATTTTGGGGCAATGCAGCGGGTAAAGAATTAGTTTTCAAGTCTCAAAAACGCTGCATAAGGGCAATATATAATATCTTGGCTACTGACACATGTAAACCATACTTTGTAAAATTAAAACTACTCACAATGCCATCCATTTATATTTTTGAAAGTGCGCTTTTTGTTAGACGAAACTGGTCAAAATTTTCAAAGGTGTCAAGTAACCGCAGAGCTGGTAAGCTACATATGGTTCAAGCTAAAACCGCCCTATATCACAAAAGCATATTTGTCATGGCACCTAAAATCTATAACAAGCTGCCCAAATGTATTCTAAATTCAGAAAATGTACAGTCATTTAAAAATAAATTGAAAGAATTTTTAATATTGAAAGCTTATTACTCTGTTGACGAATATTTCCATGACAAAATAATGTAATATATATTATTATGTAGAATTATTTTAATATTGGCATGCTAATAATGATTTAAAAATTGACATACAGAAAAATTATTATGTAATTATTTGGACTCAATATTTGTAGACGCATAAATTGTCTTTTCTTCTTTCTTTTGTGATGTATTTAAATTGTCATTATTATTTTCTCGATTTATTATTTGTACACCACGTAATGTGGTAGGATGTAGTGGAACTTTAACATAACATTTAAGATCTGTAACTAACCTATATTCCACAAATAAAGTATTATGAATTATGAATTAAAACTCTAAATACGTTAATAGAATGAACTTCCCGATGACTTACAATCGTAAAATAAAGAAAATATCTCTTAGTCGTTAACTTGTTAAAATAAAGTAAAAATTAATCTGACTTTTAAACTATTACGAATACGATGCGAATACGGGAATTAACGCGCTCACGATAGGAATTAAGTACATACCTTTGAAATGCCTGACGTTTCAACCAACTTACATTTTGCGCTCAGAATATTGACAGTCACGCATATGTATTGAGAGCATCTTTAGACCGTTGTTTGCATCCTTTAGAAGTATTTTTTTTATTTTTCAGTGCTTTTATTGATCACTTTTTGCAATGGACAAGTAATTTATACCATGGACGACACTTACACTCCAGTTGACAAATTTCCTGTTTTGGAAAAACTTGGGTGTAATGGATGTGAAAGAGTATATGTACCTGTCTGTGGCACCGACAATAAAACGTACACAAATGCCTGCAGATTGAATTGCATAAATCGAAAAAGACGTAAGAGGTATAAAGCTAAAATAAGAAGGTAATAGTTTTGATTTATATTTACTTAAGTTTGTTTTTATCCGTATGGTGACGGATTAAGAATACAGAGTGTCACCACTCCCGTTGATACCGTGGGTGTCGTAAGAGATGACTAAGGGAACTACGCAGGACAACAGCACTGAAAATAGAAGGAAAACTTGACACAAACCCTATATTAGCCCGTCTGGCCGTCTGGTACAGTAGTCCAAAAACTCCTTGTTAAGGAGAGGGCTATGTCTAGCAGTGGACTGTTGCAGGTTGTTGTTGATGTAAGTTTTTGTAGTAGTACACAATATGCTCTCTATTAAATCCAAAGTGTAACCACAAAGGCGAAATTAGAATGATTAATATCATCATTTTTCTACAAGATTACCGATTTCATTTGAAATTGCCTAATTGAGGATGGATCCTATTTAGCTGGTTGGTTTTATTGCGAGTAACTTGGGGTCGCCAACTAAAGATTAATTACATATCCTTAATAAATCATTAAAGACTTAGACATTCTTAACTTTTTTTAAAGGAACTTGTGGGTAGGCGGTTGTATCCAATTTACTCACTATCTATTTGCTTGACATTTGATTTAGTTTACATGTAACATATATGAGAATTGGCTGAACAGATTAAAAATTGACTCTGGAAATTAGGGCATCGTTAGAATCTTTTTATCATCTCGAGTGACACTGGGTATTTTTTAACTAGACGCTACAGGCTGCGTAATTTTTAATTTGTTTTTCAGGTACGGGCCATGCATAAATGGAATGTAGTCACATGAAAATCATTATTATTCCATGTTCCATTAATGTAATTAAATTATTTTAAATAACTTGTATTTCAATTTTAATCTCCTAAAAACAATATCATTAGAGTACTAGAGTTTTGTGTCGTATTTTTAAATGTTCATCGATTTGTAGTTTATGGTAGGAGGTACCTTTTTTTATTTATTCTAATAATTAAATTATAGTACAGAGGTGTAACTTAGTTCTAAACTCGCCAAACTTGTAAGTTTGAAGGCCAGAAGCGATCTTTTACATTACAATGAACAACCTTATATACACTTAATATTAGACACAATCATACACAATTGTATAATATTTATAATAGCTGCGGTATTTCCGGACCGACACGACCTTCAAACCTTCAAGAAAAGAGCGTACTCCTTCCTCAAAGGCTGACAACACGCTTGTGACTCCTGAGTTGCAGGCGTTCATAGGCGGCGGTAGTCGCTTTCCATCAGGTGACCCGTCTGCTCGTTTCCCCCTATTCCATAAAAAAAAAAAGTATTTCAGTAATATACATGTAATGTTCAGCAGTGGACTATTAAAGGCTGTTGATGATGATGAATATACATATAAACCTGTGACATATTGTTATTATCGTTGTAACATCACTAGATTAGTAAGTTGTGTTACGTCACTAAGGCACTATGCACATACTTGGGTAGTCATTGTTCTGCTGTTTGCGACACTGTCAACTACCTAGTCAGAGTCTTTATATGCAATACCTACGTTAATTAAATGATAATATAACAGCCAAAAAGTGATTTTATTTATAACACGTCCTGAATCCATAAAAAACATTACTATTATGTTAACTATAACCATTGTATGTAACATTAAATATATGAATTAAATACTAACACTATTTATTTATTAAATTGTTATGGTTTTTCTACTAAAATGAACTCTTATTTAGTTCTATTAGCAATCCTGTTTTATGTTTTTTTAATTGAGCCTTAAGTGACTGACTGGCTAATTCACTGATTGATTGATCAACGAAACCACTGGGTCTACTCGTAAAAGCTTGAAGTTTTGCATAAATGTTCTTTAATTTTTGGAAATTTAACCCTCAAGAGAGAGTTGAGTTGAGTTCAAGTTTGTATGAAACTAGATCAAAGAAGTTAAAATTGTAAAAAAAAATATGTGCTTATGGTCCGAAATAAGTTTACTGTATCACTATTTAAAAAGAAATATCTTCAAGGTTTGTTTTTCTGCTAAACCGTGAGTTGTCCATAAAAAATAATAAAGTTGAGGAATTGCTTTTGCGAATTGATATTGTTTCATTACTTCATTTGATAACACGGTTACTTTTGAAATTACGTACCTACGTAACTTTTCACTCATTATCTTCTATACAAATAAATAAAATTTGAGTGTCTGTTTGTAATATTAAAATAACCACTTTTTACTAAATGCATATGTATGTTTACACGGTACATATGCCAAAATAACATTTTTTACAATTTTGGTCTGTCTGGCTGGACCGATTTCAAAGGGACTTTCACTGGCAGAGAGCTGATGACATAAGGAGTAACTTAGGCTACTTTTTTTAGACTAGCTTCGCCCCGCGGCGTTGCCCACGGTTATAACAACAAACGCGGGTAACACCGCGGGTCTCAGCTAGTTTTGAATAAACACAAAGCTCAATTTACGTTATCGGATAACGATAAACACAGTCTTTTACCAAAAGCTAAATAGCCAATAACGTAAAATCTCCATTAAAATTTCTAGCAATAATTGCGTCTACGTGCTGAATTACTTTTGTCATTAACGTCCTAATCAGTAATGACCCTATTACTATGTTTATGTACGTTCAAAGAAATTAAAATTACTTTAACGTTTCCTCGAACACTGGTCAAAGAAACTTTAAATGTACACCAGATAACCTGACCCCAAAGACTACAGAACATCACAAAGAATTGAAACAATGTAAAAGGTCAACTTTAGATAGATAGATTGTTATTCTACATTCGTACACGGTAATGACTCGGGTAGACTACGTGGTTTTTATTTTATTAAGGTAAAAAAGACAGCACCTAATGACACTAATGAATATTTTTTCTTGGGGATATTCCCTTAAAAAAACAACGAATACGATAGTTAGGATTTGAGTCAGTTGATTAAGTTAAAACTTTCACTCATGAAAAGATCACCTTTAAAAATACTACGAGAAGAGAGTCAGCGTTATCTCTATTTCATAAAAATAATAAAATTAATTGAAATATTTTAGTCATCTTCTTTCAAGTCGTCTTGTTACTTCTTATAAAATAGCACCATATTATATAAGATGAGAGGGCTTTTCCTTCAATTATGTCAGTTTTAGTCACAGGTAGGTAATGTGCATCTCTGACCTACTGGAGCTGTTGTCTGGACTCCCCAAGTTATCAATACACGACTGCGGAGGTGGTGCATTTGGTCCGAAACAAATGTCTTTATGATCTGCAAATATTTGTTTCAGAGATTGGGTGTTTTCTATGTCTAATATGTATGTATTTACAAAAATAAGTATATAAATATTCTATCAGTCAATCTGGCTTTCATATTGCAAGCTCTGCTTAGTTTGAAAATAGATGGCGTTGTGTGTCAGATGTACAAAAAAATATGTATCTTTGTGCAACTTTCTGCCATCGTTACACACGGCAAAATTTTCATCCCCATCACTTGGATAATTGGCGCTCCACCACTGTACGCTTTTCAAGACACTTTTTGCCTCACACAACTAATCTGTGGAACAAGTTACGGTCTGCGGTATTTCCGGACAGATACGACCTTCAAGAAAAGAGCGTACTCATTCCTAAAAGGCCGGCAACGCGTTTGTGACTCCTGAATTGCAGGCGTTCGTGGGTGGCAGTAGTCACTTTGATGACCCGGGTGCTCGTCTGCCCCTGTTCCAAAAAAAAAATGTGGACTCTTTTTACGTCTCTGCATACCCCTTCGGCGATGGGTATGGATGGGTATATGTAAGAAGTTATTAAAATATTAAAATTTAAAGACATTAAATTAAGGCAATTAAATTAATCGTTCCTAACACAAGGGAAAGTAATAAAAAGTTTGTACCAGCCATACTGGTACAAAGTAACTATCATAAAGACTACATACGAGCCATTGCTCAAAATTGCTCAAGTTTCAGTGTAGGTACCTACGTACTAGCGAATTATGGAGAGGTTTCATATGTTTCAACTAAGAGAACATTTTAAATGAAGAAATGTTATATTTGGTTGCAATATACTCGTACATAACATAAACGCGAATACTGTGTGTGCTAATAACTGTCTAATGTGATCGTGTAATGTACAAAATGTCCCAAACTCCTGTTACCTAAACCACAAACATCGCTTATTTGTAATGTTGAGCCTTTCTAACACAAAAAGGAGAATGTTTTTGTAATTCACCCGTGGAATAAAATTTATACATTAGATAGAAATTTATACATTGGATATTTATCCATTTGTATCATTTTCTTTTCCTTTTTTTGGCGTTTTATATATGAATACAAAGCGTTCAAGTTTGTACAAAAACCCAAGAAGGAGAAAATATGTCGCACCCTCGGTGCAACAAAGTCACAAGTAGGCAAAATTGCCAAAATGACTTAAGTATGCCAAATTGTCTATAAACCATTTCTTCGTTTGGGAAATTAAAGACAGCCGCGAAAGTATTTGAATATATCGATAGATGGCATTAGTGCCTTTGTCATTCTTGCTACTTTTTCGACGAATATTGGGAGAACAGAGTATGATTGGTAAGTAGTGACCCCGCGCCCGCATGAGTCAGTCGTGACTTGGAGCTACACCAGCTTAAAGGTATTAATGTCAATTTTTATTCACGTATATTGAAATAACAAAGTGCCATTATAACGATCAAATAATTAAATTATATTTGTACCTGGTGCGACATAGTCACAAGTTATGACTTTTTTTTTTGTTTTCTTTTTTTTCAATTTTCTAATAAAATCAAAGAAAAATAATATAATTTTAAGGAGATATCCCGACTGCTGTAGGTAGTAACAATACAACAATAAAAAACTTAAAAGTCCGTTCCTGTAAAATTACAAAATGACGTGTTGTGATTTTGTTGCACCGAGGGTGCGATGTGTTATGTTGGACATAGGTACTAAAGATTAAAAGTGCCACAGAATGAATTAAAGTAAATTCATAAAAAAGATTTCTTGTTTCGGTGAATAATAAATCACACGTAATTTCGATTGTCATACGTCATAATATAATAGAAATACAAACCTAGCTTTTGTACTAATTTGGATTCCTCTATAACTATAAAGTAACATAGAATAAATAAAACCTTAAACCGTTGTAACCTTTGTAACTTTTGATAATTCTCGTTTGCATGCTGGATGCATAGTTTTTAGCTAACTAGGAAAACCTGTTATTGGCCAAATTGTCTGTGTACGTTATTTAGTTACAAAATAATTGTATGGCTGTTGGTTTTAAATAAAATAAAATAAATATTTAATGCTATCAATCTATGGTTGAATTGAGAACGAAGGTTTTAGAAGGAATAAGGTGAATAAAATTAGTAGTGAAAGTTGAAGGGAAAATCTGGAAAATGGACTTACAGTTGTAGTACTTATTTTCTATAAAGTAAACCTGGACTATACTTTCAGGTGTAGCTCACTGATCTACCGCTTAAAAAACTATTCATTAGAACTATTTGTAGCGAACTTTACACATTTTTTTTTGTATTTACTAGGTATCCAGATTAGGTATTTTTTGTTTAAAATCCAAGTACCTTCTTCAACTATTTATAATAATCGAGTTATACAACAATGAGACTATAAAAAAAAAAGTTTCCTATATTATTAAAATAGTTAAATCTACCTATATCAAAATCCATAAGTTGGCAATAATACTGTAGAATTTGTTTCTTAATAACAAATTACAAAATACCGTAACGTCAGTCAGACGAAAATGATATATGAAATGTCATGAAATGCAATCTGCGAGTGCGGAAATATTGCGCGGAGCAACCGCAATGTGGAACATTCTCAGTTAGCTGGATGTATTCAATCCTAAATTGCTTGCAGCGACATTAACGATATCTTTTTATTGACTTTTGAATTTCAATCAAGTGTATTTGATTTGTTTTTTTTTTGTTATGACTATAATGAAAGTTTAAGTCACTTTAAGCAAATAGATGCAGCAAAACAGTTGAGTACCAGCGGTTTTATATTTGAGCATTTGCTTTTCAAAAGCTTGACAAGGATTTTTAGCTTAAAACCCAAACCAGCATATCACATCACCTAAGAAATGTAAGAGTACAAATGTTTTTTTTTTTCAAAAACAAAAGAAAGGATCAATACTCGTATAATTTTATTGAAGCAGCTTATTAAAGCTGCAGCTGCAACAGAACGGTTTACTCCGTTACTTCGTATATTGGCGCTATGAAGTTATTTTATTAACGGTAGTGATCGTCACGTTCGTTCGTATGAATTAATAAACTTAAATATATAGTTAAGACGTTTTTCTACCAGCCATGGCTTTAAGTGAGAATTTATTTCCGTCGTTTACCTGTAAAAAATATTGTGGATAAAGGTAAGATTATTAAATGACCCTGCATATCTTACTCATTCCTAGCCTGTCCATTTCCTTATTGGATTTTCTTTGATTTATGGTTTCCCATCCAACGATTGAGAATAACAACATCTAAAACTCACTTGGGTTTTACAGAATATAGTAGTTGAAACAATAGTTTTAGACTTGCTTCTAGGACATATTGTTCGCTTCCTCCTCTTGCAACGATATGATTAGGCAAGTTCTTAACAACGTCTACCCTATATCTATAGCAGCTACTAAAAACGCTTTAACCGGTTGAGTATGTGGAGTGAACTAGTGACCATGATCATCATATAACTATTAGTCCTGAGTGGAAATCGGATAGAACACAAATAGGGCCATCAACTATCAGTACTTTTTTCTAGATAGCCCTATCTGCTTCTCATCTTTAATGATTAAATGTGATATGCTTAATTATATTTGAACCGATTTATTACCTGACTAGTACTGAATCATTTAAGTTTACCTTAATAGCAGTACTCCTCTAGTGAGGCGAGGTGCAAGAGATATATATCGCGCAGCGTTATTACCAAACGAACAATTGATACCACTGGGCCAGATGCACACTGTAACTAGCCAGCTATCAAATATTATGAGCAAACATCATCCTCAGTGACATTCCTTTGACTACATACGATACTCAATTTGCTGATTTGCCATTTGCCAATTTGTCGAAATTAATATCTGAATGGATAACGTTTAGTTTTGTCATGCAATAATAAACATGATATAGACTGCAGACTACGTAAATAGATTATTATTAGTGAATTTTGCTATGGAATATCTAAACCTTTTCGCATATAAAACATTACATACTGACGAATCAAATTTAATTTTATGGGATAGGTTATGAAATTTTATTTGTCTTTACAAAATGCTGTGTGTAGAATTTAATTTCCTTTTATATTCTTGCTTTGAGGTTTGTATTGTCTATATTTGAACTTAAATACAATTATTTTCTAGTGTGTAAGTTCGGCTAGTACAAAATCGTGTTTTTTTTTATAATTCTTTTTTAACTATAATTTATTTAAAGACGATAGAAATTTGTTTAAAATTGATGGCTTGTACTGGTTATGTTAATGATATGACAGCGTTAATTTAAGCAATATTAGATATATTTTGTGATTGTTAATTAATATTGAAGAAATATTTGTGATTTAAAAATCGATAAAAAGATTAGGTTTACAATTAATTTTTTAAACCCCTTTATTGATCATTCATTGTTCTTAGAAAATGTATTGTTAGTCGGAGAAAATCGCAATTCAGGAATAATCAAACTAACCCTCCAAAGTTAGCCTCCAAGCAACAAATTTCCATAAAGATCTACTTTTGTACATGTAGCTGTACTTTTTGCATCCTGCCTAATATTTATTTTTCCCGTGGCCCGTGTGTGTCTATGTTTCTTGCTGAAAAGTACCTTTGTACAAGTAAAATAATTTTTAAAATTGGTTTAGTGGTTTAGGCGTGAAATCGTATCAAACAAACAAACTCACTTTCAGATAATATACTAGCTTCTGCCCATGTGTATGTATGTTAGTTATCGCGGTAAAAAATAGCCTATGTTACTCGCTGATAATGCTTGCCATCAGTGCTTTTTTTTTAAATCAGTTTAGTGGTTTTAGGCGTAAACGCGTATCAAACAAACAAACCAACTCACTTTCACATTTATAATATAAGTATGGAAGTATGGATTAAAGTGTGTTTCTATTGTAGTAACTGAAAACTTGCGATGCACATTAATTATTGCTCATTGCCTTAATTCTTTACAACCTAACAATAACTTGAAATTGGCTGAATTCGATATTTAAATGAACAAACCATACCCGACGTTCCGATATATTCTCGTTCACTAATGAATATGTTTCAGAGTAATTTGTCTACGAACTTTACTTATTTCAAGTAAAAGTTGGTCCACCATTAATAGATGCAAACGTATGTGGAGATTAACACAAAAGTTTCAAACCAAATTACCATAATTCTGTAAGATTAATTTAAAATTTAAATTTTCATTTGTTTAGCTAGAATTAACTTTTAATTATTTTTTTGAAATTGAAAACTTTTACAGGATGTTGTGAACAATTTTATTTATATTATTTCATTGAAACATAGTGTCTACTATGTTTCAATGAAATAAAGGTACGACTATTTTTGTTTGTAATGCTACCAAATTTAAATATATATTATATATCATTGATTGTGATTGAAGAAAAGAAAAAGTGGTTATCACTTCTGTAGGGCCATATATTCGTATTGAAAACCAACGCAAGTTACTAAGTAAAATAAATTCATTCAATTATTTTTACCATATACACATCTTAAAAAGACATTACTTAGAAAATTTCAAGACAATGTCAACATATAACTCTCAAAACATTAACATCCAAGAAGCATTTTTAGTCTAATTAGCTTAAGTAGACATTGCTTCACGTTGAGGTAAAATATTTAAACGGACAAAAAAATATTCTAATGTTTTTAGTCGTTACAAATTGAGCCGTAAGACTTTAAAATACAGTGTATATTTATTAACTTAGCTAAATAACTTTCTATCTAAAAATATTTAAATTGTTTTTGCCAATTAGTGTACTTCCGAACGGAAAAAAAGCAGCCAAAATAACTGTACTTAGTTAAAGAACTATAAAATCAAGTCAAAGAGAAACGTGTCATGAAATTTTTTACTTTAGGCTCTTTAGAATTTTTTTTTTTTTAATGTATAAAAATAGTTTTTTTTTTATATAACGGGATTAGGTTTTCGACTCCAGGGACCTAGAATCTTAATGTAAAATGAAGAACGTTTAAAATGGTCCGGTAGGCTCTGGGAATACCTAGCTATAACTAAGGCTTAACGAGAATCATTAATCATTTCATTTTTAATTCTTAGCCGTTGAATAAATCCACCGTAACCTCCTATTTGGTATTGGTATTGTGTGTGGGCTCCAATTTCTGCATTTAGACTCGAGAGTGGTCGTTTATACGTCTAGAATAGGTTGACTAGGTGAGCCAACCAAGCTCCTTCCAGAAGCGCAGAAGCCTCCTGGGGCGTTCACAGGCTTCTAGGAGCGATTTCGTACCAGATATGCCAAGTATGCCGAGCGATACCGAGCCCGTTGTGTGGCCACTCCATCACGTTCCAGGATTACGTGGGCAGCCGTTTCTTCTGCTTTCAGTCATCCTCTGCAAAGGGGCTTGTTCGTCGCATTAATGATGGATAGTTGTCGGTTCAGGGCTAGATGTCCTGTTATGGTTCCTACAACTATTCGGATATCTAGTCTGCTAAGACCGATCAGTCTGCAAGTAAGTCATAGTGAGATTTCAGTTAGCACCAGTTTGGACTGCCTGCAGCCTGGTGAGTTTTTCCACCTTCGGTTGTGCGGTTCACGAGTACGCTGTCTAACCCAGCATTGAAGTTGGTTAAAAGGCAGTGGCAGGAGTGTGGTTGGGCCGGCGGCCTGGGTTGCCTCCTTACCAACTCATCTGCAGCGTCATTCTCGTGTGAATTACTATGACCTTGCATCAATTGGAGGATCACCCAATTTGTTGTGGTGAGCTGATCCAATGCTTGACGGCATTCGAAGACAATACCAGAGGTTATTGTATTGCGCTCCAGTGCCTTCAGGACGGCCATGTTGTCTGACAATATACGGATGATGTAATACCCTTTAACACGGCGTTTGTGGCGGCGTAAGTTATTGCCACACATTCACATTGGAATATGGAACTGTGTTGGCCTAACGCTAGTGATATGGATATGTTTAGGTCTTATGAGAAAACTCTGACTCCAGTTCCTGACCCAGTCTTGGAACCGTCCGTGTAAATTCGGACTTCGTTTATGGCAGATTAACCTCGGTCATTTTCTTGTGTTAGAATGTGATATCTACTTGTGAGATATGGTGTTTTGGGATCCTGTCGCATGGGGCTGCTGACAGTGGCTCATATTCCACCAATTGATCCGTTGTGCGACAGACCGGTGTCTGAGTCTAATGATCGCCATGGCTGTCTCCTGCTGTATGAACAAGTCCAATGACTCTTGGACATACCAAGAGCCACCTCTAGTGGGGCAGTTGGTGTTGTGCGCATACAGCCAGCGACCGCGGAGTATGGGGGTCGCTGGCATTGCTGCAATCTATTGGTGACGGTGCTCAACTGTGTTCTCTGCCACGAGACAAGGGCACCGTACGTGATTATTGGTCGTATGACTGTTTTGTAGAGCCATAGTGTAATCTTTAGTGATAGTCCAAGCTTTTTCCGAGTATCCATTTGCATTGGCAGAAGACAATACAGGCTTTGTTTAGTTTCTCTTCGATGTGCCTATTCCACAGGAGTTTACTGTCTATTATAACTCCTAGGTATTTGACTTCTTTGGTAAGAGTCAGTTGTGTTTGAATTAAATTAGGAAGTTTAAGATTTCCTAGACTACGTTTGTTTGTGAACATGATCATCTATGTTTTCGACTGTCAAGTTGTGTGTCACACACCGTTATTCAACGCTCTTCAATGAGAGTCTCATTTGATAGTATATAACGCTCTCAAAATGACCAGTTAATTAGATCGTCTGCATGTTGTGGTCGTGTGGTTGTGTGATTAATTCATCCACAACAATGTTCCACAGAAGGGGAAAGAGTAAATTGCCCTGTGGGCACCCTCTAGCCACCACCACCCTGGTCACTTCGCTCACAGTAAATTGAATAGCTCTATATCTTAGCATGCTGTAGATCAACCCTGAGATTGTGGAATCGACACCATGTCTAGGCAGAGATTGGCTAATTCTGGTGAAATTTGATTTGTCAAAGGCACCTTTGATATCGATAAAGATGCCTAGTGTTGATCTTTTATGTTTTAGATTGCCTTCTATATGATGTAGGGCTATTCTGTTATATTCTATTCTGTTGATGTAGAGCGATGTAGAGCTGATTCTGTATATTTGCCCATCGAGTATGCGTGCTGGTTGTGGTGTAGTGGGTGATTGACTAACGTAGTTCTTTTAATTGCCCGATCTATTAGCCTCAAGTAGTCTAGGGGTCTAGTAGTCAAGAGAGCTGTTGATTGCCCATCTAAGTTTGTCGGTTTACAAATTTGTTTGCCGTCTCCCAGTCTGTTTTGCCTGGTGTTTTTCCCACCTGTCTTCCTAGGTTTCCATCACATCTGTTATGCGACATCCAGGGAAGTGTGTTTTCAATAACAACTCTGGGGCTTCCAAGTCTGTTTTGGTATACTCAGCATCAAGCCTCTTCAGTGAGCCAAGATAGTGTTCACCTCTGCTACACAATATGTTTTTGACTCTGTTTTCCTGGTTGTTATTCTCTATGTTGATAAAGAAGCTTCTCCAGCACAAAGTTTTCCTGGTTCTGATTAGCTTCTTGTATTGTTGCTGGTGTTGGTCTAAGCGAGAATTGTTTGGTTTATTGAACAAATTTATCATCTTGTGACGTAGTCTTTCCAGTTCCGGTCACAGCCGAGCACCCAGAGCTGGACCACAGAAGTGTCCTACCAGCTCAGGGTGTAGAAAGCGGGCATGTTCGTTCAATCGGTTAGTGTCCTTAACAGCTCCCTCAGCGTATGTTGAGTCAATACCAGTACAGTTTTTCCGCAGAGATGCTCATATCGTTTTCGGTCCATCTTACGGGGATTTCGTCGGGGATCGGGTGATTTGAAATGCATTTCAAAATTGAATTTGATCCAGCGATGGCTCGAGCACGATGCTTTGGTCGAAACATGCTAATTCGAGATGTGTTGCGATGCGTGCTCACTCGCTAATGTTAGATCAATAATAGTTTGAGCTCTGGATGTGACAAATGTCGGATCCGAGGCTATGTTGATAATGTTCAGCTTGATTGACAGTAGGAATGATACAAATTTCTCACCTCTCTTGTTGTTGCTCCTGGTACCCCACAGTGCATGATGCGCGTTGGTGTCAGCAGAGAAGATCAGCTCCAGACCCTCACGCTTGCAGTGGTGTGCCAGCGCAGCCAGCTCCAAAGTGGGGATGTCAACGTCGCTTAGCAAGTAGGCTGATGCTATTACCACGTCAGGCAGATCCTTTACCCTAATAGTGGTAAGGTCTCTGGAACAGAACTCGGTCATTATGATGGTACGCACGTGTTTCGGTGTATAAATTTGCGCGTGGGTTATTGTTGTAGGGCAGTGTATTAGTGTTGAGAAGTATCTTACCTCTAATATTTTTTAGTCTGCAGATCCTGCCCTTCCTAATCCATAGCTCCTGGATTAGGGCTACGTGTCAGGAGAAATCCAGGCCAAATCAGTGTGTTGCCTTTCGGCTCAACTACCAGATTCCCTTGCGAGTCCCCGCACACGGCTCAAACATGAGGGTGGTTGCCTCCCTCTATCTCACCCTCAGTCTTTGTAGATGGTGAGGCCGCAGGGACCAACCACTTAGTGCCTGCCACTTAGTAGGTGTATACAGAAAAAAGGGAAAGGATGGGTTCGATGGGATGGAACTGCGTCTGGGTGTTTCAGTTATCTCTGTTTCGTAGGGAAACAGATCTAGAACAGGCGAAAACCATAAGAAAGATGACACCCAGAGTTGCCATGGGGATCTACACGACTGTTGCGCTCTACTCCATGACCATTCGCCGTGCACGCCCTCCACACATGAGAGTGTGCCAGGTTTGGATCTGCTCCAGGCGATCTTGGCCCATTGGAGCACACCTAAACCCGCCCACCGTAACCCCGTAAGTATAATACTGCTAAAACAATATACTAACACCTATAATAGCAGTTAAATTTTTAACATAAAACTAATAATCAGCCACACCAGGTACGAATAACGTACTTTTATTTATGGCAATGCACGCTAGGATATATTTTTATAAAATATCCTGTGGTACTACTTGCCAATTAGCATAGCCGTTTTGTGCATACATTATCAAGTTTAAATCAGTAGTCAAATATTCAGACACAGATTTAGGAACTTTTGCCTTCAGTGAGGTGAACCACCGAGTCGAAACGAACAACTTCGTTATAACTAATTGGGGAAATTCGTACAAACTTTTCCTTTTTGTCTTTTGTAATTTTATTTTTGTTAAAAAGCCCATCAAATTAATTTGTGTAAAAAGCAAGAACATCGATAAAATTAAACATTTTTGAATTATTTTCTTTTTACTTTTTTTGTTTTTTAATTAATTGTTGTGTTAATTGTTTTTAGTCTTTTATTGTTCTGGCCTACGAATATGCCTAGGCTACTATGATTCTCAGGCACGCCATTGCGGTAAGACCCGTTATGGAGGATTGGCTCGAAAGACATCACGGGACCCTTTGATACCAGGTGATCACTGTGAAAGGAATGCTTCGGGGATCACCTGTGTCTGATCCGCAAGGATGCACAATGAGCACTGCGATGGCCGGACCGTGGACACGGTGCTCTACACGCTGGCAGAATGCCTGACGTGGTTGGAGCAGAGGCGTGACCTCATGGTGGCCATCGGGGTGGGAGTTCTCTCGCTCGGTAACATGATTACGGCCATGGTGCGGAGCGAGAGTGCGTGGAACTCTGCCATTTCCACTCCAAGTTATGCTTGCGAAAGTGATGGCGGAGCGGGACTGGGAGTAGATGGCCCGAGGTCCATCGGGGTACCAGGAATTTCCTTTCCTGGGTACATCTGCATGGTAGAACAACTCAATGTAATTGCGAACGCCTTAATAAAGTTTTTCAAACCACGTATTTAGGAGTAATAATAGACGATAGGTTTAATTGGTCTGCTCAAATTGAAACTGTGTGTGATAAACTACGCGCCATTTTAGCAAAATTCTATATACTTAAATATAAAATACCTTTCCCTATTTTGTTAGATATGTATACAGCCTTAGCGGAGAGTATTATACTATATGGACTCAGTAGTTATGGACGGACATTTCCATCATATCTGCAAAAAATTCATTCCTTACAACTTCGTTTGTTAAAGGCTATTGTACCCAAAAAAGTACGTATACAATTTAATTATGATGATGAAAAATTGTTTCAATTTTGTAAAATAATACCCGTTCATGAGAAAGTAAAAATGGTGATAATTATAGAAAATTATTTTAAATTCAATAGTAATCTAAAAAAACACCCCATTATGACCCGTCAAATTGTAAATAAAATGCTAACTACCAAAACAGCTAACAACTACTACGGCAAGCGAACTAACGACTACCTCGTACCAAGACTTATAAATGAACTACCATTAGAAACAAGGAATAAAATAGATTTACTCAACATAAAACGAATAGTCAAAAATATTTACCTACCTGCAAACAGTAAGCTAAAATGAACCTTTACAATTTATATAATTTATAAATAAATACATCTGATATATAATATATGCATATGCCTTTAAAATAATTAATGCACTTATATTATTTAAAAAGTACTAGTTACCAATCACCCTATATAGTCTCTAAGCGAACTCGTAAAAGTAGGTGCGAATAACATACTGTTATCGAACGTAAACAACCATACCGGTCAACAAACGCTTGGAAGATTTGTACGCCTACCTACCCTGCACCTTTTATTTATTTATTGTACTGCTACCAGTGTATTTCTATTAAAATTATTGTTATTATAGTGAATAAACAAACGAAACATAAAGGAATGAGGAATGTACACTCACACCCAAGATAAACCAAAACGTGTTTTATGGGTGTTTCATGTTTTTATGTTATGCTGTTTTCTTATTTAAATAAATAAAAAAAAAAAAAAAAAAAAAAAAAACTGGATCCCCGGCTACTGGTACCCGAGACCGCGTGCGGTTTTTAGTCGGTTCGAGTCCGACATAGCCACCGGTGGGTGGTATCCGAGAGAAAAAAAAGGCTACTATGATTCTATCAAATCGTTGAAAAGTGTTTTTTTTGGTTTAATTTTTTTTATCATTACCTGTATTCTAGATTAAATAGAAAGCCCTCTATACATTAGTCAGATAAGAGTTCGCTGGACAATGCTCGAGCGGAGTATACCACCGCCATCACTAAATCAAGAGAAAATAAAAGATACTTCAGTACTTTTAACAATTTTATATCAGGAATGAGACTTAAATTTTTTAAATCTAACTGCGTTGAGTATTAAGCCAATTTGACATTAGGAAGAACCCTGAAAAGAATATTTTGTATAGTCACATGGAAATGGTCGATTTCAATCAATTTCTTTAATCCGTTTGTGTGAATTTGGTCGAGCTTGACGCAATTACTCAGTTTGTCATTGTTCGTCATTTATTAATATATATAGGTACTCAAGCAATTTTTAAACGGTTCTAGTAACAAGTCTAAATAAAGACACGTTACTACCTAATATTAATTAAAAACTGATTATATTCAGGCCGTAGAATCCAATTTCTTATTGATAGCTTTAATTGCAGTAGCACCACCAATCAGTGCAGTAGCAAGTTATTTGCATGTTCATTTAAATTATCTACCGTAGCTACTTAATCTTACGACTCGGATATAAGGGATATATACCGAATTCCTGCAAGGGACTAAACATTTGTACTCGTGAAAGAAAAAGTACTCTCAGCGGTTAAAAACTTCAATAGAACAAAAAAAAAGGGTGAGAAGTAAAACACCGGCCACCTCAAGATCAAAGATCCTGTCAGGCCATTTTTTATTGGGGAAACATTGAGACAAAAGTCACAGAAGCTATTCTATCTGGCTCGTGTATTTCAGAAGTAACAAGGTTATGTAATAATAGTATATGTAATGTAATAATAATAGTATGACTTCTGCTGGACATCTCGAGGAGAAGTGTGTTTGCGTGCATGTGTCAATTGTTCTCTAATTAGAATTGAGTGTGAAGCTGACCTGGAAAAGTTGCATTTACAAAAATCTTTAACTTTTAAGTGGTTTAAAGTAAAGCCAGCACCAAAACAGTTGTTAAAATTAACGTTCACCGACTCTTAGGGGGGGACTCGATTTGTAGGGTAGAGCCCACAAGAGTTGGTGAACGAAGTAAATATTAATTTGTCAATGTTAGTAAGACGCTGGCTGAGGATATTTTAAGTAACCAATGACATGAGACAGACTTTAGTGGTGGTTCCTTGTCTGATAGACTGAATTCTTTTGTATTAAATAAATAATAAAATAAAATATATAAGTTCTTCTTCTCAAAAAGAAGTTCTTGATCAAATTTCAAGTCTGAAAAACGACTATGCTGTTGGCTATGACAAAATTTCCAACAGAATTCTAAAGCGTTTTAATCATTACCTTGCACCTCCTCTGACTTTTTGTTTAATCTTTGTTTTGAGAAAGGAGTCTTTCCCGCTCTGAAAAAATCTATGGTTATTCCCATTCACAAGGGTGACAGAGACCGTATCTCTAATTACAGGCCAGTCTCTTTACTGACAGAAATTTCAAAATTTTTGAAATAGTTGATCAATACCAGGTTGATTGCTTACATATGGGGGTCTACCAATAAGAACGTCCTGGTTTGAAAATTGAATAAAACACACAATTTTTTATGAAAAATGCATCCGATTGATTTATTTGACAGATAATTTTATGCAATTTATGGTTTAAATAATATATCGACCAAATGACCGCCGCGGCTCTTTTTGCAGACGCTCACCCGCTCACGCCAATTTTCGATGATGCGGTGCACCATTTCGGCCGGTATGTCGGCTATCGCTCGTCAAATGTTAGTTTTTAGGTCACGAATTGTAGCTGGATTATTGTTGTACACTTAAGATTTAACGTAACCCCAAAGAAAATGGTCTAAAGGTGTTAAATCACACGATCTTGGTGGCCAACTGATCAGTCCATTTCTCGAAATTAACGACTCACCAAACTTTCCACGCAATAATTCCATGTTCACTCGAGTAATGTGCGTTGGTGTACCGTCTTGTTGAAAATAAAGGTCGTCTGCATCAATATCATCAAATTCAGGAAAGAAATATTCGGTTAACATCGAGTTATAGCGCTTGCCATTCACAGTAACAGGGTTTCCTTCGTCACTTTCAAATAAGTACGGACCAATGATTCCACCGTACCATAAACCGCACCAAACTACTATTTTTTGCAGATGCAATGGTGATTCATGAACCACACGTAGATTTGTCTCACTCCAATAGCGACAATTTTGTTTATTAACAAACCCATTGAGCCAGAAATGGTCCTAATCTGAGAAGATGATTTTACGATGAAAATCGTCATCGGCTTCCATCATTTCCAGTGCATAATCGGCAAATTCACGACGGATACAATGGTCGGATGGCTTCAATTCTTGTGCCAAAACAATTTTGTATGGGTGTAGGCCCAAATCCAACCGCATAATTCGCCAGGTGGTCATTGGAGAGAGCCCCAACTCTGGTGAACGGCGTTGAACTGATCGGTTTGAATTCGCATCAACACTGGCCTGAACGGCTGTGACATTCTCTTCACTACGGGCATTTCTTTGTCTCACAGGCACAGCAGTATCGTGGAGAGTGAATTCACTTTCAAATTTTGTTATTATGCGATTTATAGCGCGCACAGAAGGAGCACTATGACGACCGTTTTTTGCGCGAAGCGCTCTTACTGTAGCGGTAGAAGAACGCGAATTTGCGTAATAATTTTGGACAATTTCCAAGAGTTGGTTTAAAGTGAAACGTGACATGATAAAATGGCAAACTTTACTGAACACAATTGTCAACACAAATGGCAAACTTTACTGAACACAGATAAATTATTATTTGAGAATCAATACGGATTTCGACAGGCTAAATCAACATCTGACGCCGTACATGAAGTGACTGATTGTATTGCAACTTGTCTGGATGATCGGAAAAAATATCTGGCAATTTTCATAGACCTAGGAAAGGCTTTCCATACGGTCTCTGTTCCCTTACTTCTGCACAAGCCTGAAACTATTGGCATACGAGGCAAACAACTGACTTTATTCTCAAATTATCTTTCTGATTGTTCTTAAACCATAGCTATTGATGACCATATGAGCGACGGAAGCATCCTAGGCCCTACTTTATTCTTGATATACTTCAATGAGTTATGCCAGCTCAAAGCACCAAATGGTAAAATCGATGATACCGTAATTTAAATTGCCACCAATACCTGGAAAAATACCTTCGAATCAGCTCAGATTGCCCTCTGCGATATCTCTAATTCGCGTCTCTAACTCGTAATATCCTAACACTTAATGCAAATAAATTGAGATATATGACCTTCTCCATCAGAAAAATAGATAATGTGCTTGATGGCCATTACTTAAAAGTTCACAATCATCAACGTACTAATTTTAGTTGTTGCTCCTGTCCTAAGCACCACAGAGAAATATCTGGTTATTAGTAGTATTACTGTTGACTTACACTTGACCTTTGCTAAGCACATAACACAGAGTTACTAACTGAAAGACTTTGCAAACTTATTGTAGTTTTTTTAAATATAAGACACGTTGTGGACTTTGATCTGCTTAAGCGGATTTATTTGGCATTCTGCCAGTCGTTAATTGCATACTGCATCACTGTTTTGGGTGGAACTCCAGCTAACGCCATCAAACGGTTAGGAATTGCTCAGAGAGCGATACTTTCCGTTCTTTTCGGTTTCCACCTTACTTACTTACCACCGGCCTTACTTTATTAACAGTAGAAGGTGCCAACAGTAAGGCAATTATTCTTACTGAGTACAGTTATGAAGCAACACACGTTGCCGTTGTTGACGTATCTTATTAACCGACAAAAGCTATAAACCTGAGAAGAAGTAGGGTTTGTGAAACCAAAAGGATCCCTCACACTTCGTTTATCCGAAAGTTTTATTGTACACTGGGTCCATATGCTTATAATAAGGTAAATTATATCATCTTTATTTACCCTCTTAATAAAACACAGTGTACGAGTAAGTTTAAGGTTACTGATTGGCTCCAAACTTTGGAATATTATTAAACCGAGGAACTCTTAGCAGTTATATCTTAGTATCTATGTGAGCAACTTTGACACATTGAAATTAGTATAGAGTATAGTTTTCATATAAACATAATATTTATCGATTTCATAAAGTAAATAATTAGGCAATAACGAATCCAGGGCACCCACCAACGCTAAATTTCGTTTATGAATATGTATACGGAACAATCGGGGTCTATTGTATCAATTTACATACCGGTATTCCAGAATTGCATCCTCCAAAGCACTCGTTATCCTATCATTGTATTGGTTACTTACGGATATAATGATAGGATAACGATATTACTTCACTCTCTACTAGCTCATCAACATCACCACTATGTGATACCAACTGAGGTATGCTGTTGGCTACCAAATCCACAGTGTGTGACGAAGAAGGGATAATTAATCTATTCCGCATGTCAGAGCGTATCCTCTCAAGTACTGCATCATCCAGCAGGTGACAGCGCTGTATAGTTCGTACTTGATCCGACAATCGTTGCGCTGATACGTGGACAGCTGGTTCAAGCTCCCGAAACAAAGAAACTGGTCTAACACGGTACGCAGTAAGGTTAGTTCCCAGTTCTGTGGCCCGAAAATGTGCCCGCATGACATTCTCATTAATAGAATTTGTCCACTTCATGCGGCGCACATTACCACCGGTAGCGAGGACCCTGTTCGAGGTCAGTGGTCCTCGGGATCCCAAGCAGGTCGGTGGCCGGCCTCTCCCCTGCCGACGTACAGGTATTGGCGACGTCGGCGGAGAGAAAAACTCGTCACGTGTTGTTAAGTAAAGTAAAGATGTTAATAGTGCTCTAGATCTAGCTCTTGTTATCGTCTTGCAGTGGAATTTCTTACATGAAAAATATATTTTTGTCTTGACATGACGTCATGTCTTTCTGCTGATATTCTTGGTTTATTCACTATAATTCATCTTTATTACTATTCTTGGTGTATTTTATTATTATTATTAATCAAGTCATACACCTGATTAGGCTTGACAAGTACAAGTGCTAACACATTCATAATGTAAAAATTTAGCTTGAAGCGCACACAATTAAAGTTCTGAATTATATACAACAAACAAATTTGAAAGATGTCAGGATAATAAATAACAGCAGCAGAGTACTGCCAACGTAATTTCGCCCTGTTATATTTCCGTTGGCCGTCAGAAAAAATGTCGGTCGACTAGGTTCCAAGAGCGTACATTTATCAACATCCCGTGCATTTTATGTACAAAAAATTTATACGTAGCGAATGAGAGGGAAATTTTGGACATTCGTGAACGGTCGAGATTTATCGAATCAATCGGATGTTAGAAAGTGAGTTTCGATACATGCAATTCGTAATAAAGTTACGAAAAGCGTTTTTCCAATAAACCTTGGACGAAATGAAGGGTCAGGGTCAAATTTATTTTCATACCGACCAAAGGTGTCACTTGGGATTTGAATGTAATAAAAAAATTGGTTTCATTGGTTTTGTGTGAACGTAAATCAGTATTTTTTTCAAAATCGAGTTTTATCATGATAATCTCACGAGTAATCTCAATTTTTGAAACCTATTTATCCCTGAAGGGGTAAGCAGAGCCGTATGACATGCTCACGTTTTGTCAATTGTAATTTGGTTTCATTTACGTAGCTTATTGCCCAGTTTTTCATTCGTAAAATATAGCTTTCGGAGAGCAACCATTGACGAATAGAACGAGAGGTACAGAGTAGGAGAGGTCTGCCTGAGAGTACGAGAGGTCTGCCTGAAGAAAGCATACAAAGTGGTCAGAAATTATGAGGCCACTAGTGTTGGTACACAAGATACTTAACCGAGTAACCGAACTGTTTGCGATGCAAAGACAACTTAGCGTTTATCTGTTATCAAACGATAAGTGAAACAGTGCAGCGCGCTCTATTTGAGTCCATGACCGATGTCATCTATTATAGGCATCTAATTGCAAATAGATGCTTCAATAATACCACGGCCTTAAAACTGGTGTGAAGCAGTTCTTTCTTTACTTTTCACCAAGTGAGTATGGTTACCGGAACCCTAACCATCAAGGAGATGGTTCCACTGATTGTGGGGGGAGAAAGTGAAAATACGGCAATTCACTTAAAACTCTTGAGTTAAAGCGGCAGTAGTTACTTACAATCATTTTGACTGCCTCGGTGGTACAGTGGTAGCGTATGCGACTACTGAGCTGCGGTCTCGGTTTCGATTCCCGGGTCGGACCAAATGTTTGTATGAACTGCAAATATTGTTTCGGAGCATGGGTGTTTTCTATGTATAATATATACATATGTATATGTATTTTTTTTTCAATTATTAATTCTATCAGTCAGAATAAAAAAAAATGAATAACATAATAAGTAAGTTTTCAGGTCATATTAAAATGTCAAGATAAAAGAAACAAAACGTCAGGAAATAAACCTTTAAAATTTATCTACTTTGGTAAACAACTGTGTAAACCAAGTAAAAGAAGTAAGTAAACAAACCAGCGATAATTTTGAATGTTTATAGAATACTAGCTTTTGCCCGTGGCTCTGACTGCGTCTCTGTCGGTTATCTATGTACATTATCAGCCAAGAGCTTTCCATTAGTGAAATAAAATCTAAAATCGGTTTAGTGGTTTGGGCGTGAAAGCGTAATAAATAAACTAACTTTCACATTTATAAAATAGCTTTTTCCCGCGGCTCCGCCCGCGTGTATATTGGTCATTGCGGTTAAAAGTAGCCTATGTTACTCGCTAACAATGCAGTCGTCCATTTCCGTAAAACATTTTTTTAAACCGTTTCATTGGTTTAGGCCTGAAAGCGTAACAACAAAATAAACTAACTTTCACAATTACATTTTATTTTATTAAGTTTAGAAAACTTACAGCTAGAAAGGACAGTGTATATACAAATAAGAAGTGATTGCTAATTACAAGTTTTCACATACAACTAAACAACTTACAAGTAAACTAATGTAATAATCGTAAAAATTAAAACTTACTTAATGCTGTACTTCAAAAAACTGGTTAAACATGTCCTTTTCATTTTAGTGACATTAGTGGTAAACAGGGCGACATCTACATTTCAACATGCCATGTTATTTTTATATTATTTTTTTTATCTTAGGGGGGGGGGGGGCAGACGAGCAGATGGGCACCTGATGGAAAGTGACCATCGCCGCCCATGAACGTCTACAACTCAGTAGAGAGTGCGCTCTTTTCTTGAAGGTTTGAAAGTCGTATCGGTCCGGAAATACCTCAGACGATAACCCGTTTCACAGATTGGTTGTGCGGGGCAAAAAGTGTCTCGAAAAGCGCACAGTAGTGGAGCGCCAACCATCCAGGTAATGAGGATGAAAATAATATGCGGCTGGCCAATATATAGAATTTTCCTTGTACCTTGTGCTTACAGGAGTGTGCAGGGGGTGCGATCATAGCTACAACTACTGAATCCTGGATTTCTTCTTCCTGATGTTATAAGTGTTTAAGAAAACTTGGATGTATAAATTATTCCTAATGAATATGGGTCATATTTACACTAAGTAAAAAGTTGATAAAGTATAAAGACACAAAAAGTTTGCTATTTAATGAAGATGAACCTATATTTTCAAAACTTTACCTTACGCACCTTGTCTTTGTTGGTGTGGTTGTATTTAAAAGATACATATTACGTTATTTAAGTATGTTCTTTTCTTAATAATAACAATATACTAAAAGAATTGCATCGCATAATGAACCGGTGGAACAAATTGTTGCCTTTGGTAAACAACCTATAAAACCTCAAGAGAAGATGGTACTTCCACCTTAAATGGAAGTTACAACTGCTCATAGACACCTCTAATTGCAGTCAATATGATTCGTTTGCTCGTTTGCCCCTACATCATTAGGAACAATAAAAAACGAATACATCTCACACATGACGTTGAGACGCGGTCCGTCAGGCATGATTACCTCCTCTAATCACTTTGTTCCATTAGTATTAAAATAACATATAAAACCATTCCTCCACAACCTTTATATCATATTCATTCACATTTCAAAATTTTAAAGTACCGAGTCCTCTAACTTGTGTATTTTTTTCACAACGGTTATGACAAAGTCGTGGACACATTAATAATAAAGACGTCTAGTATTCCCGAGTAAACCCGGAGCCACGCACCGGACATTTTCAAACATACATCAATTATTTAGAGCACACCAGTTGTGCTGCATCGCCGCCAGCCACAAGTTAAGCTTGTGCGGAAAATATGTCTTTCTGACTATACAGATGATTTATTTGTTTACTGTATGTATTTTACTGCTGTTTTATTTTATGTATGTTCCTTCTGATGGTAAGTGGCTAACACTCTCTAAACTGATTCAGTAAATAGTTTTATATTGACTTAATATAAGGTTTATTTTGTCATGGGAACTTTTGTGTTATTAATGACGTATACATGCCAATCAGGTGTAACCTATTGAGAATATAAAAAATGTTGGCAATGTAATAAACAGGGTTGTCAGAACATGTCTGTCACCCGCGTGTTACTGTGTCGATCCTGTTCGATACTCGCCCATAGCCTCGTTATCATTTCTATGCATATGCAATGTTCACGGTACAAATAGGAGAGATTTTCATATTCATTTTAGAGGTAGTCATATTGTGGGTGTGTATACTCATATCTATTTATTTCTTTACTGTATATTCGTCCCTAAACTCTCATCTATGTCCTCAAAAGGGTAAAAAGCGTTTTTTTTTTGTAAAAAGACAACTCCCGCACTAGGAATATATCCTGTGTCGCGGGGCATTTTACAAACATACATGAAACGGACACAAAGGATATCCAGACTCAGAACAATAATTTGTGGACAAAGTGTCGTTCCATGTGGGATCGAACCCACAACACTCAGCGGCGAATAATTTATTTATTTATTGTTAATGGAAGCTAGAATTAATGGCTTCTTCCTACTGCCACTGTGCTAAGAAGAGTACGGAACCGTAATAGCATCCTAAGGGTCATAGCCAATAAATTTGCCATCATGAAAAGCCTTGTCAGAACGTTACTACAAAAAAAAACAGTAACATTGTAAACTACTAACAAAGGTTTTCGAAAACTGTATACTAACACTGTAGGCTCTGTCTGAATAAATAAATGTATTATTATTGTCATTATTAAGTGCCCTCATTTTGTCGAGTATAATTTTGGTACCAGTTTTGTATTAGAGGGCAAACCTATGTTGTCCAGCGGGAACTTTAGGAATCAGATGTAGCCGCTTTTCTTGTCAGGCGGACTACTCACCGGCTTACCCAGTGGAGAGATTCACGAGATTACCTCAGGGCGCCTTGTAGAAAACAGAAGTGTGTGCGTGTGGGAAACCTAAGGGACTCCTTAGAGAAAGACAACTTACACCTCAGTCATACATACATGTATATTTCCAAACAAATCAAAGTTACAATAATAAAAAAATAAATTAGTGGGTATATAAAAAAACCCGCAGCGGCGCTCGTCAAGGCCGAGCTGATGCTGCTCGGAGCCTCCTCGTCTTCAATCCAGCAGGTCACTTCCACACCCGCCCGAGTCGGCTATTTATATTAGATATTGAGAAAAGTTCACAATTGGCATTTATAAGTTTATAAGTAAGTACGTAACCCTTGGGTACGGCTGTCCGCTTGCGTCGTGAGCCGCGCAATTACCAGCTTGCCAGAGGGCACCGAGAAACTTGAATCTGAACCAGAAGGCCACAAACAAGCAAGCACGCCCTCTGAGACTGACCGTCTTGACCCCGAAATCTGGGACCCTACGAATGGATTAGCACTCATATAATTAATCAGGTTCCAGAAACAAATAGGTAAAAAAAGAATTAAGACCATACTCACCACTCTCGTGGGTACTTTTGAACAGATAATATATTACGAAAATCAAATCACACAACAATCAAAACACTATTTAAGATTGGAAGACACGAGATAGCAGAGTGTCTCCCGTGGCTGAAAGCCGGACTTATATATCTTCCGTTCCCGAAGCTTCCAGAAATTATCCCTACTCAACATTTTACTTTGACATTTAAATTACCGACGAGGTTAACACGACCAAAATCAAAAGTAACCTGCTTTCTACCATAACAAAACACTCTCAATACCTATACAATTTGTCACGACAAATCAATACTGACTTATCAACAAACAAACGCCATCTAGTGGTCCGACAGTGAACGAAGAAGATCAATACTGTAGTTAAAAACTACTTTAGATAAATCAACAACAATGCGACGCGGCCAATAGGTGTCGCTTTTAACAAGACCGTACGCATTACAAATATACTAAAAAAATAACTGTTACAAAGTAACTCGCTTCCTACCATAACAAGACTCTTTTAACACCAATACTATTTGTCAGGATAAATTCTTACTATGACTTACCAATAAAACAACGCCATCTAGTGGTCCGATGGCGGACGAAGAACATCAATACTATAGTTACAATCTACTTTGGATAAATCAATAAATGCGACGCGGGCAATAGGTGTCGCTGTTTACAACTCCGTACGCAATACAAATATAATAAAAAATAACTGTTACACAGATTTTAAAAAAGGGGAGTAAATAAAAAAAAAAGTAAAGGTAATGATAGTAAAAGTACATTGGTACACACGTTGAGTCAGAATCGCATACCTCTAATTCGGACTGACTGTTTCCGGGCAATCTCAGCCTTCTAACCGCATTCGTACTACATATTAAATCGTGGCGAAAGAAGATAACCAAAATCTTTATAAACTTTTAAGTTTATGATATTATTAGTGTTAAAAGATTTTCTTTCAATTCTCTAATGGTCACTAGTGTAACAAGGGTATCTAATGGTTGTGAAGTTAAAGTTTACGCTCTAGTGTATGATCATGTAATCATAATTACATATTACTCCCACTCGTCTCTTAACGCCAACGAAGCCAACATATGGCGCCTACGTCCCGTGGCAGCTAATTGTACTGGGTATTATTTATTTATTGTGCACGTACTTTTTTCTCTGCATCATCCAAAAGCCGTTTAAAGTACTAAGTTCGCCTATACACCAAATGTGCATAAAGGTCGAATAAATCATCATCATCATCATCATCATCAACAGCCTATACTAGTCCACTGCTGGACATAGGCCTCTCCTTAGAAAGGAGGTTTTGGCCTACTATGCAACGCTGGCCAGACGGGTTGGTAAATAAATAAATATAACTAAATAGTGTGTACTATTGTCCGTGTGGTGACGGATTACGAATACGGAGGGTCACTTCCTCTATTCATTCCGTGGGTATCGTAAGAGCCGACTAAGGGAGCAAACTCTGCAGGACAACAACACTGAAAAGAGAAGGAAAACTTGAAATAAACCCTATACCAACCCGTCTAGCCAGCGTGGTATAGTAAGCTAAAATATCCTTTGCGACCATTAAAGGCTCTTAATGAGTTAAATAAATTGTGTACTAGTTGACTTGAATAAATTATGCCCATTTTTCATTACTACTCAGGTCCTATTGGTCGTAGCATGATGAGATTAGCGCGTTCAACCAACCAACTAAAACAAACATTTCAGGTTTATAACATTAATACAGATTCAACTCCTAGAAGCCCTACTAGATAAACAATAATATATTAATAATGTTTAGTGTCCAGTTGTACCATGTAAATTGTAAACTTTTTGGTAAAAAATTAAAAAAAAAACCTCAATGTTGTATGATTAGTTCTAACATTTGTTCATCTGTGGACTTAACTGACTACGACAATAATCCGTCTACAGCACAACCATTAGACCCATTAGGAAGCAATTCTATTTGCCATTTGCAATTACGAAAAGCTTGCTTTTAGTTGATTGCTTTGTAATTTGATACCAGGTATACTGAACTAGAAACGAGTTGAAATTTTATTTAAGTATGTTCAATTAGCGTCCGAATTGATATTAATGTTAACTGATGTTTTATACGGAGTATACAGATATACAAAAAATAAACAAATCTTTAATTGGAGTTCCACTATTTTTAATAGAGGTTTTATTTTCAGCAGATGTTTTATTTTGAGCAGACGGGTCACCTGATGATCAGTGACTACTGCCACCTAGAGTGAGTGCCCCCCCCCCCCCCTCCCTAGGATTAGCAAAGAATTCGTTCTCCCGTTACTTCATTCCCTCGGTAAAGAGTTGCTATATATATCAGATCATTGATATATATAACAGATCATAGAACACTATTTCATAGCAACTAGGTATTATATTTATATATATTATGGTATGAGTTGTGGTCTCCGGTTTAGGCATTTAGACTCAGGAATGAGCCAACCAAGCTCCTTCCAGGAGCGACTAGGATAGCAACTGGGATCTAACTAAGTTTAAGTTCATATTTCAAAGTCTAAAACTCTGTGAAATCCAGAACTTGTTAATTTATTTTATGTCATTTAATTTCCTGGTCAATTTCAGCCAAGCCACGAGGAATTTATAACTATTGCCAACAAATTGCATTTGTCTCAGAAGCCAACTTCAAACATATTTTCAGCAATTATCTGTCAATTAAAAGAACCTTTTGATACATCTGCACTCATGCCGGTAGAATTCGTTTCAATCAATTCATCGATCAATTTGTGCTAAGCAGAATGTATTGTGTTTATGGCTTGTATAATGTGTCAAGTCAGGATTGGATAATACGGGCACAGAAACTGGTCAACCTAGCCAAAGTTTTTATTTTTCATTTGTTATTAGTCTGGATGTTATTTATCTATAATATGTATGTAGGTATTTAGAAATAACTATAAGTATGTTTATCAGCAGTCTGGTTACCATAGTACAGGTACAGAGTCTTTACTAGTCCACTGCTGGACATAGGCCTCTCCTTAGAAAGGAGGTTTTGGCATACTATACCACGCTGGCCAGACGGGTTTGGTATAGGGTTTGTTTCAAGTTTTGCTTCTCTCTGCAGTGCTGTTGACCTGCGTAGTTTGTTCCCTTAGTCGCCTCTTACGACACCCACGGGATGAATAGGGGGTGGTGACACTCCGTATTCTTGATCCGTCACCACACGGCCATGTTTGATATGTATTAATTTATCATTAGTAATCAAGCAGGATAATGAAAAGGATTAAAATATTTTCATATGTTCATGCTGCAAAATCCGGAACTGTATTGATTGATACCGAGACAGGAGAACGATTGCACTCTTTATGTAATATACAAATTGTTGCCTTTTACTTTTGACAATGTGACACTCGCTTTACGATTTAATCCCAAATACGAAATTATGTGGATTACGAGATAAGGCTGAGAGCACACTTAAAACTTATTGATGAGCTTTTGAAGAGTGTTTATGGCTCAATCAAGTGAAGTACCGATTTAAGTGCCATTATGTGTATTTTTACTGTAACGAGGTACAATAAACAAGGTATGTATTCTTTTTGCGGTATTACTTGCTAGCTATTATTTAAATAACGATTATAGACTGTGAAAATGCAAAATATATGTTTTACCATATTTGCCAATGGAACTTTTAATTACAGATATACGACTTGATCTTCTCGATTATTTCCCTTTCTCTTTCAAAATGACACTAATTTACCCATGCTGAACTCCTAAAATACCCACTTTACGGCTTTTTCCCTATCGCGTGTGTAGATTTGTATGATTATAAAAACCGATTCACCGATCAGGTTCTATCTGAGAGTGTACATAAGGCAAAATAATATATGTCATAGAAAGAAGACTGTTCCGGCGACATAGACACTAAAATACACGTATATAGCACTTGGTCAAAGTGTATTAAACTAAAATACATCCATACTTCCTTACCTATATTTTAAACGGTAAAGTGATTTTGTTTATTTGTAACGCCTAAACCACTAAACGGATGTCAAAAAATATTTCATCAATGGAAATCTACATTATCATTAATATTAGCTTCTTTGTACCGCGATAACCGAAATAAACCGAGATATGTATTGTAAACAGTACGGGCTTAATTATCTTATGCAACAATTCCATTTGTAATTATTACCATTAAGAAAGCAGCTTCTTTTACATTCAAATTACAATTAAATTATCGTTGTAGTCTCTCAAAACTTTGTATTCACAAAGGACTCTTCGTCAAAGGCGAATTAGTAAATAATTAATGTTTCAGATTTTTTTTGCGTCCTAAATTACACAATAAATGAATTATTTACTCTGTACAATACTTTATAAGTCGTCGTGGAACAGTGGTTTGCGAATTCGACTAAGACTATTTCAAGTAACTTTTCTTGGTGACTGTACCAGCTGATACATGTAGGCTGTGTTCTACCATGCGCTGTTTCAGCACATTACAAAGGGAAGGCGTTACTGTACAAGGGAAATCACTTGTGTGTGATATTATACCGCGTGTACTGCATCCCCTTAGATGTATGTGTGTTACAATATGTATACATACTCAATAGCATTCTGTTCAATCAAAGTAGAGGAGAATGTGGATTATGGTTGATCTGACTTGAACTTGACCTTTTAGACAGAACTCATAGAAGAGTATTAATATTACAAGTACGGTTTCTAATAATTTCAGAGAAAACATCTATCGCTCTTTATTTATTATAAATCAATGAGGAATTTTATTATTTTAACATAAAATAAATAATAATATAAATATGTTATGTGATCTCAATTTGCCGTTTTGAAAAACTTAAACTTACAGAAAAATAATTACCTGTAAATTCATAGCAACGTATGCAAGCTTTAAAGCGGCTTCTTAAAAGTTTCAATTAACCCCAAAATAGGAACCAAAAAGCCCCATTAGAAAACCAGAATGAATAAAAGAAATGAATGAAATCAGTGAAATGCGGATGAAACACACTATTTTGTAGTTTATTTGACTCTGTACATACTTTGATGTAGTGTACCAGGCGAAAGTTATTAAAACCGAAATTTTAGGATTTTTAAATAACATACTGCATGCTTAATATTTTTGTGCAATAACCTCCAAAATTCCAGTTCTACATAAACATTAAAAATTGTGTCCTTGTGGTGACGGATTATGAATACAGAGTGTCACCACCCCTATTCATCCCGTGGGTGTCGTAAGAGGCGACTAAGGGAGCAAACCACGCAGGACAACAGCACTGCAGAGAGAAGGAAAACTTGACACAAACCCTAAACCAACCCGTCTGGCCAGCGTGGTATAGTAGGCCAAAACCTCCTTTCTAAGGAGAGGCCTATGTTCAGCAGTGGACTATTAAAGGCTGTTGATGTGATGATGATGATTAAAAATTGCACCGCTAGGTGCTAAAATGTTTCCTACAATACCAAGATAAAAAAAAGAGAAATCTTTTGTTTGGCATATGTATTTGGCAATTATTTAAAAGACAATTCCCGCACTAGGAATAACTCCTGTGTCGCGGGATACTTTACAAACATACATGAAACGAACACAAAGTATACCCAGACTCAGAACAATAGTTTGTGGATCACACAAAGTGTTGTCCCATGTGGGGTTTGAAACAACATTCGACGCAATAGGAAGCGGCGTGGCGACCACTACGCTATCCGTGCCGTCTTATTCCAAAGTCGTCGTATTCCAAATAACCTCACAATATTCATAACACCATTACGATAAAAAATATACACCCTATATAAGTCATCTTCTACATAGTCTTCACACCAAATAATAGCAATCTCAAAATACAATTATTGCTCGAATGAACATATTAAAAGTTATAATTCATAGCGCGACCATAACTCACAAGTTGAGGAAACGAGTTAAACAGAGAACAATGATAGAAGTGGTTATTTGTTGTCGAGAATTTAATCGAAAACAATTCGTACATTAAATGTTGTATTGTTTGTGTTAGCAAACCACCACCACAAACTTAATACCTAAACCATTAAGTTTGTGGTACACTAAGCTGCAACGCAAGGTTACCTTAGTGGGATTTTAGTTACCGACTTATGTGATTTGTAACTAAAATAATTCAGTGCTCAACATTTATTTTATTATCTTCGGAATACCAACAGCATAAAATACACTTTCTAGAAATGCTATCACTTTGCTATTGTCAGGCATTCGCAAATAGGTTCCAAATGTTAAGTTACACAAATCAGGCAGAAAGTAGAAATAAAAAAATAAAAGACACAAAAACAAAACAAATATACCAAAACAAAAAAAAAAATAGAAACATACTAAACCAGAAAACTTATTTTAATACATATATGACAGACGTATAACATGCATTCAATGTTACTGCAGGAAATTACTTCTTGATTTTTCAAAAAAATAAACTTTACATTAAGGTGACGGTAAGACTATAAAAGAAGGAATATAAACTACTATTACGACGGTAGGAAGAAGAGATACTTGGCATCTTCATAGTCATGTGTCTAACACTGTGTCTGTAGTCATGGATTGAGATCCTGTATACAACTGTAGCCAAACCAAATCTTTTTATTAGAAGTGCTCTTATACCCATATCCCTATGTGCCTGGAGCCCTCCTAATTATATATAGGTACATAGCACCACCAAAAACGTAAGTGAGGTTATGGCCTGAGAGGATTGCCACACGCCCAAAAAACTTCCAGTTCTCTCACCATATGATCTGTTTATTTTTGTTTTGCACTCACAACAACAATAAGAAGACCGACTTCTGTAACTCATTATTGTGAATATTTAGTACTAACCATAATAAATAGAATTCATACTTTCATGTTCAATAACTAGAAAACGTGGCCTAGATCTCTAGTGTGGTGTGTCTCTGTTGGTGACTGGCTGTCAAAGTAGTGCTCATTTCCTGAGAGGAAACTGGATGCGAGGCACTTCCCCTAAGGTCGGCATAGTGAATTTCGCTACCAAAGATTATTGTTGTATGGGAGAAACGATGTTAGAAATAACTTATATATACAAATATATTTTATGGAGTCTATGAAAAGTGTTTTATTATGTAATAGCTGTCCCCTGCTGTTCGCGGAGGCACATTGTGGTTGCATTGATACGAAATGAAGAATAAAATGACGCGAAAAATAGATATAAAATATCTTTGAATATGTTTGTATATTGTGTCAAAATTTGAGCTTAAACGAACTTTTTGAGTTTCTGATGATTGTATCGAATATTTAGTGTAGGCAAGAATATCGTGATGCGATAGCTTTCGAAAACAAACCGATCTATTTCCTTGCCAAACTAAACTATAAACAAACAACATAACCCGGAATATAGTAACTGCAGAAACGAAAACGCAGATGGAGGCCACACCTAACTAAGCTCAAAGCAGTACTTTATAAATACCCGCAAAGTTATTGATTTTTAGGGTTGTATTATAGGGAGGTCTCTTCCTAATTCATTAAAATATAAAGAGCCTAGATAAGGCTAGTCTTATGTTACTTGTAATAGGTTATTTACTGCCTCGCATTTCGAATATTTTACAAGATTTTTGTAAGCCGTAAATACAGTCCATGATATTTGTATTTACGTTCCGTTATGCTAGATGTATGTTCTACTAACATTTTGTTACTAACATTTTATTCTTTGAAGAAATCTTATTTATTTGTTTGAAATATATCCTTGTCATTTTGTATATTTTAAAGGTTAGTTAATACTACAATTTCTATAAGAATTCCATTTCGTTTTCGAATTGATTAGTTGTCTTATGTACGAGTATAAGCTCATTCTTATAGCTGTCGTGAAGTTGTCAATATTTCATTTTATTAGCCTTAATTTACCATAAAGTCACTAATCAAAAGTTGAAGTTAGTCTAAACTAACTAAGCAGTAAGAAGAAGAGTAATTCCTAAATAATTTATACGGTTAAAAATATCTACCTTATTGTAAAATTCAGTTACTAATTTTAAGCATAATTATACGTGTGTTGGGTATACTGATGTAAATATTAAGCTGTAATGTTTGTGAGATATGAATTATAGCTTATTTCTATATAATATGTTTATAATATTACAATCTTTCAATAGATCAAAAGATACTTTTTCCGTTTTCTTTTGAGAATAGATGTATTTTCCTTTGGGATGATATGACAGATAAGGCGTATGCAGGATCTGCTCAGTCCTATTAGAATATTTTAATTTTAAGAGAAGCTTTCTAATAAAATAATATGCTCTTAGCGCGGGTTTTCAGATTAAGCTATTTATTATATACTTATATTATGAAAATCAAACCTTGTACGTTTCATTAATTTGTAATATTTGTTTATAGCTGTGTGTGAATTTCTGTATAAGTGGGAAATCCACTTACATAAAAACGAATTCAAGCTGAGGTACGTCTTATACGAAAAGCATGCTACATTGTGGTTTTAGCAGAAATTGAGAGAATCACAGTAATAATAGTATTAATGAACCAATCTACAATAATGGTCTACCATATGATAAGTGTAGTCACTTATTATACCTGTACGGCCGACGGTTTTTCTTGATGCTGCTTTATTGACATCATGAACAAATAAAGACACGAAGGATTTATTTAGTAGCCTTACATCGCTTTACCAAAGGCTGAAGAGGCCTGCTGCTTTTACTGCAGGCACCATAATGTCGAGCTTTTCTTTCTTAAATATAAGTTTTATTTTCGAAATTTTTTATTCTATACAACTTTTTTATGAATTTATCAAGATAAGTCAAACAAAATTCTATTATTCATTATTTATTGTTTGTGAACTATAAACAACTTTGATAAAGATATATTATTTAATTTACATTCGTCCAAATGTATTAGTTATGAAATTTTATTCAAGTCAGAATTGTATTTAATTTTTGAAGGGAATAAGTGATTATTGTTATAATAATTTCAAGTTTGATGTATCAATTTAAATTCAAAATAGTTGTGTAAGTTGTAGTTCATTAATTAAGTTAATTATACGTTCTGTAAATAATTATTTGCAACTATGCTACATTAAAGAGCTTTAAAGTTTTATGGTACACTCAAGCCTGTACAAACTAGACGTGTTAAATGTAATTTTGTAGTTAGTAAAGTTAAGTCGGATTTATGTAATTTTGAAAGTTAATTATTCTGTAGATTGGTAGTGCGAAAACTAAAATTTCATTACATTTCCAGTAAGGATTAGAAAAATAAACCAGTCCATACCCTTTCATCATCATCATCAGCCTTTGACAGTCCACTGCTGGGCATAGGCTTCTTCCTAGAAAGAGGGTTTTGGACAGCTAAACTACGCTTGCCAGACGTGCTGTATAGGGTTTATTTCTTTCGGAATTACGGGAGCCTGCTACTGCAATTTCTTGTTTTTATTAATTCTTTAGATAGATAGATAGATAGAAAACTTTTTATTACACTGTTTAAGAAAATAGTATGGTATATAAAAATGTCAAGCATGTAATGTCCAAAGGCAGCTCTATTGCTAAGAGCAATCTTTTCCAGGCAACATTTGGTTGGATCAAAATATTTGTAGAGACAGTAGTAGTTGATGGTGCGATGGGTTTTGAAAGGTTAATTGCTGATACATACGAAAGAGGCAACATTAGATATATATTATAAAATATACATCTAAAACATATAATTATCATCATCATCATCAACAGCCTTTAATAGTCCACTGCTGGACATAGGCCTCTTCTTAGAAAGGAGGTTTTGGCCTGTTATACCGCGCTGGTCAGACGAGTTGCTATAGGGATTTTTTCAAGGTTTCCTTCTCTTTGCAGTGCTGTTGTCCTGCGTAGTTTGCTGCGTTAGTCAGCTCTTACGAAACCGACGGGTTTTCACGGCAAATTGTTAGTATATCTATAAGTCTAGTCTAGGTGTCTAGTAAATCTGTAAGTATAAAGGGATACCGACCTCTGGTATAGACTGATTGGCAAAACACTCTTCATAAACACGGATGTAAAATAATTAATCGATTAGCAGATTAGATAAGCCCAATCGTATTATATTGGTCAATGGGACAAAGTTTCCGTCACTAAGTAAATGTATTTAGGCTGTGGACAATTTCAATTAACAGCCAATGGTTCAAAGGGTTCAAAGGGTACAAATGGTTCAAATTGTATATTATTTGACATTTTCTGTTATAAATTTTGGATTATTAGATCTTTGATTGAGTACAACGAATTAGGGAATGATTTTTTTTTTAATTCTCTTCATTAAATTTTATGAATGAGGAAAAAAGTAAGTTTAAATAAATTCCTTAAAAGAAACTAGAAAACGTCTTTGTGATCAATATTAATTTTTCAATTACTTTAATATGACACTATTCTTTAAGTTTGATAAGCATATACAGTTGATTTTTTCATGTTAAAATATTTATCACTTGCTCAAACTGTGTAAACAAATTCTTATAAGTATTTCTAGTAATAGTCGAGAAAGCTTTTGAGTTAACCCGACTCAAAAACCAAGTGGGCATTGGGTACTTGATGATTAAGAACTACTGTTCACAGTACTTTTAAATATCCGCTAGTATGCCCATGTAGACTAGTGGTCTACAAAAACGAAATCCTAAAGTGCCCGTGTAGACTAGCAGTCTACAAAAATAAAAACGGAAAGTGCCCGTGTAGACTAGTAGTCTACAAAAATAAAACCGTAAAGTGCCCGTGTAGACCGGTAGTCTACATGGCTCCTGCCACAGATTAATTAGTATTTGACAGTAATTGTATTGACATAATGCTCTTTAGTAATATTTTTTCTATAGTCTGATATATTATCTATGGTATTAATCTCAGTCGAGCATGCAAACACTAGTAAAAAAAAGAATTATACGTCATAAAACTTCTGTCATTTCATCTTACATAAATTATGCCGCGTGGCGGCCGATAATGGTAAGGATTTAGAGGCCTGTAAATAAATAAATATGTATGGGAGAGTATATGGTTTTATTTCATAACATATTAACTACTATCTAAACAACATAATTAAACATTAAAAACCATAGGTCATCGCTTTCATTTTTGAACTATGAGCTTCGAAGTGCAACACGAGCTTAAAAAGACGTTAACTCAATTTCAACACAGTGTAACTCAACACCAGAGCCGTAATCTGTAAATAGAAAGATAACATTGTTTAGCTAATTTCATAGGCAACTAAATAAATATAACACTTGACACCCTTTCAATACAAACTTTAGTCACAAGAACCGATTAAGTGGAACACGGCGCGCGCGTCGATAACGCAAAAAACAGTGGGGCACTTTACGGGTGGTCGGTATTTGTGCCGGGGCAATCTAGACGGTCTCGCTCGCGAGTCGCGGGCACTCTGGACGCCGCGGGCGCCATGACAGGGGCATACGAGCGGATATATAAAATTCGAATATCCACGACATGACCATGACAATGACACTCTGTATTTTAAATCCGTCACCACACTAAACTTGTGCTTAAATTTTATTTATTTGTACAGCTAACTAATGTCTACACCCACACATGTTCCAACAAATATCTATGAATATTATTACCTACGTGTACACATTGCACTTCCCGACAGCTGTCACAACACATATTACGGCTCAAGAAACAAGCACATTGAACACTTAATTTTCACGTCATGTCCATTAGATATTGCTGTCAATAAGGACTGTAGAACTGGTTCCATTTGATGCTGATTATTCGATTTTGTTTTTAGGCAGAAATGAAGAGCGAAATATAACCAATAGATATAATAATCAGATCAATATTCCAGGAAATCACACCTATTGAAATAGGTAAAATATAATTATGTAAAACTATTTACATGCTAATCAAATTTCAAATTACCCACGATTTATTGGACACACTTAACAAGAAATATATTTTAGGGTAAATAGCAGCCTATATGTTACGCCGGGGTGTCAGCTACCTCCATGCGAAATTTTATCAAAATTTGTCCAGCGGTTTGAGCGTGATGAAATAACTAACATATAAACACTCACACATTTACAAACTTTCGCCTTCATAATATTAGTGTGATTATAAAATAAGAATAATATTAAGTCTTATATTCTTTGAAATGCTTGAAATGGAAAACAAATATACAAAATTTTAACTCATAGCGTTTACTTGACATTAAGGACGTTGACAATGAGTTTCACAATACAGCAATATAGGAGGCTGTAATAGAGGCTCTGCCTGGCAAAGATAAATGAAATACAATGTCGAACTTATTAAATACACATAAAGGAACAACTCAGTGAGTAGGTGTAAGTGTCAACGACTTCAAATCGTTGTACGGCAGGGTGACGTGACGTTGCGTGAGGCAGCACCCCGCGACACCACAACCATGAAGTTACGGTGTGAATAACCTACACTTCCTACTAATTATTGTTGACATTCCATTTAGTAATACATAGTATATGTTTATTTATTTATTTCATTTAGGAATATGTATGTATTTATAAATATATAAGTATGTTTATGCTTCTGGTTACCATAGCACAGGCTCTGCCCAATTTGGGATCAGACGGCCTTGTGTGTGATGTGTGAGGTTATTATATTATAGTAATTTCATTTCCATCTGTAGTATCTTTTACTGAAGTTTTGCTATGGTTTGATATGTACCTTAAAATGATGACTAATATTTCGAAAAAAGACATCATAAAAAGTAAGTTTGTATTTTCCAAGGGCCCTGGCAAGGGACCATTTCAATAGGAATTTCAATACACGGTAATGTACTAACAAAACTCGGTTATATATACTTTTGACCTTACTCACTGTAAGTTTAATAAAGATACTGACTAAAACATTTATTATTTCTCTACACAGAGTTCAAAATCAAATAAACCAATACACAATAACGACTCCGAACAATACTTCGCGGCACTCGGATAAATAGAACACCGGTTACCTTGTCAGTATGTATAATTCATATAAGATCTAGGTAATTCATATAAGATCTATATATAAGATCTATCTAAAACACATTGATTGACCTTATATTTAATCGACGGAGAATCTACGCCATCTAGTTACATAAATGAAACTAAATTTCCTTAAACATACTTGCGTTGCACTTAATTGAATGCGAACATACCGCCCACTAAGAACATTATGATATGTCCTTCATTACAAAAAAAACCCCAGCATGAGTTCAGGGGCACAAACTAGAATAACAATAAATTAATTATGCTAGTGATGAAATGAAAAAAAAAGGATTACAAAATTTTAGGGAAAGTAACTATTACTTGGCACCAAAACAATTTTATACAGTCCACATAGTCCAATACTTTGTGGACTGTATAAAATTGTCTAGCTTACAATACCGTATGAACTGTATAAACTCATCTAAATCTACGACAATTTACAAAAAAAAATTGGGTGATCAAAACTTAACGTATACAATATAAGGTTTATATTACTTTGCAATTGGCAAAATGCACAATTCTTGATCGAGGATCCATTACACTTGAGGGTCACCAATCTTGTGACCTTATTCGAACCAGGATGTTTGTCTACGACCTTGCCCAAAAGCCAACGGGCAGCAGGTAAGTTGTCCTCCTTAACTAAAGCTGTATCTCCGATATTTGGGTCTGAATAATTTAATTCCATTGATAACATTGTAACAAATGAACTAAGTACTCGTCTGACCATCGCCTCCAAAAGTTTTGCAACATGCGTTGTGTAGCCTGCCATCGTCTCTGATGCTGCTGATGTTAGAACTCTCACAATTATGTTCAGGCACTGCTATCAGAGGCTCTTCTGACCAGAGGGCAATGTGTTCTTGGAATACATCTGATTATCGAGCTTAAGTGTCGGATTCCTCTTGAATTTATTTTCAAGAAAATTGAATCTTTTGATTGCTAGGTCTCTTGATCTCCCGTATTGACGCTGTGGATCTTGATCGCGAAAGGGAAGATTAACCACATAGCGGCTTTCTGCATCACGAGATCCCTGGTCCAGTAGCACTCTCAGCAGTTATGTGGACCCACTTCTTGTCTGTGCTTCGACTAGCAGCCAACAAAACTTGAGTAGGTAGTGACTCCTTAGAAAAATGCTATACTATATTTGAAGTTGATGGTTCGCTTTCTGATAACGATGCCTGAACACTTGATACCACTGATTGCACTTCAGCTGCTGTTAGCTATTAGAGCTATTAGAGCTTCATTAACTACTGTGGAGTTTGAGACCAAAGGTGGATGTAATAGTGAAGCTTCGCTTACATATACGCCACGACGCAGTTTGTCGATAAAACTTAATGGAGTGATTCGCGTTTAAACAATTATAACACAAGAGGCTGGTTTGTGCAAAGCTATTACGAGATTTGTAACTCTCTTTAGCACTTCTTTGAATTAGAAATTTTATGCGTTTCTTTGCAGAATGGACCACTAGTTTCAACGACCTTTTTGTAGATTCTAACGATATGGTGAACTTTTGGTATGGCTCCAGTAATTTATAACCGTTTACCGCAACAATGGAAAAACTTGAGCATAAGTGCATTCAAGAGCAAGTTAAAAGAATTTTTAGAAATGAAAACATAATATTCTGTAACTGAGTTTTTAACGGAGAAAATAAAATAGAATGCATGTTTTTAATAACTACACCATACCCTCTATTAATACAGTTTTTTAATAAATGTGATACATTATTTATTATGATTATGACATTTTTCCTTTTTTTAATAATATAATTGTAATTGTTATTTTAATTGATATTGACATAAAATAGAATTCTGACCTCGTATGATGTATTAAATAAGCCCAACTCGTTATTAATGTTATCTTATTGCATGCCTAAAGGTAGGATGTGGCAGAAAAAATTATTATAACTGTAACACCTAATTGTAAACCCATGTTCGCAATGAAAATAAACTGATTGATTGATTGATAGGTCTACTTGACTTAGTGTCTAAAAAATCAAGCGCGCGAAATCTAGCTTCCAAAAAATCATCATTCTATAGCCTATCGCCGTCCATTGCTGTACAAAAGAACAGGCAGTCCACTTTAATTTTTTTTTTCCAAATAAGCATAAAAATCATGTCAATTAAAAATAGAATCAGTCAATGCCAAAATATGAAATGTAGCATTATTTCTAGAATAAAAATATACGAGTTAATGTCAAATATTAAATTGACATGAAATCAAATAAACCAATAATATAACAAAATTTCAATTAATATCGTTTTAAAATTTGTCAAATTAAACATTTAGAACATTCAACAATTAAGACAAGATTTTGTAAAAGTCCATTTGCGATTTAAATTTATCCGATAACCTGTCATTACTTTAGATTTCAACCTATTGTAGTGCCCGAATTAAGAAAGATACGTATTGGCAGTACTCCATCGGATAAAAGTAGCTCAGGATCGTTCTTTATAAAGTTTGTAGGAAGGGTCCATTCAACTGTTGATTTACGATGATAATAATATAATATAACATTCTACCACATTCACACAACGCCATCTAGTCCCAACTTAAGCAGAGCTTGTACTATGACTACTAGACAACTGAAATAAATACATTTATACTTTTTTTGTAAATACATACATATTTTACATAAAAACATCCAGAATAAATCAAACATTAAATGTTCATGCACGCAAATGTTTGACTTGAGCGCGAATTGAACCCGCGCTCTTTAGAACAGCAGTCCGTTATACAAACCACCACGTTATCCAGTCGTCATGAAATGTAGCTGAATAAATTCCTGAATGATAATTACTTGCGAAGTTTATTAAGGGGTATAAACCTTTTCTTTCATGTCACCTTCCATGCTAATACTTATATACCTATTATATATTTTTACAAAATTCAGGTATTTCTAGTATTGTTCTTACTAAATTATGTGACATTTACATCCAATATAAGTTATCTTAGGATCACTAGAGCTAATTTCTCCAGTCTCTAAAGACTCTAGAGGCTCGTCGTATGGACGTATATTCAATTAGTAATTATTTAGATTGCCAGTGTACTGCGTCTTTGTTTCGCAATTTACAAGATTTATCACTTCAGAACTTCATTCAGATTGTGTTACAAAAAGAGTTGGGTATATAAATTCACGTTTCTTAAGTTTGCTTATAAAATACTGGTTTCTCAGAAAAAGATATTCGTACGTAAATTTATCTTGTTTAAGCTTCGTAATAAACTTACAACAATGTGTTGAAATTTTATAAAATAATGTTTGTCATAAAACATTCTAGAGCTGCAACGAGAATTTGAGATGTTTTTGTTGTACGTTTGAATATTCAAATAAATCAATATTAAAATACTGTGTCTAGTAAAGGCTTGAAAATACAGCGTATCTAAAAACACACAGTATAGAAAATTCTTTAAGAGACGCTAACATAGTACAGAAGCACAAGTAATATAGCTTTTAAAAGGTTAAAAGAACCGCCTCTTCTATGTTAAATAGAAAACTTTTACACAAACATTATAATGCTTCGTAAAAGCCTCAGTAATTATTACGATGTACATTTAGAGTTTCATAAGATTTTATTTTCTTGTTTCACTTTCATTATTTCCTTAAGAATCAGGGTATCTCCATGCCAAAATGCATATAAATGGTATTTTATAGTCATAAAAAGGGTATAGCGGTTTAGCCGTGAAAACTATACAGATAGGCAGAGTTACTTTCGCATTTACAATATAATTAGGAATCCCTAATTATATTGTAAATGCTTTGTTTATAAACAAAGCTTTGTAATATTATAATATTAATGGTATCTAATCAGATACCATTAATATTATAAACAAAGCTAGGAGTTTACTAATTATTTAGCATTCCTATTCATAGCTTCATTTATTTTTATTCTTCTGCGGCGCCATCATCATCATCGACAGCTTTTAGCAGTCCACTGCTGGACATAGGCCTCTCCTTGCCTTGATTGACAAATAATTTAGTTCATATTACAGTAAAATTACTTTCAAGGACTTTGGTTGCTTTTCTACGCTGAAAGTTAGCTTGCTTTTTTCTGTAATGGCTCCTCATTTTTTGTTTCCGTTTGACGCCATTACTTTTGATATATTTATTTAACATTTACCTATCCTCGTTTTTTTATTTATTCTTTGACAATAGAAAAGTTATTTTGAAATGGTATTTATAATACACAATTTTTATGAAAACGTTCTCGAAAACTAAGACAGACGATAGTACTGATGATATCTTTTTCGTTGGGTCTGAAGAAAAATCAATCCCGTCGATAAACACGTTTCCATTAACAGCGTGTACTATAAATACCATTTGATAGAAACTTTTCTGTTATCAACTGTGTACTAACATGTCGGAATATGTTAGTACAGCTGAATAAAAGCCACGACCTTTACTTTATTAGTTAGGGTCACTAACCACTAGACCCACAGGTCAGTCACTCAATAATATAATCTATGTCTCATCAACAGCCTTTAACAGTCCACTGTTAGACACATTATGTCTCTCCCTAAATAGGAGGTTTAAGCCTACTATACCACGCTGGCCAGACGGATTGATACAGTGTTTGCGTCAAATTTTCTTTTTCCTAGCAGTGCTGCGTAGTTTGCTGCATTAGTCGGCTCTTACGACAACCACGAGAGTGATGACATCATAGAGTGGTGACACTAAGTATTCTTAATCCGTCACCACATGGATAATATCGTTCTGATATCTATGATTAAGTGATTAATAATAATGTAAGTCTACCTACATATCCTTTACACTCCGATAGCCTTGCGTTCTAACCAGAAACTTGTACAAAAATAACTCTCAAAGAAATCATTATTCAAATAAAAGTTGGGCGTAGAGTCAATAGTATGTTGTACGTGACTACAGAATAGTATGCCTCAATAATAAAAATGTCTTGATTGACAGCATTGAAATCGTTCGGATTTCTCTTTATGTTGAGAAACTTTGGAAAAGTATTTTCGCTGTAAAGTTGGTTAATTTGATCATATTTACTTTGCACATATTGGGATAAAAGTATTTCCTTCAAATATATGTAGTAATAAATTTTTATGTATGAAGGTGCTCGATTTCTTTTATTTCTCTATCTCGCAGTTCATTTAGCCAACAGGTGTTACTAGCTTAGCTAGTAATAATGGAAGATAGTATTGGATATAGGATTTGTTTTTAATATATCCATACTTATTTTATGAATGTATCTTTTTTTGGTTTGTTTCTTACCCTTTCACGCCTATACTACAACACCGATTTAAAAAATTCTTTCACCAATCTAAAGCCACATTATTAACTAGTAAATGAAACTACTTTTTACCACCACTTTTTACCAGCGGACAAAAGCTAGTATTTAATAAAACATGGAGTGTATGCTTGTTTGGGAATTAGTTTCATAAAGTCTATTAAATTTGGGTATAGTGAGGTAAAACATCAACCCATATTTTATCTAATCAATGCGCAATAATTAAACTATGTTTACTTTTTATTTAAGTTTATTTGAATTTTATATAGTTGATCAACGCAAGAGATTGCTATCTAAGTTACCATCTTTATTTTGTATCTAAGCAATAAGGAAGGTTCTAGATAATTATCTAGACCTCTTTTTCCATAGAAAATGTTGTAGACGTCAAAGTGACACTGTAACTGAGGTACTAAATAAAAAATATATTCGTAAATCAAATGATTAAACCATACGTGTTCAACCGGCTTAACTCGGTTTACTCAATTTACGCGGGCCACTGGATTTAATTTCCCCTCTTTAATTTTACATATAGTAATAATATATTACCCGTGATAAACGTTTCCTTGTTCTATTGTCTCTACTCTTTTGTTAACACTTGTCAAGGGAATTATAGCGCGGAAAGCTGATTACACGCTCTCCGCTGATTTCACAATTTTATTATATTCTTCACGTTTAAAAGAACAATAGTGAATAGAGTGCTTATACTGTATGTACGTAGATAATGAAATATATGTATACAGTAAACCTAATTATTTTCGAAGCGAATATAACAAGCAGATATGTCACCTGATGGTAAGGTCCTACCGGCGTCTATGGACAATTAAAGGGAGGGTGGGTTTGGTTTACCTCACTCACTCGGTGACAAACCACAAAAGAAATTCTTTACACCGGTTTTCTGCGCGATCCGGTGTCACTCCGGTCGCTTCCATCCTTACAGACCCCACGAGTATTTCATACTTGTAATTTGCGCTTTATTATTTTGTTATTAAAGTCGCTCAGCGGACGATGGAGCGTGCGATGCTTGGTGTTTCTATAGTCGACAAATTTCGAAATGTAACGATTTGAAAGAGAACTGGAGTAACCGACATCACACAGAGAATCAGTACGCTGAAGTGGAAGTGGGCCGGTCATATCTCCAGATGCACCGATGGTCGCTGGAGCCGATATGTGTTAGAGTGGAGACCGTAGTGTAGGGCACCCTGCGGCATGATGGGCCGACGATTTGAGGAAAGTGGCTGGCAGCGGATGTATGTGGACTGCCCTATACCGAGATGGATTGCGCTCTTTGGGGGAGGCCTTTGTTCAGCAGTGGACGGCAATAGGTAGTAAGTATTTTGTTATTCGGCTTGCATTAATTGGCAGTGCACTTAGTTCCTCTCCTTGTTTCGCACGTCACACTTATTTCGAAGTTCACTCATCTGAACATCATTCATCCTACTTTCATAATTTTTCTATCATACGTAACTTTTGCTACCATACATTACGTTATCTACCAGTATGAGGTCTTCAGTTCTTCGGTACCGCCTATAGAAGTATATTCATTTGACGTTTCACGTCATTCTCATGATGCTGTCGTCCTGATATAATTCATGGTCCATACAGTGGGACTGATAATAATTATAATAGGTGCAAATAAATAAATTGCAGCCTTGATGCGGAGCGAGAATGTGGAAGTAGAACCTATCGCAGAACGACTTCCGTCCTCCATAAGCGCAGGCCTGGGGGTGGCAGGTGAGGCCATCTGTCACCCTGGCAGAAGCAGGTCAAGGTGGCGGCGAGACGCGTTGCGGAGCGTGTAGGGCGCGCACGCTACTACGGGAGCACAAAGGGAACATGAGGGTTCCCTTACAGGAGGGGGTCATGTACCCGCCGTAGATGGCCTGAGGTACTGGTACTCGAGACGGCGTGCGGGTTTTAGTCGGTTCTTGTCCGACATAGCCACCGATGGGTGGTATTCGATTGGATTGCCGCACAGAAAAAAAAGGTGCAAATAAATAACAATCTGACTATTTAAATATGTCGATAAACATTCGTTAAAACGTGGGGTGGCGGGTTCCCTGTCGATAAGCATTCGTTAAAATGTGGGGTGGCGGGTTCCCTACAGAGGCTGTTACCTAACCTAGGGGGTCCGTGGGAGGCAGTTTACCGCCTCTACTATGCGGTGATACGATCCATGGAGGAGCGCCGATATGGGCCTAGCGCCTATCCGCCTCCTCCCGATGCCGAGCTAAGCTCAATTAAGCGCAGCGGGTAGATGCTATTCAAATCGCACGAGGATACCGCACCATTTCTTCGGAGGCGGCAACAGTCGTGGCACGTTTCCTGCCCTTTAATATCCTGGCGGATATGGACGCAAGGGTCCATGACCAGACTGGGTGAGAGCGGGGAAGACCAGGACGAGCTCGAAATACGGCGGAACGCTGATCGACAGGTACTGGTGGTGCTGTTCTCCCTAACCTCGAAGCTTGGGTGGATAGGAAGGGAGGTCGCGTCACCTACTGACTGACACAGTTACTAAATGGGCATGGTTGCTTCGGTGGGTATTTGAATCGAATCGGACGCGAGGAGACGGCACAATGCCAGCACTGCGCAGCCGACTAGGACTAAGCCTGACTATAAGCTAGTTATAAAATTTTATTTGTAATTTCATATGTTACGAGTATTCTTTTTTAATTTAAAAAGCAACTCAGACATTAGGAATACATCCTGTGTCGCGTAAGACCTTACAAAACATACATGAAATGGACACAAAGACCAACCAAACTCAGAATGACAATTTGTGGATCACACAAAGTGTCGTCCCATGTGGGGATCGAACCCACAACACTCAGCGTAGTAGAAAGCAGCATATCGATCGCTTAAAGCACTACGCCATCCGTGCATTACTGTCAGGGTTTTAAATAGTAAAATATTTTATATTTGGGGATATTATTATTATATTTGGGGAAAGGAAATAACTGCCACAGCTTATGGCCAACGACATTGGCTTTATGTATAAATTTTCCTATCCTTCAAAATTAAATGCAAACCTCTTATTTTAACCTTCTTTCTATGGAGAGACCTATGTCGAGCAGTGCATTATTACAGGCTGTTGATGATAATAATTATAAAGTGCAATTTTAATAATACAGTCATTCAAGAGACATTGGACATTATAAACCCTACCTTAATTGGGTTTACCGTAATTGGGTTGGGTCAATAGTTTCTGTATTTCTTTGCTTTAAACATCTAAGGTGAAATATTATATATATATCAATATCTTCTTGCATGCTCCATAATTCGATAACACACTAACCAAGTATGCAAACTTCGATGCTCAAAGGGATTTATAATAAGGTTTTACTTCAAAGTTTTCTAATATCCTTACCGTATAGAAATAGTGGATTTACTATAAACATACTTTGTATCTAGAATTTTTTAAATCCGATTTTATTCTTATTAATTTTAAAATTCTTTACGTATTACATAAATGCTCTCTTCGTTACAAACCAACCAATCCACGGCTTTCCTGTTCCCCTATTAATAAAACCCAAGTTGTGGGGATTTGCACTACAGTGCCATCTGTCGTCCCCACAAATTTGAATCACAAATTACAAACTACAGCTAATGTTCTGTGTAATTGTACGATTCTTTCCACTCCGGGACCAGATTACTTTAAGGGATTAAGTATGTAACTAAGGGTGGTGGACTAAATGAATGGGCACCCTTATTAGGGTAAGTATTCCGTGTTGATTAAATTCGGTGCACTGATGTCTTCGGTAGTGCATATAACGTCACAAAGAAGACTGCCACCTCAATAGAAAGTACATATTATTATTAATGAGAATAAATTAACATAATTAAAATTTGTACACCGTAAATTACTGCATTGGTATCACAGCGAACTAACTCATGTTAACCAATAAACTTCTATATCCTATGGTAACAAATAAACATAATAATTTGAATTTGAGGAGTTTGTTTATGTTATTTGACCGAATTCATAAGGCGAAGTCCTCAAGTGGTCTTCTATTTTCTGGTAGCAAGTTTCTTTTCAAGCAAACACACATGAACGTTTATAAAAGTAATTAAATAAATTGTTCAGGAACCTTTATATTCCAATAAATATTTCATATATTACTTGTAATAAACCAAAAATACAACACCAAAATACGTAATTTATATATCGTTTTTATTTATGAAACTGATTTATCTTTAGATCTCTAGATCTTTGAATCAAACTGTTGTAAAAGTCGATTAGAAAGTCAACGATTAACGTTGAAAGTAAAAACAGATAAGTTTCTATACTTTATAAATGCCAAGGTCACTGACCTTCGAAGCTTTTATTTTGCGTGCAAAAGTTCAATAAATTTATATTAGATATAATACTTAACATTATGCTAACGTTTGCTAAAGTTTTTTTAATATAAAGTATGTGGCATAAACTAAGCAAAGACAATACCTTGTTTATAAATATAATTATGTCTTTTATCTAAATTGAATAGACCAAACTTTATTAATTTCTTTGAACTAGAATATTTTATAATTATTTTACAAACTTTCAAAACAACTAAAGTATGAAAACATTTTAGAGGCTTGTGACATTTTAAAATCAAAGCCAAAACGGAGATATTGAATTGGTTTTTAGTAAATGTATTTATAGTTTTAAGTATATATAAATATAGAAGTGAAATATACTCAATTATAACTCAAACATTTACCGAGAAATAAAAAGTCTTATATCAAATCATCGCATCATAAGTTTACTCATTCGGTTCAGTAAATCAGGACTAAACCACAACAATGTTTATAAGGTATGAAACCTTTTTTGGTTACCCGATATGTATGAAAATGACCGAAATGTACCACTCGTGGACTCGGGTGTATGAATGAGTACGACGGTTGATGTATTTCTGTGCAAACCGCAAACTCTTTTCTGCATTTTTTTTGGGATAGACAACAAGTTATCAAGTAAACCCAAAGTGTCAGAAAGAAACCCAGTATTTAACACACGAATAATTGTTCCAAGTGTAAATTAATTACTTCTTTTTTTTTTAAAGACATCTCCCGCACTAGGAACTATACATTCCTGTGTCGCCCAACAAACATACATGAAACGGGTACAAAAAGTTCCAGACAAAGAACAACAATCTGTTAATCAAGCAATGTGGTGTTCCGTGTGAGAATCGACCCACAACACTTAGCGCAATATGAAAAGGCGAGGTGACCGCTTAAAACCTACGCCGTCCGTGCAGTCTCTTTAACAATCAATTAACACACAATAATCAATGCGGTTATAATCCCCAAATTGATTACTAAAATTAGTGCTGTATCGGTGTTAAGTAAAAGGCATAAATAGGTTTCACATGTAAGTTAATATTGTGTGTGGACTGCATTGTTTGCAACCACAACAATTAAGTGCCTGTGTTGTGGCATTCACTTCACTAACATTAATTTTGTTCAACCTGCCTGCGGTAGATTCAACAAAAACAACTGTAGTTGATCTTAGTCTCAAAGTTTGTTTTTCAGGTTTCCTTAAAATATATTTTAATTTAAAAAAATACGATATATTTATTTTGTTTATTTTAGTTTAAAACTTAATACACATATTCTACAAAGGCGGACTTAATGCCATGTAGCATTCTCTCCCAGTCAGATCCTGGTGATTTACAAATATGATACGATAGGTGCAAAAATAAAATCTTAAATTTAGTAGTTGAAGTCCAGAGGTATAAACAATACATACACCATAATATAAACACACATACATAAACATACATAAATTTAATCTATACTAATATTATAAAGCTGAAGAGTTTGTTTGTTTGTTTGAACGCGCTAATCTCAGGATACAGGTCCGATTTGAAAAATTCTTTCAGTGTTAGATAGCCCATTTATCGAGGGAGACTATAAGCTACATATCATCACGCTAAGACCAATAGGAGCGGAGCACCAATGAAGAATGTTTCAAAAACGGAGAAAATTTATTACTATTGAGAGACGCAAACGAAGTTGCGCGGGTCAGGTAGTTTAATATAAAACTACTCAGTCGGGTGACTGTTAGCGTTGTGACTGTTCTGCAAATTCACTCCGAACAAGATCGCACACTTTGTCTTGAATGCAAGTCGGTTTGTGGACATTCTGATCGTGATTCGGATAAATATCTAAGTAGAAAATATTCTACACATTATTAACCCTCAATGGTGGTCGATTTGATTGCCCATTTCATTTATCATGGACCAACAACATTTTAAGAAAAATTACATAAGTATAGTGTTTTTTCAAAAATTGTAACTATTATAAATGCATAAATATAAAGAGGCTAAACGAAGTAACTACTTAAATTCTCATTTCAAGCACAGCTTTCTTTCACGCCAATAGAACCAAGCTTAACGCCCAAATGAACAGACCCTAAAGCAAGAGCAAGTCTCTTATCGGAGTTTACACTTCGCGAACACTACACCAACTTAACTGTGCCTTACATTGTGGTACGTTTATTACGGTGCAACTTTTAGTTTTAGAAGAATGCTAGTATCTAAACTTAGAGCGAATTTACTATCTTATAAGTAAAGAAGGTAATTTATGACCATATACATAAATTTGTAAAGATGTTTCTTATTAAATCATTTTATCAACTCTTAGATAGATTTGGAAACTTAGCAAACCTATTTGATAAGTACTAAATACTATCGCAAGCAATAGAAGATAATGACATCCCTGTTACCGGTGAATTATCCATAGGAAAGTCATAAAGAAGATAAAATTATCTGCAAGCTTATGCTGCATCGACTCTTCATAATAGTTGCAGTGATTTCTGGCGCAACTCCGACTTTCTGACTAATTGAATTTAAATATTATATTCAGAAAATAATATCCTGGCTTCAGATTTAAAAATATATTCACGAAATTAAAACCAGTACGTTAAACGTCTCTAGCCGGGACAAGCAAGAAAGAACAATTTTTTTGACGAAACAAAGTATTTATTGTAGCTGGAAGATAAATAACATTGAAACATCATTGTCATTATCATCAATAGCCTTTAATAGCCCACTGTTCGATATAGGCCTCTATTAAGGAGATTTGTAGATTATAAAGGAGATTTTGGCCTACTATACTATGCTGGCCAGACGGGTTGGTACAGGGTTAGTTTCAAGATTTCCTTGTCTTTGCAGTACACCCACAGGATGAATAGGGGTAGTAACACTCTGTCTTCTTAATCCGTCACCACACGCATTACATTTAATCAACAAAATAACAAAAAGTTACAATTAATATTATTTAACGGGAATTAACGCGATCTCTTATTTAGGGTATTACATACCTCTGGTTTGGTATTACATACCCTAAATAAGAGATCGCGTTAATTCCCGTTAAATAATATTAATTATCATGGAACGCGAAAGTTTAAAAGTTAGTAAAAAGTTACAAATAAAGTAAGTTACAAATTATTTTGGCTTTAATTAGAATACCTTTAACGTCTAAACACTCCATAGAGATAAACTGTGAGCAGACAATGGCGTGTATAAAACTAATTTCCCAATCAAATCAGAATTGATCCCAAGTCTCTGAAGCATTAAACATCGATTTTTCGGCCTTAACACAATCATTTTTATTCCAAGCATAGATTGGATATCTACCAACCCCTTAGGGATAAACACCATCAATTGTGGCCAGAGCAAGCCACGAAGTTTGTACTGACACTTTTACTCTCAGTTTGTTTTAGCGACAGAATACATGTTTTTTTTTAATAAATAAAGCATTTTCATCGTGAAAAAAATGTAATGAAAATATTTTATTTGGAAATCTTTGCAATAATAAAGAAGTTGCCTTGTCTAAACTATGACAACCAAAATAGTCTGCAATGACTTGTACCTGTCTGGCTCTAAACAGAATGACATTAGTATGTAATATATATATATATATAATTTTATTTTACGATACGAAGAACTACGATTATTATTTTTATAATTCAGTTTTATTATGTTGTTCAAAAGTAGGTAGCCACTTAATAAATATATTATAGACAACAATTTTAAAATATGTTTACGTGTAGAAGTATTTTAAAGTCTATTGTTGTAATGATCTAAATTAAATATACTCGTATTTAAATATTTAATATTGCCGTTTCTAACACATAACGTCACCTAGTTTCAAACTGAGCAGTGCTTCTACTGTGAAAGCTAGATGGACTGATATAATACTTATGTACTTTTTTGTAAATAAATTCATATTATATATAGAAAACACCCAAACTCCGAAACAAATATTTGTAGAGTCGAACCCGAGACCACAGTCGCATACGCTACCACTGCGCCACCGAAGCAGTCAAAACCTAAGTAAATCTTGTAATGGGAGAAGCATTGTTCAAAATAAAACCATTGGAATCTTCGTTCCTTTTCATCGAATGAGTAGGTTATAGATAGGAGGCCTAAACCCCTCTCCCTCATAAGTCAGGAAGGAGGAGGGTTTATAAAGGCTTAAAGGGCGGCAATATCCTTGTGACTCTTGCAGGTGTCCATGGGCGGCGGTTAGACAGTTATTGTTCACTAAATATAAAGTTATCAGATAGTTCAGAAATGTTTCATAATGGGTAACAAAAAAAGACAGTTTACGTCTAAAACTTTGCCTTTCTAACACGAAACCAAATATTATTAAATTCCAAGCAACTTAAAAAGGTTTTAATAGCGAACCAAAAAGGCCAAAAGTTGTATTATTAAAATTCTTTTCAACTATGAAGCAAGAATATAAGTAGAAGCAGCCTCTAAACTTAATTTTAACAACTTAAAGTGTGTTTTTTCATATAGTTTAGAAATTTGCGAGATAGAAATAAATACTTTATCTTGTCTTTACTTTACGGCCGCTTCGAGCGTCACCATTACATCAGCTGTGTTTAAAAAAATACAATAAATTAAATAGAAATATTAAATGGCTATTTCAATATTTTTCAAGTACATTCATAGATACAAATTTAACGGCTTTAGCTTTTTTGGGTAGTTAAGGCGCAAAAGCGTAATATATAGACGAACTAACTTTTAATTAACTAGAGAGTATAAAAATTACTTGCGGGCGCTATTTAACGTAAACTAATCGTAACTTGTAGGACTAAAATTTAGTTATGTTTTAAAACATTGGTAAAATGCTTAAATATATTCTTTGTGAATAGTTCAATAGAATTCGAATAAAGATATTAGTGCATAGAAACATTTGCAGTGAGAGAGAGTCAAAAGCATGGCCACGGGGAGTTTAAATGTTCTAACGCCACACCACAGAAGCAGTCAAATATATATTATTACTTCGAGGTCAAATACAACAATAATATTACTGAACATGAAGATACTGTGTCATTTTATGATGACATCAAATCTTTACGACTGGTGCGTTTATGAACCTCTCAAGCAATAAAAGTTGTAGGTTTGGGCCTTTCAAGTTATATTTAATAATGAAGAACTGCATTATTAGGTCATTTTATAATTTTCCATATATTTTTGGGTTGAAAAATTTATGAACTACGTTTTTTAAGTGTTTTTAGCTGAAAATAGTTTCATTTTATAGCTTTATTGTGAGTACCGATGTTCGGTAGAATTAATTCAGTAATAGTCAATTGATTTTACGATGCACAAGCAGTATATGGAAACTTCAAACCTTCATGAAAAGAACGTACTCCTTAAAACCGGCAACATAGATGTGAATCTTAAGTTGCAGCTGTGAATGGGTGACTGCGATTACTTACCATCGTTGACCCGCCTGCTTCTTTATCTTCATACAATATAAAAAAACTGTTTTACAAATTCTTTTCCATAATAAGTGTATTGAAAATTATGGAAGACAGGGAGTAATATTTTACCCATAAAACTGTGATATTACAAAAAAAATCCTTGCAAGATTAGTTTTTATGCTACAAGGGAACAAACGAGCAGACGCAAGAGGGGTGATGGTGGACCACGGCAAACTCAAGAGTCATGGAGTTCCTTTTGAGTTTGTGGAGGTTTAGGCTCAACTAAAAATAGCGTAATACCGGTTTTCTGTAAGGCTCTGGTATCACTTTGGTCGAGCTGGTCCATTTACGCCGAAGCATGGCTCTCCTGTAACAGACTTTTTCTTTTTTCTTTCTCTATTTCTAAATCTCTTTCAAACACACCCGGGTTCTTTAAACATGCTTTCCTGCATGAATTTGTATTAATCATCATCATCTCAGCCGAAAGACGTGCACCGCTTGACATAGGCCTCCCCCAAGTTCTTTTTTTTTCAAAGGCAACTCCTTAGGAATATATATTGTGTCGCGAGGACTTTACAAACACATGAAACGTACACAAAGAACACCCCGACTCAGAACAACAATTTCTGGATCACACAAAGTGTCGTCCTATGTGGTGATCGGACCAACACAACACACACAACACTCGGCGTAGTAGTAAGCGGCGTGGCGACCGCTTAAACCACTACGCCATCCGTGCAGTCAAACAAAGTTCTCCACCAAAACCGTATTATTATGTTAAAAAACTTTCTTTTGAAAAATGCTTTTCATTTATTGTATTACGATTAGAATTGATGGCTTCCAGTTTTACAGACAAAATTGCCCAAAACTTACTGCTCGATTTTATGCTGACAATAATTCTTCTTCGTAAACTTTACGATCCTGTTCCTCGGTACGTGAGGCTTTCGTTGACACGGCATACTAACATACTTGCCTTTATATGCTGTTAATAAAAAAATGTAACGGTGACCTCCATTTGGCCAAATTTATTGCATTATGGAATATTATGAAGAAATAAAATAATTCTACCTTCAAAATATTTTAAGCTAAGGGTTAACTTTGTTTTTTTATGAAAAATATTTTTATTTTACATCATGTAATATAAAAACCGGCCAAGTACGAGTTGGCCTCGTGCACGAAGGGTTCCCTACCATTATCCATAAAAACGACAAAGAATACGTTTGTTGTATGGGAGCCACTCTTAAATATTTGTTTTATTTTTATTTATTTATTTATTTTTAGAGTGAATATATAACTAAATATTCTGTGAATGTTTCAAGCATCTACCTGTTACCGTTATCATATCGAGCAAAAGCGAGCAAATAAAAGGTCTTTTGTTGTATGGGAGCCCCCTTAATTTTTTATTTTATTCTGTTTTTAGTATTTGCAGTTATGGCGGCAACAGAAATACATCATCTGTGAAAATTTCAACTGTCTAACTATTACGGTTCATGAGATACAGCTGAGATCTTACCCGCAAGAGTTGATAGACTTTATGTGTCCATTATGCTAATAAAAGGTTATTAATAAACACACTGAGGAGAATGCCGTAATATTGAAATTAAAATTATCGAGAAAGGTTTTGTGAGTGTGCCCATTACTGTAAAATCGAAATACAATCAAATTTAATTAATATCGTTTTTTAGATGATGAGTATAGAGTTCCAGATAACACTGACTAATAAAAAATGTATTTTCGTAGTGTGTCTGTTTCATAATAATTCAAATATGATGGTTTCTAAACGTTGAACAAGTTATATCTAACGAATCGAAAATAGACGATATCTGTGTTTATACTACATCCGTGTGGTGACAGATTAAGAATACGGAGTTTCACCACCCTTATTGATCCCGTGGGTGTAGTAAGAGCTGACTAAAGGAGCGGACTAGGCGTCTAGTCCGCGGACTAGAGCGTCTAGCTAGTGTTTTATAGTAGGCCAAAACCAAGTGGACTAGTAAAGGCTGTTGATGTGATGATGATGTGAGATGATAGACCTATTTTGAAATCTGGGAACCCAATTATATTAGCACTTGTTTACCGACAGCCTCAGATTATATTATATTATTATGTGTTATACAATGTAGTACCAAGTACTATTTGACAAAAATTGTCTTTTACCGATTTGCTATTTTGCCTACAATCTCCCGTATCTCATACTAATCTATCTCATACATAATAATAATAATATATCTCACACATCTCACGCATCCCGAACTGGGCAGAGCCTGTACTATGGTAACCAGACAGCTGATAAACTTACCTATATATTTTTAAATAGATACATATTAAAGATAAATTACACCCAGACACAGAACAAATGACCGTGCTCATCACACAATATTTGTCCTGCTTGGGAATCGAATCCACGACCTCCGGTTTAGCAGTCAGGGTCACTAACCACTAGACCAACAGGTCTATCTAATCTTCCATCTTCCTTTTGAGGATATATCTTCCTTACATATTCCTCGTACACCACATTGAGGGGACATTTGTCCTTTCGGTCGACTGTTGTTACATAGATGACGTGAGGTCTATTGAAGTTTCCAGGGTTTGTTTGTTTTTTGCGGCCTACAATAAATAAAATGTTCGTTCTCCTTGACCATAAAATAGTGTTTTCCAGGTACGGTTATTAGTTATTAGTGAAGCCGGCGATGTTGGAGTCATTTGATTCGTTTTGACAACGTGATGAAGCCAGAAGGTACACAATATAACTTTTCCCTAGGTTCCATATTATTTTAAGCTCACATCCAATAAGAGGGAGAGATTCAGACCTACATTTAGAACAGCAATATCCATTTTACAATAAAACTAGGAAGTTAATTTACCTCGTTAGATGAATACCAATGGTCATCCTCCTAAATACAATCAAATATCACTTACATCAACACCCAATACCGATATCTGATAAATCGATTGATTTAAGTCGACATCTCTACGGGAAAAAGGGTAAAACAATTAACAATAATAATGAAAGACAGCACAAATAATGATAGATTATTTATTATCACCTCTATTGTTTCAGAGAGCAAAGTTGTGAAGGTATTATTTTATCTTTTGTGTGGATGAATTAATGTTGTTTGTTTGTAGTTTTGTTGTACCATAGTTACAAATGAAAACAATTTTCGTTTGTCATGGCTGTACCATCCTTGTTTGATTCCGTGAAGTAAGAGTATGGCGTCAATACTATGTCAATACTTATTTCTTGTACAGGTCAAAGTCAAAGTGTTTAATGCATCTAGGTGTACATGGATTCAGGTGTTACAATTAAAGTAAGTACTTTTTACTTAGTGCCTTTTCCAAGCATTGCAATGCTAAGGGCTCAACAATATTGTACATAGTATATATAATCATTCACAGGTATTCGGATTTGGTATACTTAAAACGTCCAAAGATTTTAGGTAAATAGATACACATATACATACACACACATACACAGACACACACATTACATACATATCAAATTTTATGGGTTGCGTTCGTGTGTGTGTACACGCGAACACAACCCATAAAATTTGAAATGTAGAGGGTGAGAGCTGGAGTAACAATGGTCACAGATGACCATGACAATTTCAATTTAGAAGGTACTATTCTTTATAGTGACTGCTCTTGAGAAACTTAACAGGATTACACCGACATTACAAAGATACTATTTAACAACAAGAATTATGGATTAGGCTATACTTAATCCATGATTTAATCTAATTTAACTTAGTTCAATCTAATTTCACCACTATCGCGAAACAGACAAAGTCCATTTCAATAAAATAAGAATGCGTGACTTTAACTACGGTGACGACGCGTACGCGAAATAATTCGCGTCGTTTACCCGGAATCCTTAAAATATACTGAGTCATTGGAGCATAAAATCAGTTCACGCGCGATTTATGTTGTGTGGCCACCCTGAGTTTTGAGAGCCATGGGTATTATAATATACGATTTGGGGTCTATACAGCCAATAACATTATTATGATATTCTGCTTAATATTCATATGAACGATTTAGGGTTAACGTAAAGAGTGGGCATTTGCATCAGGGAAATTTGTGACGATGGGATCATGTTGATTATTTAAACTTTCATAATACATTATGACGCCAGTTTAATTTAAATAGGTTTTTACATCCAACGTACAGTACAATCCACAAAATTGTATATTGCAAAGTACTGAAGCGGACGCTATAACGCTACCAATGACGGCTTCTTTTTCACTTGATTCCATTAAACTATGGAAAACTTTATATACGTTTTACTTTCATGTGTATCTAGTTCTGGGTCTGTGTAATAATATAAGAATTGCCGAGAACTGGTTGACATTGTGTAGATGTTCTCTTTATTTATTTATTAAAGACTCGGTAAGTTTACTGTTGCTAATTATATTTAGACTTCTAATATTATTTTTACAAATATAGCATAATGAAGATACAACCTACATGGTGAAACGCAACCACCTGGTAAAGGTTTTAGTCTAGGTATTTAGTTTGCTTGTTGTCAGATTGAAATACATTATCAATTGATAATAAATGTTTAAACAGTAGCAATAATAATTGCATTGTAGTGTATTATATTGTAGTCTCAGGTAAGTGTCATTGTAAAGATATCTGCACGGATGACGGCGTAGTGGTTTAAGCGGTCGCCACGCCGCTTCCTACTGCGCCGAGTGTTGTGGGTTCAAACCCCACATGGGACGACACTTTGTGTGATCCACAAATTGTTGTTCTGAGTCTGGGTGTCTTTGTGTCCGTTTCATGTATGTTTGTAAAGTCCCCCGCGACACAGGATTTATTCCTAATGAATAATTTAGAAAAAAAAAAAAAAAAATCTCAACGATGAAGTAATATTTATTTAGATTTAGTAGAATGGCATCCAGCCGGTTCCTCTTTTTAAGAAATGCGCCTTAAGCAATAACGTTAGTTACAACTTTCCCATACTTCGCTAGGTACTAGGCCTTTTGACACCTCACTATTTCCTGTAATCAGAAGGGTCAAGGGTGTGGCGCCACCGTTATGTAATAATGTAGGAACGATATTCATTCTCTAACTTAGTTTAATTAAAGAGTGTAGGGTAAACCGGGCGCATTATACACGTTCATTTTGTTGATTATCATTTTAATTGAAACTTATGAAATAGGGAGCAGATCGAAGGGTATCAGATTGAAAAATAAAGAGTAAATCGAAATATAAGGTAGGCAAGAAGAGCAGGTAGGTAATGGTGGGATATGGCTCATATCGAACTAGTTGTTACTGAGAAGTTCGAGCCCTCAAACCTTTAATTAAATAGGGTATTTTTAAACATATTTTTTAGTTTACTCCTTTTTTTAATAATTAGACTAGTTTCAATTCTGGGCTTAGTTTGTATTCTAAGCCCAGAATTGAAGCTCCAGAAAGAGACCGCTGAACGGGTTCGGGAGAGGGCCGATACCGAACGTATCCTCTACGCTCGGGATCTCGGTGACGATACCAGCCGCCACTGGTCCGCGGGCCGCGGGCCGCCAGATAGTGGAGACCTCTGTGTGGCAGATTGACAGCTGCGGTACTGGATAGTTGAGAGAATAGAAGAAGAAAACTTATTGAGTCGACCCTAAATAAATTTAAAAAAAGGGTATCATCATCATCATTATCATCATCGCTTTGATGATGATGATGATGATGATGCACAAGAACGGTCTCAATGAAATGAAAAGCCTGAATGACGCAAGGATGATTCTCTAGACCTAGCAGTTAATGAAATGTAATGTAAAAAGTGTAAAAGAACTTCCAAAAGCTAACTTGCAAGCGATCTCATTTCATCCCTTATGTATAGATAAGAACTTGGAGAATTACCTTTATTTTTTCAACGTTGTATTTCTTTAAAGCCGAAATCCCCAGGCTATCCTAACATCAGAATAAATTCGAGTATCAATGCATAAATTCGTTTCAAGACCCAATTCGTTCACAATATCGGCTCAAACAGCAATTCTGGTTCAAATTGAAAAATATTGAGGGTACTATCACCTTGATTTAAAATTGGTACTTGGGGCTTTGACAGTTAACTGTTTTGATGGCGAAGCGAGGTACGGTGCAAAATCCTTGGACAGTTCTCCAGTTGAGATTGCCCCTACCATATTTATTTATCAGACACTGCCTCAAAAGAAGCATTTGTTCTGAAAAATTTTGCACATATTTTTCTAAAACTGTATTAGTGTAATATTATGCTCATATATTAACTGGCAAAAACGACGACAATACATAAAAACACACACTGACGCCCATGCACAAGTACATGTATACACACACTCACCAGACTTCGTTGCTTCACACATATTTTGGAGGAGTGTTCTGTGTGGACGCAGTATAGCGTACAGACCCGGCACGGAAGAGTGTAAAACGGTATCCGGTATGAGAGCGCTTGCCTGAGGGCAAAGTTGAACAAGTGCTTTGCCGCCCTTTGAATGCCTCCACCTATCGAGCTAGGGGAAGGCGACCTAGCCTCCGATAATCTCAATCACTTGGTGAAAAGTTACGAAAGAATTGCTTAACGGGTGATTCTGGTGGGCCGTGGTATCACCCCGATACAAGCCAGCCTATATATGCTGCAGTATGGCTCTCTAAAAGCTATTTTTATTTGTTTCATTTGTTTTATATTTCAAAAAACCTTCCTAGTCAAGAAACTTAGTGTTAGATGACGATGGTTAAGCCTCTTGATACTACTTAATAGTTTTAGTCATCCAACCATCCATTTCATTCAATGGTATATAGTAAAATATCCTGCCAAAATTACATTTTTAAGCTGCCAAAATAGTAATCAAGCACCAAAATTTTAACCACGTTTTTTACGAATGTCCAAGTTACATGTTATATGTAGTACTGCAAGAAATGTGCGGGACCGCTTGGCGGGGCTCATTCTTTCTGGTGGCTTAAAAAAGAGAAAACCAAAACCTATTTTTCCCTTACGGAAATCCCCTCGGATACCATCCACTAGTAAGGTGGTTATGCCGGACCCGAACCGACCAAACACCGCACGCCGTCTCGGGTACCAGTTGCCGGGGAACCAGTTGTACCCTAGAAAGGAAATCCCTGGTACCCCTAAAGTCAAAAGTGGTTTGGTGATTATTTACTACATTTGGTGTTCAAATACAATTCAAAGTACAGTCATGACTTAAACAGCTTTGTTTAGTTCTGCAAATTATTTTATGGTGGTCATTATATTTAATCCCTTATCCAATTACAGAATTGAACTTCAAACATCTTAACAAACATAAAATATAAAAAACAAGTCAAATACACACATAACGTTCAAACCGAACATCTAAAACAAATAGTAGCGCTCGCAACAGCCGTCTCGTTAGGTTGGATACGTTTTTCTATTTCTAACAACGTAAACTACAATCAGAGCTCACGCCCGCCACCGCTTCAACAAGAACTGTGTGTGTCACATATAAAAAGCTTGCGGATTTAAAGTTTCAGCTAAATTTATTTCTGCTCTCGTTTTAGTTAGATAACTGAGCTAATTTTAGTCTACAAATTAATGTAGAAGTACAGAAACCTCAAAATGCTAAACAATAAGTACTTTATATAAAACATATAAACATGTAAAAACAGCTAGATTAAGCATAAAATTATAACTCCTCAGGTAAAAAGAAAGTTTTAGTCATATCTACTGGTTAATACTACTGAAAATAAAAGAAATTAAAACCAGCCAGGCAAACGGTTATAAGCAACATTTTAATTCAACACTATCAATAGCAAAATTTTACGGTTCAAATGTAGAGCAAAACTTGAAGCGCTCTTGCAGACTACATATTACATGTGTACATGTATCAATTTATAAAACATGTTTTTTTTGTAATTTGCTGATGTTAACACAACCTTAATGTGCTAACGATATTATTTGTGCCAACCGCATTACCTAGTCGACCACGTTAGCTCAACTTTGCAGTCGCGTTCAACTGTACACGTAGCGTCTAATGTGGTTTGTTTGACTAAATAGAGTTAGGCGACTGCGGTCATCAACTGATGGCCAATTGTATGTATGTAACCTAGTACCTCCTGCATTGATTGATATTTGATTGATATAATTTCATAAGTCTCATAAGCTAATAAGAAGTTATTGTTCATAGCGGTGCATAGAAAGATATAATGTTCTCTTAAATGTTATTTTCGTTCTTAATAAGAAGGTATATCCTGTATTTCTGTTCATTTTATTTGGGATCTCGTATGTATTTACATAAGCAAGCGAGATTTAAACAACTTTTTAACGTTAATTATTTTTTGTTCTTTTAAAAGCCAACTCCCGTATTAGGAATATATCCTGTGTCGTGGGGACTTTACAAACATACGTGAAACGGACACAAAAAATACCCAGACTCAGAACAACAGTTTGTAGATCACACAAAGTGTCGTCCCATATGGGGATAACCCACAATACTCAGCGTATGTAGTAGTAAGCGCCATCCGTGCAGTCATCGTGCATTTCATTATTACTTTGTTCTTACAACCATTTTATCAACTTAATTTTGCTATAATCATAACGTGTCCTTATACTAGCCTCTTTAAAATGTCGATTAAATCTTTACTAAAATTTTATTTATATTGTGACCCTTTTATCTTTGAATGTATGGCAAAGCGTTTACCATGAAAATCGCAAAACAAACGTCCAATCTAAAAAATATGAACAAGCCTTTATATTTGTTCCGAAAATATTTACAAGGGTTCAAATGCTATCTACATTTTCACAGCTATTCCAAAAATTTGGACACTAAAACAGCGAATGCAGAGCCAAAAGCCGTTGGTTCAGTGGTTAGTGATCTACACTGATTAGACAGACATCGTGAATTTGATCTCTTTGATTTCTCTCAGGTTCCGTAGTGCAGACTGTACTTAGTTCAGCATCAGACGGGCATGTGTGAGATGTCATCGGTCATTATTATTGTTAGACTGATAGGCAGGGGGAAGCCTTTGGCTTCCCCTGGGATAGGGAATGGTTGGGTGCGGCGTCGATCTAGGGGATGCCTCAAATTACATAGCCCGGCCATCCCTAGAGTAGGACGCCTTAGGCTGGCCGTCAGGGTGTTTTTTAGTGGAATCACCACGTACTCCTAGCTTCTGTATTTCCAAGGAGCCGGAGGTCCGAAGGGATTATACATCCCGTCACAAAAATAAATAAAAAGGTTATCATTATTATACCTTTATGCTATCAATGAAGATGTCCTTCATAGTTTTCAAATTGTCTCATAATAGGACAGAAAATGGACACATCTTTTTTTTTGTATAAGGCAATTGATAGGATATTTATGGTCAGCGTCGAGTGAAAGTCCAAAGGAATCTAGAACATGACGGCCATAAAATGTCATAAGTAGAGGGTTAGTAACCGAGAAGTCGTGCCGCGGATTTTGGTGAGGATGTAAATACTTTATTTAGAAACAAAGCAAATCGTCAAAGTAAGTGCCATACTTTTAGAAAATAACTGCTTATAGTTAACTTCTATGGTCCATCGCTGCTCTTGTGGCCTCATTACAAGTGGCGGACAGCCAAAGCAAAAGTCAAACAAATAACATTTATAGGTGTATATATTTCCGGTTATGCCTACACACCGAAATAGGGTTTGTTTATGCAACAGTGGGAGCAATAGAATGAGTAATTATGTTTGTATATTGTTGTGGTGTGCACTACATATAATTTTATCATACGCATTAAATCATAATCGAAACTTTTATTAGTACGTCATTGCAAAAAAGTGATATTCGTGTAAATGTATTTCTTGGTCAAGTCTTGTATATTTCCTTAAGTTTAGTGCACCTAATCACTCATTTTTACACCACCCAAAGTTGACTGGCAGAGAATGCCTATGGTCATTAAGTCCACCTTTGCATACAGCATTGAATGAAATAAAATAAATAAAGAATTATTTTTTCTCACTTAATAAAATTAACACTACAAATTCTCTTCATACATACATAAAAAGCATACATAAGAAGCGCCTGCTATCCCGGTTTGGGACAGTTTGCATTAATCCGCTGTCAGGCACTTTCTTCAAGTCGTTAGTCCATCGTGCCGCAGGCACCCTACACTACTTAACTCTCTTATTTTTATAATATCCATAATATTAAGCGACAGTAACAAACTAATACTACTGTCTATGTGCAACCTCTCGATATGTTTAACAAGAGGTTTTCCTCCCGGAAGGTGATTACAGAAGCTGAAGACAAATATTATATCCTGGCCATCATAAACTTGACGATTACTTATTTAGGCCCTTTATATTTTCAAACGAGCATTCACCTTCAACTGCCCGGCTTGAAGACCACACTTCAAGTACTAATCTTCTTATATAATTTACAATCCATAACTGTAAATTATCAAAATTCACATCATAAAAATTTATTCAAATCAAATAATTAATAAACGGTGTTAAGGTTTCCAATCATTTAGTTTTTTCAGTCGATTGAAGTACATAGATAATACGACACTTTACAACCCGTTAACCAGTTTTAAAATTATATTCTACTAGACGCTTAGCATGTAAAACATTACCAGTAAAAAGCTTTTCAATCCAGAGAATGCGAATTTATATTTTTCAAAGAAGGTTCTACCTCGCAGTTATTTTAACAAAAGCATAGAAAATATTTCTTGTGAAAGTGTACCCTAAAACAAAGTATTAGGGCTCAGAAACCAGTGCCACGCAAACCTTCTAAGACCTTTTTGGTAATGACACATGTTCACTCTGAATATCGAAAGTGCAGTGTCTGAAGAATATGGCTAGCCATTCACTACCTGTTTTCGAGAAGCTCCTGTTATCCTGACGCACTAGCACCATTATCAAGAGTTATGTAAGCATGAAGTCATTAAAGTTACGACCAGCATCATGTATTTAAAGTTTATTAAATAATTATTTTGGGTCTGGATGTGCGTTTTAATGTAAATGATTTACTGTGGAGGGTCAAACCGGCTGTTGAAGTAACAACGCGTCGCCGCGGAATGCGTCGCCACAGCATGCGTCGCCACAGCATGCGTCGCAACGCTGTGACTCTGCGACTCTCTCACGCTGATTATGAAAGTGATTTTATACTAATTATTTCTTCATAACAATTTTTAGTTTCACATCTGCCAAACTCAATTTTTTTAACAAATATTTCTAAACCGTGACGAGCTAATATACAAGAGCAAAGTTTTAAAATCGAGTTTAAAACTTGCAATACCAACAGTGACTTTGTGTAATGTAGAGCGTAATAAATAATATACCAAAGTTCCATTTAGTTCCAAAGGAACAGTCACACTGGTGAATATGTATTTGCGAGCACATTTGATTTCATTATAAATCTCATTTTTCAATTTAACGTATTTCTACGTCGCAATGAAATGTTCGTAAACAGAAAAAAGAGCTTTAATAGTGTTGCTTTTGAACCGTATTTAACATGGTAAAGTTTTAAACAAAAATAAACTTTATGTTTTACAGGATATGGTATAGAGATGTTTGTACTATTGCCATATTAAATAATACTTGGGCATTTGACGGTGCTTGGGATACACTCATATGATTTTTCTAAAGCGGTAAGTATACTTACTCTTTTGCTATTTTGAAAAATAAAGTGGATGGATAGTGTTCTTATTACACTATATTGCATGAAATTTGAATGACGGAGTTTATTGAAGTTAACCATAAAAAAAATTATGAGAAATATTTTCTGTTCCGAACGTGAGAGAACGTTGCCGTGGGAAAGTTATGTAAGTAATATGACGGCCTTACAAAAAACTTGTCCGGTGACGAATTGTCTTTCGTTATGTGTGAAGTGATCAGAGTCCAAACCTTCCGTCCCACTTATTCTGGGGGTGGAGGGGGAAGGGTGGGGGGCACCGAAAGGGCGACTCTTGAGTTGCATGTGTGCATGGGCGGAGGTGATCACATACCATCAGGTGACCCGTCAGCTCGTTTAACCCTCTTCCATAAAACAAAGAAACAGTGCCACTCCGGGAGTACCGACAGAAGCGAAAACTTGTTTTTTTTTATATTAACCGGTTTTTTTTTGTTTTTTCGATTCAAAAAGTTCTGACTTGAATATATATCTATATTGTACGTATATACACACTATATATTTATATTATATATAGTTATTTTATCAATTTTTTTTTAACCCAAACTCAACTCTCGTGTGTGTCGGTAACGAAATAAAATGAAATGATGGTATGATATGATATTTATTTCTGTAAGTAAATCTTTTTGAGATATTTTTAGAAGTCGAACTTTACAGCTATATGAAGTCGCAATTTGACTCACTCTGGGAAGAAACGCCGAAACAAACCAGAGAGGTGTCTTTTAATTTTTAGTCCGTAAGCAAAGTTAAAGAAAATTGTGCGAGTACAGTGTAGAGTCTGGGTAGGCCTTTTGAAAAAAGAACCATAGCTTTGAGTCGGCCTCTCCATTCAGAGGCATACAAGTCCCATTCATTGTGTAGCCTAGCCAATATAAGTCAAGATTAACAACCCGAAGCGAGACGCTACAGCCAGCATGACATTAGAGTAGGCCGAGGAAACACTCAAAACCACCAGAAAGTTACTAAATATGAACTAACATTACAAGCCTACACTATACTCACAGTTACATACTTACAAAAAAAAACATACTATACAATTCAAGCTCAATGAAAAATTCAAAATAAACGAAATATGAAATACACAATACAATAAATGTCCAACACTTTCAAGCATAACAACAATGATAGGAAATGACAGTAAAAGCGAGAGTGAGCAGCATCAATCCCAAGAAAATTTGTCATCTAAATAATCTTTAACCATTTTGTAAGCCTTTTCATCGGTAACAGTGGTGCTAATTCTGTTGTTCGAAAACTCTCTAAACTAAACTAAAAATCCCTAAAATAAATTTTAGTCCTGCCAAATTCTACGTTTTCAGAAAAGGAAACGTTATTTGACACTACGAAACAAATTTTTTGTGATTTTTAGTTTAGTTTAGAGAGTTTTCGAACAACAGAATTAGCTCTAATGTCGCGAGTTCAATGGTTTTTCCAATTTAAAAAAATACATTATTTTATATATTGTTCAAAAGTGCCCAACGCGCCTAAAAAAGTTTTCACTTCAAAAAATACTTTTGTAAAGCGGTTCATTGTATAAAGGAAAAATAATTTACGAAATTACTAGGTGAAGTGTAACGTAGTAGTATAGTAGTAGTAAAAAGTGTTATTAGGCAATTATTTAGAAGACACATTTAATCTGTAGCACTTGTTAATGTCATTCAGGTCATTCTTGAGTCTAAAGGACTCCATGTCGTGACCTAACACAAGACAAATTTTAATACATATTAAAAGCGTATCTTATTTATGAAACAATCTTCGTAAATAAATAACTAAGCTTCTTAATATTATTATATCTCGTAATTACTTCGTAACTAAATTAAAGAGATAAAACTTACAAGCATATTCTGTATGAATAAAATTAAATTTAATAACTTAATTTGTCAAACTTTTATATTAAGACTTTACTTGAAACTGATTTAAACATTGTAAGGACTTCTAAATAATTTGTCTTTTGAAACATTATTCATGCGTGAAAAATATTATTCTGTGAACAAGCTTTCTTCTAAGTTAGTATGTAGATAAAAGCTATAAAAAAAAAATAGTTCATATTATATCTACAGGCCTGTTGGTCTATTGGTTGGAGAGGTCGTGGGTTCGATTCACACCCAGGACAGATAATTGTGTGGTAATGTTTATATTTTGTCTATGTTTATGTAGATAAAATTGTTATGTAATAAAATTATAGCAAAATTGAAGTGTCGGTTTGTAATATCAAATTTTTTTTTTTTCATGCACACATATTTGTAGGAAACCCATGCCTAAAAACCAGTTTAAATATTTTTTGTCTGTCTGTTTGTTCCGGGTAATCTTTGAGATAGCTGGATCGATTTTGATACTTTACTACCAGGTAGCTGCAAGGAGTAACTTAGTCTATTTTTCCTTTTAGAAAAATCCTATGAATATTTCACGATCCGGGATTCGAACCCGAGGTCTCAATAACTGCAGTCGCGTACCGTACTACATCATTTAGTTTTCATGTATATTGTAAATCGAACAAACATTTTCAAGTCAAATTCCTCGTGAACGAAGTCGCAGGTACCAGCTGCTCTACGAAATAGATGTACTGGACGTCCAGAGAACGTCTTTCGGCTGTGATGATGATCTACATATGTAATGAAAGCTATTTAAGTATGTTTGTCAGCAGTCTAGTTACCATACTATGGCTGTAGTGTACCATAGGAGAGCCTGTATGGCTCGGCCTTGTTTGGGATCAGACGGCCGTGTGTGGCCGTGTGTGAGGTTATTATTGTCATAAGAGTACACTTTATAGTTGACGGGAAAACTGTTCTAACAGAACGTGTATGCATTTAACTAAGTTTTATGGGACTTACAATAATTGAACTGTGTTGAATTGGAATAGCCCAATCCAATAACTGATCCAAATTAAAATGTTTATAGTGAATAGTCTAAGTTTAAAATATTTTTTAGAACTTTATTATTTTCATTCAAACAGATTTTGCCTATACTTGTAGAATGAGACAATGTTACGTGCTGAATTTCACAGTTCAAGTCAACGAGAAGCATCCTACAAATTTTGATTTAGTTGAGAGTGTCGAAATATGCGTTTTTTGACGCATAATCGGCCTTATCTTCTTTCTATGTTAACTTAGAAGTTTGATATTTTCACAGCTTCAAGGGACTGTAGACTTGAGTTTATCGATTTTTTCCTTTTGAGGTATGGAACCTTAAAAAACAGTATAAGTATTATATTACTCACGAAATAGTCTAAAGTTTAACAGACTAATTTGTGTAATCTCGCAGAAGTACCGCAGCACTGAGTTCGTGTTGCGTAACTATACCCCAGACAGTGCTGTGAATGCAGTAAATTCTAAATTATATTTTTATTCAGAGTAACTTTTAAGTCATTATTAGACGTGAAGGTCTCATTACACACTCATAATCTTTGTAGGGAGACCGTAGTGAAAAAGTCCTGTCTGTTATAGTGAATACCTTGGTATTATGAAAAACTGTTTCAGATAATAATGTTTTAGAGCGGGACAGACACAAGCGTTACCATAATATTATATCGCACATCTGTAAGCTATATTTAAAAAAAGTCTTTTATCTTTCTGTCTCGTCCTGTTTGGGGCGTGTTACTGTCAGTTGAATACCATCAAGCGTGAATTTTTTATTGTTAAATCTTCAAAAATTTATTACCCAGTTGAATGAGTCTATCTAGTAAGATGAAACCGTAACAAAAAAGGTTAATTAAAACATGTTAAACAAATTGGACAAAAACCATTCTATATTGATTCTGAATAGAAAATTGATATTGAATTATGACGTGTCAGTTTAAGTATAGTAAGTACTTAAGTAAGGTTAAATTAATTTAATCTAGAAAATTTCTTAACATAATAAAACATTGATATTTGTAAGTCTGTGTAAGTTTGTGTAAATTATTTATTAAATCTGAAAATTGAAAAACTTATTCTAATGTTATAAAGCTTTGTTATAAAGAAGACTTTGTTTGTTTGGTTGAACGCGCTAATCGCAGGAACTGATTCGAGTAGAAAAAATATTTTATGTTTGGATTGCCCGTTCAACAAGGAAGGCTATGATAAATTACGCTTTGGACAATAAGAGCTGAGTATCCAATATTTTTTGGAAAAAACGGAGAAAAGTTTATACCTTTTAAGATACGCTGTCGAAGTTGCCGGCTAACCTTATAATAACACAATACTGTTCTGACTTGTAAGTAAAATTTATCGTATGCGACATTCTACATATTTAAAACTGTTTAAAATTCCATTGTTTTATCAAGAAATCTGTATGTTCAAATAAGCTAAATCTTAGCTTAATTGTGTTCAGTTCAAAAGCCGTGTAATTGTACGATAATGGGCCTATGCAAACTAAAGTCGTTAACGTCTTGCAGTATTGCTATCTCAGTTTCACGACCGCTTTCATTATTAAAGCTATTTCAATTATAGCGAGAACTTGAATATGAATTTTAGAGACTCTGCTTAAATATGAATTAGTAGTGTAACTAGATAAAACCAGGTATAATTTTATTAATTCTGAAAAATAAGAATAGAAATCCGTATTCTCCGTATTCTTAATCTGGCTACGGATTAAGAATATGGAGTGTTTAGTAGGTCAAACCTCCTTTCTAAGGAGGGGCCTATGTCCAACAGTGGACTGTTAAATATTGTTGATAAAGAATTCAATTGAGCGATTACAATTATACTGGTTTTAATCGAGTTCTTTGCTTTCCCAAATTTAATTAGGGTCGGTGCAATACGTAACATTGTAAAAGGACCGGTAGCCTGGTTGACGCCACCTCGGGAAGATAATAGTAAAAGTAAGAAGCTAAATTAGAGTAAGAAAAATGGGTAGAGCAAGAGAGCTAGTGTCTGGTATACCACAAGATATGGATGAGAAAACAGCAGCTGCAACTGTAGCAGCTTGAAGAGTCGGAGTCACGGACTTGTATGTTTATCCTGTGATTTAAGAGGTTACTAGGACAGATAGATAGATAGGTACCTACTCTTTATTGTACACTATGAGAGGATATATGCAATGTAGAATACAAACACAAAAAAACAGTAAAACAGTGAGCAAACATCATCCACAGCATGCCCAGACGGATGGAAACCATAATCAGCGCAAGGGATGGAAACACTCAATATTAAACTTAGTTAGTTGTTGTTTCATGTTTAATTATTTTTTGTTTAAAAATATAATTAAATGTTTTATATTCCCTTTTTTTGTGTTCCGTAATTCTGCCGGCGTGTGTATATAAACATACATACACATACCCATATCATCATCAACAGCCTTCACTAGTCTACTGCTCTATAGGCCTCTTCTTAAAAAGGAGGTTACTATATAGAATATAGTTATTACAGACATAAATAGTGATCCATGACAAGTTTCTTAAAATACTATGGATAGACCACCAACTAACCGTGAAAGATCTATGGGGGGAGGGTGATGCCTGATATTGCGTCAACAAGCGTTTTATAAAGTGTAATTATCATCATCATCAGCCTATGGCAGTCCACTGCTGGCCATAGGCCTCACCTATTGCACGCCGCTTCAATCGTTTTTTTTATAATGTGTATTTAATAATATTAATACTGTGGCTTGATAATACTATACTAATTTATGTACAGCTTAATAAATATCAAACATCGTGTTCAGAAGACAACGATACATAATTTGAAATGTACTATGGCCCTTTGAGTCTAAAAGCATCATTGTTATGATTTGCTTCAATTACAAGAATTCGGCTCATTACTCCATTACAGCTCATTTACCATTCCTAAATTAGATATTCCCTGAACGAACAAAATGGATTCTATTACGCTTATTAAAAGTACGTCATCGCTTGAAAATTTGAGAATAAAAACGTTTAACGTGAGACTTTTAACTTTTATTTTCATGCTATGAGGAAAATGAACAGACAGGTCACCTGATGGTAAGTGACAATTGGCGCCCATAGACCCCCCCCCCCTGCCCCCTCCCCCTCTCCAGGATCAGGGGAGGTGGGTTTAAGCTCCAGTAACTTCCTTCATTCGGTGAAAGTAATGAAAAGGTCGTGTTATCACTAGAGCCCATTTGTGCTGTTTGAGATGGGTTTGGGCTCCGGTAACTTCCTTAATTCGGTGAAAAGCAACGGAAAGGCCATGTTATCACTCGAGCTGACCCATTTGTGCAGTTTGAGGTGGGTTCGAGCTCCAATAGTTCTCACTCACTTATTCGGTGAAAAGCAACGAAAAGGCCGTGATATAACTCGAGTCAACCTTTTTTACAGTTTGAGGTGGGTTTGGGCTCCGGTAACTCTCACTACTCTCACTCACTGGAGAGAGAGAGAGAGAGAGACTGGATTGGACTCCCATACCTTTCCTTTCCCTTGTCTTGTCATCTAATTTAAAATAAAGGTTGAATCCTCTGTACATTATTTGTATAAAAAACCCTAACCCTATATCACTATGGACAAACAGAAACAGTTTTAAAGGGCCTCGTTTATTATTATTACATTACTATATTTTATAATCGTATTTTATCCCATTGTAAAATAGACTTCATAAAGAGTCTATTATACATATGGAGAAGTTAATGAACACTGCATTAGCGTAAACACGTACGTTGCTTCTACTTCATTAGTTCAGATGAGCTCATTACTGACGCCATTGAAAGCTGCAAGGGTAATTACATGCAAGTATATTTTGTTGCAGATTCTTGTAATATCACATACTGTTCGAAAGAATGGTTAACATATGGAATTAAACTTTAAAGATTTTGTATACGTAGATAATTTATGTCGATTTTGTATTATAAGATAATTATACAGTTTATTTTTAGTATGAAGTCTATTTTTAGTTATTTCATTGGTTAATTTAAAGTAAGTAAAAAGAAACAAGTATTTTGAATTAACCAACGAAATAACTAAAATTGGTCATGTCGTTGTCTGCCGTGGAAGTGGGTTTTCGGGGGTATACCAGCTAAATCCCTCTATAACCTGCTTAAAGACCTTGGATTGCCAAGAGCATCAGTAAGCTCTTTTCTTCTTATATCTTATTATCCAAAGCGGCATTGCTAGGCCCCAGCACCTGGGTCGCAAGTCAAAGGTCCTGTCAAAGTCGCATCTATCACGCGATGGAATGTCTGAGACCAGTGTTTTACTTTTAATAATTTGTGTCCAAAAATTTCATGATGATCGACAATTCGGGTAAGTAAAAGTCGTGAGCTCATAAAAGCATAATAAATTAATTACAACACTTTATAATCTATAAAAATTATTACGATGCTTTAAGTTTTTTTTTTGGTAATCGATGGATAGTGACTAACTCCACCCGGGAATAGGCTCTTGCTTTAAAGGACTGAGGGTCGTGAGGTGAGAATTGTCAAAGTTTTATCTAGTTTTCTGACATAACAAAAGTAATAACTAAAAACATAGTGCCACAGTTGGATTGTCCAGTAAGCCTTGTGTCATACTAAACAGCTAACGTTTCTAAGACTAATCCCAGCATGTTCATGAATGCAGTCTTAATTACCGTGTAATGAGGCACCAGATATTTAGCGACAGAATATCATTACAAGAGTAAACACTAAGAATGCCTTTGAAAACTAAATTGTGGAGATAATTTGCATGATAAAGTGCTACAGTATATGAAATAAAATATATTACAGTGTCCTTGTTATCCCGAAGGTAATTATTAACAGTGAAGGTATAATATTAACTTTGTAGGTTAACGTGATGTATTGTATTTTTTTTAAAGGGGGTTAGCAGACCGTTCACTCAAGAGATAAATGCGCTGTCATCCGTACACTCTTTGAGTGCCCCCTGAAGAAAACACGGCTGTTCCACTTTAATACAACACGTAGATTAGGTATTTTGTATTTGAAATGTTTTTAGATGAAATTATGATACACAGCAGTTACTTGTGCTTAATGGTAGATCCTTAGACGCTCATTTATATGTCTGGATGGAGTGTGTACGAGTATTACTAGGGGTCGCCTAGTGGTCAAAATTTAGCCATAATTTACACATAATTTAATTTTTAAGTTTGAGATTTATTAGGGTTCTTTTGTCAAAGAATATACCTCTATAATCAAATTTATTAAAAAAAAAAATAGTTATATGCACTTCTTCTCGTTAGCGCAATTTTTTAAATAGGCCTTCAAAGTTTTCGTTTCACGTATTAATAAGAAATACAACAACAGCTCCGTTTCACACTTGCCAAACATCATGACGACAACCCATCAGTGTGTCAAACACACTATGCGACAGTGGCAAACAGTTGGACACTATTATTTTCGATGCTATCACTGTCTTAACAGCCTATGTATGCATATTCTTTAGGTGTAGGATGGATATAATGGAACTATAAATTAGAAAGTATGAAAATAAACTAAAATACTAAACCATTTTAACAAATATTTTCCACAAAGGTCAAAATCTCTTAAGTGGTAAACATTACAGTGCTATGACTCCTTTCTCAGGAGAAAGAGATGATCATTTGATAATTAAAAATTTTATCTTGAAAAAGTAATGTTTCCTACACGTCCTTCAATCAGGCCGCTCGCTCTTGAATATAAAATATGATATAAAATACAATACTCAGGATATATTTAGATTTTTATTTTAAAAACTTACTTACTTAGTAAAAACTTTGTTCCATAGCGCATATAACATCAGCAGAAAAATTATATTTGTTCAAGAAATATTTACTCCTCGAAAGAAAATGTCTCGTTTTTTATTATTTAATGTTGGTTTTATTTTACTTTTATTGTTAAATCTCCTTTAAGTAACCACTAACAAGTTCAGTTGTTTTATAAAATCTTTTAAGATTTTGTCAAGGCAATTAACTTTGTCAAAGTTGTGTATCTTCTACAAAAATGTAAAACTCATAGTTTTACATTTTTTGTTCATTAAGAGTAATTTTTTTAAAAAGGTCTAAGTCTACATTTTTTGTTTATTAAGAGTAAATTTTTTAAAAAGGTCTAAGTCCGTTGTCGTGTGTAGTCAGTGTTATGAAAATGGCGGACCTTACGCCCGTAGTTGTTAGTAGCACCGGCAGAAAAAGGCGTAAAAATTATGAAAGAACTGTGCAAAGCATTTGAAAAGCTTTAAAAGATACTGGTAAACATCTAAGGGAACAGAAAAAAGATCTTTCAGCAATAATACCCTATCTCAAAAATGAAGTCACCGAAAATATTATGGCACATTTTAACATTAAACTTAACATAATTGATTTTTAAAACTACCTACTTTGATTAAAGTCTTTATTCTTTTGGTTAAAATTTGAAAAATTATAGTTTTATTTTATGTTTGTCACAGCACTAGTCTTTTTATAGATAACTTACGACAGTTACTAAACCAAAAGTGACTTGGAACATAGAGGTTTATTTGTGATTTAGCGCAAGGCACATAGATCCTTAATTATGTTAATTAGAATTGGACTTAAAATTTTCCTTCGTAACGTTTGGAAAATGTGAGTTAATTCTATTGATTAATAATTTGAGATACTTTACTATATTTGTTAAATAAAAGCATTTTATGATAATAAAAATGATGTTACTTTTAAAATAAAAAAAATATGTTGCGAAGATGGTTTATTACTTAAAACATAAATTCTTCCACTTTTTGTTACTTAGAGCCTTTTTATTTCTGGTATGCCTTTTTTATTTAAATGTAATTACTTTGTACACATATATACTCACACCTGTATCCATAAAGGGGTAAACAGAAGAGCATGAAATACCCACATTTTGCTAACAACTCGTATATCTCATGTAACTGCAAACCTTCTGTGTGGTAACGGAATAGAAAAGTGAGTAAGGCGGGAAGAGCAATGGATAGGAAAGTTGTTGTTTATATGAATGAATAATTATAAATGGAGTACAACCAAACTGGTTATTGTCGGGAGGTCAAAAAAGAAGTATTCAACTATTCATATTATTCATTCACAGAAACAAAGAAGAGACATCATGCCTTATGATTTCTGTTCTTATTCTTATCATTTCTTGTTTTAATCGTAATTAACCCTTGGTTGCTGTCATCAAGAAAATTACGTAAATAGTGCCGCGGTCTCGTGGTAACTCAAATTTATTATACAATTAAAAACATCAATGAAAATATGAAAAAAAAACATTTAACGAATGGCATAAATAATAAAAGTTTCTATTACAAACGTCACGAGCACACAGTTACAAAAATTCGTGTTAGAATTAGAGGAAAGCCAAACAACAGGGATCGCATTAGTAGTTTTCTTGTTAGCTCTCTAACTAAGCTACTTTAAGTCGCACTAAATGTAAATTTAACACAATAGTTGAACAGATCTAGTAGGATTACTTGGACCTGAGTACAAGAGATCTCATGTTAACAGACTAAATAATTTAATACTATGATGCCTTCGCTATTATGGTTGTCGGTTCTGGTTTAAGATATGTATATTTGTTTGTAATTAGTTTTATCAGCTGAAATTGGTTTTACTAAAATTATTCCTCTTAGAACCGTATTTATTATGTTACAATAACAATGTTTGATTTCAGTTGTACTTCTCGTAATAGTTGTAAATATAATGACAAAACATTTATAGCTTGTGGGCTTCCACACACACTTACACTCACAGTTGGCAATAATAATAATATTTATCTATCTAATCTAGCCATCTAGTCCCAAACTAAGCAAAGCTTATACTATGGCTACTAGACAACTGATATAAATACATATAAACTTTTTTGTAAATATGTATTTGTACTTATTATATATATATATTTTTTTTATTTTTTTTTTTCCGTGCGGAAATCCCCTCGGATACCACCTGTCGGTGGCATGTCGGACTCGAACCGACTAAAACCGCACGCCTTCGCCGGGTACTAATAGCCGGGGAACCAGGTATACCCTAGAAAGGAAGGCCCTGGTGCCCCGACATACCTCGGGTCATCTACAGACGAGTAGACGACCCCCGCCCCGTGTGGGAACCCCATGTTCCCTGTGCTCCCTGGAAGCGAGCGCGCTTCGCAACGCGCTCGCCGCCACCCCGGCCTGCTTCTGCTAATGTGACAGATGGCCTCACCTGTCACCCCCAGGCCTGCGCTTATGGAGGACGGAGGTCGTTCTGCGACCTCCGGCGCCTGACTCGCCTGCGCTGCCTGGCCCGTGCCCGGGCCTGGCGGGCCGGGAGAGTTCTAAGCCTCTCCCGGTCCCGCTCCGCCATCTCCTTCGCGAGCATAACTTGCTCGCAGAAGGAGACGGCAGAGTTCCACGCACTCTCGCTCCGCACGATAGCCGCAATCAGGCTATCGAGCGAGAGAACTCCCACTCCGATGGCCGCTACGAGGTCTCGCCTCTGCTCAACCCACGCCGGGCACTCTGCCAGCGTGTGGAGAGCCGTGTCCACGGTCTGGCCATCGCAGTGGTGGCACTCAGGCGTTGGCTCCTTGCGGATCAGACACAGGTGATCTCCGAAACATCCCTTCCCAGTGATCACCTGCGTCAATCGGTATGAGAGGGTCCCGTGACGCCTCTCGAGCCAATCCTCCATAACGGGTCTTACCGCCGCAATGACGGCGTGCCCAATAGAAACACCTCTGGTAGTTTCTATGTATAATAAAGAGCGCGACCTTTGGAAGAGTAGTCTGTTACACAAACCACTACGCCATTCGGTCGTCAAACATTTAAATACCTATTAAGATTTTTAAAAAGAAATCGAAAATTTAAATTTTGTTAAATATTTAAAGGGGTTTTTCTTTTTAGTAGTTAAAGGGGTACGTACAATTGCTACACGTTTGTAAAATTTCATTATGACCGGTTGAGTAGTTTAGAAAAAGCAACAAACAAATATACTCGCATTGCCATCTATACTAATATTATAAAACTAAAGAGTTTGTTTGTTTGGTTGAACGTTTGAAATCTGTCTCGAAAAATTACTATTATATAAAACAGAGGACCGATGTCTGGGTGGATTTTAAATAGAGTGACGTCAGAAAAACTGATTTCATTGTTTAGATTGTCGTAGTTTTCCTTCATAAAAACAGCTATGGTAAATAACAACAACAACAGTAAATATAATTAAAGATGTATGCCAAGTTCTTACCAACAGTCGTATATGGATCCGTACAGTAGTAAATAAAGACAATAGTAAATACAGTCAAAGATGTATACCAAGATCTTAGCAACAGTCGGACATAAATCCGTACAGTACTAATCTAATTAAAAATGAAAAGTGGGGCCGAAACGGGAAAAAAATATATTTTGAATATGAAATCCGGGTCAGCTTGTTTGTAATATAAGTTAGGATTCTTTGTATTGATTTTTTACTTTACCTATAATTGCTTACAACATAATAAAACACTTCGACGACACTATATTAGGGTTATAATTATAGATTATAAAAAAGATAGTACTAATGTGAAAACCTTGTCCCAACCATTACTTTCTATTTAAATCTTTATTTTCTTAGAGCAAAAATACTATATGTTGGTCTAGTGGTTAGTGACCCTGACAGCTAAACAGGAGGTCGTGGGTTCGATTCCCACCCAGGACAAATAAAGTGTAATATGCACGATTTGTTCTATGTTTGGGTGTAATTTATCTATACTAATATTATAAAGCTGAAGAGTTTGTTTGTTTGTTTGTTTGTTTGTTTGTTTGAACGCGCTAATCTCAGGAACTACTGGTCCGATTTGAAAAATTCTTTCAGTGTTAGATAGCCCATTTATCGAGGAAGGCTATAGGCTATATATCATCACGCTAAGACCAATAGGAGCGGAGCACCAATGAAGAATGTTTCAAAAACGGAGAAAATTTATTACTATTGAGAGACGCAGACGAAGTTGCGCGGGTCAGCTAGTCTTTAATATGTATATACATATTTACAAATATATAAGTATGTTTATCAGCAGTCAGGTTACCATAGCACAGACTCTGCTTGCTCTGTGATGAATCATCGGCTGTGTGTGAGATTATTATTATACTATATTAGCAGGAATTTCGATCGGCACATGATCATTCTACATATTTTATGAGCTTGCATTTAAATGTCATCGTAATAATATATCCGTTTGTGCAATGAATGTTCCTGTAAACGTATATTGTAGTGTTTTGATACAAAATCTACAACGTACTAAGCCTGTACTTTATAAGTTACCTTAACCAAGTTAGTATTTCACTCCGAGTTACTGTCATGGTATATTTTCCACTTGCACGCGGATGGTTTCCTCGCGAGAGTAATAAACACAGACGTGTGTATTTTAAAATAACAAACACTTAGTTATCATTTAGGGAGTAAACTACGCAAGGCAACAGCACTGCAAAGAAAGGAAAAATTTGCCACAAACCTTATCCTAACTTGTCTGGCCAGCAGCCAGCCAGCGTCCTTAGAAAGTAGGTTTTGGCCTACTAAGGCTAAAACCTCCTTTCTAAGGAGAGGCCTATGTCCAACAGTGGACTATTAAAGGCTGTTGATGTGATGTTGATAGGTATCTTTTGTTACAGTTATTGTTACACTTTAAACATTAAAAGCATGATTTGAAGGTTTTTTTTATACGTGATAAACTTAAGTAGTTGGGGGTTTGTATATATTTGTTGTTGTGTGTATATTTGTTGGTAGGTATAATTATATGTTTTCTGTCCCTGTGGTGACGGATTAAGAGTACGTAGTGTCACCACCCCTATTCATCCCGTGGCTGTCGACTAAGGGAGCAAACTACGCAGGACAACAGCACTGCAAAGAGAAGGAAACCTTGAAAAAATCCCTATAGCAACTCGTCTGGCCGCGTGGTATAACAGGCCAAAACCTCCTTTCTAAGAAGAGGCCTATGTCCAGCAGTGGACTATTAAAGGCTGTTGATGATGATGATGATAATGATATGTTTTATATGTATATTTTATAACATACATCTAATGTTACCTCTTTCGTATGTATCAGCAATTAACCTTTCAAAACCCATCGCACCATCAACTACTACTGTCTCTACAAATCAAATCTCTATCGTTACAAATAAGCATACTACACAGTTATGGATAAAGAATAGGAACATAATGATGATGACGTAATTCAATCATTAAAGCTAATGAAGTCAAGTCAAAGGAATTATACGATCATAAAGTTTTTAATGTACGTAACTTGAGGTGGTCTCATCACTTAATTAAAATGACTAAATGAGTGGGGTAGGGTGCTAAATTCGAAGCGAATTCGTGGATGTAATAATTAAGTTTATTTTAAATTAAATTTATATCCGTTGTTGAATTCTTTAGAAAATCAAAGGCATCTGTTGAGGAACACATTAATATTTATACTCTATGTAAAAGTAACTCTTAGAATTAGATCTGGTCACTATCCATCAGCAAAATTAGCATTTTTAATGCAAGAAATGACTCACCTAACTGTCCTGTTTGCTGATGTATTGTGACAGGAATAAAATTGAAATTTTTAAATAAAGTTTATTCTTTGTTTTTGCCGTGTACAATGGGGTTAGCATATCCTTACTGGATCTAAACGCCGAATCAAATTAAGAATAATTCATATATATATATATGTCTGACCAATTGATTAACTTGAGTCTAGTCCTAAGGAAAAAAAGAATTACATCAAAACTGCAGGTAACCTGCTTAAAGCGTTTAAATCTTATGTAACTAGCTGTACCCTGTGGCAAACTGCAGGTACATTAATGGAAAATAAGGAACAAAACTGAAGAAAAAAAGTTATAACAACAGTCGGTTAAAAAAGTTATAACTGCAACAATCGGTGCAGAACCGTTTGAGTTTTTGAAGTGTACACAAACCAACTAAACATTTATTACATAGACACACTAGCTGTACCCTACTAGCCTTTGCTGTAGTTTATTGCGTTTGCATTGATAAGCTATGAGGATCAAAACTGACACAAAAAATAGGTAAAAAACCATCACTAAAGCGGATTGTATATCGTGTCAAAATTTAAGCGCAATCGGTGCAGAAAGACCTTTGAGATTTTATAATGTGTACACAAACCAACTTAAAAAAATACTTATAGAGATAGATAATTTCATTACAGGAACACTAATTTGTATTCAATACAATACAATAATTATACAATAAATAATTGTATTGTATTGAATATAATAACTCCGTGTGGTGACGGATTAAGAATACGGAATGTCACAACCCCGATTAAGGGAGATTATTCACCCCCCCGGGTGTCGTAAGAGCCGACTAAGGGAGCAAACTACGCAGGACAACAGCACTGCTAAGAGAAGGAAAACTTGAAACAAACCCTATACCAACCCGTTTGGCCAGCGTGGTATAGTAGGCCCAAACCTCCTTTCTAAGGAGAGGCCTATGTCCAGCAGTGGACTGTTACAGACTGTTGATAATTGATGAACATAATAAAAATAAAACAATAACATACATTACAATAAATAATTTTATTGTATTGTATGTTACTGTATAGTGATTTATCGATCTCATTATTATGTCTATTAAAAATGTGTATGTGTGTTATATAAAACTTCATCTATTCCTTATAAAAATATTGAATACGAGCTAATTGGCGCTCGACCACTGTGCGATTTACAAGACACTTTTTGCCTACCAACCTGTGGAACTAGTTATCGGCTGCGGTATTTGTAGACCGATACGATTTTGAAACCTTCGCTTTACATCAGGTGACCCGTCTGCTCGTTAGCCTCCTATCCCATAAAAATAAAACAGTAAAAGCACTGCAAATCACTTTAATTTTTCAAATTCGGTTCGATTCGATCCTCGTTTTTCTCAGTACTAAGAAATACTTTTAAAAGATTGTCTTTCTGTGTTAAGACATAATTTATTCAGCTCAAGAGTAAATTTACCTAATTTAAGGCGATGCCATTACAATGGCTCATATAAATGCAAATTTCGGGTGAGCTGAGGTAAGAACCTCACCTTTGTTAGAACTTGTCGTATTACTACCGAACCTCCGCCGGGCCCCGAAACTTAGTTTTGTTAAGTACCCTACTAAGAGTTCCTAAAATAATTTGTTATAACTTGTCTTTTAATGTAAAGGCCTGCTTCTCTTCACTTTGACCCAATTTAATTTATCACGTTTAAACAGAGGCCTATGTCCAGCAGTGGACTAGTAAAGGCTGTTGATGATGAAACACGTCTGAACGCTGAACCAATTTTGATGAATTTGGATTTATATAAGACCTGGATGGCTCACGCTTCTTGGGAGAGGCCTTCGTTTAGTAGTGGACGGCAATAAGCTGATGAGTGAGTGATCGAATTTAGAATAAAAAAGACTTTGGAGAAGGATACAAGATTTTTGTTAGAAGATTTATGCTCTCCTGACAATTTTCCTACATTTCCCACATGTTTTATTATTTTTAGAAATTACTAGTGTTTCCGTTAACCCCTGCTGCTAAGCTAAATTGCTGAGGAGTAATTTCACGTCGGTAGTGTACTGGTCAGGATTCGAACCCACGACCTCTTGATCGCAAGTCCAATGCCTTAACCACTAGGCCTTGTGTCAGAAGCGCAATCCCTCATAACATACGTTGGAATCGCCTTATGTCCAACAGGCGAGTAAGTGTGGATTCAAGGTTTTTTCCTATTTAATTGGCAATTGTTGTGCGTACTCAAGGATATCAAATCTACATAAGATTTAAAAGCCAAAGTTGTAAAACCTATGCCTTCACTTAAACGACGATACAATTTTTTATTTACTTAACATGATTGAAGTAAGTATTTTTAAAATATGATTACAATAATAATTATCATCTCCACTACTACTCTACTCTTCATGTGCTCACAAGGAATGTAGACTAAAGTTTTTGTAAACAATATCAACACCACCTTTTATTCTAATTATACAATAACCAACGCCGTACTCTTGACAACTTCTAATTCAGAATGTAATCGAATTTAATCCAAAGCAATGTTAATCACAGTTTGATTTATATTAGAATTTGACACAAGTCTGCTAACTAGATTTAATTATCTACTCGTATAATAATGTGTAATTCATGATAAACTTATCAGTTTTCAAATAAATTCGGCACGGGAGTATATTTTTAAGTTTTGAAATCAGAAACAATGTAAACGGAATCTATTTCGAGATTAAACCTTCAACTATTACAAAAAATGTAACCAGAAATATAATAAATAAAGCAATAAACACAAGACTCTGTAAATAAAATAAATAACTTAAGTTAACATATAATTAGCTTGGCAAAAACAATTAGTCTCCTTCTCATTTATTTATACATAATTATTAAAATTAGAAAGTTCATAATTATTACAATTTTCCGCTCGAAATCAGGTTTTATGTTTTATTTCATAATTAAAACAAATTTGAACCGACAACCTAAAACTGTAAAATGAAATCACTAAAGAAACTATTTACTAAAACTTCTTAGTTAACTAACTAATTTGAGGAAAATTTACGGTCGGTACGTCCTAACTCTTTATTATACACTGGAAGATTCAATATTTCAATGCACATTATTTGTGGTTTCGAAATATGAGTATTTTTTGTATTATTTTGGAGTGAGCGAGTTTTTGTGTGAGTGAGTGAGTGTGTGTGTGACACCACGGCCTCACAGGAATCGGCTGTTAAGTAATACTTTCGTACCGAATGAGAGAGATTACCGGAGTTCAAACCCCCACAATTCTTGGTCAAAGGGCGACAACGCACTATGTAACTGTTGAGTTGAAGGTGTCCATCGTTTGAACAATAATTCAAAACTAATGAACTACCATATTTGTATGATTATATTACAAGGAGTTGTAAAATACTACGAGAACACACAGTTTTCTTTTTTCATTTTAACAAGTTTTTATCGACTAGGTATGTATGTATGTAATGGAATCTTCGAACGTCATTTTGACACCCACTTCAAAACGACGAATTACATTGAAACTTCGCACACTTATCAAGGACCGATGACAATACAATAATTTGATAAATTTTGCCCATTATCCTGATCAAGATCTTTAGCATTAACGACTTTTGCCATACCTAAAAATACTTTTATGTCTTTTGCTAAGAGGTGTGTGCTGAAGTTTATTAAAGCATATGTGACTTACTTGCTTCTCACTTTTTTAGTCTTAATGAGAAAATAATCATCAGTACCGACTAAAAATGAAAAATAAATTATAGTTTAAAAAAACTAAAAACACGCCGTTTGTAACCAGCCGAAAAAAAAGTAGAAAAATTTCAGTAAGTTCAAAAATAAAAATCGATAAAGATATTTTTTAATAAAATAACTTTACTTTTACCAATGTCTGTCAGTAAAATATTTTTACAAAAATTAAGATCTAACAGCCCACGCATTTTTACGATAAAATTATGTTTCTTTTTGATCTTATATACAATTATTTTCTGCTTTCTAGTTGGATATCGTAATAATATTACTAGTAATAATTTTTATTACTAGAACATAAAATTAATACCTTTTTCAGCTACTAATTCTCGGCCAGGTGGCAAAATGTTCTAAAGGGATTTTGAAATTCACGATAACATTACCTAGGTACACAATGATCGTGTAAATAGGACAAATTGTGAAGAGATGCATTATATTCAAAGTATGTCTACCTTCTCATATTATACAGATAATAAAATATATATAAATGTAACATAAAACATTTTAGTTTACATAACTAAGATTACTATATATTATGTCAACAGTATTTTTATCTTATAATTCACTGAAATAATGTATTTTGTAAGTTTTATATTATTAAAAGTAAACTGTGTAAAAAGTGTATCACTTCAATATGCATATGTCTGTGCACGAATGTTCTTGCTAAAACTTTAAATAGTGATAGGTATAAATATTGTGAATTGTGGATACAATATAAAAAGGATTTACACAAAACACAACACACCCAGTAGTAACAATTGTATTTCAGTTAGAATAAAATTCAACTATATATTGGCAATATAACGAAAGAACTACGTAATTTATGGGAACAAAATTCCTTATCGCGCGTTACACGCTCCGAGTCCAATGTGTAACAAGACTTTTGTCCAACACTTCTTGCTATAGTACGCATGCAATTGCTTAGATCTTTTAAAATAATCAACGGATTTTAAAGGCAGTTTTCACTTGAAAGGTTTATGTGTATAATACACATACAAAGAAGTTTTCACTACAATAAAAAAAAACTTTTATCAACCCTATTGACTTAATAATGATTCACATAAATCAAATTAATTATTCAGACCTTAACAAGAAAAATATTTCATTTTCGTATCAATAAAAATGGGTCTTTACAGTCTTTATCCGCGAATGGGCAAAAAAATTGCTTTGAGAGCCGACCCTGTACCCGAAGCTTATCTTATTCGTAACTTGAATGTCAACTAAGGCAAAGGGATCGTGGCATGTAGGAATGACTTAATATCAACATTTATTTTCTTGACATACAATTTAACTAGGACGCCTTCGTTCACATAGATCCCCATTTCGATTCATCAACGGATCACCTATAATATATACTATACCGTTGACTAAGGGATCTTATGTTACGTATAAAGTATCTAAATATATAAATGCTTATAAAATACAGGCCCAAATCCTCTTTACTGGTTGTGTTACGCCTGACATCACTACAACTAGCTAGAGAACGGCACTATTAGATATTGTTATAATACCGTTTAAGGGTGGAGGGGACCCTGAACCAAATGCCCAGCCTCTTCAGTTCCATATGTATTAGGACTTGTTTAGTATATAAATGTTGTAAGTCAGTATCTTTTTTGTAATAAAGTCGAACTCTTTTGTTACTGTTATATAATCATAGTTAATATCCTGTCCGCCTTGTCGTTTTTATGTTGGGTAATTCAATTTTTTATTCCTCAATAATTTATTAGCTCTCTTGGAGCTATATAGTGGTTATATAGTAGACTAAGGTCTGCCAGGGTTCTCGTGAACTTCCTTCCAAAGGGGAACCCTAGTCAATTGCGTAAGACTCAGATGTGATGGAATACCGTGTGGTTTTATTTGATACGGTTCCAACATATCACTTCATCGTCAGCTCTGGTGAGTCGATGATACGTGAGACCCGTGTCCGGGAAACCCTAATACGAAGAAAAGAGCTATAATAATAAAACAAGTAAATTCAATTGAACGTCCAAATAATAATTATTATATTTCGAACAACTGAAACACGCCACATAGTTTCAAACTAAGCAGAGCGCGTACTGTAAAAGTGAGGTTGACTGATAGAATACTTATATATTTTTTGAAATAAATAAAACAAGCGAAAAATAATTTATGAACGATACGCGTTTTCACAATAATTTACAACCGCAATCTTCAATGAGCGCCCACTTTATATAATTATCAAATTTATTTTGTTAAGGACCCGCTGCGATGCCTAATCGAGACACGAGCGCTCGCTCCAAATAATTAATTCTTTAAAATCAACGAACTTGTTATTTTATGATGTTGATGTGCATTAAAATAGCTTAAAATTTAATTACCGATCCCACTCCCCTATAAACGGACACTCTTTTAAAACTACATAGCGTAGCAGGCACTTAACAGAATATGTACTCGCATCTGTATAGGTACATAACTGTGCACATCTATGCACTGCGACATGGGTTCTTCAATAAGAGATCAATGATATAATTTGAACCTTTTGCTTTTGGTATAGGGTCTAACGAACAGATGTGTCACCAGATGCTAAGTGATTAACACCAACCATGGACATCTGCAATTCTGTAGTCGAATTTATGTTGTCGACCTGTGAGTGCCACAGTTTCCTGCGACGACCTGGTATTACTCCGGTCGAGCCGGACCATATATGTCGAAATATGACTGTCTTACGGTTAGATTTTATTGCAGTTTCGAAGAGGCAGGGTAAATAGACATAATTTATACGGATTACTCTGAATATCTTGATCATATTGAGCTGTTACTAGCTCAATATCAGTTATACGCTGATGATCTGAAAATACATTATACCCTCTATATTCCTTATTGCACTAAGTGAGATAAACATAAACACCCGCGAATATTGCTATATAAAGCGATGTTGATTTAAATTAAATAATGATAATGTTGGCTCATGGATATTTTCAATGCAAGAATAACCAGTGCGTTACTGAATTTTGAGGTAAGAATACCCTATGTTCTTGAATGTTTGAAAATCGTATCGGTTTGAAAATACCGCAGGCGACAATTAGTACCATAAGTTGAAAGAATGAAAAAGAAAGAAAGAAAACATATTTTATTTCTAAAACACATGACAAAAAAATTATAATAATGAATGAAACACACAGGTTTCAACCCTGTGTTTAAAACGTACTACGTGGCACTCACCACAGCGGCACAGCCACACTGGCACTCGTGTCAAGTGTCTGACGTGGCAAGAGCTCGTTTTTTTTTGTTACAGTCACAAAATACTTTTGTTGCATTTAATCTGTTATGTTAGAGGGAGACGCGTCCTGTATAAGAAATTGGGATAGACACTCAGCATACACTGAGATGGGTATAAACCACCCCAGTACTGATTTTCAGTGCCAACCACGAGTCTTGACCTCGTCGGGCGACTTTACTCGATTATTTTCTTATCAACTAATATCAAGAAATAAAGACACTAAAAGTTGGTTGTTATTATTTTAAACACCAAACTAATTCGCGTACGAAATACCTAGTAGCAGAGTGGTCTAGTTTTAAGTGAGAGTTTTTTAGACCTCTCAAAAGAAAATACTATTTCTTACCTTACAATTAATAATAATATAATAGTGCTATTGATTATTCTGATGCTTAAAATAGTGAACGACACCACGCATTCACAACCATCTACGTTTATTGAAAAATGGAAAGTGACATATTTTTGGCATCATACAAATCAGTTAGTACACATTGCATTTATTACTTGGAAAGTGTACGACAGTAAAATACTGAACAATCATATATTTGATATGTACTACAGTTAGTAAATCATCCATTTTTAAAAGCTTATTTAGATAGATTCCTAAAAGTCCTAGTCTTGCAACAAAATTGAGCGAACATCATGAAAGTTCTAGTTAACTAAACGCTAAGGTGAACTAATAAACAGAACATTAGATTTTCTCAGAGAATTCTGAACACTATTGTATTCAATAAATCTGCATACTATGCGTTACCTACAATTGTTTAGGAATCTCCCATAACGGTTATTTACTTTTGATATTGATATTGACTGTACTATATACATTTTGTTCTAGGCACCAGTGACCTTCTAAATCTTTAAATCTATAAATTCACTGTGCAGGTTATATGCTCAATTATAACTAAGCGCCACCTCTGATTATATTTTTAAATTTACTTCTACATTATATTTAATGGGCAATTAATAATAATGAAAAGAACAATGGCAGTGCTATGATAAAAAAAAGTTAACTAAGAATACCTATTTTTTGGACTTGTATTACACCTCCAGACTCAAAAATTATATTTAAGGCTTGCTCCATTCATTTCATTTAACAATGTGTTTTATAGGACCGAAAGCTAAACCTCCGCTAAAAAAGACTTATTTTCTACTTTTATTTTTCCCTCATAAATAACACTTGCAATTGTTTACACGACGACGTTGTAATCCTGTGAAAACTCTAACAACCCGCACACACTAATATAGGGCTAACACTGTAATTCGTTCTGCGTTGTGAAAAAACATTTTTTGTTTAAAAGTCTTTTGTGTGAAACAAACACGAATCCTAAACATTAACGAACCATTCTCTGAAAAAGACACGAATTAGTTACTTGATTTCGGGTAGGTCCTAGTATTAAAATATTGTTTTCATTTGTGCATTCATAGTCTTTTCAGCCAAGTTATACGATTTTTATTTTGAATTATTATTGCTTTCTTTTCATTACACCGCAACTGTTTATCCAAATGACAATTAATTATCTGTGTTTTCATATTAGTTGGCTGTAGTCGTAGCCGTAACTAAGTACCACACTGCGACTCATATGAAAGGGGCCCTGAAATGACTATTGGCTAAGAGTTGTGACGTGCATACAGTCTTAGACATGGAATATGGAAACTACATACTAAATATAATTGTTTGTTTTATGCAATTGCACGTATTATACATATCCTTACTCCCGTCTGGACTAGGCGGAAAGCCTTGATAGTACACTTGACACTATCCTGCATACAGTTGTCAACTCTTCCAGAATTAAGCGTTCATTAAGCTTTTTTAAAATTGATATACACCTAATCCTTATCTATTGTAATATTGGAAACATAATGGATAAACATATCCTGTGTGTTTTTCTTCTGAAACGTAACGTATATCAAGCGTTTCGGACATTGTACTCTGCGAAAGAAATACCTTTAAATCCCAACTTTCGAGCGATAAGGAAGTACGCGATCGGGGTGTGATACAAGTCATTGACTTTCAGATACTTAACTTTTATTTTAAATATGTTTCGTTGTATGAGTACTGAAACGGAAAACTAAGAATTAATGTAAAAAAACTCAAAGTTACTACTACTGCTAATCTATCAAAGCTTTAGTGCCATTAATAATTTAAAAAAATCAAAAACCCGACTGGAAAAGGACAATTTAAAAGTAATGCACTAAGCATATGGTCATGATATACCATTTTAAAATCCTCATGATGAGCCCTTAAATTTGATAGGCACCCATATGCAGTATCCAAATTTTTTTTTTTTATCTTGAACTATAGCGTCTCACAGTCCTCTTAGTTTTTAATAACACTTGGGTTACCAAGGCGAATCCGAATTAAATAAATCCGTGCAGCGATTCGGAAGATATAAGGTAATAAAGAATATAACATGCATACAGGATACGCGATATGAAACATAACCCTTCCTTGGCAGTCGGGTAAAAAGTGTCAGATTATGTGTGTGTGTAATGTCATTTAGTAATAATAATAATATATGTATTGGTGAAGCTGGTCACACATTTCTACGAGTAGTATTCATTTTAACCTGTGCCAGTAAATGTTTCTGTTAATAGTGGGTTCGGTAGTAAACTGAATGGGTTTCGAACACATAACCACCTGATCGTAAGTCCGATATTAGTCATTATTCTACCTTCGCTTTATTGACAGTGTAGGTAGATATAACATATTTTATTTTGCATATGTTTACAACAAATTTAAACAAGACTTTAAATGCAGTCTTGTATGAACCACCTATGAGATGGCAAAAGTGCATAGATAACAACGGTACACACTTTGATTAATTAAATATATTTAAAAAAAAAATTGACTTTATATTCCACCCGTACAAAACGATAATTTCATATGTAAGGATCTAATATATAAATACACTTACGACCTTAGGTTTAATGTAAATACATAAAAATATACTATTGTTTTTAAAGTCTCTAACTTGCACCAACGATTAACAAAGTAACGATTAGGATGGCTGAGTGGCGCGACTGTAATTTATAGCTAAACGTGCAATTGCTTTTTTTCTGCATGCCCACTTTCCCAGAGTTGGTTCTAGTTGGAATCGAATAAAATAATAATTAGGAACGGGTCGAACAACACTGACGGTTTGATTTCGAACGCAATACCCCAGACTGATATGCTTTTGTACTGGATGAAGGCCGTTTATGCTGAATGTGTCTGATCTAGAATTGTTGAAGTTTGATTGGAAACGCTAGACGATTGTTTTGTTGCTGGATTATATTTCTTTGTTGAGTTTGAGATTTTGTAAGTTACCTAAAATAAGTAATTTAGTGGCAGTTGGGTTTTTTGAATCGACATAGACATTCAACTATTTTACTATACAAAAAATAACATTCAAGCTAGTAGAATAATCTTTTACACCACATATTTTGAAGACCTCACCAAGATTAGTGTACCTCTTTATAATTATCTTTTTTGCCTAAATGTGATAATTCGAACTCATCAATCATATCTGGACTGCTCACTGCTGGCCATAGGTCTCTCCTTAGAAAGGAAGTTTTGGCCTACTATACCATGCTGGCCAGACGAGTCGGTACAGGGCTTGTATCAAGTTTTCCTTCTCTTTGCAGTGCTGCTCTTCTGCGTAGTTTGCTCCCTTGGTCCTTGCGCTTACGACACCCCCGGGATGAATAGGGGAGGTGACACCTCGTATTCTTAAGTCTTTCCCACACGAATTGTAAACTTAAAACAAAACAGATGATTCGGTGAAATTTTACGGACGTTATATGTAGCGCACAAATAGTTGAGTTAGATTAAATTATATACTCAAGTCTATGGTCCCTTGAAGCTATAAAATAATCAAACTCCTAAGTTAACGTAAAAAAATATACCCTAGTTGATGTGGCGAAAATGCATATTTCGACACTCTCAAGGGAATCAAAATTCATAGGGTACTTCCCGTTGACCTAAAACTCTGAAATTTGGCAAGTAACATCATCTTATACTACAAGTACAGGGAAATATCTGAAAACTATACATTTGTAAATAAAATAAAAAAAAGTCTTTATTTAAAGTACGTAATCAATCATCGAGGTACAATTTCACTTACAAAACTCAATAATATAAGTAATAATAGATTTTGAAAACTCGGCAAAAAATTGCGAGATTCGATACCTAAATTCTTATTATACATATGTACCTACAAATGTGTACGGAACCCTCGGTGGGCGAGTCCGACTCGCACTTGTCCGGTTTTTATGTTACATTGCGTGTTGCCTTACTCGTTTATGTAGTTATAGTTTTTTTTTTATGGTATAAGGGGGCAAATGAGCAAACGGGTCACCTGATGGTAAGCAACTACCGCTGCCCATGGACACCTACAACTCAAAAGTCACAAGTGCGTTTCGACCTTTTATTTAAATTTAAATCAACAACGAAGTCAGCATATTTATGACCCAAATATTTACATAGATGTTTGGCTTAACCATGTACAGACGCCTACATTTTTGTAAGTGTTTGTGACTCATGAGTTGCAGGTGTTCATGGGCGGCGATAGTCACTTTCCATCAGGTGACCCGTCTGCTCGTCTGCCCTCTCCCTCAAAAAATATCCATTCCATACGACCGGCACGACCAACTTTCTAAAAGTTCGAAAAGAAATATAATTTTATCGTAAAAAAGCATGGGGTGCTAGATTTCAATTGCTGTAAAAATATTTTATTGAATATTATATGATATAGATTATTAGTAAAACTTAAGTTGTTATATATTGAAAATCACGCCATGTTTTATATATATAATATTATATATTCATCATCATCAGCCTATTGCAGTCTACTGCTGGTCTGTCAAGCATTATATATTATGATGATTATTTTCTCATTAAGACTAAAAAAGTGCCAAGTAAGTAAGTCACAAAGGCTTCAGCACACGTCTCTTAGTACGTAGCAAAAGACACTACCGTATTTTTAGGTATGGTAAAAACCGTTAATCTTGAAGATCCTGATCAGGGTAATCGGCCAAATTTATCAAATTATTGTATTTTCATCGGTCCTTGATAAGTGTGCTAAGGGTTTAAGTTTTGATGTCGGTCAAAAACACGTTTAAAGATTCCATTTCATACATACTAGTACACACAACAAGCCAATAAAAGCGTGTTAAAAAGCTCACGTGGGTTGTAACTAAAGATAACCCAAAGCAGCTTGTAATGTATCGTACGGTAGCAACCACTGAAAAAGTGGTTTCGCAAATGATTAAGTACCTATATGACTGTGTATACTATTAGTTTAATACATGCCTCATGGTATTAAATTTGAAGTGCCATTGTAAGGTCCCTTTTTTGGAGATGGAGTGGAAAATTACTTCTTACTATTTTCTTGGGAACGCCATTGTGGTAAAACAACCGCTAGCAGTATGTGGGATTTACACTGAAAACCACCGCGACGGCTGGTCTCAACTCAACTCCACGGTGGCTCACTCTGAGGGGGACTGTGTGACTACAAGGACCCCCGAATCGACACCACTCTTAACCAGCTCCTCGCCAGTGTCGTGGCCTTCCTCAATGTTTACCCACGCTTCGATTTGAGATACAGCGTTATACTATTTTATCTATGGTAGAACCTTACATATACACATTAAAGGACCGTGGAATAAAATATATAGTTGTACTACTCTATTTGCGTGTTCAGTGATTGGTGATTTATCTTAAACTTGTTGAGTAAATACATATTACAACTATGCCACTGAACACCATAACACACTTCACATCCCACAAAATAAATGGAAAAGACACATTTATAAAAGTATCTATTTCAAGTCCTGTTAAGTTTTCCGCTTCGCTGGACCGAAGAATTACTTTGCTGGCCCTGTCATTTTTTTATTTTATTTATCTTTAAAATAAGCTTATGCTGGACTAACTTTTGCTTCATATGACAACATTACTGTTTAGTCTATACTCTATGATTCTTGTCCCTACAAACATAGTTAAAGTGGGTTAAGAGTATTAATTAATCTTTAAATATCAATTTAAAATAAAAAAATTAACTATTAAATTCAAAAGTGGCTCTTATATGATGACGTAATGTTTGGTCTGATCGTGAATAGAAGCTGCTGTTGCTCTAGCACTAACGAATTAGATAAGTATTTTAAGTAAACAAAACGCGTCTGAGCACATCAGTGGTCTAGGGGGCCCTTCCCCCTTTGAGCTGATACTTTGAGTACAACCTTTGGTCTATATTTTGTAAAACATGCCCCAAAAATAACTTTTATAATTAAAAGGTACAAGAAAACATTTAGTTTGTATTTATATAGAGGTAAACAAAAAATAACAAATAATCTCGACTACAAGTAAAAATAATATACATCTGTTTGTCTATTTAAGCATCCAGTAATGATTAGACATTCATTTTATTTATCCAGGCTGTGAGTTCTTTGTCTCTGTTTGATGTTGTAGATTGGAGTTTATAAAAAACTTTTTTTGTGTAATTGAAATAAACAATTATTGTCTCTGTCACTTGTATTATCTTCTTTCCCCCTTCCCTCCCTTTTTCCTTACTTTTCATTAAAAAAGTAATTAAATACATCTCCATAAGCGCCTATAGTTTCTTCTTCGGTACTGTCTTCTTCATAGTTTCCATCAACTGACTGTACTTTATTTCTTGTCAGATTTCTTATTTTATGTTTGCCATAAAATTAAGAGTTTTGACATGTGATAAAAAAAAACTTAAGTCTCCTTCTCCTAAAGGACATTGTATGACTCCTTGCAAATCATATACAGTACAAATATTTCTTTCACCAATATTTTTCCGGTCGTTTTCTTTTCAAGGCGACAAAGGTCTTTCTCTTTTAAATGAATTTCGTATTTTTGATCAACTTTGGTTTGTGATCTATAAATGTCATTTCATACTCCAAACATAGGTCACAACGATCATTCTTTTTAGACTAAAAGAATCACAAAATGAAATTGTTATTAAAAAAAAAAATTATAACCAATAGTCTACTTTGAGTTTATTCGGATCTCTTGATTCTGAAAAGTCTCTTCAATCTCCGATCTCACTCAGTCTCGAGGCCCTCACGCAGTATACTACCATTAAAATTGAATTTATATGGTTTTTAATAACTTTTATAATAGTCTCGTCGATTTTCTTTATGTTGGTGTGCTTTCCTTCTTGACTTTCAGCTGTAAATCCGTTTTCACTTGTTTCTGATTTTGTCGTTTTTATTTGTCTTTTTGTTTGTCCAAAGAGTTTATAAGAAAGTTTTTTAAACTAGATTTTTTTATTGCTTACAGTGAAAAAAAAACGCACTATTTGATGCTCGGGGCTTTTCAGCATTGGTATACTTATATGTCCATGTCTGCAAGGTTTTTTTTAATGGTATAAGGGGGCAAACGAGCAGACGGGTCACCTGATGGTAAGCAACTACAGCTACCCATGGACACCTACAACTCAAAAGTCACAAGTACGTTGCTGCCCTTGGAGTCCCTCCCGCTCGAGTGAAGGGGGATTTGAAATCATGAAACCAACTATAGCTTTCTGTGGTTGTTAAGTTTGGTTAGCTAGCTGAAAATAGTGTTTTACTTACAAGTTCACAGTTATAATTGCCAGAAACATTGTCGTTCTTTATCATTTTAATCAGTGATTTTTCACTAACTGCAGAATTTGGGTTTGAGTTTTCTTTTTGGTTTAATGTATAATAAGTATAAAATATTGTAAGGGAATAAAGGCGCTCTCAAGGTCAAACTGTTTCCACTGACATGAAGTCTGTACCTAACTAAACTAAAAATATTGCTTACCATTTCAATCTGACTCATGACATTACAACTATTACTTTGAGTATTTTCTTTTCAAAAATGTTAAATTTCAGTAGGATTTACAGGCAATTTCCATTTCGTTTTGCTATTCTTTCAAAATTTTCATGGGCTTTGTAATGTTTCACGTTTCTTAATGCATTATCCATTATAATGTCCTTCCTTATTTTCATTTTAAATCTTAATTTAATGGCCCTTTTGTTACACGTGTTGTGTAGCACAGTAACCAATGCGTTTTCTTTTTTATGTAGAAATAAATAAATAAATTGCCTAATAATCAATTATCTTAGACACAAATAATAATAATTTGATAAATTAAAAAACGACTCGATTTCTAATAGGTCAAATTTAGTATCAAACATTCATCGTAATTTATTATTAACACGACATAAACTTCAATACGTTATCAGCATTATAGATGACCTTAATACTAAAATGCGAAAAATCTGAATAAGCGCCTAATTTTACCTTATGAATCGACAGAAAACAATCGCAAAGCTAAATTGGTCGTTTCCATGTTAATAATCGAAAAAGAAGTTACCAATTGTTTAGGAATGAAAACGACGTAATAAGCTTTCGGTCACTAGACGACTGACTCGGCGACGTCCTGCACTTAGCTATGCAAACATAACTCTGATAGTGAGAGTTCGGAAACGCCGCAGTCAGAGTCTGACTGCGTTGTTTCCCCCCGATGCAGTTCCACATTTTGCCACGTAAGAAAGAGACCGTTATAACACTTTCGGCCTGTTCCCGCCCAAATTCTAGCCGAATATTTGAGCTATTGTTACGTTGAGAATTTTGTTTTAAGAAATTTTATGCGGTTAACTCAATTCTCGATTTTTTTAATTGTGCCCATTTTTGTTCTGCCCCTGTTTGTACAACATTTTTATTGATACTTCTCTTGCTCCTATTTATCGTAGCGTGATTTTATATAACCTAAAGCTTTTCTCGATAAATGGGCTACGTAATACTAAAATATTTTTTCAATTCCAACCAGTACTTACTGAGATTAGCAATAACCAACCAAACAACGTCTTCAGCTTTATATTCCTCCTATAAAAGTTTAGTCGTTTGATAAGTTTTTTAGTAAACAAGTTATTGGTTATTTCGTCGCCTCTCCCATCGCCTTAAGTTTTTAATCAATTGTTTTTTCCTTTTTAACGCTTCTTGCACTTTCAATAACTTTAAAGTGTTTCCTTATGAAAAAAAAAATAATTCAATTGCTCGATTTATATTATATGCTAGGTATAAATTACACTACTGATTATACTGTTAGAAGTAGACGAAGACTACAGAATAACTATAATATTATAATGTTACTACGATTTGCAGAGCTTCGGAACGATAGTATACTGTACTGAATCTTGTGTAGTTAATTTATGGCAAAATAATCTTTCAAAAAAGGCCATTTCTATTCTTTTGAATTGATTTTTTAACCTTTCTATTGGGCTGAGAGTTGTGGATTCAATCCCCACTTGGGACAACACTTTGTATGATCTACAGATTGTTGTCCTGAGTCTGGGTGTGCTTTGAGTTCGTTTCATGTATGTTTTTAAAATCTCGCGCGACACAGGGTATTTTCCATATGCGGAAGTTGTAAAAATAAACAAACAAAAGTTTTACTTTAGTCATATTTTTATGTTTACTACAATTAAATCAACAATAATAATCAATTTAAAACCGAAGTTGTAAAAAAGTGGTTTGTGTTGTCAGTGTATAAAAAAAGGTTTAGCAGACAATCCTGTATCATTTGTGTCTCTAGTCTCTCGCGAATACGTACAGACATTACAATTATTTTACAAAGACCTACCGTCAGTGCTCTCAATAAATAAAAATCTTATTATGTACTGTTTAAGATTCTCAAAATGTATATATACAAATGTCGATAAATCTTAACACCGCGTTTCAAGTAATCTGAAGACGTTTTTTGTACATACTCGTATAAATGACATGAACATATGAATGACATCGCACAATCTTAACGCATTGAAAATTCGTGTTAAGGACTTCTTTCATTGTTCTTCACCGAGCAAATAGTATAATAACAATAATAATAATATTCTACCACAATTACACAACGCCATCTAGTCCCAAACTAAGCAGAGCTTTTACTAAGGGTACTAGACAACTCGTATAAATACACATAGGTATACTTTTTTTTCTGTAAATACATATTATACATAGAAACATCCAGACCAAATCAAACATGTTCATGCAGAATTTTTTTTAAGACTTAAGCGGGAATCGAACTAGCGACCTTTGGAATAGCAGTCCGTTGCACAAACCACTACGCCATCCGGTCGTCAAATGAAGTGTTTGGAGGAGGACCCCCAACCCCCCCTAATTATGATTATAGGACTCAAAGGCTGCAACGCACTTGTCGTCCAGTCCCAACCCGTCTGTCTGCTCGCATGCTCACTACGACATAAACAAACGTATGATACATATTGATTCGATATTTTATTTATAGCGATTAAAGAGGAAAAAATATTTCATCCGGTCTGTATCTACTCTTAGTTATATATTATGTGTTCTATACATACTAGTTACAGACGGATGATAGACGTGAGCTTGCATAGCTAGGGTCTGGTTATTACGTTAGTACAACTTCATTGTCTAACTCGGCTCGTTTTCGCATTCAGGCTGACGTAAGCCTTCTGTAACTGCTTTAATTACCATCTTAAGTACACCCTGGAGTTTAATAACAGTCCATCAGTTAGTTTCAATGTTTACGTTGAGATATGAAGATTGGCATTTGCATTATATTATTTGGAAAAACCTGAAAATCTTGGAAATTTGGAGATAACATTTTAACAAGAAAGGGTTGATGGACCTGTCAGGGGCAGATTTACTAGGCTGCATGTGTTACATGTTGTATACAGGTACTCTTCCACATTTAGTTTTTAATATTATTTACTAACATAGCTATTAAGTTGTTTGTAATACTAACACTGTGGGCCTGGATGTCTGATAATAAAACATATTATTTTATTTTATTATTATTTTTAACGCAGTGGTGATTAAATGATTTCGTAATAATGTTTTTTTTTTAATCTAGATGTTGTGACTGTTCATTTAGTTACAACTAGCGTTTGCCCGTGGCTTCATCTTCTTTTATATCGCTTATTGCGGTTAAAAGTAGCCTATATCCTTCCTCAAAGATCAATGCCATTTCATTAAAATCGGTTCAGCGGTTTAGCAGTGAAAGCATAACAGACAGAGTTACTTTCGCATGTATAATATATATTAACCATTATTCAACCACTATTGAACTACACCATTAAATATACTATTATTAATATCCACAAACAACGATAAATAAACTGTTACACAAAGCATAAAATCGTTCTTAATAGTTTTATATTGCGTGTTATTTTACCAACAAGCTGTATGTATTTATTTAATTTCTTATGAATAAATTATTAAAAAAGAATAGTTCCTGTATAACATTGCATTAAGTGAAGGTAAATTGTTCACTTACTATATATGTCTAAATATCTGTAAACTAATATCAGTTTACTAATGTTTTCTAATCAACTGCGATAAGTTACGTGTACAGTATATTACTCCCACAAGCTTCCTTCTAAGACTACGTTAAGACCAAACCAATGTACATTTATAATAACAGCAAAATTATTTTGAATAGGCAACTGACTGAATTTCAATTAATTAATTCAGTTTTAGATTACACTGTGTGAATAATATGGAAATCGCAAACAGTTTGCAAAGACACAAAACGTAGATTATAACGTTACGTAATCCAGCTGACTGTTAATTTACATATTTATCTAATGCTCTGTTTATTTACTTACAACATCGCACCTGTGTTTGCTGAAAGAGATAGGCGGAGATATCAAAATATTTAAAGAAAATGGTTATTAATGGTTAGGAAATAAGGGAGAGTTTAGTTTTAGAAATAGTGGGTCAAACAGGCAGACAGGTAATAATAGTAATGTACTTTATTTTCTCACCACAATATACAATTTACAACAAGCAGTTACTTATTAAGTATACATAATTCAGGTAAGTATATGTTGTAAGAGACTGGTGCCTAAGTTAGGCTCTATTTCTGTGTTTCAGGACACGAGGTTCCCACACCTTAACATTTTCGTTTCCTAGATTATGTTCAACAGCGATGACAACAAGATATCAAATAATTTTATATAAAGACAGTGTGTCTTTATTTTAAAGTAAAAGGTAGAGTAATATAATAGTAGTTTGTGTGTAAGTGTGTATTTTGTATAAATATGTATACATATATGCTTAGTGTATGTGTTTGTAGTTACTTAGGACTGACACCACACCAATCATATGCTCGGTACTATCATAGTTAAGCTTTAATAGCCATTCAGTTAGCCTCCTTTTACATTTATACTTTGACAGATTAAAGATATTTAATAGGTAATCTGATAGTAAGTGACTACCGCCGATCATGGCGACCTGCAACTGAACTGTGTCATCGCCCTTAGTCTCGATTGCTTAGAGTAACCTTACTCACTCGGTGAAAAGCAACGAATTAATTGGTTAACACCGGTTTACTGTGAGGGCATGGTGTTGAACTGACGTATTTGTGCCGAAGTTAACATGACGTTCAACTTTTGACAAAACAGGGATGGATAAATTATAAATCCTTTTAAAAAAACTTGAATCGACTGTAAACAATACTAATAAAGAGCACTAAAAAACCTAGCAGCAATCGCGGTTTTTCGGTCATTTTTGGAAGAGTTTCGTTGTCTGTTTCCGAAACTCATCATCAGATATGAAATTTAAATGAGACCATCCCGGAATAAGCCCCTTTCGAACAAAAAGAGATTTTGAAAATCTGTCTCTATACGACGGAGTTATGCCCGAACATACTTAAAAAAATATATAAACTGCCGAAGTGATAACCTCCTCCTATTTGAAGTCGGTAAAAAAGTCTTCCAAACGTATAAGAAAATAAAGATACGTGCTCATCTTACAAATTTAAATTTCTTTTAAAATTAACACCGACATATAGAGAAAGATGCTAATATGAAATGCTATCAAATCGCAACGCTGAAAATTTAGCATTCAATTTGTGTTGAGAGTGGTTGTTCCCATTTTAAATATCAGTCGCAAAGATTTAAGACTAAAATCGCACCCACTTACGTTATGGTTAGCTTTTATTATACCATCACATTTCCAGCTTTTCGGGTATTTAATTAAAAAACGTAATTTTCTACAATTATTATTTTTTGTAATAGTTTTGATATACTATATTGTTTTCAGTTAGCAGTTTCTTTTTAAAAAGTTAAAAATACAAAGCCTATCAAAATTTGTATTCAAAATATTAAAATATCTAATTATAACAAAGTACGAGTAGATAGCAGTTTATAAAAAAATATTTTTCTTTATACGTTTTATCAACTAAATATATGTAACTGAAAACATGAAGGTGTTCGCAGATAATTCCATCTCATAAACTTAACGATATCGACATTTTAGTACACACATACTCGTACATACTTGATTACACAAAGTGTTGTCCCTTGTGGGGATCAAACCCACAACACTCAGTGCAGTAGGGAGCGGCGATGTTACCGCTTAAACCACTACGCCACTCGTGCAGTACTCTCTCGAAAGCCAACACTCTCACGAGTACTCTCTCGAAAGCCAACACTCTCCCGCTTCATCCCATCCGGTGTAGCCAGAGATCATAGAACGCCCTTTGCCACGGTCCTGACATTCTATATTCACCAGACATTTCAGAAACGCTCGCTGGTTACAGTAACACTGCCGCTCCGGTCAGTATATGTCTTCTAAACTCTCTGTAGTCTAATAAAATAAGTAAGGCATCTTAGACAGCCCTGTCTAATACAAAATAAAATATATTGAATATATTATTGGCAACAGAAGTCTTAGAATATCGACAACGTAACCTACTTTAATTTACCAAAAAGAAATTTCAGTGGAACTGTTCCTTAATAAATATTATAATCCTCATAATTCACGACTCAAAGCTAAGATCTGAATCATGTATTGAAAGCACAAATCAAGTACTCGTGGTAACGTGAAGCGTTGCCGAAATGGAATATTCAAATAAGGACCTCACAAAGAAGCTAATTTTAATGAAAATATTATAACGAAGCGATCAGAATTTCAAATTTATATAAACGCATATATTTCTTAGATATTCCTTTTATGATTGATTATAAATGAGTTCGGCACCTGTTACATTGTGATCAGCATTACAATGGGTTGAAATACTCGTACTATGTTCTTTTATTCTAAATTACTTCTAGTATCATTATTTTTCTCATCAGATTTTTTATATTTATATTTTACACTACTTTTGCTCGCGATACCGCCCTCGTGTGTGCCTCCCTCCCTGATGATGTAACTTTCCATGGTAAGAGAATTGTTAAAATCACTTTAGTGGTTTAGGCGTGAAAGTGTAACAAAAAACAAACCAACTCACTTTCAGATTTATAATATAAGTATGGAAGAATGGATATTATAGACATACTTTTGGAATACCTGGGCAAAAGTGGTTTTGGGGGTTGACAGATAAATATATTTAAACTGGTTAAATTTATTTAAGAAAAATATATTTAGGCATAGGTATCGTGTATAAATATAGCAGTCCGTTACTCAAACCACTACGCTATTCGTTCGGCAAATATATATACTCGTAGAATGTTATTATATTAATCAAAAATAGTTTTATATATTTATGTAATGACAAAGAGCATATAAACGTGTACCTACATGAAAATTAAGACTCGTATCAACTCAGATTATAAATGCGAAAGTGTGTCTGTCTGTCTGTGTATTAGCTCTTCACGCCGATTAAGATGAAATTTGGTATAGCGATAGTTTGTTTTTATCCCAGAAACCACATTTTAAAGGGGTAAAAAGGAGGGTGGAATTTGGTACGGGAAACCAATAACCAATGAACCAATTTATAATTAATAAAGTAATATAATATATATACAGAGTTACAAGAAAAGTCGTGCTAGATCCGTTAAGGGCGTGGAGTACCCATCATTTCTGACATATTTCACTATGAAACACCCTACCCTAAACTTAACCCTTTTCGAGATAATCGTCTTTTAATTTTTTTATTGAAATTTGCTGATTTTTAGGCTACTACATTTATTTTTGTTTATTTTGTGTATCTTATTATTATTATTTTTGCATTTTTACATGTATAATAAGATGCTTTAGGACGTCAGTCATTAAAATAGTTCATAAGTTAATTGAATAGATCGTAGTAGACAAGTGAAAGTAAAGAAATAAAAAAAAATATTAGAAAATTATTTTTCTCTAACGGATATCTAAAAACAATATTATGGTAATTGTTCGGCAGATATTTTTTAAAATATCTACGTTTCATCAGCTATCTAACGAGGTATAATAATCTAAGGTTTTATTCAAATGCATTGAAAAAACTTTAGTTTCATAGGCGACAGTGGAGAAGAAAATTTATACTTAGCCCAAAAAAGTAAAATAAAACAATAGTTAAGCATGAAATGTCATTTATTAAAGGTTTTCACACAACTTTTTCTTATTCTACAGGTTATGTTCAACATGGCCGCCTCTATTTCTGATACATTGTCGCATCCTTCTACGGAGACCAGACTTCACTACTCCAGTGGTCAACGTGGTCCTCATTTTATTTGCTTCATCCACAATCCTTTCTCGTAAGTCTTCCACAGACGAAACTGGATTCGGTTCGCTGTACACAAGACTTTTCATGCACCCCCACACATGAAAATCCATGGGGGTTAGGTCCGGACTTCTTGCTGGCCATGGCAACGGCCCACCTCGTCCTATCTATTTTTATATATATATATATATATATATATGTAAAATAATTAATAAAGTTTAGCATGGAGAGACTTTTATTCTTAAGGCTACCGGCAGGCAGTCATTTTACTAACATAATGATATAAACGCGGGCGGAGCCGCTCGCAAATGCTTGTTATCTATTAATGAAAAAAAAACAGGTATATGTTACAATAAAACGACCAGGCCTTATTATGCAGGGGTAGTACATCTGTCAGAATAAATTCATATTCAATCAGTACAAGTTCTGCCAGATGATTGTGGGGTTTGGCGTTATGCCTAATGACGCGTTATAAAGGATAATTCACGTTACACCAAATCAGCCTGTCTAATACAGCTTGTCTTTAACTTCAGCCATTTATAAAACACCTCTATAAAAATAGTTTGCCCGCATCAGTCGCTACTGATTAAACAAAAAATCAGAATTATGTTCAAAACATTAGGGTTCAAGTTTATCCACGTGATAATTTAGCCAAACAAAAACCTAACCACACGCTACATCTATCATCTGACATTTGGTGCTATACACCAGACTGAATATTTTGGTTGAAACCCATATGTCCACGTCATAATCAGCTGTAGCCCGCAAATAGTAGCAGTTGTGACCTAAACTTTTGTACACAAAACAATGAAGAGAGCGAATTTAGTCCCGAGGGCGCCAAGGGTGTACACAAAATAAATAACTCGCTAAGGGTTGTGTACCTAACAAAATTTGGCTAATTGAGTCTGTTCGTGGTAATATGTATAGGTATAAGTAAGCAGATATAACTACAATTATATAAGGGGTTCGGTACATTTAGAATTTAAATTATTATTTTGTTTAAAGTAAATATAACTTTATAATAGTTAGTATAATACAATAGTTTCTTTGTAGAATAATAATGAATGAACATGCCGAGAGGTATTATTTTTATCCTTGTTATTTTCAATGATGAATACTGAGTCACATTAATAGTTTAGAAAAAATTTAAAAAGGTTATCTTATAAATAAAAAAATACTTAGCCTGCCTCATCGGCGTTTTTTGTCGTAAGGATTTCACCCTAAGTAAAATACAGATATACATAATATATATTCAGGGTACCAGGGATTTCCTTTCTAGGGTGCATCTGGTTCTTCAGCAACTGGTACCCGAGACGGCGTGCGGTTTTTGGTCGGTTCGAGTCTGACATAACCACCGCTGTGTGATTTCCGCACAGACAAAAAGGCATAATTTCTATGCCATTTAATTTTTTTTATTTGAGAAGGTATATTTTCTATCTGTTTGGTCCTATTCAAAATTTAACAAAAGTACTAACAAGAAAGATTATTAAGTACTTATCTTTATTATTATGATCTTCCTTTATTTGAATGCTATTTTTATTGTTCATTAATTCTTTTTTAATGGGCTCCCTAAAGCGGTCAAAGAACACTATGCCTATTTGATAAAGCAAAAGAAGATAATGAATTTGTTACCAATGAAATGAAACCACACGAGTGACGTAAAGAGTGGACCGCCTCCTGCCTTGGGCAGACGATCTTTCCTTGTACAATCGTGGAGGAAGGTGATATCCAAATAATTGGTTACAAAAAACTTAACTATGATTATTATTATGTAATATGATGTATTTTTAAAATAATTTTAAATACACATTTTTATGTCGTGTAGAGAAACATTTTCTTTTCATATCGCTCTATTGGAGCACAGAACGCACGCTCTATTGGCCTCTTGAAGGAAGAAAACTCTAAAAATTATTATACATTTGAACACATTAAACTAGATTTTCTGCTTCCATTCCATAACTAATAATATGTGAAAATTAAGTACAAAAATGGTACTACATGAACACAGACTAGAATTGAGCTTATAAAACATTATTTGTTTTTTTTTGTATACCTAATTTGATCTATATAAGGCATTTTGCTACAATTCAAACAAACATGAACTTCATGGATTATGTAATCGAATTGAAGAATCTGGAAAACATCAGATACGTGTAGATCAACCTTGTCAACTTACTCTATTTTAGGCAGCCGCTCAAGAATTAACTATTCAATGGGTCAGATTTAAGGGTATTTCGTTAAGAAAAACGTTATTTATTTTCTACAACAGGAGAAATACAAACATCATATAGCTAAAGAAATAATACTTGATTAATCAAGTAAAGTTTTAGGCAAGTTAGTTCGAAAGTATTTTCTATAAGAAATGCTTTGATTGTAAGAAAATTGAGTTTTCATTACTTGAATACTGGTTCATCAAGCCGAAACTAAAATTTTATCTGTATCGATTCAAATTAAATTAATAAACTTCCAAAAAATCGTTGATTAAAAAAGATTCTGGAATTTTGGAAAATTTTCTTAAGGAGAGCCATATAACGAGCTTATTCAAGATAAATGATTTTATTCACGTGTGTAAGTTAGAGGGCTCTGACTCTCCGGCAATAGCCGGATCTTGTATCTATGTGACAAATAATAATTGTCACATGAAATACACCCAGACACAGAAAAAATGATCGTGCATCAATTTTTCTGTGTCTGGGTGTATTTCATCTATAATTTGTATGTATTTAGAAGTATATAAGCATGTTTATCTGTCTGGCTGTACAGGCTCTCCCTGGTTTGGGACCTCATTTTCCCCACGTTTTGTCGACTGTAGGAAAACTGTGGACGTTTAATACGCCTCTGGATATGGGCGTCTGTGCATTTAAACGCAAGATTAGTTTAGTGACACGAGATTATAACGGTTTAAATTAATATACATGAATACTTCTCACGAAATCATTTATTCTTTAAACATCTGACCGCAAAACTTGAAACTCTTGTAAAATGCATTGTTACGCTTTTTGTCTCAACTGTCCATTTTTTTTTTCGTTCTCCGGGGAATGTCGAACGTGATATTTCTTGTTTCTCCGATAAACTGTTCCATATTTTCTTGGCTCAGACGGCCCTTGTCTTATTTTTATCTTGTTTTGTTTTTGTTGTTTTGAGTGTTGTTTAAGAAAACTTTTTTGTCAAACATTATCCAGATAGTATTGCCTCTACTTTTAAATCAAACAGGTTAGAGAAAGTTTTTGGTTCATACTTTGTTTTTTTTGTTGTAACATTGTCATCTGATAAAATATAATCGTAGTTATCTTTATACAACTGAACTATGTCATTATATTATTGATAAGAGTTACAGCTTTCGTTGGCTGAAAGCTGCTGAAGTTTAGAACGTTTCTAGTTTTTCTTTTGTTCTGTTTAAAAAAAAAAGGATTTTTAATTTTTGTTTCTCTATAGTCTATTTTTAGTTAGTTACTTAGGTTTGAACTTGACCATTGACTTGACTTGACTTGACTTGACTTTGACCATTAACTAAAATATGTGTTATTATCTTTAAAATCGAATGGCTTTTTTAATTCGTCAATTTTTTTTGTGCTTCTTGGGTGCTTTGACAAGTATTATGTGCGTAATAAACTGTATCAATTACATTTATATTGGAGATAAAGTATTAAAAATAGGCGATAAACAAAGTCAGAAGAAGCTATAATTGAAATCTATTCCAAGTAAACATGGTCTGGACACAAGTGTTGTAAATGTTTATTTATACAAATTTAATCGATAATAGTTTGGAGCCGACTCTTGGATTTCAAAGGAACTTGTTTGAATATTATTGATGTAAATAGAAGTGTTTGTATTGGGTCTGTGCCTTTATGTGCAAAACTGAATTGTAGACAAGTACTGGAAATGTTAGGTTATATTATTTTAATAAATCGTGAGAAATAATAGTTTAGTGAATTGCCTTGAGCAACTTATGTTTCTTTAGATTATTGTTCTTCTATTATATTATATATAAAAAAACCCAGGACGCATTCTAATTATACAATTCCTTTTTTGGCTATAACTTTCTAATTTATGATCACAAACACAAAATAAAATGGTATAGCATTTTATGACAGCAGTAAGGAACAACAGCACTGCAAAGGAAAGGAAACCTTGAAGTAAACTCTGTAGGTACCAATCCGTCTGGTGACCCTGGTATCGTAGGCCAAAACTTCCTTTCCTAGAGGCCTACGTCCAGCATTGGACTGTTATAGGCTGTTGATGTTGATTAATGATGATGAAGGAACTACTCTCATAACATGCATTAACATTTTTATTTTTGTGATAATTCTATTATATTGGCGAGCCATACGTTTTGATACATTTTTGGTTATATTAACCAAAGTCTATAAGTTGCATGCTTCAATTTTAAGATTAATAACACAATTATTATTCTAAAACGTTTAGGAATAAGCTGAATAGATTTCAGTGTGACTTTTTATCAGGTAAATATGAAAATAAATGTTTATTACGTTTACCATTTAAAAATAAAACTGCAGTACATGTGTTTGTATAACACACATTTGGCATTTACATTGTAAAAATTAAAGAAGAATTTATGACACTTACACATATTAGTTTCACAGACATACATTTTTAAAGACTTCTTATGGCTTTCAATAAGCCAAATTTCTTGATTTCTTTTTATTATTTGATGGTGTAATAATAAAATATTTACAATAGAATCAAAATGTCATTAGAAATAATGCCACCGCATAGAAAGCATTCGCAGTACCGACAAATATAACAAACGCAGTCAGACCATACACACGTTGCTGACTCAAATTATCTGGTAGAGCTTTAGTAATCATGCTTGCCACTGCACACAAGCGCTGTCTTCTGCCAATTTGTAGCTTTAGTTCAACTTTATATCTACATTGCAATTCCCTCTTTGGTGTGAAGTTTGCATTGATTATTATCAGTTTGATGATGATGAGCTTGATAGTCTAGTGGTCAGTGATACTGCTAAGCTAGAGGTCGTGGGTTCGATTCCTGCTCAGGACAAATAATTGTGTGAAGAGCACGATGATTTGTTCTTTATCTGGGTGAAATTCTTCTATAACATGTATATATTTAGAAATATAAGGATGTTTTTCAGTAGCTTAGACACAATAATACAGACTCGGGGTAGTTTGGAATCAGACAGCTTTCTTTGAGATATGTTATATTATTATTACTATTATTATTTTTCTCCTGACATGTAGATTTATTTATTACAGAAGGTACTGTATTTTAACTATATTATAAAAAAAATATTAAACCGACTTGATGGTGTAGAAAAATATTATGTCTTTGTAAATACATACACATAAAAAATATGTACTCAAAGCTATATTATAAGTAAAGTGATTATTGTTTATCAGTATTGAAGTTTTATCGGTTAGTTGTTTCCTATTCTTGACATACATACGATAGTAATAATTGGGTATTCTATTTCCTACATCAAAGGCTTTGGTTTGAGGTCAAATTAAAGACGAAATCTTGCTCTCCTATTTTGGCGTTTCATGTTGTATTACATGTCATTGTATCTTTCTGTGGTACTATATGCGATACTACTCTATACCGCTGTACCGTTGAAGAAGATTTTATTTTCATAATATAGTGTGTTTATTTATTGAGCTTTAATTCTTTCATATAATTTAAAAAAATGCTTTTGTAAGTGCGGTGAAATGAGGTTAACGGAAGTTACTCTCTCTAATAGGGGGGCCTTTAAATACACTCCCGCAGAGGGATTGTATAAAAATAAATAAATAAATTGCAATTTGATTCATAAATATATATGAACCAAATTGCAATTTATTATGTCTATAGATTGTGCATGTTTATATAACTTTATATAGCATATAGTTACCAAAGTTCTTTTCCGTAACTCTGACTAAATTTCATGATGATCGGCATCATGAAATTTAAAAAGTTAAGGCGGAAAATGTAAAAACTGAACCAATAATTTTTACTTAATAATTAAAATGTCTGTCTAAATAACGGAGCTACTATCAATTATTGATAATATAATTTGATATTTCGGTAACAGCAATTATTGGTGAAACCTATTACCTAACTAACAACCAAGGATAGAAAATAGAAAAAACTATTTTTTTTCAAATGTATACATAAAGGTAAACGTAGCTGAAAAATAATTTAATTTTAAGCATTAGCATAGTATTAAAATATTTATAATATACTCTAACTACTTGTATGTAAATACAAAATTTAGTCCGGAATAAATTTGAAATACATTTAGCATTTTTATTTCAATATTTTTCAAGAAATTCACTAGTGGATCTTTGTACGATATAAGACCATCTAGACTGACAAAATATTAAAAAAATATATATAATAATGTACTCGATTACGCAAACACACACATAAATAGATTGCCAACAGAAAACTAATCATCTAAATTAATATAGAATGTGGAGGAACGGGTTTCATGTCCCTCCAACACATAGGGAGGATCCTTCGACCAGGCGAGGTGATCATGCCTGGCAGGCCGCGGCCCAACGGATTGATGTTGGAAAGTTGTGTATATGTTGCTCGACGAGAAATAATTGTTCATATCGCAGTGTTCATTTGGTGTGTCATCGTTTGATGGCGTTGTTTTATGTTTTTGTTTCATGGTATTTTGAAATCGCCACAACACATGACCAAAATGAATAAAAAATCATTCATTTGTTTGTTGTGCTATCACACACACACAAATATATACTCGTTTAATTAAGTAATTGTATCATTATATTGAACCGAAGGACCTATAGTAATGGCACACCTTGAAAAACCCCTTTTTTTTTTTTTTTTTTTTTTTTTTTTCCGTGCGGAAATCCCCTCGGATACCACCTGTCGGTGGCATGTCGGACTCGAACCGACTAAAACCGCACGCCTTCGCCGGGTACTAATAGCCGGGGAACCAGGTATACCCTAGAAAGGAAGGCCCTGGTGCCCCGACATACCTCGGGTCATCTACAGACGAGTAGACGACCCCCGCCCCGTGTGGGAACCCCATGTTCCCTGTGCTCCCTGAAAGCGAGCGCGCTTCGCAACGCGCTCGCCGCCACCCCGGCCTGCTTCTGCTAGGGTGACAGATGGCCTCACCTGTCACCCCCAGGCCTGCGCTTATGGAGGACGGAGGTCGTTCTGCGACCTCCGGCGCCTGAGTCGCCTGCGCTGCCTGGCCCGTGCCCGGGCCTGGCGGGCCGGGAGAGTTCTAAACCTCTCCCGGTCCCGCTCCGCCGTCTCCTTCGCGAGCATAACTTGCTTGCAGAAGGAGACGGCAGAGTTCCACGCACTCTCGCTCCGCACGATAGCCGCAATCAGGCTATCGAGCGAGAGAACTGCCACTCCGATGGCCGCCACGAGGTCTCGCCTCTGCTCAACCCACGCCGGGCACTCTGCCAGCGTGTGGAGAGCCGTGTCCACGGTCTGGCCATCGCAGTGGTGGCACTCAGGCGTGGGCTCCTTGCGGATCAGACACAGGTGATCTCCGAAACATCCCTTCCCAGTGATCACCTGCGTCAATCGGTATGAGAGGGTCCCGTGACGCCTCTCGAGCCAATCCTCCATAACGGGTCTTACCGCCGCAATGACGGCGTGCCCGGCGCTCGGTTGCCCGAGTCGTTCCCTCCACTCCCCTATGATGACCTGGCGGAGTTGGGATTTCCGGTCATCGATTTCTCGAATCTCGGGGCATCGACCCAACTCCTGCGCCTCCTTGCGCCACTGATACAGTGCTGCAAGGGCTCTCGCCTCCAGGTCCCACGGTGGAGTTCCGGCCAGGAGACTCGCCGCCTCAAAGGAGATCGTGCGGTACCCCCTTATGATCCTGATGGCCAGCATTCGCTGCGGTCGCCGCAGTATCGCGACGTTGCTGGCCTTCAGGGCCCCCGCCCATACTGGGCACCCGTAAAGGGCCATGGACCGCACAACCCCCGAGTAGAGTCTCCGGCAGGAGTCATCGGGTCCCTTCATGTTGGGCAGCAGCCGCGCCAACGCACGCGCTGCCCCAACCAACTTGGGGACCAGACCTCGGAAATGATATCCGAAGTCCCATCGGCCATCGAGTACGAGCCCCAGATACTTGATCGAGGGCTCGATGCCGATGCGAGTGCCTCCTACCGTGAGGCTAGATCCCTCAGGCGGCTTCCTCCGAAGCCCGTGGAAGAACAGGGCCTCGGACTTGTGCAGAGCCACCTCGAGACCCAGCCGCCGGATACGCTCAACGACTTGGGCAACCCCGGCCGTGGCCCTCAGGGTTGCCTCGTGGTGCGTCTTGCCGCGCGCCGTCACGAGTGTGTCGTCCGCGTAGCACACGACGGCGACACCATCCAAGAAGGCACCACGAAGCACCCAGTCGTAGCCGATGTTCCACAAGAGTGGCCCTAACACCGACCCCTGCGGAACACCGCACGACATTTCACGCCTACCGAGACCGGTCCTACTGGGGTAGACGACGGCTCTCTCCGACAAATATGCCCCGACTATGCGGCGGAGGTAGAGAGGCACTTCGTGATACACGAGCGCCTCCCTGATGCAGCTCCAGGGCATAGTGTTGAACGCGTTGGCGATGTCCAAGGACACCGCCAACACCACTTCGCCCCGGGAGACTGCTTCCTCCGCCAGAGCCTTCACGCGCATGATCGCATCCACGGTGGAGCGCCCCTGACGGAAACCGTACTGGTTGTCCGCCAGATCCGGCCCAACCATCACGAGATGCTTGACGAGGCGCCTTGCAATCACTCTTTCAAAGAGCTTGCACACCTCGTCAAGCAACACTATGGGCCGGTAGGCGGACGGTGAGTCCGCCGGGCGCCCCTCCTTTCGGATGAGGACCAGTTTCCCCGTCCTCCACAATTTCGGAAACTGGCCCCGCTCGAGGCATGCGCTGAAGAACCCTCGCAGTCGGGGCTCGAGAGCCTCGTCGACTAAGGCCAGGACCCACGCTCGGCCAGGAATGCCATCGGGTCCCGGGGCGGTGTTTTTGGCTTTAAGCCGTAACACCGCCACCCTTAGTTCCACCCCAGTGACCTCAGGCACGTCGTCGTCATCCACGTTAGGCGCCTCAAGCGCCGGAGGCGGAGCCATCTGTGGCGGAGTATGCTCCACCACTCGCGTTGGGAACAGGGAGCCAACGACCCTCTCAAGCAGCTCTGGCTGAAGACACCGTGTGAGCGGCGGGGCCCATGGGCGCATCTTGCCCCTAACCATACGGTAGGGGCGTCCCCACGGATCCCGCTCCAGTGTCTCCAGCATCTCGCGGCGGGCCTCGCTCTTGGCCCGCTTTACCTTGAAAAACCCCTGCAAAAGTCTGATTGATGATAAACCAGATTACAATTTATTAACATTCAAAACATAAATGCTAGTAGGTAACTTACTTTTTGCATATTCTAACTTTTTTCAACAAGGTTCTGCCAACCCTATTTGAATTGAGCGAAAAATACACAACGGTAATATTGCTATTTAACAGTCATTTTATTGCTTTTGTAGTCAGAACAAACTAACCCTTGATCGGGATGCGTAAAAGTAAATATGTTGAACACGCTTCCTATCTTTTATTTATCAGTCGTATTCCAGTGAGTACAAAGACCTTATTTGTCTTGCTTTCAACCAAACGTTCTGTTATCATACACACAACATTCTTACACCACTACTTCAACCCAATAAAGTTCACGATACGCGTTATAAATACGAAATTTATATCATCTTGTTCCTATTTCGAGTAAAAGGAAAATATATTTCGACGTTGGACGATAAGAAAAACTGAGAAACATGAGTCATTATAAATGATACATTTCCAATACTATGCAATATGTGATTAAACTCTTATGACCTTAAATGTACAGAAGGTTAGCACATGGAATCCAGATTAATCTACTGGCTTTGCTCCAGCCGGTCATCGTCGAGTGAGCAGGGCGGCAGCACGGGACCCTTTACTTCCTTTCCGGGCACGGCTGCTTTGGGAAGTGCACTCGGTCGCTAGAAGGGAATTGAGTCCCGCCTGTCACCACTGCGATTGCAGTGAGAACTGGGCTCAGTACAAGCTGGCAATTTGACCGGCTTGGGCACCGCAGCGCCGGGTCCTCATTGCAGTCATTGGAGCGATCTCTCGCTACCGGCCGTTATACGCTCTATGGCCGGTAGTGACAGATGTTTCACCGCGGTCGTATCCTTCTGCGAAAACGTCATCTCGCCGAAGCAGGCGGCGGAGAGGGCCCGGGAGGACAACCTCCAGTCGTATTCAATTCGTCGCCGTCGAACTTGGCGGCGGAGGCGCGCTTACCACCGCTTCATGGCGCCCTGGGTGCGGCCGCGGGTCGGTCCGTGTGTTCGAATAGCAGTTCCCGGATTCCTTGTATCACAGGCGCAAAGAGGCCCATCGTGTGGTTTTAGTCGGTCCGATTCCGTCACACCACCCCGCCACAAACCCTGGTGGAGTGACGGCCCGAGGGGGTTACGACACTTAAAAAAAAAGTGGATTTCAGGTTTATCTACTTCACTTAATCCAGCTGATTTATGTTTGACTTTCAATTTGTAGCATATTTTTAAGATTAGTTGGCTAGTCTTCGAACATCGTTTTCGTCGTAGCTATGGTACGTCTTGTGATAGGCCTTGGCCATACTAATTGACTTGAGATCTTTGTAGGTCATCTGTCGTATTGTGGCGATGGTGTTGCTTCCGATCACGCCGGGGTCACCACTGTGGAGGAACGGGTGTCCTCCCTTTGTGTTGGAGAGACATCCCGTACACAAATTGATGATCCTCCGACCAGGTGATCATTCCTCGCAGGCCACGGCCGCGGTTGCTGTTAGGAAGTTGTATATATACGCCGAGAGAGTTGTTCATATCGCGATACAGTATTAGCAGTTACTCCGTGATTCGGTGTGTCTTCGTTTAGTGGCGTTGTTGTATGTTTTTGTATCATGGTATATGGAAGTCGCCACAACAACATGATCTAACACACATGACCTAAATGATTAAAAAATCATAATCTGTCTAACTGGTTGGTAGCGTGGGGGAATCGCCACCACATTAATTCCCAGGTTCGTACCGGGATCCTTATCCAGTAAGGTAGGTAGGACGTTTAAGAAAAAATATCACTACACTGAGGTGGAAGTCGAAAATGAACGATAGTTTAGTAGTTCCAACAATTATATTTTAAAAAGAAACTTTACAAAATTAAAAGATATTTAGATAACAACTTGATACAAAATAATGAGCGGTAGTAAGCGTGAGCGCCGAACGCGGAGTGCGTAGGTAGGTCCGTACATTGCCGGTCGCTAGGCCGGTGCGACGTCACACGCCATCCTTTTGTTTACTGCCTCGGGTGTATGGTCCAAGGTGCGAAAGTTGAGCGGGGCTAATAACTTCGTAGGATGTGGTGTAAGTAGGTACGCCACATATTCCCCCCGGCCAGACCGTGACTACGGTCGATAGAACTCGGGGAACTTGACGCGACGACCGCTCCTCGTTCTTCGTTCTTCCACTTCATCACCAGGAGTAGGCTGGGATGCAGGCACTGTAGTAGCAGCGGGTGTAGAAGCAAGCGGTACAGCAGAAAGCGACGGGGAAGTGGATGAGCGTTCTTCCTTCGTCATGTACGCTGGCTTCAACCTGTCAATAGAGACGTTAGTAGTTTTGCCGTTGACGTCTATAGTGAAGAACTTGGCATGTCTGTTGATAACCTTGAAAGGTCCTGAATAAGGTGGCTCCAAAGAAGCTCGCACGCGATCCTGTCGAAGGAAGACGTGGGAAGAAGAAGAGAGATCTTTGGGCAGATAGAATGGAGAAGAAGTATGCCAAGAAGTTGGACGTGGCGTAAGCTTAGTCATGTAGGATTTGAGTCGAGTAGCATACTCAGTGACGTCAGCGGCGGTGAAAGAGTCTGAAGGGGAAAGAAACTGGCCAGGTAAGCGGAGAGATTCACCATAAACCAACTCAGCAGGAGATGCTTGAAGGTCTTCTTTCCAAGAACTACGCATGCCAAGAAGAACAAGCGGAAGAGTTTCTAACCACTGAGAGGAAGAATGACACATTATTGCAGCTTTTAGTTGTCGGTGTAGGCGTTCGACAATGCCATTGGCGGCGGGATGGTAAGCAGTAGTGCGAAAGTGTCTGGCACCAAGAAGGGAGGAGAGAGCTTTGAAGAGATGGCTCTCGAACTGCCGACCACGGTCGGTAGTGATCCGGGCTGGACAACCAAATCTGGCGATCCACCCAGAGACGAGGGCTGCAGCGCAAGACTCAGCCGTGATTGATTTAAGCGGGTACGCCTCAGGCCAACGTGTAAACCTGTCGATGACGGTGAGGCAGTACATGTAATCAGAGGAAGATGGCAAGGGACCAATAAGGTCAAGATGAATGTGTGAGAAACGAGAAGAAGGAGTCAGGAATGTGGATAGAGGAGAGGTAGTATGGCGAGTAACTTTACTTGATTGACATTGCAAGCATTGCCTAGCCCACTCTCTACAATCTTTGCGGATTCCTGGCCACACAAACTTTTGCGTGACCAGTCGCACTGTAGCAGAACAACCGGGATGATGTAAGTTGTGCAGCATCGCGAAGGCTGTTTTCCTGAAACTCGGCGAAATGTATGGTCGAGGTGGCTGAACAGACATGTCACAGTAGATTGGAAGAGTGCTGTTCAAGGTAAGTACCTTTTGTAGTCTTAGGGCAGAACCACGTAGTAGCAGGTCTTGCAGTTCTGGATCTTCGTCCTGAGCACGTGCAAGAGCCTGATAGTCTAAGGTAAGTGATACTTCCTCAACCCGAGAAAGTGCATCCGCAACCACGTTGTCTCGTCCTGGCAGGTAGCGTATATCGGTAGTAAATTGGGCTACAAAGTCCAGATAGCGGAACTGTCTTGGAGTACAGTTTTCTTTGCTCATGGAGAAGGAGTAGGTAAGCGGCTTGTGATCCGTGAAGACAGTAAAGGTTCTCGCTTCCACCATGTGCCGAAAATACTTGATAGCCTCATAGACAGCCAGGAGTTCGCGGTCGTATGGGCTGTATTTCATCTGTGAGCTGGAAAGTTTGTGTGAATAGAACGCAAGAGGTTGCCAGTCCTCACCTTTCTTCTGTTGAAGTACAGCTCCGATGGAAGTCAAAGAAGCATCCGTGACAATCGCTAACTCTGCAGAAGGATCTGGATGAGCAAGGAGAGCTGCATGAGAAAGAGAAGCTTTGCAGTCCTCGAAAGCTTTACGACGTTCTAGAGTCATTTCCACAGGATGTGAACCCTTAACCTTCGGACCAGATAAAACGGCATTCAAAGGTGCTTGAAGTTGAGCTGCGTGGGGTAGAAAACGATGATAAAAGTTGATCATACCCAAGAATCGACGAAGCTCTTTGACCGTTTTAGGTTCCGGGAAGTTCTGGATGGCCTCGATCTTAGACTGGAGAGGCTGTGTTCCAGCAGCTGATACTCTGTATCCGAGGAAGACAACTTCAGACTGACCCAGATGACTTTTGGAAGTGTTTACTAACACTCCATACTCCTTGAGGCGCTGAAAGATGATGTGCAGGTGTTCCTTATGCTGTTCCACAGAACTGGAGAAAACGAGGATGTCATCAATATACCCATAAGCGAAGTCGAGTCCCAGCAGAACCATATCGATGAACCTTTGGAAAGTTTGAGCCGCGTTTCTTAAACCAAAGGTCATGTACGGGAACTCAAAAAGCCCAAAAGGAGTAGTAATGGCAGTTTTAGGTATGTCTTCTGGATTGACGGCAATCTGATTGTAGGCCTTGACTAGGTCTATAGTAGAGAAGATGGAACAACCTGACAGTTGGTGCGAAAAGTCCTGGATGTGGCGGACGGGATACCGGTCTGGAACGGTTCTAGCATTTAGGGCACGGTAATCCCCGCAAGGTCTCCAGGCATCATCCTTCTTCTTCACCAAATGCAGTGCAGAGGACCAAGGACTTTCAGAGCGTCTAGCTATACCACTGGCGAGCATATCCTCGAACTCCTTTTTCGCAGCTTGGAGGCGAACAGGATCAAGACGACGAGGCTTACACGAGACTGGAGGTCCAGGGGTAGTCTTAATGTAGTGCATTGTACTATGTTTGGGAGGAGACTGAATACCTGCAGGTCTGGTGATTTCAGGGTAATCACGAAGAATGTGATGAAAATCCGAATCACCAGTGACCGCCTTGATGGAAGACAGCTCATCAGGAACCGAAGAAGAAAGGGCTGCTACTGACAAGGTTGTAGTACCGTCAATGAGACGTTGGTTTCTGCAATCCACGAGTAAGTTGTAGAAACTGAGCAAGTCGACACCAATGATAGGTCGAGATACATCGGCGACTGTAAAAGTCCATGCAAAATCTCTCCGAAGTCCCAAATCCAAGTGAAGCTGAACTGGTCCGTAAGTATGAATGACGCTATTGTTTGCAGCTACCAGGTCGTATTTGGTAAGTGAGCAGGGCGTTTTATGTGCTGAACGTGGGAAAACACACAGGTCGGAACCAGTGTCCACAAGGAACTGCATTTTCGTTGCACGATCTGTCACAAACAAACGGCCTGATGATGTTGAAGGTGGGCAGTCGTTGGCCGCTACTTCCGACCGCCCTGTGCGTTTCCCGACGTGAAGGTACAAGGTTGCTTACATTTCTTCGCTTTAGCTCCGTATGTGAAGTGATAGAAGCAGTGAGGATGATTCGGAGGTGGCTGCTGTGGTTTCGAGCGACTGCGTGAGCGATCGCTTCGCTGTGACTTGGAACGACTGCGTCCGGGATGCCCTTTCCTAGACATGTGAGAGGTAAGTGAAGCTACTTGCCTAGTGAGTTCGCTTATCTGCTTAGTCATCTCGTCGAACCGATCAGCACCTGAGGATGATGTACTAGCGACTTGAGGAGATGGTGCAGCGATGTCGTAGACAGAATCAGCCAAATCAGCCAGGTACTCTAGTGGCTCGTCCCTCCTAGAGGCCAAAACAGTTTGGATTTCCTGGGGTAACCTGCTGGTCCAGATAGTCTTCATGAATTGGCTGGGCACGTCTGCACCTGCTAGACCCTCTAGGTGGCGCAGGAACTGCGAGGGCTTCCGGTCTCCTAGCTCCTCTCGCTCCAGCAGCTGCTTCAAACGCTTTTCCTGCGATGCACATAATCGTTTAATAAGTTCAGTCTTTATTTTCTCGTATTTGCCCGATGCTGGAGGATTTTTAATTACGTCCTTCACTTCCATTGCGTATTGTGTGTCGAGCTGTGAAACTACATAATGGAATTTGGTTTCGTCGGTCACTACCCTAGAGAGGATAAACTGACTCTCCAGTTGCGCGAACCATACAGTAGGGTCCGCAGGCCAAAAAGGTGGGACGCGCACTCCCACGCGCGATACCTGAGGCTCCTCCACTATTGCGTTCGGAATAGGACCATCCTCATTAGACATCTTTAATTTAAAAAAAATATTAAGTCGCTTGCCGCTTGTGACTTGGACCACACGCTAAAATTTCTATGAAAGTGAAAGTGGTATGTATCTAAGTAATTTCTCAATACTAATTACACCAAGTATTTCAAAAAAGTACCTTAGAAACAGGTTCCCTTGTTGAACTGATGCACTGATGCAATCCTGGATATTCCCGATTTTCAGCCACAAACCTTGAAAAATCTTCTACCTTCAAAAAATCCGGCGCAACAATCTTCAAAATTCTTATGCTTTCGGGGTCACCAATATGTGGGGGAATCGCCACCACATTAATTCCCAGGTTCGTACCGGGATCCTTATCCAGTAAGGTAGGTAGGACGTTTAAGAAAAAATATCACTACACTGAGGTGGAAGTCGAAAATGAACGATAGTTTAGTAGTTCCAACAATTATATTTTAAAAAGAAACTTTACAAAATTAAAAGATATTTAGATAACAACTTGATACAAAATAATGAGCGGTAGTAAGCGTGAGCGCCGAACGCGGAGTGCGTAGGTAGGTCCGTACATTGCCGGTCGCTAGGCCGGTGCGACGTCACACGCCATCCTTTTGTTTACTGCCTCGGGTGTATGGTCCAAGGTGCGAAAGTTGAGCGGGGCTAATAACTTCGTAGGATGTGGTGTAAGTAGGTACGCCACAGTAGAATCTACTAAAAAACCTTTCGTCTCCATCATCAACCTATTCACAAAGTTGAAATAGCAATAGATAGACATTTAGCCTATCCATTGCTATTTCTGAGGAGAGGCCTATGTTCAGCAGTGGACTGTTAAAGGCTGTTGATAATGATGATGATGATTGCTATTTCAAATTGTCTTACATACAAAGGTGAATGTTTATTTATCGTATTTAAAGAGCTGTAGTATTATTCATTCGACTAATATGAAAGTTCGCATAGATGTTAAAAGGGATAAAAATGCAAAATACAGGTAATAAAAATACAGGTAAATTTGTTCCACAATATTAGGCACAAAATATAAATATTCTTGTTGTCATAGTTGTTTGTCAGAATTTAGATAATAAATTCTGCCAATTACTTTGGAAGTATTTCATGAACTGTTATATTAATATGTGCCTGTATATTGTACGAATGTACGATATGAGTCTACAAGTATACGATTTATATATTGGTATCTACAATATTAATGTTGAGCTAATTTGTCGCTTACAGCCGATCAAGAAGGTTCCGGTGATATATAAAATTTATATAAAGCGTTAAGAGCGTGATAAAGATTAGTGTGGACCAAAAAACTTTCCTTAGAGAGATTATTTTAAAATTATTTGGTGCTAATGGTGGCTTTTACTATAGAGAAGGATTTGTTTTTCTTATTATTTTTATATATCGGTGGAAGACCTTTGCTTGTATGGGAGAACCATGCTCTGGTAGCCTCAGACGGACCCCTGATTCTGGAGAATTAACGCACTTGTGACCCTAGAGTTGTAGATGGCGGCGGTAGTCACTTATCTATCTGCACGTTTGCCGTCCCAAACAATCAAAAAGAACTCAAATTTTAATACTTGAAAGTTAGTTTTGTCTTTCAGGTAACTATTTAAATATAACGCAAATTACACTCAGTTTCTTTTAAAATGCAAACTATTGATGCAATAATTTATTGCTATACTATTTCAGTAGTGAAAAACATAAGGATAACTATAGTTTTTAGATGATTTTGTGATTCAGGACCATAACTGCATTGCACAGGTCTAAAGACCTCTTTGTTGACTAAGGAGAAGTTTGTTCAATTTACATTTTATATCTGATTACCTTCAGAGTATCGCTGTATTTTTCATGCAAGCATGATACCGCAATAATTTAAAGATACTCCTCGACAGGACTATGTAAGTAGTTACCGTTAACATTGATGGGGTCGTATATTTACTTAACACTTTATTCATAAAAAAATACCCTTTACAAATCTGTCTACTAACAATGTCTTATATTTTCAATACGAAAATATATCAAATCCAAAGTGATTTCATAAATCCTCTTTATTTTACCGCTTTACGATTTGTACCTGATATTGTTACATTTTTACATACACTAAAAAGAAAAATGATAATATAAGTGTGTTGAGTGACTCAAGTCTTTGATTTTCCTTTCAAATTTTATGGTGAAAATTCTCTTCTATGTATTATCCACGGCTAAAGCTGAAAAATTTTTTGCTAACAGCTTGTTTAGCAATGTAGGCAAATTCAAATTTGATCAAACCATTTAGTTATAATTTTAAGGCTTACGAACTGTGCTAGTTAGTCAGGTTAGTGAAAAAAGAACAGTGATCTTTAGGCTAACATATATGCGATAGGAGGTCTTTAGTAATTTTGTTTTTATTGTTGTTGTTTTACTAATTCCGTTATACTGTTGTTGTTTTATATTACTCGAACAACATGTTTTTACAAATTGGTCAACTTTATGTGGAAGTATAAAAGCTACTTAAAAACAGGAATACTATCTTATAACTTAGTCTGTTTAAGTCGCCAGTAGTGCATGGCAGAGATATGAGAGGACGGTCACTTAAAACTGACACCGGTGAAGTTTGTGGCTGGTCACCACCAGCCAACTAAGATCACCAGCTTTGTTATCAACTAAACTGCTATTTTTTTTTCATTGAAATTATTCTAAGATTAACAATACATAAATAGACTTTACTTATAATTTGCAGATAAAACACTTTAGACAAATAAAATTAATAATTTCTTGGAAACGGTTTTGTGTTAACTATGGTAAATGGAAGGCCCCACTCAAATAATTATTTAAAAAAACTCAAAAAAGTAATCCTAGCGGTATAGGAGTTGTGAGAGTATGAATTAAGAAAAAAAAAAGTATTAAAGTAGTCTATCAGTCAATCTAGCTTCCATAGTACAAGCTCTGCTTAGTTTGAAACTAAAATGGCGACGTGTGTCAGATGTCCGAAAATATTAATTATTATTATATGACAGGGCTTCCTATCAATAATATTCACGAAAGTACCTTCTTGTAAAGCCTTGAAGATTGTACACACTCATCCATACACTTCAGATATGGAAAATTGGATGATGATATGTTTAGTAGTCAAGGTGTAAATGCAAAACAAATAAATAATTAAACACATATTCGAATTTAAAGTATTAGTGACGGATACGAATAAGCGCCTTTATATGATTAGAAGGTGTAAATAACATCAGTATTCTTTTGTTTTTGCCGATGCCTTGTCTTGCTTGCCCCCTTTTCATTATCCTCTGTTGACCATTAACATGACATTTCAGTACTACACAGTAACGTCGTGAAATTCCATTCCTCACTTTATTTAACAATTTCCGTTTCTATTGGTTATTTTTTTATAAGTATAAATTCATTATAATTTTCAACTGTCAAAAGTGATCTTTACCGTGCGAGCCCAAATATTCAGGCTGATAGAATTTTCAATGATATCTTTGAAGAGTCTCGTAAAATCAGGAGGCTGTATATTTCGAGAGCCTTTCCAATTATGTTAGGTATCTCAAGCCTATCTGTCGGTGGATGTAAAATATCATTCCTATACTATTATATCGATAATTTCGATAGAACATCTTCAGCAGAAAGTCAAAAGTATGAAAGCCATAAGTAGTGTAAAATACTCGATAATATTTGATGAGAAAACATTTCTTTATAAACATGACATCGAAAGAAAAATGAAAATGAAAACACTTTCCTTAAAAGTAAAGTTACTGTTAAAATGTTGTTGTTTAGTCATCTGATAGGTAAATTGTAAGTCGTAGAACTAATTGAACCAAGTATTTATTTTTAAAAGGCAATCAAAATCCTGCTTAGGCAAGCACAGATTAAAACACTGACGAAAATATTTAGAGTTCAATTTATGTAATATAATAATTTATTATTTTCTTTTATTCTAATCTTAATTGTGTATGTTGAAGAACTCATTATTTGTTATGTGCGTCCTTGCACTCGTAACAATTGTATATTTTCCACTTATTGTTTCGCTATTTCTTACCCTCATTGTATTAACTTGACAGCTCACTGCACGTATCCAAGATCACTTAGCGTTAGCAGAATATCAGCGCTACTTTATGTTCAGCAGTGGACTGTTGATAATGATGATGATGATTGCTATTTCAAATTGTCTTACATACAAAAGTGAATGTTTATTTATCGTATTTAAAGAGATTTAGTATTATTCATTCGACTAATATGAAAGTTTGCATGGATGTTAATAGGGATAATGTAAAAAGTATAGAATGATTCCGTGGAAAAGCCAAGCTTCGGCACAAATAGATCAACCGGAGCTATACCACGGCCTTAAATAAAGCCGTTGTTAACCAATTGTTTCGTTAAAACGCAAGAATAAAAGTGCGCCATCGATATCTCAGTCGATATGCAGCATGTGGGTATTCCACGCACGCGGCCAAACAACCAATGAAATTCATCGATGGGTGTAAAGCCAACGGGGTGCGGGGATTCATTTTACGAATGGTGTTAGACGCTTTAAAAATAACTACATAAATACTCGGTGAAGAAAATCAAACACCCAGCATGCGGGCCCTATTGACTAATGAAAACGATTATAGCATGCGGTCCCTATGGCATGCATGTGAACAAAAATCTCTCACACCTCGAATGCGGGATCTAACGACCAATGAAAATGAGCCTTTAGTTTTACACCGAGTTAATGAGGTTACCGATGCTCGAAATATATATATTCTTGTTGCAATAGTTTTATCTGCCAATTACTTTGAAAGTATTTCATGAACTGTTATATTAATATGTGCCTGTATATTGTACGAATGTACAATATGAGTCTACAAGTATCAGATTTATATATTGGTACCTACAATATTTAATATTGAGCTAATTTGTCGCTTACAGCCGATCAAGAAGGTTCCGGTGATATATAAAATTTATATAAAGCGTTAAGAGCGTGATAAAGATTAGTGTGGACCAAAAAACTTTCCTTTTCCTTAGAGAGATTATTTTAAAATTATTTGGTGCTAATGGTAAAACATTTCTTTATAAACATGACATCGAAAGAAAAATGAAAATGAAAACACTTTCCTTAAAAGTAAAGTTACTGTTAAAATGTTGTTGTTTAGTCATCTGATAGGTAAATTGTAAGTCGTAGAACTAATTGAACCAAGTATTTATTTTTAAAAGGCAATCAAAATCCTGCTTAGGCAAGCACAGATTAAAACACTGACGAAAATATTTAGAGTTCAATTTATGTAATATAATAATTTATTATTTTCTTTTATTCTAATCTTAATTGTGTATGTTGAAGAACTCATTATTTGTTATGTGCGTCCTTGCACTCGTAACAATTGTATATTTTCCACTTATTGTTTCGCTATTTCTTACCCTCATTGTATTAACTTGACAGCTCACTGCACGTATCCAAGATCACTTAGCGTTAGCAGAATATCAGCGCTACTTTCTTGAAGTGGTAGAGCGCTGAGCTAATAACCTCTTTTGTGTCATGCAGAGATATTATTATACGCTATAGATTAATTCTGGCTATTAAGTGTAAATCTTAAATATTATTAGATTTATCTTTTACATTTTTTTTTATTTATTTCCAATTCATTAAAGATTTATATATTCAAAGTAGGATAGATTTTGACTTATGTCTCACGTCTTTACGTCGGCAGACTTACTTCCAAAACCACCCACGGAAATCATTACACGTCTGAGTACGAAAAGATTATCAGGAAAATATTTCGTAATCTATTGTGATTTATTAACAATTTATAGTAATGTCTATTATAGGAGTTTTATATGAAAAAGTGCTAGCAAGTCAGTAAATAATAATATGATTTCTTTAACATATATGTCGGCGCTAAGTTAGAGTTGCTACTTATTGCTCTAACTTTCGGAAGCCATATCAATAAAACACGAACTTATAATCACTTGTTCCTTCTTGTACAATCGCTATTATAACGTGTCGTTTCCCTATGACATACCTGTATTTATAATTTCTACAACGCTTATAGCAACTACATTTCTTTTATCAACAAATAAATTACAACATTACAAAGTAATTCTTAAATATGGCTCAGTATTCAAGATAGACATATTAATGAATTTAACATATCTTAAAACGACTTAATTCACTAAAATTACCTTTATTTAATTAAAAAAAAAACAATAGTATCTCGCAAACCGCCAGCAGATGGCGCGACCACATTTAAATTCAAATAAATTTTTATTTAACATACCAACTGAATAATTCAATAATTTTAATAGGCTTTATTTAGAACACTATACAATAATTTGAGTAATTTAAACCTTTTGAATAAGTAATTTGATAATCAAATTACCTTAAACAAATCAAAACTGTGTCTATTGTAACTACATGTAACAAATATTCCTAATAACAAATATAAAAAAAACAATTTTGAAAGCTTCCCGCCCACATATACGTTCTCGTACTTCCCATGTAAATTATGAAAAAAGCTTATATTTACTTTGTGCAATATTAATATCCTCGACTATACTAAATGAACAGATTTAATTTACGAAGAAAGGCAATTAGCCCAGGGTCACTGTTTTTAATTGACCTGATAAAGAAGGCGCTTCAACGTCGGATAACATTTTACGTTCCGTGGGAAAACCTGTGTTCACAAGCCTAAATTAGACGGGGAATAGATTAAAAACACGTAAAGCGTATACAATGTACGAGTCACTGAATACAAACCGGTGCGACTTTCATACATACTTCACACCATATTTTTGTAATTCTTTAATCAAACCTTACTTTAATATATAATGTAATAATAAAAAAATAAAAAAAAAAAAAATTATATGTTGGGTGTGTTTTAAAAGAAATATAAAACTAAATTGGTGGCATCAAATAGAAACAAAATAACAAAATAAAAGTCTCGGGCGCCAGATACCACCTTAAAAGAACACAGAACCCACCACAAACACAACAAATACCTCGGACATCTCAGCCAGCACCGAACCTTTTTAAAACAAGGCGGGAGGCAGCTAATGAATACAAGATGTTAAGTTCTAATGGCTGTTTATTATCCCGTAGTGTCTGTAGAGTACAATGTGTCTTATGTCTCTAATTACAATAGGTAATTCTTATACACAAACTAGTACTGTCGTTAATGCAATCCTTTCCAATAAGAATATAAGGTTAAATAAATTTTAAAGAGTCACATGAAGACTTAATAGACAAAACAACAAACTCTAAAGGTAGACATAGCATTGACCTACTCTCTAATAAAAATAACACCCCTTGGGGACCTGCAGTATTCAATGCCACGTCGCCAAGAAAAATATAACAAAACACATACCAATGACCTTGGATCAGTCCGAATGAAATGAAATCAAACCAACTCCGAAACTTCTCACTCCGGTTCCCACGTGGTGGAAGAGGTGGGTTAGCACTCCCAGGCTCCAGACAATGGCGTGCAGCTAAGCAGCTTTTTCTACCATTCCGGGGCTCCACAGCAAACTAATTTCTTGGGGTTAAACTCCGGCGAGAGACAAAAATCCGAATGCCACGCAATGACATTCCAATAAGAATGTAAAGAAATTTAGGTATAAAAGGAAAATTAGAGTATAATTAAAACTTTAGATATAAACCAAAAAAACCCTGATTCATCAGGGTCCCAAAATGTTTCACAAATTAAGCAGCGGCATTATAAGCATTGCCTTTTCAATAAAAATAATCACTCGAACCAATAGCTCGAGTCTTAACTAGGTTGGCCAAACATTTAAAGAGGAAATAGGCCCTCGTCCATATCAAATAAATAAGGATTACTAATAAATTAAATTACAAAAACTAGCTTCGCTTCATTTCATTCGGCGGTCAGTCCAAAAGTGACCAACGTGTTGCCAGAGCAAAAGCTTGTCGCTCCCAAGAACGTGAAAAAAAAAATGTTGCCAGGACAAGAAAAACTAAATCGACTAACTAATCGCGGGCGAACAACATCGATTATTACTCTCGTCCGCCCCTCGACCATCGGCACTCGCAGAAACGACATAAAAATTCAACCTAACGAAACAAAAACGAGACTAAGGTTCAAATTACTGTAATGGTGCGAAATGCACAGTTACAATAATTAAAGGTTTAATGTGAGGACAATACAGAAATATGGTGAGATGTAAAAGTCGTACTTTTTGAAACAGGTAACTAACTCAGGGAAGCCAATTTAAAATGTCTTTAATTGATTTTCTTTACGGAATTGGGGGCAAACGGGCAGAGGGGTCACGATGGTAAGTAGCTACCGCCGTCTATGAACGTCTAAATCTAAATTTGTTTGGCCTTAATCTGACCAACATATTATATATTTATTCTTAGGAATTGTCGATTGTTGTGTATAGTATCGCCCTTACTACCTAATCAATTAGAGTAGAATTAGAAGGTTTTTTTTTTAGTAGAAGTCGTTCGAATGTAAAGTATGCACAGCTGTAATTTTGTACAGTTACATACATACCGTACGGTTTATTTGGTTTTAGATAAAATAAATATTGTTTAAAACTGAAATACATCAATCTGTCTGTACTCAAATGGTATATATTTACCAAGTCAGTATTAAGTTTTCACCGAAAAAAAATAAGTCAATTAGGTACACTCACTGAACTAAATTTAAATTTAACTCAATAATAATAGAAAATAAACTTGAAAGCGATCTCAGTATTAAATTGTTGTAGTAATTGTCCCCCCCTTTTTTTTTCTTTTTTTTTTCCGTGCGGAAATCCCCTCGGATACCACCTGTCGGTGGCATGTCGGACTCGAACCGACTAAAACCGCACGCCGTCTCGGGTACTAATAGCCGGGGAACCAGGTATACCCTAGAAAGGAAGTCCCTGGTGCCCCGACATACCTCGGGTCATCTACAGACGAGTAGACGACCCCCCCCGTGTGGGAACCCCATGTTCCCTGTGCTCCCTGGAAGCGAGCGCGCTTCGCAACGCGCTCGCCGCCACCCCGGCCTGCTTCTGCTAGGGTGACAGATGGCCTCACCTGTCACCCCCAGGCCTAGTAATTGTCCCCCTAGAGTTTAGGATCCACACAAATACACACACATATACTCAAACTACACTACACACCCACTCCCCTACACAGACGCTACACACACACCCACATATACACACATTCACATACTATGCGTTCACATTCACTTCACATATTAATAACTACTCACTCCTAAACAGGTTGTACCTGCTTAACGCACCACAACTGTCCAGAGCTAGGGGAGGCTGGTAATTTGTCATACAGGTCTACGAACCTAGTACAGATACCAGTCTCTCACACAGACTCACTCAAAATAACCTAGAGTAAGATTGATTATTGTAACCATATCTGTGTGAGAGAGAACAATAAAATATATTATTATTATTATTGAAGTTATTGCTCCTGATGTAACATGAACACCCGCACACAAGTTTTTCACCTTAAATATTATTAGGATTTACCCGCAAGGCATTACCTATCTTTGTAGACTCTTATACAAAGGTAATTAATACCCACCCCTTCTCGAACACCTAAAACTTAGCGCTATTAAATATAATGTAATAATCAAAGTTAAGAGCATGGTACATATCAGCTGAAGTTTACATTGTAAGTATTCCCCTCTATGTCTTCAATGATGTTTGAGGTTTGGTTGCTATTCTGGCGAAATGTTTCCACACAGGAACAAAATATCAGAAAATGACTAAATGGAAAATATGTTGTGAGATAAGTTTATTAATTTCTTAAGCTTTTTTTTTAAAGACAACTCCCGCACTAGAAATAAATCTTGTGTCGCGGGGGACTTTACAAACATACATTAAACGGACACAAAAAACACCCAGACTCAAGACAACAATTTGTGAAACACACAAAGTGTCGTCCCATGTGGGATCGGACCCACAGCACTCAGCGTAGTAGTGAGCGGCGTGGCGACCGGTTAAACCACTACGCCATCCGTGTAGTCTTTATGCACAATACTATATACAATAGCAAACTGTATGATACAATGACAAGTATTTGTAAAAAAATATTTTTGATTTTTAAGTGCTCGCAGTTTGGAAGTGCCACACATAGTGTAAACTTTATAGGCGTGTTAATAGTTCAGCGAGTTCAGGATTAAAAATCAATACCAACACTAAATCTGTAGTGACTGTAACTGCTGTAATATAGCTCCCATTAGAGTCATCAAAACTCTTTTAGAACTCTGCTCTTTTAAATAATTGGTAAAGCTCTATTCTTTATGTGCATTGAACACCTTACACAGGTCAACTCAATGCATAAAATATCTTATAAGCTCTTATTACTGAGATAAGATTGGCAACGTTTTATGTAATATTGCATCCCCACAGGCTCTATAGAATCAATGAGTACATTGGGGACCTTTGAGGAGCTTTATTTTTTCCCTCTCTTCATTGTTTAGAAATTGAATATTCGTAAAATCTTAGAGTTTTACCTTCGCAAGTGTATTAGTCCAATATAGGTCCAATGCCTTCTATCATCGGCTTAGCAACCTGAAATAACGACTACTAAACGCTAATACCCATATAGCTATACAATATATACAAACAAGTTAAAACACGTTGTCGGGCCTGTAAAATTTGAAGTTTACCTTCGATTTCTCTAGGATCCCACAATCAAATCTTGATTTGGTAGTAATATACCACCTCGGGAGTATACCCATTCGATTACAATAAGAATTTTGAAAATCGGTCCACATTTGAGGGAGATATCGCATAACAAACATATAAAAAAAAAATACAGATTAATTAATAATCTCCTCTTTTGTATTTTTAAAGTCGGTTAAAAAGGATGATAATTATAGGACTTTTTGGTCAATCGTGTGTGTATGCGTGTGTATACATATGAGGATGTGTTAGCGTGTGTATTTGGAGTGTATTTGTATGAGTGTGTGTAAATGTGAGTGAGTGTATGTGCTTTTAAATGTGTTTCAACATACAAACTTTATGATACTTTCAGTACCCTCATACAACAACGCATACAGCCAGTCAATCACCCTAACCTTACATTTTTTTAATGATAAAGGAAATAAATTAAGCTTTCTGTTAACTTTATGTAAATAACTAAAGAGTCTAGGACTAACGTAAAAAGGGAAAAGGTTTCTTAAAAAGCTCGTGGAGTGTTGATTGCCTATGTGATAGGGTGTGAAATCTGTGGCTGTAATAAGTCCGAAAAAATCCTGGAGCCCTCTTACCCCTTAAACGATAGAGAACTCAGAGTGAAACTAAATTTATTTACAATACCAGAAGGTCAACTTGATTTGAAATATCCTCTCGATTGTACTTCAGAGGCAGAAGCTAGTACTCGGGTGGCCCTGCCCAGAGATAAGAGGAGTATTCTAAATGCGATCGAACCTGCTGTTTTAATAAGGTTGTTAAAAAAAATGGCTGCTCAGTGTAGTACACCAAGCTTCTTCGAGGCAAATTAGCCTGACTTCGCTGGATACCTCTACTCCAAGGATTCTGATAATATCTTGCAGTTAGGAAAGTGCTCATACAGCGATACGCCAAACAGCATCTTTGCATTAGTATCAAAATAGGTAGTCCTTGTTCTGAATTATTTCTTGTGTACACCAGATTACGAAAAAAATGCTCTACATTAAGTAAGAATTGTCAATTTTTGTGTATACAAAGTTAGTTTCGGATTATTTTAATTTCAACCAGCCTATAAGTAAGCAATGGCTCATTCTCAAACTATTAATATTGACAATAATATAATAAAATTAATAATTTATATAATTGCGTAGCAATAGCGACTTTACACTTAAATATTTTGCTGCGATTTAGCACGCAGTAGTAGCCAGTAGTATCGGAAGTTTGGCATATTATATGCTGTTATATTGTGTATGCTGGACTGTTCTTTAATATGTATTTTTTTAATATTTATATTTTGAGTTGAGTTGGAATATAAAAAGTAGTTCGTAGAAATATATTCGGCTGGCAACATTGTTAGATTTCACTCATTCATTAATGTGTTACAAAATACTGTACGTACCTACATAAGTGTGTGTACGAAAATATGCTTCATCATTATGTCTTTGATAAAATATGAAATTGTATCTCAAAGTAAAGGTATAAAACGGGGCCTGCTTTACGCGTTGTTTCATTTGCAACTAAATAATTTCTCAATTGTCCGTGTAGTGACGGATTAAGAATACGGAAACCAGCACTGCAAAAAGAAGGAAAACTTGACACAAATCCTATACCAACCCGTCTGGCCAGCGTGGTATAGTAGGCCAAAACCTCCTTTCTAAGGAGAGGCCTATGTCCAGCAGTGGACTAGTAAAGGCTGTTGATGTGATGTGTGAATTTCTCAATAGGTAAGTCGACCGTCAAGAAGATATACATTTTTTTATCAAGTAACCTAAACAAAATATGGATTATACTTTGCACTAAAAATATTAAAATATTGTACATACATGGACAAAAACCTTTGTGTGTTACGTCACAGTCCTCAATACGCGTCCATAAAGCCCGTGTACTGTATGTATTATTCAAATTTGTTCCAAATTCGTCTCTGAGGTAACGACGACGACCTTGTTTCCCTTAAAGCGAGAAACTTTTACCTTTGTCATAAAGGAGACTTATTAGCTTAGCATTTTGGTCCTCTAAATATTGAGACTTGGGTATGTTGTTTAACAGTCTTCAATGATAAATTGCCACAACATATTTCTATTTGAATTCAAGCACCTCTCTGTTTAGTACTTTTATTGTTCAGAAGATCGTGACTAGGGACCATTAGGCGCTCTAGACCTCCATATGACAGGGTTGTGATATTCATTTTGTACAATCAACTAATTCAATCGTTTAACACACAAGAGCACACAGTTGTCGCCACATCTCAATTTTTTGTATTGAAGTACAGGGTATATTAAATAATAACGTAAAAAATCAATACTTATTTTATAAAACTGAATAAACATACATTATAATAATTCGTTTAACCGGCGGTATCACGTATTCGCCCGCCTAATGGCATCTAGTCCGCCTTTGTACAACATGTGCATTACACTTGAGCGTGGATAGAGATACTAATAGCATGGCATTTACTTTTATTTAATGAATTTCAACACATTAATACTTTTACTTACAGTCTTCAATTTAATAACTCTATCATCAAAGTAGTCCAATAATAGTGTAATCAAATACCAATAATAAATACTCTAGTCACACAGCATGTGTTACGTGATAAAACTACAGTGGCAAAAACCGTTCAAAACTAATATGTTAATAATGTTCAACGTACCAGAACGTGTTCGTTTACCGTCCGAGGACAATCACAATAAAGGCTATTTTGGAGGCTTATTACACCAACAGCGATACCATTTTCAGGATTACGGCCGTATTGTTTTTAAAAGTATTTCAAATTATCGGGTAGATAAAACGAATAAAGCTGTTGTACTTATGTATTTCTTTTAAAGTCAGTAATTTCTGAATATTAATCTAATTAAGTAGGCTTCCTCAAAATTTTCAATCATAAGGAAAACAATAGAGAGCTCGATGCAAGCTATGGGTATATTGGTCTTCTATTTGCAATAATATTACACGTTGCAATTAATGTATGATAATATTCTTAGTTTATAGGAAGATAACCATTGTAGGTTCCCTGAGAGTTTCCAAACGCAGTAGGAGTATGATTTGTTACATATTGGTGACGGAGTAGTAGTTTCGAATATACGTTCTAACATAGCGCTTTTGACGTACGTTACGTTTTCTTCTGTAACAATTATTACATACTAGCGATCCGCCATGTTACAATGTATATACTACTAATACGAGTAATATGGTGTCAGTGTGGAGTGTAATTAATTATACTATAATTATGATAAGACTATACCATCTCTATATGCAATATTTATAGGCTCACTCCACTCCTGCGGTCGCTGCCAACCGGGACGGACGTACGGCTTGACACGGTGACCCGGACGGTTGCTTTTAAACCTCTGATATCTACTAAAATATTAATTTTAATGTTATGCTGTGAAATACAATTTGATCTACATTAAATGCACAACGTACCTAACGTAATTATTTGTATAAGGAATGGTTACTGTGGGTTATCATCAGGAGATAGACATATACTATTACATTTTATGTAGATCTTTTAAGATAAACAATTCCGTAGCACATTATTTTGGTCTATCTCGTAATGCCAGCGTTTGCAATGTTAGTGTTCTTTTTATAAAATAGGTAGCAAATTCATGGGTCACCTTTTGCTAAATGACTACCGCCACCCATGGACACCAAGAGATACAAGAATTTTTCGGACCTTCAAACCCTCACACTGTGAAAGGCAACTAAAGAATTGTTTAACACCGGTTTTCTGTGAGGTGGTACCACCCGGGCGCGCCGGGCCATATATGCCGTAGCGTAACTTAAAGGATACAAATATGGTGGATTAAAGAGTACAAATTAACATAATCACATTTATTTACCTAATCACTTCACCATCCTCCATTACGATTTCGTTAAAAAAAATATATCGTGCGCTTTGACTGTGGTGTGAAATTGTGCGTGTCTCGCACACACACTTATCTGATTATGATTGTTTAAACCCTACCGTCTTAGTTTTTAATTACACACATGTCACACATATTCAGACACAAAAGCTCTATTTACCTTTAATTTCATCAACAGCCTTTAATAGTCCACTGCTGGACAGAAGGCTCTCCTTAGAAAGGAGGTTTTGGCCTACTATACCACGCTGGCCAGACGGGTTGCTATAAGGTTTATGTCAAGTTTTCCTTCTCTCTACAGTGCTCTTGTTCTGCGTACTTTTCTCCCTTAGTCGGCTCTTACGACACCCACGGGATAAATAGGGGTAGTGGCACTGTATTCTTAATCCTTACCACACGTCACCTTTAATTTGCTTTGGTTGATTAATAGTTTTTTTAAATATTTTTTTTAGCTTTGGTTAGTATGCTTCTTCCCAGTGTTGACAATTGTGCTCAACGTTAAGGTTGACTAAAGTAACCTTTTCTCTTTAATGATGTACCAGCAGAACATCACTGTAAATGCTAATTAAAACTTTAACACTTAGTGGAATGATTGGGGGCAGTCGAGATAACTATTTTCATTTCCTGATTAATACTACATGTATTATTTAGTATGAAATTTTAATTTGGAGCTAGTAGTACCTAAATAGAGGAGAGAAACCTTCCCAATGCACAATGTCCATTAAACTTATCTGCGAGCCACGGAAGCATTTCGCAGTAACATTACGAGTATAACGGGCTTATTTTAACGAGTACGTTCATGTGAAAGTGCTTATCCACTTTGGTTGAATATTTGAATTTTTTCATATACGTAGCTTTTCTTGTTGGATGAGTGGCAATTCGATGACTGCGAACAGCGGCTCTTCCTCCAATTACAGTGATTACGTAATACTATTAATTAAAATCGCTGTGATCAAAGTAAAATAAAAAATGTAGTCTTATAACGTATTATTATGAACACACATGTAAAATATACACACATAAACCAGCTAGAGAGGTAATGTATGTTACAAATCATCATCATCATCAACAGCCTTTAGCAGTCGACTGCTGGACGTAGGTCTCTCCTTAGAAAGAAGATTTTGGCCTACTATATTACGCTGGATAGACGGGTCGTTAAAGGGTTAGTTTCAAGTTTTCCTTCTCTTTGCAGTGCTGTTGTTTTTTGTCGTTTGCTGCCTTAGTCGTCGAATAGGACTGGTGACACTCCGTATTCCTAACCCGTCACCACACGGAATATGTACATATAGTCCAGTCAATGAAAGCTTAACTTTCGGCTTCTATGAATTACAGTGCTATCAATACTAATTTAAAATATTGAAGCCATAATTTAGCCGTAGGACCATTATTTTCAAGATGTGACAGCTTCTCTGTCTAATTTCTATAAATATTGCATATAAAGATCAGTTAATTTCTGTATATTATTATCAGATTCACAATCTTCTATAAATGAAGATCTGTCAGGCCACTCAACCAAGAAGTCTTCAATAACTTTTCTAAATTGTTCATACTCATTAATATTTTTACATATAATAACTCCAATAGCAGTGAATGAAATTATATGAGCTCTGATTGCTCTAGAGAAAGCATGCCTAGAAAGCAAGATTGATCCAATAGCCCATAAATATGACAAAATAAAAAAAGCCCGAAATATTGTAGATCAATTACATCCAGGACAATCAAAATACGAAAATGTAATAGTACGTCTAGGTGGTTTCCATCTCTTAATGTCATCTCATAATGACCTTGACAAGTGAACAACATGTAAGACCTCACATCAAGTCGAATAGATCGTGATGATGCTGATTTAAAAAGTTTTTTGTATTGGCTGGATCAACGCAATCCATTTATTCCACGTGATCACTTGATTTCATTATCAACTGGAGTTATTGGAGGTTTTGATATAAATTGTCATAATGCGTTTGAGAAAGGGGAAGAAGGGATAAAGTCGATGTTAGGAAAAACAGTTGACGAGGTGTCACTTTCAAAACTCTTTAAAGAGAAAACATTAGCTGCTGCTAAAAAAGGAATGATCAATCATACTAATTTCACTGCTATTGACTCATCAGTATTGTTTAAAAGAATTGCGGTAGTTTTCAAAGATAATGTTGATGTTCTACGTAATGCATTGGAGTACGAATTAGCACCGTTTCCTATGTCATTGTTTGATAAAAATGGGTACATGAGGAAAAGTAATAAAGCTGATTTATATAAAATATTTACGCCATTCATTCAATCAACGGCATTTCTAGATAATGCATATTACGTTATTGATGGAGGCTGGCTACTACATCAAGTTCACTGGAATAATAAAGATAGTTTCCGAGTTATCTGTGAAAAATATTTTTCATACATTAAAAAACGTTTTCCAGCCGCCACAGTAGTTTTTGATGGGTACAGTAATGAAACAGTTGCAGTAAAGACTAATGAAAGACTAAGATTAAGTATTAAATGAAAAAAGGAATAAATAAATAAAAAATCAACGAAACATATTAATTAAATCCCAATGAAGCATGTAGGATCGTTTTAAAATGGAAAAAAACGATTAACAATTTATATATATTTTTTTAATTTTGCACCTTTAAATGCTTTTTGTGCAAAAACTATGGGAGATACGCTAAAATACGTTGATACCTTTTTTGTAGGAAATTTAAATTTCTACAACTTTGGATTAGGATTTCTTTCTATTTTCCCAGCTAGTCGTGAGATATTAACGAAAAAGTCATTTTTGCACCACTTTGCAATTTTTTTGCACCCTTTGCCGTCAATGCAGCACCCTGCAATTTTAGTATATTAATTACGAACCCTTACGGAAATTTTCGCGTTGGTTGCAGGTCATTAACTCAAAATGGCAAAGTTAAGCTGTCATTGCCTGGACTAATAGACTGTCCTTAGTAATAAACGCCACCTTAGGATAGAGCAAAATTATTTTAAAAGATAATTGTTTTGTTAAATAATAGAATAATTATACATAAACAATCTTACTTAAGTTATAAAAAAAAAATAGACTATTGTAATACTAGAGGTGCATTTGAACTTAATATTCAATATTAATTTAGTAATTAACCCTAAAAGACAAGTTTCATTCATGTTAGTTTAGCTTTATCTTACGAGACGTTTTAACATTTTCAATCATTCATCCTAAAAGCCTGTCACAACTTTTACTTTACAATATCGTGGTTTCAATAAAAAAAGGTTAGTTGACGACAGTGAGTGAAACAGTTTATTTAGGGGATATCTTTTGTTGTGTTTTTGTTGTGAAAATATTATCCTTGCACTACACTAATGTTATGAAAAGAGTTGCATATAATTTTAGCAATGAAGCGCACAGCACAGAAGCGATTGTTGTGTCAGAACTTGAGGGAGGTCTATGTCCAGCAGTGGACGTCTCTCGGCTGAAAAGAAGAAAAAGAAGATGAAGTTGTTAGGCTCAAAGATTAATTTTTGAAACATTGATTGAGTTTTGCCTTTGTAAAGGAATAGATATTACTTAGTTCTTAGTTGAGTATAGACATCTAAATATTTACACAGAGTTTTATATTTATAAAATAATAATTTTAATTTATTGGTGTCCTTTTATCTATCATATGCCATCTAAAAAATATATTCATTTGCGTAAAATTAAAGTTTACGTTTATGGAGTCAAATATTGTTTGTTTAAGTAATTAGTTATTGTTGTTATGAATAAATTAGTCAGACCACATTACCAATCCGTGCACGATTGTGTATGCACGTTCATGGTACATGACACAAACACAATACATTAATTGCTGTTGTCTAATAAAGGATTAAAATTTACACGATATTGAAAATTAAATTTTAGTTATCAACATCGAAAGTTCAAAATATATTGAACACTAGCTGTGCCCGCAACTTTGTATTTGTAGACCACCTTTTTTTGATGTTGATGGGGTGGAAAATCCACCTCGGGGATGCAGGAGCCAGTAGTATGACGTGTTTCCACTAAAAATCATCCCAACGGTCGGTCTCAGGCACCGAGTAGGAACGGACCATGTAGCGATGTTGTATTCTAAACGTAGAATAAAAAATACCAGTAACAACCATGGGACAACCATGCTCCGGCACATATGAGCTGGCTTGGATCTAGTAATAACACGGCCTCCCTGAAAAAAAGCAAGTAACTGGAGGCTCAAACCTTCTCACAAATTATACAGGTATATATGTATAGTATATATACATATGTGGTGGTGAAAAATTTTGTATTTTAAACGCGTCGTAGTATTGAAAATCTTTCATTTTTATTTTTATATAAACATATCAGTAACAAACTTCCACAAATTAAGGTCAAGGTTACGAAATCATTATTTCAAGTAAAAATAATAATCAAAACTAAAAAGCTGTAATATGAATATTTGGAGAAGGTAATTATTGGTTTTTTCAAAATTCCCAAGTGATTATCCATTAGCATGCCGCGTTTTCTGTATTAAAATACTCTGTTGTTTATTATAGGTATAATATGTATGATAAAACCTCGTTGTACATCAATATTTCAGGAGATATAAGTGATCGACAAAGGCGCGCAAAATGAATCGCTGAGTGGATGGATGGGCTTTTTACAGCCTTTGGCGACCTTCAAGATGCACATCAATATGGATTACGGATAGATACGGGTCTTTCATCAATCTGAAACTCAGTCATCGTTATTTGTAAATGCCACAGCGACATGGCTGCTACCTTTGTTAATGTAATTACTAATGCATATTAAAAAATAAATTAATTTCTTGACCATACTACCTTAGCTGATAAGGCACCATGTTAGGTTTATTTTGCAATGATCGATCGATTGACGATGTCGTTAGCTCGGAAATAACTTAAGGGTATTTTTGAAAGCAACGAGTTTTTTGTGGAGTTCATGTTTAGAGCTCCGCATGGCTCGTGAAACATATTATGTCTTTACAAGATCCTATATATTAAGACATTATGATTGTGTCGATCGCATCAGGGCGAATCTGTTCTTTCAACCACTGTTATATGTGTCAAGTCCTGATATGTCACTTAACGCATTACGTTTTAGACGGAGATAAATCGATTTTTTTTTGGTAAAATTTCAGATTTTCACCCACGTTGATAAGAATCTGGTTCCATTGTCATACTATGCTCGTGTCATATGACGCCTGGCCGGAGTGCTTGTGATATTTCGATAGACTTTGGGTAAGTTTTTACTTCTTTTTCTCTTAGAAAATAAATATTTTCCTAATTCTGATAATTTCCTATCTCTCTTGCTGTCTTCATTATCGTTAGTCGTTTGCGATCAGCCATTAATAATATAATAATCATTAAAATTTATCATTATTTTTTCTTACAATGGTTATACCTCTATTGATTTCATACTACTAACCATTTCTAGATGTTGTGCATATGACTGTAATAATGTTTTGATTTTTTTAATATATTTTTTTTAATTTAATTCTTTTTTTTTCTACTATATCGCGCTTACAGTATTGTAAAAGTGTATCGTTTTCATCACTTGTCGCTAAAAAAGCTTCCATTATCCAGAAATAAATGAAGAAATGAAACACATCAACAAAGAAAATTTTGTAGAAAAAATCATCAAAACACAAATCTTACGGATAAAATTGTGCCATCGGAAAGTAATACAAGATTTGTTTTTGATACTTTTCTATTCTGTTACACAAAGAAAACAAAATACAGAAGTACATGAAGATCTTATGAAGTATGTATACAAAGTAACGTCCGGAAATTGATTTCGAAGGAATGCGTGACAAAACAAGAAATAATTGGATATGAACATGTTTTTAAAATCCGTAAAAGAAACATTAGAGCAAACGAATTTAATATGTGTTCGAACTAGTTGTATACTTCAATACCTGTGTAGAACCTTTTTAAATACGCTCCGCCACCCGCACCCCACAAGGTGATCCGACGACCTGGTGCGAACCTTGGGAGAGGCCTATGTCCAGCAGTGGACGTCTTTTGGCTGAGATAATAATGATGAAATACGCTTATTGGGTTGTAATGTTAACATATTTAAGAGGACATAATTCACTTCCTTTCGCGGTACTACGACTCACGTGTTACTTCGTATGCTAACAATTTAAATATTGTTTTTTTGTGTTTTTCTGCGACTAGTTCCCGGTTCGCGATCGGCTAGAGGTTGTGTATAGTGTGTTTAAAGAATATCAGTAAGTTTTTACTGTTTTTAAACAGAAATATAGTGCTAAATTCTATTATTACGGCTATTGGTAAGTAAAATTATTTTCTTTTTAAAAGTGGGTAGATTCTTTGTTTGTATTGATTTTTCTTTGCGTGTTGTTTATTTTTGAGCTTGTTCTTTTTGAAATTGTTGTTTGGTGTGTCAATGTTTGGCTATGTCGGCAGTTAGCGAGTTGCCGGATACCAACCGGGAAAGGTTATCTAGCGAAATATCACCTACAGACTTCTCGTCGAAAGACAATAGATGTAAACGCATTAATACTCCGGATTTAAGTGGGAATGTTTTGTCTCTTAGCGGTCGTGATAGCTGTGGGGTGTATAATTACTGCGAGTAAGTGTGACAGGCGTCCGATTATTTGGTAAAAATTAATGAATTAGTGAATAATGTAAGCAATAAAACGGCGATTATGGATATTATTCAACGGGTTACCGGCGTCGTATCATTGGTAGCAATAAAATCGTCTAGCAACGAAACGAAATTAGCAAATTTTGAACGTCAAATGGAGGGTATCGCAACTCTACAATCGAGTGTAACATACGCGGACAAACTTAAGCTTCCCTTGCCACCTAAATCAGACACTCCAGATTTTAAGCCAACGTGCGCACAGTACAGGCGGTTCAAAAACCCATCTGACCATCGATGCGGCTCACACGACTGTCCTACATGTAAATTAAAACTGGAGCAGCCAATCTTAACTACCAATCACTGAATAGTTTATAGAGTAAGTAATGGATAATATTTCAATAGACCAGTTAAATCTTCATAACGATAAAATAGCCACATCAGAATTAGATCGTTTAATTTCAGAGCAAATGTCATTGTACAGTTGACATTGTCCTTATACAAGAACAATACCAGAGCGCTCGCTCCCGTAGCAATGTACGCCGTTGCTGAGATCACATCCTCTACCTGCAGGGTTTACGTAGTGAGCTGCTATTTTCAATATTCACACAGCCTATTGATCCTCACTTATATCACTTACATTTCGTCTTGCATGTTCCTCGTGGGACATATAATATAGTAAAATAATATAACCCCCATAAAATTATCATTGGCGCTGATGTCAATGCGTCATCTACATTATGGAATGGTAACCCAATGGGTGAGTCTTGTACACGCGGCGACGTCTCGATATCCGAATGGCTCCTGGCGCTATCCTCCCGGACGCATCCTGTAGTGATCACCGCTTGATCCTATACGAATTCATACTAAGGGTTGCACAGGATCCGCAAAGAGCTCCCTATAATTTTAGATATAAAACTAAAGGTGTGAACTGGGCTCTGTTTGGTTCACTCTTTGCAACTCATGCCAAAGACTTCAGTCGCAGTAGTCTATCAACTTAGGAAATAGCCGAAATACTATCAGAAACTTTCACGTACTGCGCTGATGTTTCTATGGGTCGCGGATTTATAACTAACACTTGCAGTTGTGATTGGATATAAATTATAGTTGAATGATAAATTAGTCGAACCACGTAGAAGCCACCAGAAAGCTCGTAGGAAATTAAACGCTATTAAAAAGCATAACGTAACGGGACATATGTACAATAATGCAGAGCTGCTATGGAAAAATCCAAAGGAAACTTAATTCAGGAACTTGTTGCTAGATTCGATAGAGAGGGCCCGTGGTCACCTTTGTATCACGAATGTAAGGCAAATAGATCAATCGACCTTGCATACATACAGAACATCAAAGTGATTAACACATATACCACTGGAGTAGAACAAACAGCAGAATATATTTTAGGATCACTCGTACCTGACGGTCGGACAGATAATGACACTGATCATCACCGACAGATCAGGCAGTGGGCCATCGAACCACCACCACCACGAACACGACTTACCATCTTCAGACGAATATCTCAGCATCGTTAGATCCTTGCCGCTAAACAAGGCTTCGGGCGATGATAAAATATAAAACAAATAATAAAAGAAACTTGTAAACTTTAAGGTGACACGATTTTGACTGTTTTTACAGGTTGCATTGCGGAAAGAATATTTCCTCGTATTTGGCGGTGCGGCAATATTCGTATAATACCAAAAAGCGCTGACAAGCTGCCGGATGATCCTATATCCTACCAACCAATGACATTGTTACAATCGTTAGGAAAGCTTTTAGAACGTCTTGTAGTGCCCCGGCTTCAGCCAGGTGGAGTCAAATTTCATGTTAGACAATTGGGATACGTTGGGGAAATCGACAATTGATGCGGTTATATCGGTTAGGAAGTTTGTCACTGAGTCAAAATTTCAATACGTCTTGGCTATTTTCTTAGATATATCTGGCGCCTTCGACAACAGATGGTGGCCCATGCTATTGCTGAAATTAAAATCACGAGAGTGCTTCTAAAATATTTATTCCCTTATCTCTCTGTCAGTGTAGTGGTAAGTGATCCTGACGACTGAGTCAGAGATTGTGGGTTATGGTTACACTTATAGAATATACTAGCTGAGACCCGCGGTGTTACCCGCGTTTGTTGTTATAACCGCGGGCAACGCCGCGGGGCGAAGCTAGTCTAAAAAAAGTAGTCTAACTTACTCCTTATGTCATCAGCTATCTGCCAGTGAAAGTCCCGTCGAAATCGGTCTAGCTGTTCCAGAGATTACCCGGAACAAACAGACAGACAGACAAAAATTCAAAAAAATGTTATTTTGGCATATGTACCGTCTAAACATACATATGCATTTAGTAAAAAGCGGTTATTTTAATATTACAAACAGACACTCCAATTTTATTTATTTGTATAGATTAAAGATGATGGTTCCAAACTAGGCGGACACTGTACTATGCAAAATAGTCTGCTGATAAACTATCTTACTTATTAATAATTTAATGCAACAGTGAGCATCATAAACCACTAGACTAAAGGACTATTAAATTAATGTCTAAGTACCGATATTGGTACATAACAGTATTAATTATTATGTAATTATTTTCAAAGTCTATTTTACTAAGAACTGTTTCAAAAGCAGAAGATTGCATTTGCAAGAACATTGCACCAGAAACTTGAGAGCAGAAAAAAACATTAAAACATTACGATTCTATGAAATTCCAAATGTTTCATTCTATTCGTAAAATAAATCAAATCATCGACATTATAACACAATACACGTTCAGAAATTCTCAACATTAATCGACCCAAACAAAAATACAAAGTTTCACTAAGATTTTCATCTATTTAATATATTAATGAGAGTATTGTGTAGAAAAAAGACTAGTTAATACATTTACTTAAATCTATTACTACAAGACTTAAGTAAATTAAATCTTGGTATTTGACCAAGATTTAATTTACTTTATTTACTTGGTATTTGACTGCCTCTTAAGATACAGGCCATGCCTAGTTTAAGAGACAGGGATCACTACCTTCCTTTGAGACCTATACAACTAATGTAAATACTATGTAACTACTGTAATTATTTGTTGAAATAAATAAATATTACTATTATTAGTTACACAATATTCCCCTTTAGTGGAACTTTATTTCATTAGACAAACAAATATTAGAGATTATTTGGAAGACAAATAGCAGGACGAAACTAAGTAAACCGTTTATAGAACAAGGAAACCAGGGAACTCAGAGGAAACTCAATCAAGATAATCTTTTGCCAAGTTTATAACGAATGGAATCTGATGTAGTCGTTATATCACTGTCTTTTTCTAACCTTTCACAATCATACGACCTCTCGTTCGCACGATAAGGTTTCGGATTTATCTTAAGATGTAGTAGGTAGGTGTGGCTGAAATGATTTACGTGTAGTAATGAACTTGCTATATGAACAAGTCTTGTAAGGTAGAAATAAGTTTTGGACAGGTAAATACCCGTATACAGAACCGATTAGACATAGGTGATTTTGTATGTATGTATTTATTAATACATAAGTTTATTTATAAAATTGATTGGTCTGTTTGTAATGTCAAAATAATAGTTTTTTTTTTCATGCTCACACAGTTATTTGCACAATACGTGTGCCTAAAAACCAATTTTAATTTATTCTGTCTGTTTGTGCCGGGTAATCTTCTAAACGGCTAGACCATTTTTGATAATATTTTACTACCAAGTAGCTGTCTATATAAGGAGTAACTAAGGCTATTTTTCCTTACAGAAAAACCCTTTAAAATTTTACCAGGTCCAGGAATCGAACCCATAAAGGCGGTGCTTTTTAAATTAAACGCGATCGGGTAATAACCAGTTAATAAATAACTTTGTCTATCAGACTGTTTACATAGAACGTATTACCCTCTAAGAATCTTGGTGTGCTGATCAAATCGAGGCAGTATTTCACTCCGGCCTACAATTTTATAAGGCGCAAGTCCGGCTGTATATGGATTCTCTATTATTTCTATGCAAGGAAATGAAACGAAACGAAACGAAATGACTAATTTGTTTGTTACGAAAGAGAGTTAAAGAGAATTCTCGAATTCTCTTTCATCTGTATAGAGGAGAGGGCCCCGAGGAATCGTTAGTAACAATAACAACCGCAATTTGCCGCCATCGTTTTCGCCATCGCCAGTTAACTTTCATCCGCATCACTTGAAAAATTGGCACTCTACTACGGTGCGTTTTTCGAGAAACTTTTTGCCTTGAACAACAAACCTGTGGAGCAAACTGTCGCCTGCGGGATTTCTGGACCAATACAACCTACAAAACTTCAATTAAACTGAAAAAAAAACCTCATTTACACTGAAATATGCCATTTCCGGGGATACATTTTCTTTAATTTGTAATTGAAGGACAGTTACAATGGTGTCTGGTTGAAATTAAGAAATCATATGCTGCTCAATATAATAAAATAATAATAATAATTCAATAAATATAAATAAGATAAGTTAGATCAGTGATATCTCACAAGACAGATAAAACTAGTGAGACATATATGAAAAAATCGAATCAGAGACGTGTATAGTTTACGAATTTTCACTACTTTCGATAAATGCACTTTGTTTTATTATCCGGGTTGTAAATTTCATGTTATATAATATGACATGATATTGTTTGACCCAAATAATGTAATATAAAATACCTTTAACCCAGGTTCGCTTGGTGTAATCCTACATCAATGTCGGGCAGAGCACCTGTTACCGACATTATGGGATTTACGCACGGCCCCGTTTGTCTTGCTTGACAACTGGAGATTTATGAATTATATTAACATTGCATGAATGTTACTAGTTATTAGAATATTATATTAAAAGCTGTTTCATTTTATATTGTAGCAGTTTGTAAGTAGTCGATTGACAGCCAATTGATATTTATCTTTCTCGTGGGAAAGCCGTTTTTTAGTACAAATACACTCAACAGGAGTAATACAGCCTCACAGAAATCCGTTATTACTCTTAAGTAATTCGTTTCTTGCTTTTCACGGAGAAAGTGAGATTATCGGAGCCCAAACCCCTTTTCTTTGATTGTGGGGGGAGGGACTCACAGGGCGGCAACGGGACTATGACTTACTATCAGGTGACTAATCTGCTCGTTCGCTCCTCAAGCGATAAAAAAAGTTAAGTGCATTAAAAGTCAGAAACAATTTATTTGTTTAGTTGGACACAATGTTGTTTTCAAATTTTTAATTAACAACCCGAAAAGTTTATTTATTTGATTTCAGCTCTTCGAACCCATAAAAAAATGTAATTTGAACAATGGAAATAGAGAGTACACAAAAAACGTTTCACCAAATCGAGTAACTGGTTTCCTGAAACTTTTTCAATACTCATACAACATAAAAACGAAAAATCGCATACATACCTACTCAGGTGTGTTTTTTTTCTTGGAGGTTACGTTTATCGGAATTGTGTAGGGATCGGAAACCTTTAAGGGGTGTAGCCAGCTATGTCTAAATTATTATTAATTATTATTATATTATTATTAATTAATACTACACCATTATTGCACTTGCGTCAGGTTGAGATGAAAATATAATTAATAAGTAGACGAGCCATATATTTATATATATATATATATATATATATATATATAAAACACTTCAGATTCTTAAATCTCTAATAATTACAAAAAAAAAAATCAATTCTTTACCTGAACTATGATTAAGGATAGGTACTCTCGATCGAAATATGTCCGTATAGTCCGATACTAAAATTCATCTATCCGTTTAAAATAACAGACGGACAAACATAGACATTTAACAGTTTAACCTATATAAATACTGTTTAAAATTGTTCTTCTATAGGGTAAAAATATGTATACTTTTACCTCCTCCATACCCATATAATTATTTCAGCTAACCACGTAAATAAATTATTCTTTGGTTCTGCGTTAGTTTGTATCGGTAAAGTCAAAAATAAAAGTAACTGCATCTTAACACCTCAACAACTGCACATTTCTAAATTATACTAAGGTTAAAAAATATAATATCTCTACAAAACTGAACAACGTGGTTGTATAACAAATAAAAATAAAGCAACATATATGCCACTTGTTCATTTTTCATCCCTGTAAAGTATTCGCGGGTTATTGCCTGCACTGTAAACGGAACATATTATTTTTCTATGTTGAACGCCGTGTCTCTAGTATATTCTGTTGGCAATCTTTGCAGCGTGTCTGCGTAAATTTCACAGGACTTCCTCATACTGGTTATGTTGAAATTTAGCTGTTATTATCTTCATAATAATAGCAAAAGTTTTCCACAACACGCTTGTGTATTTCCTAGTTCGTGCTTAGAGTAAATACTACAAGATGAATCTGAACCAGTGTTGTACTGGTGCATTTGGTTGAATATAGGTTTTAGTTGTTTAATTTGTTAGAAATGTAAGTATGTGTAGATTTACGGGCAATTGACATAAATATTCTTGAAATTAACACGACATTGGCCATCATCACGACCTTTTTATAGTGTTTAAGTAAGGGTCCCACTCACTCACTCAGGCGAGTTTAGTAATTACAGTTTAAAAAAAAAACCGGTCAGGTACGAGTCGAACTCGTGCGCCGAGGGTTCCGTACCTACCCAAATTTTACGTAGATTTTCAATTTTCAACGGGAACCACCATATAGGTTTTCGACCCAAAACCTATAAGGGTACTTCCGGTTGAATTGACAATTTTGGTTAAAAGTAAGGTCTTACAGCACAAGTAAAGATAAAATTCTGAAAAATAAAAAAAGTTGAAAATTAAGGTAAATTTTGGTACTTACAAGTTTTTGCGAAAATCTAAATTTGCCCATATATTTTTATCTTGTTGACTCAGGACCTTGATTTTTATACACCTAATAGGGACCATAGACCTCAGTATCTGTTATAAATTTCACTTGCTAGGTCTACCCGTTCCTGAGAAAATCGGTTGTGACACAAGGACGGACGGACAAGAAAGTGATCTTATAAGGGTTCCTTTTTACCTTTTGAGGTACGGAACCCTAAAAATGATAAAAATAAAAGGCAAATGAAAAGAGATTGATAGATTAAGAGTATAAGCAATGGCTTCAACAGATCTTAACTGTAACTCTAACTGACAATAAATAAACTACAATGTTTTAAATATTACTTTAAAAATTGGCCAATTATGTTAAAAGTTTAACCATTCGCTTTAGTGGTAGTGGCCATCCGTACAAAGCGTTGGCATTATTACGTAAATGTAAATGTGAAACGAGAATTGTTTGCTTAATGTCGGAAAAACTATATAAGTAATGTTGAATAAAACGCCGGAGCCAGTACATAACTATTCAATATGTTTTGTTTATTTAGAGAATACAGATCATAGTAACATCAGAATATATTAAAATTTATTAATTTTTCTTATTTTTGATTTTGAACATTGGTAAAAGTCCAAACCAAGCGTTTCCTTTTTGATAGGGTATCATGATGAAACAGTTAACTGTTATAAATAGATAATATTATAACAGTTATTATTTTATAACATATATTATAGATTTATCTATTATATTTTATAACAGTTAACTGTTTCTACGAGTACACAGTTTATTTTGTGTATGAAACTTTAAAACAAATCACTTTATAAAGTCAGTGAGGCTCTATTATGATTAATATATTGTAAATAAATATTGTACGTAATATAAAAATATTGTACATGGTAAAAAAGGTAACGAATAAACATTTATGCTAATATTAATGTATGTCTCTTTACAACAAATGAAATGAAATACTCATAATTTTCTGTTGCCTTACTCGTTTTTTTTTCAACAATCCTTTAGAAACTAAATATTTTACGTTGGAAATTCATCATGATACCCTATCAAAAAGGAAACGCTTGGTTTGGACTTTTGCCAATGTTCAAAATCAAAGTTGCCACGCTAGCAAAAAAACGTCGAAGTGAATAATGGCTTGGGGCTCTTCAATTGGCAACTATTTGTGAGAAAATATTGAGTTAAAGATACGTAATCATTTTTATAAAATTTAATCCATAGATCTTGAAAGTGGCGTTTTAAATAAAGGAATTCATTTTTCGACTATATTTTCTTCTTGGATCTTGTGAATATTTGTTTGTTCAAGCAGTTTTCTTGAAAACAGATAATAAAATCAGTATTTCACTCCGGCCCGGTATAAGGCTCAAGTCCAGCCACATATGGAATACTGTTGATACTGTTGATTAATATATCTCTATGCAGGGGCACCTCAACTAACTTCTCCCTCTTAACTGCATCCAACGAATAGCGACTCGAATCGTCGATAGCCCAAACATCTCCGATCAGCTCGATACCTTGGCGTTACGTAGTGATGTGGCTTCACTCTGCATTCTCTATCGCATATATCATGGAGAGTGCTCGGAGGAATTGTTCGTACAGCAGCAACTTTCCGCCATCGTTTCATCGTAATTACCTGGATATTTGGCGATCCACTACTATGCGCTTTTTGAGACACTTTTTGCCCCGCACAACCAAGCTGTGGAACGGGTTATTGTTTGCGGTATTTCCGGACCGATACGACCTTAAAACCTTCAAGTATAGAGCGTACTCCTTCCTAAAAGGCCTTCAACGCGTTTGTGACTCCTGAGTTGCAGACGTTCATGGGCGGCGATGGTCACTTTCCAGCAGGTGACCCGTCTGCTCGTCTGCCCCCTCTAACATAAAAAAAGAAAATAATTATAACATTATTTAATTAATTGTTGCCAACATTTTTACAATAATTCATGTTTCGTCTTTTATATAATTTTATTTATGTACCCTGCATAAAAGGGTACAGAGGCGAACTTAATGCTTAAAGCTTAATTATATTATTTTTCGATTAAAAAATAATTTAACGAGTTAATGGAGTAATCATTATTCTTATGATACATAATTCTCGTCGAAATCCGCCCTGATTTAGATTTAGAGGAACAAAAGTAATATGAGGCTCGTGTCAGTACAAGGCACTTTTCGTGAAAGAAGAATATATTTCAAATTCTTTGTTTACTATTATATTACTATTTCTTGTAAAAATCTGCTGGACGGGAGGCAACAAACTCTTCAAAGGCATTTTGTACTGCCTCTCGGGAATTAAATTTTTTACCCACTAAAAAGTTGTCTAAATTTTGGAAAAAGTAATAGTCGCTAGGTGCAAGGTCTGGTGGTCACATTTGCAACCAGCTTTGGTCAATCGGTCGTCGCCACTGCTCCTTCACGACAACGCGCGACCCATACTTCGCAACAGAGAGTCTCCAAGCTGCAAGAGCTGGGGTTGGAAGCTCTCCCTCATCCGCCATACTCACCAGACCTTGCACCTACCGACTATTACTTTTTCCAAAATTTAGACAACTTTTAAGTGGGTAAAAAATTTAATTCCCGAGAGGCAGTACAAAATGCATTTGAAGAGTTTGTTGCCTTCCGTCCAGCTGGTTTTTACAAGAAGGGCATCAATAAACTGCCAATGCGTTGGCAAAGATGCGTCGATTGCATGGGTGATTACTTCGAATAACAGAAATAAAAAAGTTTGAAAAAATAAGTACTTTCACTTATTGCATACAAAACGGCAATTTCATAGGTAAAGACCTAATATTTACATATGTTAACTGTGTATACATGTGTTAACTGTAAACAATAAAGATAAAAATAAATAAATACATATAGTTTTTTGTTCAGATTAAACCCTGTCTTGAAATCATTGATAGCTTTTCTAGAATCTTTTGAATCATTCGATAAATACTTATACTTTATCAGTACATAAAACAAGTACCAGAAAAAAATGCCTTAAGCTAGCATGAAATAAATCGATATTGAATGATTGTGCAAATTGATTTAGGTCAATGACTTTTTGGATAATATAGATGAATGTGAGTCGTCTAGTTTTTTTAATCAAGGTGATGAATTACTTTTGAAAAGTGACCTCTCAAGTTATGATAATTTGAGAATATAAACAAACATTTTATAACATTAAAATATTTTTGAATTACGGTTCGAATAATTCACTTATATGAGAGAACAGGAGGTCATAGGTCTATTCTGTTCTCCTGCTTTATTCACTGTAAGTGGCTTACCTAGACCTCTGCATCACTTTTGAATACATACATAAAAAACGCTCCTAGCCACAGTTAAATAAATAAATAAAAGGATTTATTTCTACTAACTCAACTTAATCTAATTACAAGAATTGTTGGATCACTCCTTTTAGACATAACAGTGCCTGTGATAGGAGGCTCCGCACTTCCATATACCCTGTTAAATCTTAATCACCATGCTTATGTAGATAAGCATGGTGATTAGGATTTAACAGGGTATTTATACTTAGTGAATACAAAAAGAAAAGAAAAATTAAAACTATATGAAAACGTGAAGAGTAGATCTGTTCGTATGTAAGTATGATTAAGTGTGGGTGTGTGTATGTGCGTGTGTGCGTGTATGTGCGTGTATGCGAGTATGTGCGCGCTCGTGTGTGTGTGTGTGTCTGTATGTGTGTCTCTCTCTGTGTATGAGTGTGTGAGTGTGACTTAGCTCCTTATGTTAGTATTGCCATTAGAGATTCGGTTTTATCATAAGTTAATTGTTATAACCAATTCGTAAGAGCTTTTTACAATTTATAGTTATATAGCTTATTTAGCGGATATACTCGTATGTTTAATAGTATATTTACATTAGTGGCCACTAACTGTCAAGTTAATATACAATACATAATTATGCAATATGTATAATCGTTGTAAATAAGTAGATTGGTAGACGTGTAGAGGACGGCAAAGGGTAAGATGGAAAAACTACGTAATAAGTATTTTTTGCATCAATCCAGTATAAATGTAGACATACTATTGTTGTATGCTTTTAAATATTCCTTTATCAAACAATTAATTTGGAATATTTTCTTTTAATATCTCGCTTTTTCTTTGAATTTGCACCACAACCTCAACGAATCTCTCTTGTTAGTATTGTATCCTTAAATCTAATTGCGTAGATAAGCACCTCGGAACAGGTACATGATTAAGAGTGCCTTACGACTGCCAGTTAGCTGTGATTTTATTGCCTGTAATTCTTCGGGTTATACTCTCTCATTGCGAGAGGGGTTTGGAAGTATTATGAAGCGATGGGTTTTATCACCAGAGGTTAGAAAAGTGAGACTAAGATTGAAGTAAATGCAGTAGATGTTTTGTTTTTAAACTACTTTGGAGTAATAACCTGTTAAGATTAAATCTTGTATCACATAACGGATAAGCGTTTCAATATCTTTGTTTCTAAACTCCAAAACTGGAAGAGGTAATTTGTATTTTTGGTTGTATTTATCTCTAATTACTACAAAAATAATTCTTTTAAAGAAAATTGTAAGACATTATACCTATTGAAATAGTTTTTTTTTAATAAAAAAATAATCTTCTTTATAATATTTTTATTTTTATTCCCGTCATTTCAGTAAAGGATTTTATCATTCCAAAATTTCAAGTTTTTAGCATTTCGAGTAAGTTGTTAAAATTTTTGGCGACAATTAAAAATAAAGTTTTACGCCTCTATAAAATTATGTAGGTAAATAAAAAACTCCTGTTTGTCATACTTCCATAAATATAAATTCTTGAAACCACCTTTGTACTGTCAACTGAAAGTATATAATATCGTAAAATTCATATAATTAATTCCCTATTGCAGTGTGAAAAACGCTTGAGTGAATTTAATTTTAAATTTATTTTGAGTATTCCTAAATTAGTTTTTACGAGATTTTAAGTCTTTTACTTCAATGAGCAATTAAGAAATTTGTATATTCCAAAGGAAACATATACTGTAAAAAATTACTTATACTACTACTATTTTTTATTATTTATTAACTATTTATTCTAAATGTACTTATAGATATATAGAATGGAATTTTCTTTCTATTAACCGACGCAAGGTAATCCTTAACTTTGGTAGAGTGCATATAGGAAATTTCTCATTTATCTGCCGTTCTGCTGAAGTAACAAAAAACTCTATAGACTTAAATTTACATTTGTAGGTACTGTACCTTAAGTACAATTTTATAAAATATGTAACTGCCTTAGTTAAGCTAACATTAATTGAAGCTGGTATGCTAATAGGAAATGATGTAGCAACGTAATGTAAATTTCTCATAAATAATGATAAAACCTTTAGACAGCAGGGGTTTAGTGTTACTACATAGAGAACGGTCAACGTTAACTGTTGTAGCTGTAACTGTATAGTTAAAGTTGTACTATAGGTGAATATTTATTATGAACTAGATATGGCCCGCCGCATCGTGTTTCTTTCTTTAACAATGACCAACTTCCATACAACCATTCAGCCCTTATTTTACCCTTTAGGGGTGAAATTTTCAAAAATCATTGCTTAGTAGGTGCTTATAATATAAAAGCATCAGCTGCCAAAATTTCAAGTTTATGGCCCCAGCGGTTTAGGTTCTGCTTTGATGAATCAGTCGGTCATTCAGGGCTAATCGTTTTGTATGTATAGATTTTGAAGGGAAATCTTTAAGTTTATATTAATTGATTCCTAGTCATGTGTAGATAATACGAGAATAAATTTATATGGTTTGGGAATTACATACAATTTTAAATTAAGAAAACATACATGGGTCCGATCCTCACATGGGACGACACTTTGCGTGATGCACAAATTGTTGTTCTGAATCTGGATAATCTTTGTGACTTCTGAGGATTAGTTTTGGAATCATTTCATGGCAATTGTTAAAGGTTGGCTGAAAAGTTGTAATTGGTGATAATCTGGCCTATTGCATGTCAATGCAAAAGTGTTATTAGAGTGTTAAAAGAACGACATTAGTTTTATTTGCCTGCCCCAATACGCTACTCATGTATTACAACCTTTGGATGTCGCTTACTTTGGACCATTGAAATATAAATGGTAGCAAACTCTCTTTGAATGGAAAAATAACCAGGTTGGAAGAAAACTAGTATCAACGTTGAAAGATCAGTTTCCTGCTTTGTTAAGAAAGGCTTTGAATGCAATGACTGGAACAAAAGACATATATCGATTGCTGGTTTTAGAAAAACGGGAATAAATCTCATTAATAAACACGAACCATTAAGCAGGCTTCCGAATCAAGATCGTATTCTGAACAAAGAATTGTAGACCACGGAAAATCGATAGCACATGGTGATATCAATATAGGAGCCGGGCCATCAGGATTGCAACCAGTTCAAACAGTTAAGACGAAGAAAAATAAAATGGCATCTAAACACCTACAGCGCCGAAGTTCATCTAAAAGTTGCAGTGAGACAAACATAAGTCTGAAATCGTCAACTGAAGACAGGATTTCTGTGTGAGACAATGAGTTTGTTGAATCAGAGCTTGTGGATGAAGCGAATGAGTTACGACAACCGTAATGGAGCATCGATAAATCTCCTAATACTCTTTTGTAACTAAACTAAAAAAACTAATTTTGTATCATAATAGTTTATGTTTGGCAGCACTAATTTTGTCTGCAACCTTACACCGGTTGAAATGAGTGCTACCAAACGTAAACTGACTGCCAAAAAAAAACCGAAACTCAGTTCCTATTAAATTTTAAGACCTTACCAACTCTAATCGACCACTAAACAATAAAACAAACGAAGACTCACATATCCTTCGAGTCGATAAGTTATGTAAAAAAGAGGTTCTTTTGAAGGATTTTGAATCTATACCCATTGAAAAGGGGCCAAACAGCTCGTACTCCTCCTGTTTTCGGAACAAACCAAGAGAGTTCAAAGAAAATATCGGAGCTGGTGATCATGTTATAGTGCAGTAGAACCAACATTTTATACTGGTCAGGTAATATAGTAGTCCTTGTTAGATGTATGAAGAAAGGAAAAGATTGTGGCAGTGATAGTAGGTCACTGGTTAAGGACGAACAACGAACAACGGCGGGAAAATATAGTCCGAAAAATCAGATTCTTAAATTCGTGAGAAAAGGCTGCTTTTCTGTCCCGGAGATAAATAAATATTTTTTAGAAATTACCTATTTACAGTCTATTTGTCCATCCAAAGGTTGCCTGTAAGATATTGCTTTTTAGCGATAAGGCCGCCATTTGTACATGGTCATTAACCTTGAGTACTATTGTATGTATAATATCCTGAATTGGTGTACAATAAAGATTATTCTATTCTATTCTATTCTATTCTAAATATAGGTAGAAAACTATCTCTTAAGAGACTAAGGGTTAAAAAAAGAACGACCTAAACCTTACAATGTTAACGATGATCCTCATAAGAGGCTGTTGAATAAGGAGTTTGTTAAGTGAGGTTTATTTTATTTCAAGAAATGTTTGTTATGGTTGCTTTTTTTTTGTTGAAAAACTATGTTTCAAGAGACTTAGATTTAGAAAAGACAGTACTAAACCAAATAATACCACGATAATTCTCATAAAAGACTGTTTAAAAAGATCTAGTTAAGAATTAAGTGTAAGGTTTATTTTATTTCAAGAAAAAAAAATATGATTGTTTCCTTGTTGAAATAAATGTTTATTTTTGAATAACAATATATGTTCTAGTTTTATACTTAACTCTCCAAAATAGTTTCATTGGCCAATGCCTTTATAATGTGTGTTTTTGTAAGAGAAAAATGCTGCGGAGCAAAGAAGCCTTTCTTTAAGTACAACATTGTTCCAAAAAATGAAATAAAAAAATATAAATATTCGGGATATATTTTTCAGATTTTTATATAATAACATTCTTAAATAATAACTTACACCTCTGAAACGCCGTCAAACCTAGTTTAAGATTTATATTTACAAAATATATAAAATGACTCATCTTTTCAATTTTTCTTTTAATAAAAATTTGATAAAGTAACTCGTGTTTATGGTATATACGGTTAACTATCCGAATAGGAGAACTAACAGTGTCATTAAGCTACGTCATGGGACAGACGTGTACAGGCAAAATTTTAATAGCTTATGGTAATTATGTATAGTAGTAGTAATTACTAGCCTGTCACGTTAAAATCAACACCTCGTAAGTTCATTGTATACGCAAATGACTTAATAGCACGTAATAATTACTTTTGTTGTATCCGTTTAAAAGATAATTAACTGTTCTTTTATTTGGCCATGGTTCGTTTTTTTTTAAATTAAATAGCTTGAGTGTCAACATCTATATGTATATATATAGTTTTATTCGCTAATTATGTACATTGTCACTTTTTAATCGATACTGAAGGTAAAGTTGCAACATATTTCATATATATCCGTCTGTCTGTGCTTTAGCCGTGTATCATGTTAATACTACTGAATTGATTCCAAATAAATTAGACATGATATGACTTCATACTAAAAAGTAGAACTCTGGAAAATTTTGATAAAAGATCTAAACAACATGGCTCATGTGAAATTTACAATTTGAATTTTACAAATTGAATCCTTGCAGTGGAAAGGGGATTGTCGTTTGTACAATATGGGAGAACAAAAGTATATCAAATTTAGGCATAGAAAAATTACAGACATGCCTTTCACTGTTGAACAGGAATTAATAAGTATTACATACATTTGAGTTGCTTAACGTGTATACAAGTTTATACAAGCAGTGGTCACAGGAGTCACAGGCCCAGCGCCGTCGAGTTAGTGAGGTCCACACATTTTCAATATTTTGTAGTGTGTGGCTTTTTAGTGTACGATTGTCTTGAAAAGTCATAGTATTAAACATCATCATCATCATCATCAGCCTATCGCAGTCCACTGCTGGACATAGGCCTCTTCCATGAGGAGAGCTGGATGCGAGAAGCCCAAAATCGATCTAAGTGGCGTGCAATGGGAGGGGCCTATGTATTAAACATAATTAGCAAAATTAATTAGGTGTACGAAAGCATGTTACTTTCAATATTAAATGTGTTTACCTCATGATACTCTGTCCTGCTAAGAGAAAAACAATTTTATGCCATTTCGTTAAAAATGTGACTTTATACTGATGTTACCCTTTATTTCTAAAATATGCAATGTACTTCCATTTATCTTACGTTCATTTAACTTGTAGCTGAAATAGTTTTATACTGAACTATTCTATTAAAAAACATATTGATAACATTTGAATTAAATAAATATTTGATTTAAATTGCGAAATGTAAAATTTAAAACAGTTTATCAAGATACATTCACAATAAAAAATAACCTAAATTTTTTTAACGGGCTTGCGAATGGTTTTGAAAGAAAACATTCTTTTATATTCCAAGTTTTACAAATGAAATAACAACAAGCTAACTTATAAGTCTGAGTGGTCTCTAATAATATTTTCTGTCTGCACAAAAATAACCAGTAGGTTTTATTATACACCGACGAATCCAAGACAATAAGGAATTTTTAATAAAGTTATTTCTAGGTATCTAAGATAATACTGCTGTGTGTTTCTACCTTAAAAATATAAATGTATTTATATTAACACAGCAAAAAAATTCATGTATTATTTTAAAATTAGGAATCTTGGAATGACTTACTTGGCTTAACATATATTTATAGTGTTCCCAGTAAACATGAATTGCGATCGGTTTTGTGCTTCGGCTTAGGTTTCTTCGTCTTCCTTGAATTTGCCTTAGTTTATCAAATCCAGTGCCTGCTTGGGTATGTGTGTGATTAGAGTTCCTTCGGAGAGCCTAGCCAATCTGCTGATTTTTAAAAACTAAATATTGCTATCAACTTTGGTCATAAAGTATTTATAATCTTATAAATTTTTCAAGCTTTTAAAGTAAGCTAGCAAGGCACGCTTCTGTTAGAAGTATGTTCACGACAGTACTCACCTGAGCTCTAAACAGCAAATATACATAAATAAAATCATTTGTTGAAGCCAAAGGTTCTTCAGGTAACATCGAGGCACATAAACTAAAATTGGTCTACTTTGGCAAAGCTCCAAGATTATCATTATGATACTTGAATTATAAAGAGTGGATTTTCAATGAAAATAATATACTTATATTATATCATACTTATGTATAAGGAAATGAAGTGAAGTAAAGCCTTAGGCAAAGTCTAGACAGCTATAAGTTTTCCAGACCTGCATAATACGAGTATAATGTTATTATTCAATTTCACGTTCAAAGCCACATTCTAGTTGAAAATTTCTGAGCAAGTTTCAGAACTATGTTTTCAAAGATATATGCTAACTTTGAGTGTTAGCTTGTGAGAAGCCGTTGTTTCAACGCCTTGAAGAGAACAGTGGTAGAATTTTGGTTTTTATTTTGTTATGATACGTTTTTTACTTGAACAAATCTCTGGTAATGAGATATCTGACTGATATTTCATTACAGAGACTCATTTAAAGCTTTTAATACTTAGGCTCACGCCCTTCCCTATGAGGGCAGGCAGAGGCTTGTTAAACATCTATCACATTTTGCCCACCAACATTTTAGTACCATATTTATAATAAGGTGCTATGAACCTGGCACTTTAGGAATTTGATGGAAAAATTAGGAGTTGAAGAAGCAGAAGAAAAAAAGCGCGACATGGTTGAAACGGCAAGTTATTCGAAATTATGTTATACTTGGCTTTAATAAGTAAAAGCACAATATTTGAGGATTACGCACAAAAGCACAATGAATCATCCTTAGCCGGAAAAAAATGTTTATGTAACAGATTTAAAACAAAGCCTAAAAAACTCTACATTACGTAAAATATCTGTTTCAAAGTGTGAATGTTAAATAAGATCAAGCGGACTTTGCATTAGTTGCTTAAGAGTGTATCGTTTTTGCTTTAAAACTTCTGGGATTACCTTTCGAAATTCGTCTTAATGAAAAAAGAAGCTATGATAGGTTTGAACGAGGCAAGAAAGGGAGATGAATAAGGAAGATAAGAACTTTTTTATTAGAAAAATAAAAAGTTCTATCTGTATAATAGTGGATAGGGTTGACCAGTTACGTGCAAACACATTCTTAAATGGAGTGCGTACTGATTTTCCACAGATATTTGCTCTCTAATTTCTCTCAATGGTTGTAGAACTTACCGAATCACAAAATGTGACATTTTAAAATTACTATACTACCTTCTTCTGTTAAGCAGATGAAATGCTAAGGTCGCTGGAGATACTCAAAGGTTTTTTCAGGTGATGCTAAAAAAGGGTTTTCTATATCTGTACCTTTACTTGTTTGTTACAATGAAAAAATTGAAATACCGCTCACATCCATACTTTTGTAATATTGTATACTGGTCTTTATATTGGTCCTATATTAGTTACTAGCCGTGGTCACGTGCAGACTGTAGACAGCCCCTGGTTGGGGCTAGTGCAACTTAGTTCATACCTCAGAAACTCAAACGTATTATACAAGGTATTGAATCATCCGATCACTCTAATCTTTGAATACCTATTAATCGCATTAATTTCCAGTTTATCATTGAAGGAAAAAGTTAGTATTCATACCATCCATTAAAACTTTGCCACCATAGTAATCGTTTTTACATTTCTTTTTTCATTTCACAATGTAGAATTAACACTTTTATAAAAAAAAACATTGTAAATCGATGCATAAAGCGTTATTCTCGCTCAAAGTGACAAATGTCGAGAACGGCTAGGTAGTGTAACTTAAACACTTTTTTGTTGAGAACTTTGTGATTGCAAACCAAACTAAGCGACTTTTTATATTCTTAAGTTAAATAGTTCCTGATAAATTTAAAAATAGGCATATTTTATGTCGAATTACTTTATTCTGTGTACACTAGAAATATTAAGTTACCAATAATTTTTTTTTTGCTTGAATTCTTCTTTGGATCTACATGGCAACCTTAAAATTATTTTAATTCAATTTAATAACTTAGCACATTTCAAATACGACCGTTTGAGTCCAAGCTGTGCAAATTCTTCATTAAAAGCAAAGCAAAGCATTCTTATATATTTCTAAATCCAAATGTGAAAAGAAAAGAAAAAAAATAGTTTACAATAGGCCATAGTAAAATTGCAGTTGAAAGTAAACCCCTGACCTCTACCCGCATTTATAACATACATACATTGGCCGAGATACAAAACACAGGGGAGTTAAAATCTTACAGTATTAAGCAGTAAGTACTTAATAGTCTCAGGTTGTTTCAACTCCTTCAGTTACAAACAAGTTTAATACATAAAACTTTGTAATTATGCCTACTAAATTACAGAAATGTATTCCGTCTCTCGTATTACTACGAGTATTTCAACCCGAACCGAAAAGGGACAAATTATTATTTTAATAAAGTTAATTTTCGTCCGGCCAGTATTGATATTACATTTTATACTTGAATTAATACATAACTAGAGGAACGAACAGACGTCCTGAACGAAAGGATTTTCTTTTCGATCTCATAATTGATTTCAACGGTGAAACAAATTGGTTTTAAATTTAGCAGTAACAATTTGATTTAAAATATTATATAATTTCGAGAACCCAATCGAAGCGCTATCTATCAGGTACAATTTTGAATTTAATCCATTTGAAGATACTCCAACATACTTTTCTTTTGTCTAAAGTGAAATAAGAGCCCAGAAACCCGGTTACAGTATCATCTACTATATTATAAATCTAAAAAATCGAAGGAATACTCAAATCCACATTAAAGAAATTCATTAAATTCAGTCAAGTGGTTTAGCAGTTTAGTGTCACTAACAAAAGAATTACATAAATACAGAAAGCTAATCCCTAAAATAGCTATTGTACACTACCTATAATTCTTATTTTATTCGATGATCTAATTCTGGTAGATGTTACGAGCTATTTCACACGATCAGTGGTAACCAAACACGCTTATGAAACTGCGGGGATGCCTAGTCATAAACGGTTTTAAGTATTTTTATACACTTTTCCATTTGACAAATCTTTATTTCAACTACATTTCAGCTTCAGCACAGCACCATTTCAGATAGTTCTATTACGTAGTTTACGGTACTTCTATTACGTAATAGAAGCGAGCTTATTTCTGCACATTCTCCCACAATCTTGTACAATGGAAACACCAAGGTTGTCTTGAAAACTTCTGAAAAGACGTATAAATAAGTACAAACACATCGTTTTTAAAATGTAATGACAAATATAAAAAAAAATCGCGAAAGAAAATTTCAGTTAATAGCTATGGCATTACACTTTCGAAGAAATGGTTGCTGGCTCGAATCCCGCCCAATGCAATACATTCCAGAATCAGCGTTTAACGTAGCTTAACTGAAGGAATGAATAAGAAGATTACACTCATCTAACAAACGGTCGTTTCTTCCCAAACTAGACAGAGTCTGCAGTAGGAACTAAGATATATCCAAAGTTGAACCATCTTATTTCGATTAGTAATCCTGCTGTCTCCTCCCTATAAGTACCACGAACCCAAAATATTAGCTACTGATAAACCGTATTAATATTGTTAGTCAAAACAATTCAGGGTTTCAATCAAATTAAAATATACATCACAGTGTAGAATATTTACACGAAAGACACTTTCAATTTTCAGCGCACGATCAATTTTCTTTGAATAAATTCCGTCTGTAAGTTTGATCAAATATTGCTACCAATGGTAAACAAACACATAATCCCCAAGGAAATAAGGAGGATTTGGTGTAACGCGGGTAGGGACAGGTGATTGGTTACCAGAAATTGGATCTAAAAATCGCTCCAACACAATCAGTTCATTTAACGGTAGCTTCGCCATGTGGAATACTAATTACATTTTGGAAGCTCATGTGAAATGTTTGATTTAGGAGGAAATATTGTTCAATATTTCATGCGAATTACACCTATCAAAACAATGACAGAATTTAGAGCAGACAGATCGGTACTTACCCTAAAATCTAAGGTGATTAGTCTTGGAAGAACGCAGTTCAACGGCTGATGTGGGAAATGAAAAACTGAATTCCACTTTAGAATGCCAATTTGAAATTAAATGTGAACTATTTACGTACGAGTACTATTAATACGAGTATATTACGGTACGAGTCGAACTCGTGCGCTGAGGGTTCCGTACGTACCCAGATTTTACGTAGATTTTTGAGAAAATTTGTAAGTACTAAAATTTATCAACTTTTTTTATTTTTTGGAATTATTCATTTATTTGTGCTGTAAGACGTTTCTTTTTGCCAAATTTCCTGATTCTAGGTGAACGGGAACTACCATATAGGTTTTTGACCCAAAACCTATAGGGTACTTCCGGTTGACCTAGAATAGTCAATTTTGGTTAAAAGCAAGGTCTTACAGCACAAGTAAAGCGAAAATTCTGAAAAATAAAAAAAGTTGAAAATTAAGGTAAATTTTAGTATTTACAAGTTTTCGCGAAAATCGAAATTTGCCCATTTCTTTTTATCGTGTTCACTCAGGACCTTGATTGTTATACACTTAATAGGGACCATAGATCTCAGTATCTGGTATAAATTTCAACTTACTAGGTCTACCCGTTCCTGCGAAAATCGGTGGTGACACACTGACAGACGGACAAGAAAGTGTTCTTATAAGGGTTCCTTTTTTACCTTTTGAGGTACGGAACCCTAAAAAGCAGCACAAAACAGTATTTTCGAATTCATCGTCTATTCAACTTCCTCATTCCACGTACTTAGCCGGTCAACAGCACTGCCTAAGCAAGTTGAGCAACTATGAATAGTATCTAAGCTTTTCTGAAGTCAGTATAAACAATAACAACTGAAACAAATGAAAACAAAATAATTGAAATTATCACCCAAATTTCGGCATATCACATTCCAATTACCTATACATAAAATATAATTTCTTTAAAAATAAGTGTATGAGCTACATTTTCTGCTTTAAATTATACTCGTATTAAGAAACCCAAATCAGTAGCCAAGACCAGTAGGTGTTCGAACCATTGTGGTGAGATATCTCCGTCCACATTTGCTTTTTTGTCAACTGTGTCTCTCAAGCATTCACTAAAATGTTTTCTATTAACATTTAGCTTATAACTAAAGTAATAAAAAAAACATATAAAAGACGCTCGAAACACGTAAAGAACAAAATAAAATCAATCAAGTGGAAACACTTTTCACATACAAGCACGAAATCACATTAAGAACATACATACCTTATTCAACTGACGAGAGAATTGAATATGTTTTGTACCAAAACGTTTTGATTTATTTCCTTATGTATACTTTAACACCATCCAGCGAAAAGTATTTGAAATATTTTGTAACTATTGATTTTATCAATCGGATCTTCCTCTAAGTTTGCACGTCGGTTTTCTAATCTTCCTTTTCTCTCTTCTAATAAAAAAAAAACTTCGAGGAAGATTGAAATCAAATTAAAGAGTTGAAATCTTTTAGTCACCTTCTGTAAACAAATACAAGGATCACCTGATGGTAAGTAACTCATGGACTTTGCAAGTTAAAGAAACATGAAGGCGATACCGCTTGTTGAATGTCCAACCTTTGCTCCCCCACCCCCCTCTGTGTCACACCCAAACAGTGATATCACCCCAGTCAAGCCAGCCCAAACGTGCCGCAGCATGTATCTCCAACGATCAGTCTTAATAAATTATACAAAAATCTTCACTTATACATCGAATTTAATAATGCATGACCACTAAACATTTAACTAAATAGATACCTACAAGTTCTACTAAAACATATCAACATAAATAATTTGGACTATTAAAGTTTTAACCCACCATTCGCGCCTCATATTCCTTGAACTGGTGACATCGTGAACATCTGTGCACATTAATATAATTGTGACAGCTTCAGCTTGGGTTGGGTTTTATTATTAAAACTTGAGCGGTTGAGAAGCGACCACTCTTTAGGTTTCAGAATTTGAAACAGACTATTTATTCATTACATTAATCGTGAATAAGGCAAGGACACAATGCTCATTTATTTGTTTACACACTACAGTTATGACACACATAATAACTCAACAATAATAATACTTTATATTAATATCTATAAGAATATAAAATAGGATAATATGCCTGATATGTGCTTGGCACTGTCTTTTTAAATAACCGCATGAATGTCAGTTAGTAAACGTAATAGTAATGGAAAATGTAATAATACATACATGTATGATTGTAAATAGACTCAGGGCTTTATGGGTAGACAGAGACAATACCCCACCTCTCGTCTCCTACCTACTTTACGAGATTGCTCTACGCTCATGAAATTTTTCATACAAACCCGCTTGTTTCAGGTTCTTGCTCTTTCCTTAGAATATTGAAATTTGATAATGGTATGTTCTACGTAGTGGAACTCTAATACAAGGCGACATCGCATGTCCAGATTCTAAAGTCAAATCTCGTAATTTAAAACTGTACTTTACTAACGGCGTTAAGTAGAGAACCAACACTTACTATTATTGAACGATCCCTAAGGTATTCATTTTAGGTGTAAATTTAATGGTTCCTTTTAATGTTATGTGTTATGTAAAAAAAGTAATGACATATTTAGTATGCTTTAGATCTTAATATCGTCGTATAAATATTTCCTGAAATTTCATTACTACAAATTTATTTAAAGGAAAAAGAGGTTTCCTTTAAAAATAATTGTAATATACAAGAAATAATTTGTTGCGAGGAGTTTTACATTCAAATAGGTCCTGTATTTTTTTATTTAGAGTAAGTTAAGATTCAATTGACCAACAGGCCCCTGTTGGTCTAGTGGTTAGTGGCCATGACTGCTAAGCTGGAGGTCGTGGGTTCGATTCCCACCCAGGACAAATATTGTGTGATGAGAACGGTCATTTGTTCTGTGTCTGGGTGTAATTTATCTATAATATGTATGTATTTAAACATATATAAGAATGTTTATCAGCGGTCTGGTTACCATAGCACAAGCTCTGCCTAGTTTGGGATCAGACGGCCGTGTGTGAGATGTGTAAAGTTATTATTATAAATTATTTTTGTCACTTTGAAACTCTTCTTTATCTAACTTCTAGTCGAAAATTACACAGTGTTATCATTTCAGTAATAATAACGAACAGTATGTAACTATAATGAATTCACATTACAAAGAAAGGCCCTTTAACGCATTTAAAACGGACCTGCCAATTGCATCATTGAAAACTATCTAACGGAGCATGTATCTGTTATATCTCTTAAGAAAATCGTTTAAATATCCAAAATGAAATAACTTCAGTTGGTCCCGGGCCATTCCATGTATTTATAAAGCAAGAATTGTTGTCAACTAAAGATGATTCATGTTTCTCATAGAATAAAGCTTTTTTTGACTTATGTTAGAATTCGTTTGATGTCCGAACCCTAGCCCGGACGAGAGAAAATCAAATGGTGTACAACATTTGCTGGAACTGAGTCTTTTATTTTGTCTCCTTGGTATTATTAATACGTTTAGCATTACTGCTGTGCAGATCGTCAAAACTAAAAATAAATATAAACTTCCGGTGTGAGCAATTAACTAGAAAGTGGAATAAAGGTTTCTGAAAGCTGAATCGGGAATGAAAAAAATGTGAAAAGTATTTATAACCAAATTTAAGAATATTAGAAGGTTCTCAATTCAGTTATATTTTTTTTTATGTTTGTTACCTCAAAGATTTAGAAATCTCGTTTATTTGAGACAGTATATTTTCCGTTTGGTTCCATTCAATCTTGAAGATCAAAATCCCATACTAAAAGGGAATTAAAGAATGAAGAGTACTATTTAGAACAATAGGTCACGGTGAAGGAGAATTAAAGTTCCTAATACTTTTTCAAAGATTTTAAATAAAATTTCAGTTTGGAAATTTTCAAGTAAATTTTAAGAAACAAACCTATTTTTTGTAATAATTAACTGATGATTTATATAGACTTTTATTGTAAAAAAAAGGGTAAAGCGCCTCTGAAGTAATTCGATGTTGAGGTAAAAAACCGCAACATGGCGGTATTCATTGTGTCGTTGCGGTGTAGAGGCTTTAATTTTGTACGAGTATAATTAAAAATTAATATAATTCTGGACAATATTTTCATTCTAACACTTGAATTATAGGTCAACTACAACAACCTAACTTAATTAACAATATCTAAAAATGTATCACTTTTTTAATGGTGTAAGTGTCCAACCATGCAGATAGGTCACCTTTTGTTAACTGAATACCGCTGCCTATAAACACCTGAAAACCAAGAGACATAAGTGAGTTGCACACCTTTTAAGTGTTCCCCCCAGTAGTAATGCAGGAAGGTGGAGTAATCGTCACTCTTTATCACAACTCTCCCACGGTAGTAAATTATTATTATTCTCTTTATTTACTTTATATACATATTATTTACATTTTTAAATATACACTTTATAAAAAAATACATTTAAAAATATAAAAAATAGTAGACCACCGACATCGGGTACAGGGACCAAGACACCGGTGGTTAGGACTCCAAAGATAGGAACCTCCTCACTATACGAGCCGTGTCAAGGAGGACTGCCTTCTGCATCAGACCCTTGATCCAGCCATCCAACGTGAGCCTCTTAAGGTGTTGGTCGAGGCTCTTGGCTATCAATCCATGAGCAGATACGACTATCGGAACAATGATCACTGAATCAACATTCCACATATCGACAATCTCGTGAGATAAATCCAAATATTTAATTTGTTTTTCTTTTTCAACTTTCACGAGATTCTCGTCATGAGGAACGGCGATATCAACAATCATTGCGCGGCGCTCTAATCGATCTATCAACACAATATCAGGCTTATTGGCAACAATAGTCCTGTCTGTGATAATAGATCGATCCCAATACAACGTGGCCCGACCATTCTCGAGAACTGGGTCGGGCACATACCTATAGTATGGCACCTCTAGATTCACAAGATGGTATTTAAGGGCAAGCTGTTGGTGTACGATCCTGGCTACTTGGTTGTGCCTGTGCAAATATTCTCCGTTAGCAAGACGAGAACAACCAGAAATAATATGCCTGATTGATTCGCCAGGACGGTGGCATGCCCGACAGATGTCAACCGTACCATCTTTCAGGATATATTTCCGATAGTTATTCGTCATGATAACTTCGTCCATAATCGCACAAACAAAACCTTCAGTTTCTCCAAAGAGATCACCATGCCGTAGCCAAGTCGTAGATGCTTTTAAATCTATATCGGACCCGTTTAGGGCCCGATAAAACCGACCATGGAGCTCTTTGCCCTTCCATACTTCCCTGCGATCATTAACACCAAGTACTACAGGTCTGCGCCAATTCTCTTTAGCCAGAGCGAGCGGGGTGAAGCCGGTATCCACTGCAACTACATTGCGATGCACTCCCACGTCGGTATGTAGAAAATATTCTCTGAGATTGCATACCTCGCGATTATGTAGGGTCTTGATATTTAATAGACCGCGACCCCCAAGCTTTCGCGGGATATACAATCTCATAACTGATGAACGTGGGTGGTGCATTCGGGATGCAGTCAGCAGTGTGCGGACTTTCCTGTCAAGGGCATCTAATTCGGTCTGAGTCCATCTAAGTATACCAAAGGAATACATTAGAACCGGCATGACCCAACCATTGCAGGCTCGCACCTTGTTGCCCCCTGATAAAAGACTTTTAAGTACTTTTTTCAAGCGGCCAAAAAAGCGTTCCTGCAATGTTTGTTTCATGTTAGATTCTGGTATTCCCAACGACTGTGATATACCCAGATACTTGTAAGTTTCAGTGGCAGACAGAGATCTGAGTTTTGTTGAATCCAAAAGCTCTATTGCTTCAGATTCAACTATCACACCCTTCTTTACATACATGACTGCACACTTGTCTACACCAAATTCCATTTTGATAGAATTACTAAAGTTTTCCGTCACCTTTAGTAACTTTGTCAATTGTAATTTGTTGGAGGCTAACAGTTTCAAATCATCCATATAAAGAAGGTGAGATATAACTTGATCATCTTTCTGCAACCTATAGCCTAACCCTGAACCCTCTAATAAAGTGCTAAGAGGGTTCAAAGCCAGACAAAACCACAAGGGACTCAGACTATCACCTTGAAATATACCCCGCTCGATCTTTATTAGTACATCGTGTATCGCTGTCTGCCGACATCCTGGATAGCGAAGTGCCGTTCTCCATTGCCCCATACATGACTTCAAGAAAGTGCACAGAGTTGTATCAATTTTATACAACTCCAGCACCTTCAAAAGCCATGTGTGTGGAACCGAGTCATAAGCCTTCTTATAATCTATCCAACACGTCGCCAAACTCTTACGATTACGACGTACCCGTTGGTTAATGGTCATGTCTATGATAAGGAGGTCTTTAGTGCCACGGGTCCCACTTCTACATCCATTCTGAGAAACTGACATAATCGAATTATTATTAATATATAAAGTAATTTTGATTCTCAGAATAGATGTTAGAAGTTTATACATGGTAGGTAAACATGTAATAGGTCTAAAATTTTTGGGATCCATGACACTACCAGACTTATAGAGTAAGTGGGTTATGCCAGTGGTTAAAAATTGGGGTAATGGTATTATTATTAAAGTTAACTTACATCGCCAGATTATGTTTTATTTTTTGTTAAGCATTTTTTTCGTGCCTTTCACTGAGTAAGTGAAGTTACCTTAGCCCAAATCCTCCCTTACGCTGACTCGAGCGGGAGGGACTCCAAGGGCAGCAACGCACTTGTGACTTCTGAGTTGCAGATGTCCATGGGCAGCGGTAGTTGCTTACCATCAGGTAACCCGTCTGCTCGTTTGCCCCCTTATACCATAAAAAAAGAAACAACTCCCGTACTAGGAATATACCCTGTGTCGCGGGGGACTTTACAAACATACATTAAACGGACACAAAGATTACACAAATACTATAATGTAATATAATTAACACAATACAAAGATTATAATATACAGTATTAACTTACTGTGCTCAACAAAATACCGGTATCATTGAATTGCTATACTAAAAATAGAGTTAACTAGATGAATATATAATGAAAATACTTAAATGATTCTGAACTACTAAAAACTGATATTACCTACTGAAAGGAATGTAGTAAAGTACAGTTGAGAAATTTACTGCAATTACTACTTTTGATTCATTAATGAAACAATACAATTGAGAACTCGGTCGATACAAATAGACTTGAGACTTGTGAATTATTTAGGTGGTGCTTCCCTGATGTACTGGACATAACATTGGAGCTTCTTGAAACTGAAAGTGTTTATAAAAGATATCTAGACTTCAGATTAATTTACTCTCGCACTCATGACGCCTTGTCCCTGGTGAATGTAAGTTGTGTAAAGCACTAAATTACTATTTTAAGAGCAGTTTTTCAAAAGAGTTGATTTTTGTTGATTGTGAAAATCATAATTATTATAAATCAGGTGATTATTTAGCTGACACGACTGATTCGCAGAATTCTGGTTATTAATATTTATGCTTTCTGAAACACGATCTGTTTTATATTTAGCTTACTTATTGGTTTGTTTTGATTTACTGCAGAAGTTGTAGAGCAGATGAAGCGTGACAATTTAACTAACAACGATGGGGTATTTTTATTTTATTTATTACTTAATGTTTGCCTTGGATATTTGTGTAAGTGTCGCAAATTTTGTAAAACATCGACGAAACCAAAAGTAGTTGAATATCAGTGCTAGAAACAATGCTAAAGCGGTTTTTAGAATCAATATTTTATAAAATTAATAGCTTTCTTTTGGCGAAAGACGTTTTAAAATCGGATTAGTGATTAAGGCGTGAAATTGTAACAAATAAACAAACTCACTTTCACATTATAAGTATGAATAGTAAAATAGTAAAAGGGAACTTGTGTGTTATTAACATAAGATAAATATGATTTCTTTTAAACTTTGTAACTTTTGAATTATCCTTTTCCTCCATCAATATTTTAAATCAAGCAAAAATCTACCATTTTTTGAAGTGCATAAACACAATAGTTTTTTTCGGAGCATATATATAAAAGTTAACAACAGATAGAATTTTCATTGTAGAAGGTAATAAGCTCTTAAACAACACGCTAGGATACTTTCGGAAGGGCATTGACCATTGACGCCGATAGAACTGCTAGGAGCGATTGTCATTACATAGGTATTGGGTGAAATTATATCTAATACTAAGTTTTAATGATTTTCTAACTTTGCAGCCGAATTCTCGACCACCAGGCTATATAGATCTTGAATTATCAATGGAATTACTTACAGGAATAGTAAAATCGTAAAAATTGAGCAACTTTGGGCAGTTTGTGGTGTATATTTTGAAAAAGTCAGAACGCCGTTGATTTTGACTGATCATTTTTACACACATTTGTGTTAGTTACTACATTTTGATTTTACTCTTTATAATAGACTGTAAATATAATGAAGAACGATTTCATTGAAACTTTACCCCATTCTGAACTAGTTATAAACTCCGTAAAGCACAACTTTCAATTTTGCCTTGAAACAAACTACTAATTGGGAACTGCATGGAAACTAAAGCGTTTTATGTCAACGTGTTTGGAGAAAATAAATAAGAACAAGTAATACTGCAATCGATATCTGTCTTTATTCGTAAGATTGTAAAGTAAAATTTTAGCTGATTGTATAGTCAGAAGAACATGAGTATTAATTAGAAAACGAATTTATGACTTGAAAAATCATTTGGTACTTAAGTTATTTTAAGTATTATTTGAAGCCATTAGCAGTGAGTGTTTATGGTTTCACTTTTTAAATGTTTTACACACATGAAAGTGTTTTTGAATGTTCTTTTCTTTGATGTACGTGTTATTTATTAATTTATTTACTGGCTCACTGTATCAAATGACGTGTTCCCGTCGTATTTTAACTGATGTTATGAATCTTTTTAGCATTTAAAATGGATGTATTTTTAGTTAGTGTATAAAAATGTTGGATTCTTCCGGAGTTTGTTTTTATTAAAACTAGAGATCGTATGTCGGTCGAATTGTGACCATTTTGAATGGCTTGTTATATTTCTTTGAGCAGTAATACATGAACTGTAAATATAATTATAGACTTTTGGTTCATGACAGTTTCAATTGTATACTGGATCCTTGTAGTTTTATAACACACTTTTTTTTTTAATTTCTACTTTCTGCATCTATGGAACCTAAAATATTTTCTTTCGCTGGTCACAGTTATAACCTTGTTTTTTTTTTTTTTTTTTTTAACGTGTGGAAATCCCCTCGGACCGTCACCCCTCCGGGGTTTGCGGCGGAGTGGTGTGTCGGACTCGGACCGACTAAAACCACACGGTGTGCCACTCTGCGCCTGTAACAGGAGGGATCCGGGAACAGCTGTTGTTAAGACATCCGGACCCCTCCTAGCGCCAGCCCGCTCCTGGTGCGGGCTCCGTCTCAATGTTTTTCCTCTCTTTAGGCGACGTCCGGCACACGCGGACGCCGCTCCCTCGCGGCTGGCCAAACTAATGCGGGTGGAGGGGAAACCCACCCCGTCCACCCGCGGCCACACTCAGGGCGGCATGAGGCTGTGATAGGCGGGCCTCCGCCGCCCGGTTCGCCGGCGGCGGATCGGGTCCGAGTGGAGGTCGTCCTCCCGGGCCCTCTCCGCCGCCTCCTTCCGCAAGATTACTACCTCGCAGAAGGTTGCGACCGCGGTAAAACAACTGTCGCTACCGGCCATGGAGCGTACTACGGCCGGTAGCGAGAGATCCACTCCGATGACTGCAGTGAGGGCCCGGCGCTGCGCCGCCCATGCGGGGCAGACCACCAGCGTGTGCTGGGCCGAGTCCTCACTGCAGTCGCAGTGGTGGCAGGCGGGACTCAGTTCCCTCCTAGCGACCGAGTGCAGGTACTTTCCGAAGCAACCGTGCCCGGAAAGCACCTGCGTCAGCCGGAAGGAAAGGGTCCCGTGCTGCCGCCCTGCCCACTCGGCGATGACCGGCTGGAGAGCCTCCACGGCGGCGAAGCTAGCGCGTGGAGTCTCCAGCCGGAACGACCAACGAGCCATCGTGGCTCGGCGAGCGGCTTCGCGCCACTCGCGCGGAGGGCGAAATCCGCTCTCCGCCCGGGAGTCAGCCACTCGCCGATAAACTTCGGCGAGCACTTCCGCCTCCAAATCCCACGGGGGAGTTCCGGCCAACGCGCATGCCACCTCCGTCGAAACGGTGCGGTAACCGCGTATGGCTCTGACCGCCATTACCCTCTGAGGGCGCCAGAGGCGTGCCCTATTCTGGGCGGTCAGAGCCGCCGCCCACACCGGTGCACCGAACAGTGCCGTTGACCGGACAACCCCCGTGTACAGCCGTCTTGTCGCGACGCTGGGTCCACCCATATTGGGCAAAAGTCGCCCTAGGGCAGACGCAGCGCCGACCAGCTTTGGAGCAAGCTGTCGGAAGTGCTCGTCGAAGAGCCACCTCCCGTCGAGGATCAGGCCCAGATATTTCATATGGGCCCGAACCGGTACGAGGACCGAGTTGACCACGATTGAGGCGCCAGGAGGTGGACCACGACGGGGCCCATGAAATAACAGGGCCTCCGTCTTATCTAGGGCCACCCGTAAGCCCAGCGCCTCAATGCGCCCGACTACCAGGGAGACTCCGCCTCTGGCCAGGCGCGCCGCCTCTTGGAAGTTTGCCCCCCGGGCTGTCACCAGGGTATCGTCTGCGTAACAGATTACACCCAGCCCGGGGGGGAAATCGGCGCGAAGGGCCCAGTCGTACCCTATGTTCCACAAGAGGGGTCCAAGAACAGACCCCTGTGGAACACCGCACGACATGGGCCGACACCTCAAATTACCTTCTCGGTCCTCGTACACGACGCTACGCTCCTCTAAATAGTCTGCCACCAGCCGCCTCAGGTACTTTGGCACCCCATGATAGTGGAGTGCTTCCCTGATGCAGCTGAATGGCAGACTATTGAATGCGTTGGCGATGTCTAATGACACCGCCAACAGCACGCCGCCACAGCTCACGGCCTCTTCGGTCACGGCCCTCAGGCGCAACACGGCGTCGACTGTCGAACGCCCCGCCCGAAAACCAAATTGGGCGTCCGACAGATCGGGGCCCACCTCGCAGAGGTGCCGGACGATGCGGGCAGAAAGAACCCTCTCAAACAATTTACCCGCCTCGTCCAGCAGCACGATGGGCCTATAGGCCGCGACCGAATCGGCAGGCCGTCCCGGCTTCCTTAATAGGACCAGCTTCCCGCTCTTCCAGCACTCAGGGAAGCGCCAAGCTAGCGTCGAACACCTCCCCGAGGCGGTCTGCCATGTGGTTGAGGGCCAGGGCCAGCACTCGGGCCGGTACCCCGTCTGGCCCAGGGGCGGTGTTCTTGGAACGGATCCGTAGAACAGCCGCCCCTACCTCCGAATCCCGGACGGGCGGAACATTATCCTCCCCGTGCTCCCCGTCGTCTCCGGCCAAGGAGGCCATCGCCGGGGGAGTGTGTTCCGCTCGTTGTGGGAAAAGGCCCTCAACCACTTCTCGCAGGAAGCTGGGCTGGAGAGTCTCCGTAAGGGGGGGGGCCGACGCGAGGAGCTTTTGTCGCATCGCGCGGTAAGGGCGACCCCAGGGGTCACGATTAAGACCCTCCAGCATCTCCTGTCTCTTTTCTTCTTTGGCGCGGCTAATGGCCAGCTTGAGAGTTTTCCGCGCCTGTCGGTACTCCTCATGAAGCCGGTCCTCCTCACCGTCTCCACGGTGACGCCGCCGACTGCGCGTGTAGGACCTCCGGGCACGTGTACAGGCCGCCAGCTCCTGGGATCACCAGTAGACCTCCTTCCTTGGAGGCCGACGACCTCGAATGCGGGGCATGGCCGCATCGCAGATATGCGTAATCGCATCGCGAAAGCGACCTGCCCCCACGTCGACCTCCTCGGTCGGAGCCTGAGGAGACAGCCACTAGTGAATTATGGCTGCCTCCTCTAGTAGGTCCCGGTTCAGTCTGGCAACAGCCCACCTCGGAAAGCGGGATAAACGCCGCGCCACGTGACCCCTACTGGAGTCCTGGGTCCGGGAGAGCTCAAATCGGATATACAGATGATCCGAGAGCGTCTCAACCTCTTCCAGGACACGCCAGTTCCTTACTCGTGCGGCGAGGGCAGGGGTAGCGAACGAAAGGTCCACTATCGACCCCCCCTGCTGTCGCACGCACGTGTTGGTGGAGCCTCTGTTGAGAAGACAGAGGCCCACCGAGGCCTCCCACTCCTCTACGGCCTCGCCCCTTGCGTCCGTCCTGGGGGAACCCCACGCAATGGACTTTGCGTTGAAGTCCCCCAGCACAAGGACGTGCCCAGACGCTAGTCGCCGTATCGAGGTCTCCAAGCTGGTTAGGAAAACCTCGAAGTCGTTCAAACTCCGGTTGGGGGAGAAATAAACACCATATATGGTGATCCCCCCCCACTCGACGGCAACATATCCAGTGCCCTTGTCTCTTAGCGACAAGGGCGGGGAATGAGCCGTCGTGGAACCGACGACTGCCACGGAGCCGTCCCAGTCACCCATCCAGTTTGGACGGGGAGGGCATGAACCGATGAACAGCCTGCCGGCGTCGGCCAATACTTTGGCCGACGCTACGGGACAGCTGACCCACACAGCGCCAAGCCCTCCTGGACCGGGGCGGATGGTGCCGACCCTGACGTTGTCCGCGCTGCACCCCGTCTACTCCCGGATTACAGCGCGGACATCTTTGGCCGTCACTGAGTCGTCCAGGCCCGAGATGCGCAGTTCCTCGCACTTGGTAGGCCTGGCGACCCTGACACCATCTGTGGCCGCAAATATTCCCCGCAACCTCTCAGCAAAGGAGTCCGCCGTCTTTGCGCCTTCAGCCCCAGGGAACTCGAGTACTCGAGCTCCCGTCTGGGCGAGGCGCATCCTGACCCCCACCGTCCCAAAATCGTTGGCGAGGCTGTCCCGGGCCTTTTTGAAGACGGCCGCGTAGGACAGTCCGCCGTCAGCCGCCTCCGGGGACACGGTCACCACTACAGCCGCGGTTTTGGGCGGCTGCAGCTTCCGCGGCCTCTTTGTGGAGGCCGTTGCCACCGGTGGCGAAGGCTGGGCTTGGGCTGCTTTTTGGGCAGCCCTTTTGGCCCGTCTTCGGGACTTCTTGGAGCCCCTCGCCTCCTGCCAGGAGGAGGGGGCAGGTGCGGAGGGGCCCGGCAGGGGTGTCGGAGTGGGGAGCGGAGGGAATGCCACTCCGCTCCTCGGCGCTGTTTTAGGCCCCGTCTTGGCCGGCGCCTTTGGATGTGCCTTGGCCGGCGCCTGGGCCGGTGCCTTGGCCCCCCTCCTCGGCTTTTGGGGAGCCGATGGAGTAGGGGCAGACGCCGCCGCCGCGTAAGAAACGCGGCCTCCCACCACGGGGAGCGCGGTCGGAGCGGCGGCCTTAGGCCGCTGTGCCGACGCGAGCGGGGGGCGCATAATCGGCGCAGGGGGCAGTGTCGCCTCCAGGCCAGCCAGGCGTCCGTCCAGCATATTCCCAACTGCGATGAGGATTTCACTGGATGACGGCCACCGCCGCTTTCGCCCTCTCCTGCACGGACACGGGAGTCTGGGGGGCATTTCCCCCCACCGACTCCCGAACCTTGAGCAGGAGATCCGCGATCTCCTCCTCCGCTACAGCCTCGCCGTCCACCCGTACGCTTCTGTACGACTCCGCGTTTGAGAACGCGGAGCCTGACGGGGTCGAGACTATTACGATTCTTGTATCGTAATAGTAGGTACTTACACTTTACTTGCGTATCAATACTTGTTATAGTATTTCTTAAACATAATAACAAAAAATATATTATAATACATTCTTATGAATACATATTAAGTATGAGATATTGATGTACGCATGTGTCTATACATCATAATTAATCGAAACTTCACGCAGCGCGCTTATGATGATTGATTATAACTCACGCCGGTTCCCTCGTCCGGGGGAAGCTTGTATTTATAACTGAACGAGAGAATGTTTAAGTAAGGACATGACGTGATTGTGAATATGTTAACTTCCTTCTGTATATATACAACAAGGAAGGAACTTACATTTGTAGATTTTTCCGATAAATTGCGGGTACAGTTCAGTACTCTAAGACCTTATACTAGTTCAAAACACACACACACACCCACACACATTTACTTGTAATTGAATATAATTGTTTTATGCGGAGAAGGATGTAGTCAAGAAAAGTAATATTTACTGATAAAAAGTTAAAGGTAAAAAATTACTTTTTTTGGAAAATAATTTGTATAACAAGTACGTTTTATCCGAAATATCCAGTTTAAACCCGATTCGAAGTTTCATTCTAATTTCTGGATTATTCATTACTGTTCGGATTATTGTTTCACGAAACTCATTGTCCGCTATTTCGTTTATAATCTCCGAAATGTGTTCTGTCTAGTGTAAGCTTAGTTATGTTCGAAGTTTAATTAGAGTGTGTTTGAATAGACTGTTAGCCTCGAAGTCGAAATGACTCTTTTAATATAAATCGGTTGGTACATTTTATTGTTTAATCTTTATTGTAAATTCATACTGCCATACTTTTATTATAAATAAAATATAATATATACTAAATATATATAATAAAATACTGTTTCTCTTATCTATTATAAAAGTAGGTACGGAGTATTTTCATAAACAAAAAAGAAGTGCGGTTTTTGTGTGTAGATAAATACATATTATATTAACTACTCCATCTGTTCACATCATCACACATCAACAGTCTTTAATAGTATACTGCTGGACATAGGCCGCCCCTTAGAAAAATAGGTTTTAGCCTATTATACCACGCTGGCCAGACGGGTTGGTATAGGGTTTGGGTCAAGCTTATCGGCGAGTGGCTGACTCCCGGGCGGAGAGCGGATTTCGCCCTCCGCCCGAGGATGTGCGCCACGTGAGCCACGATGGCTCGTTGGTCGTTCCGGCTAGAGACTCCACGCGCTGGCTTCGCCGCCGTGGAGGCTCTCCAGCCGGTCATCGCCGAGTGGGCAGGGCGGCAGCACGGGACCCTTACCTTCCGGCTGATGCACTCGGTCGCTAGGAGGGAACTGAGTCCCGCCTGCCACCACTGCGACTGCAGTGAGGACTCGGCCTAGCACACGATGGCGGTCTGCTCCGCATGGGCGACGCAGCGCCGGGCCCTCACTGCAGTCATCTGAGTGGATCTCTCGCTACCGGCCGTAGTACGCTCCATGGCCGGTAGCGACAGTTGTTTTACCGCGGTCGCAACCTTCTGCGATGAAGTAATCTCGCAGAAGGAGGCGGCGGAGAAGGCCCGGGAGGACGACCTCCACTCGGACCCGATGCGCGCCTATCACCGCCTCATGCAGCCCTGAGTGTGGCCGCGGGTGGACGGGGTGGGTTTCCCCTCCACCCGCATTAGTTTGGCCAGCCGCGAGGGGGTGGCGTCCGCGTGTGCCGGACGTCGCCTAAAGAGAGGAAAAAAAAACCGTCACCACACGAATGCTGCATCTGTTACCATAACGATAAAAATATACTTTTAATCATTCAAGTGAGATTCTGTAAGAGAGCTCGAACTTTCCGAAAAAGGCAAATTCGAATTATAGGTATGCAATCTTAAGGTCACTGCTCATATTTTACCCATCTATTAGTATTAACAATGTTCCTTCCCTACCGTTGCGTTTTTTTTAACTACTTCCTAAAATGCCCGGATGACGGCGATATACTCGCCCCATCACATAATGGGTCTAAAATTAAATTTCGCTCTGTTTCTGTTTAAAATGCTTCTGCCTTATCCTATTCTTTTCATCCTTATATGTCTCAATGCATGTATGTGTGTACCTTTTAACCTTTAAGCAAATAATTTAAGCTACATATAAAGCAAAAAGTATACAGTATATTGCAACTAATGTTTCTCTAAAGAAGATAAATGAAAGGCGACAAAGTTTGTCCACAGTTGGTTAACGTTACAACCTAAAGATCAGCCAAGCATCAAGAGTTGTAATTCTTCTTATGTTTTTGCTCGTTGCTCGCGGCATCTGTTTTATTTCCAAGTAAACCTTATTAATATTCATTTGCTATATTAGCTGTCTTGTTTGTTTTTCTTTTCGACGTAATTTTAAATTTCCGTTCTGATTTCCAACAAAAATATTTTACTTTTATTATGTAAAGCTTTACTTTTTATATTTTTTTATGAATTAAAATAATAACACCGAGATAATGAAAGTAAACAAGACCATTACTAGCAGCATAAATGTCTTGAACTGTTACTTTATTTCATCTTGTTTTTTTTAATTGATTGAAATATTGAACAAAACATTAAACAGAGCTTTTCAATTTGTGTTTTAGTTAGATACCAATATTTCACATGTTTAAAAATCCCATGTGACGAACCGACTAACTAGCAAAGTTTGGAATGAATATCGAAATTTCAGCCGTATTATTCCCCGATAGAAAGTTTATTTTTGTATATACACAGCAAGGATACTCTATAAGTACGTACAGGTACATTTTAAAAATACAAATTGAACAAATTTAAAGGAAGGGTGACAATCCATATAAATTAATTAGACCGTGCTGGCAAGGGTAGATTTGCAAATTTATCTTAGTAAATATTTTGATACAAAAAGCACACAAGGATTATATATTTAATGATGCCATTGTATCTATCTGTTAATTAAAAAAGAGTGACCGTGAGTTTGTTTGCCATTTCTTCTCACGAGGCTCAACCCCTTGGAAACCAGCGATTGTAGATCGGCACAGGCGTATAATAGATTTTCGATACATATAATTTTATTATATTTATTTTGCTAAATATTTGAAAAAACAGAGATTGTTGTTATTGTATGTATTCATCAATGACTTTAGCATCTACATAAAATATGATTTCAAACGATAAAAAAATGATTTAAAGATATTTTGAGTTGGAATTTGAGTTTCATCATTTCATTTCATCCATCAGGTGGCCCGTCTGATAGTTTGCCAAAAATAAATCGAAAACATAAATTACCTCATATTAAGTGACAACTTCTGCGATGGATAATAATGATAATAATAACTTCACACATCTACGTACTATGCTACTAGTACTATGGTAACCAGACTGCTGATAAACATACTTATATATTTCTAAATACATACATATTATAGATAAATTACATCCAGACACAGAACACATCATGGATAACTGCATGTCAAGAATCACTAGAGTATTGTTGGCTTTTGAGGTGGTAGTATCGATTCAGAAACACCGCACTCGACTATTTCATCCGCAGATTACGAATACATGTTTCTTCGATCTTTTTTTATGTATTCCAAAAATATAACCAATGTAGCTATCATTAACTGTGCCATGAACCACCATTAACTTAATGTTTTATGTCGTTTGCTTTACGAGGGCATTAGTCAATATCACTAATGAGGTCAATTTAGCATTAGTGCAGAACACGCGACACAACGGAATTCATATCTGCAGTTGACGGAACAGATTTGCTTGAATATAAGGAATATTTAAAAAAATCTATTGTTAAAGTAATATACAGCCTTGTTGGCTACCCTTTTAGTTCAATAGATATTGATATAGATTTTAAAATAATAGACTCCGACAAGTTCATTTATAAACGTTTATAGCCAGTTACAAACTGTTCCCGCCACCACAATAAAGCTTTGTAAGCTTACATGTACTAATAAAAACGTACACTATTTTGGCACTAATCTGTCTGCTAATAAAATAGTCTCATCGGAAACAAAGTTGCTGATGTACGAAATAACAGAGGTTCAGGGCCATTTTTTATGTCAAACCATAAAAAGACTGGAAAGGGGTGTAGCCCAAGACAAGTGATCCGAAAGTATGTTTTTTGTTACTAACCTATTTTATAAAATCAAATTCGATAAATGGTTAATAAAAACTTTATTACTCGTATTTCCTTTTTAAGTATATTTACTTTCTGTGTTTATGAATTTCATTCATAGTTTCATTTATATAATTCAATTCACAAATCACGCAATAAAAAAACCGTTTATGTAATATTATTCACTGATACTGCACTCCTTTTGGTCATAGCGTGATGTTACATAGCCTATATGCTTCCTCGATAAATTTGTCCTAAGATTAGCTCGTTCAACCAAAGAAACAACCTCTTTAACTTCGTAATATTAGTATGAAAATTCAGTTTCATAATTTTATGATCTAAAATAAATAGATTCATCTTTGCAACAATTTTTCGCCTTTAGCAACGTGACCAATTTTGTTTTCAAAACACGCATCATCTTTATGAATCCGGAAATTTTAATCCAGTACGTAAAACATATATACCGTTGTTAATAATCTGCATATTCAAATCATACATAGGGACCAGTCAAAGCTGGTCGGTGGAGGGAAAATTTGAAAAACATTCATGCACGAGAGATGGGGGCAGATACGATCACAGTATAATACTCCCATCGGCTGAGATTGTATCGTGTCGCGAGATTCATAATTTATGAACCGGCAATACCTAGGGGTAGCGTGTTATATGTGTTTGCAATGATCTAGGAGAACTAGAAGTGGCAGCATGTATTTTTTATAACTAGCAAATTTAGTAGAAATTGGAATTAACTTTTTCACTACAAGAGCTGTAGTGTATAAGATAATTCCAATTAAGCATTAGAAGAGTCTAGTGCTGAAGGATAATAACATTCAACAAAAGCTTTCCTTCGTGTGAAGCTTTCTTAGTTTATTCAAGCCGAAGAAGAAATACCTTTAAAAATAATTAGAGGGAGGGAGAACACAATACGACAACTTTAGGCGATCCAAAGTTTTTTATTTTTTACAAAAATTCCTTGAAAGTTTGTTTTGGTAATCGCTTTTTCTCAGCTATGTCATTTAATTGTTAATCTTCGAAAAAAATCACAAAGTAAAATGACAAATAAATAAATTTAAATTGAAAACAATAAATTAAGACTGTTTTAGTTTGAATACCTCTTCTAGTAAATGACAATATTGTATTTCCACAGGTGAGTAACTTGATAGAACTTTATGACAACCAATATGATTGTCAATATACTAGTGTTTACAGGCGTCATAACCACTTACCGTCGAAAGACTCTTGTCGTTGACTACAACATTACCTTGTTAGAGGTCTTGAATTTCTTGGCAACCATCAGTTCAAGCTACACGAATAGCGTAGTAGTTTAAGCGGTCACCTCACCGCTTCCTACTGTGCTGGGTAGTGTGGGTTCAATTTCAATACTATGTGTGATACACAAATCGTTATTCAGAGTATAGGTGTTCTTGGTGTTCATTTTATGAATCTTTGTTTTCTGTCCATTCTCAATATTGTTCTATCTTTAATAAACAAAATGCCCACTTGAGAACTGTTTTAAAGACTCTCTCATAATTCTCTCTTATTATTCTTGCATGAAATCGTAATTTATTACCTGTGACAAATGTACCTATTTTACATTTAATAAAGCGGGACTGATTTACCTCGACAATTAAACACCGTATTGTTTCTTAGCTGCTATAATTTCTAGCTATTTCACAGGATAGCAAAAACGATTTTCAGCTACAAGTAGGAAATCCGGTAATGCCTTCCCAGGGAAAAAAACGCTCTAAGTTAAGATCATTTTATTTGAATTAGTTCTCGGCAATATGATGCTTATTTATTATTAATTAAATCATCTTTGTTGCGTCTGCATGGGAAGGATTTGCTCATAATCACCACGCTGGGTAAACGGCTTGGAGATCGCAGGGCGTAGCTTGTCGCACGGTGACGCGGATGCGAGAAGCCCAAAATCGATCTAAGTGGCGTGCAATGGGAGTGGCCTATATCAAACCGTGGATCGCGAATGGTTGATGTTGATGATGAAATCATCTTTGACCATTCTCCTTAAGTATTTTAGTATAGTAGATAGAAAAGAAGTAGAAAACTTATAGAAAATCTTATTCTCAGATATGTATTTTACTATTCTGTGAATGCCTACTAGAGTATATCTCATTGCAACAAGCAAATACTTGTATTTGAATTTTTACAATTTACAAAAAGACAATCACGAAAAAAATATACGAATTATTTATTTATTTATTTATTTCAGTTAGGAAAACCAACAGCTACAAAAATGAAATGGTCAGATTGATATGCTACATCAAGCCAATTACAGGTTTTCACGAATAGAATCATTGTAAATAACAGAGGTTCTGGAGCACTAACTAATACGACACTACACCTATACAACTATACAATAAACAATAATCGATCTAAAAATGTTACGATCTAAAAAATTTAAGGTTTAGCATACCGCGCACAACATTGCTTTTGGTATTAAAGGGATCAAGAGAGTATTCCTTGCACAATTTATTGAAATCTCCGCTCGCTCGCACAATATATGAATTTTTTCTATAGATTGAGGAAGAAATTGGAATAGAAATGGGTGGATTAAATCTAATCGACTTACGGGGGACATTAAAATTTAACTTTTGCAAAAGGCTAGGACAGTCAATCTCATTAGAAATAATTTTCAAAAGAAAAGAACAATCAGCTAATCGGCGTCGATTTACAAGTGGCTGGATATGAAATTTCTTACACAGACCAATGTAATTGTTTGAGCTATAAGGAATATTTAAACGAAAACACAAGAACCTCAGAAAACGTTTCTGTATGTTCTCAATGCGATCAATGTACTTATGATAGCAAGGGTTCCAAACTTGCGAGGCATACTCCAGGTGGCTCCTAACAAAAGTACAGTAGAGAATTTTTAGCGTTTTAGCTTTTACGAAACATTTGGCAATTCTCATTACAAACCCCAAAGCCTTGGAAGCTTTAGCAATAATTTGCTCAATATGCACATCGAACAGTAGCTTCGCGTCATGGTAAACACCAAGGTCACGTACCCCATCACATCTTGGCAATACTTGTCCCTTAAGTTCGTATGGTGCTAGTATTGGTGACCGTTTTCTACCAAACGTGACGACTGAGCATTTAACGGGGTTTAGTTCCAATTTATTTAATTGACAGTAGTGATCAAGTCGTGATAAGTCTGATTGAAGCGCCTGCACATCGTTTGCCGATGATATTGCAGAATAGATCTTCATATCATCAGCAAAACAGAGCAGATTAGAACTTTGGAAGCAGGAGTCGATGTCATTCACGTAAATCGTAAAAAGCAATGGACCCATTAAGGAACCCTGGGGCACGCCGCTGGGGATAGAAACCCAGCCAGAAATATAATTACTGACAACTACAGCCTGAGTCCGATTTTCAAGATAAGAGGAAAACCACCGAAGTAAGTCCCCCCTTATGCCACTGTTAAACAATTTTATTTTCAGTATGCTGTGATCTATTTTATCGAACGCTTTGCTATAGTCAGTATAAATAACATCGACCTGAGCACCATCATCCATGCCCTGCGTCACATAATCATTCAGTAGTACCAAGTTTGAAACGGTTGAACGTCCTCTTAAAAAACCGTGTTGTGATGGATTAAAAGTATTTTTAAGCGCCGCGTACACTTGATCGTAAACAACCTTTTCAAAGACTTTTGCCAAAACACATAATTTGGAAATGGGTCTATAATTAACAATTTCAGTTTTTGGCCCTTTCTTGTGCACGGGTGTAACAAACGCAGACTTCCAAATCCGAGGAACAGCACAAATAGTAAGTGATTTCTTAAATAACAGCGATATCGGCAAAGCTACAGTTTTAGCACATTTTATTATAAATTTAGGTGATAGGTAATCAGGGCCGGCTGACTTCAATGGGTCAAGGCCACTCAGAATTTTAGTAATATACTCCAAATTAATTTCAATTGAATTAATATCACAAGATGTGTATGATGTACTTGCAGTACAGGTATTCATAGCAGTATCACTAACTGGATCAATGAAAGTGGAATGGAAATGTGAAGAGAACGCATTGCATATTTCATCAGCAGACGAGATCGATACGCCACCATAATTAAAGTAACTAGGTATTGAATTAGATTTAGAGCGTTGCTTTACAAAACTCCAAAAATACTTAGGATTCCTTTCAATAGATTCTTCAGTGGCAGCTAGGTAATTAGAGTAGCAGTCAGCCTCAAGTTTCTTCACCCTATCACGTAAAAGCCTAAACGTAGCCTGGTCAGAAAGTCTGCCATATATCTTAAATCTACGTAGGTATTTCGATTTTTCTTTTATTAGTCGTTTAAGTGAAGAGGAGTACCAAATCGGATAAGAATTATAATATATATTCTTGCTAGGAACATATTTATTTTGAATATAAGCTAACGTATTATAAAAATAGGTCACACATTCGTCGAGCGTCATATTCATAAACACGGTATCCCAATCCACAGCCGCCAATTCTCTATTTATCGAAATAAAATCACCCTTCTCATAAGTATACCGGGTGTACGACGCAGGAATCAAACGTGTGTACTCCGCGGAGTTCAAATTAATTAAAAGAGCAGGGTGATATTTATCGACAGCTACCAAGGGCACAGGACATTCACTCACCGACACACAATCATTACACAAAACCAGGTCCAAAGTCTTCCCGAAGTTGTTTAATATACCATTGTACTGTCTCAGACCTAGAATACGCATCTCATCCGTTAACATATGCTCGTCACTGCTACATATGTTTACGGGTTGCAAAACATTGTCCGTTAATTGCCATGAAATGCCACTTAAGTTGAAATCACCTATGATTAAAAATTTATCATCTGAGTTATTTAACATTGTACTATTCAATTTGTTAAGAAAATCAGACAATTGTTCCGAAAAAGAGAATCCCTGACTTTCCGCACATAAGTAAATGACACTCACGTTTAGCCTGAAGACCTCCCTTGTACCTGGATAACGTAGGTTCACTGTTACCCATAAATCTTCCGCTGAGGAGTGAAAAGATGGTTGGGGCATTGCAGATATCTCTTTACGAATAGCTATTAACACCCCACCTCCGCGCGTTTGACCAGTCCGACAATAATTACGATCACGGCGCCACACAATATACTGATCACTAAACAATTCTGAATCCGAGATACTATCCACTAACCAAGTTTCCGTTAACACAATCGCATCATATAAGTTAACACACACTTCCCTATAAAAAACATCAGTCTTGGTACGAAGCCCTCGCACATTCTGGTAGTATATGCGAAGATTCTTAATATTATTCTTAGCCATTAAAAACTTTAGAAGTAATAGCAACTGCCTTAATAACTATATGCAATATGATTCTATGAAAAAATAAAATAAGCGAAGTATATTTTGAATAGTTATTTTTATAAAACTGAGAAGCAGGTAGGCTGCAATAAATATGCAAATACCAAGTAATTGGGTGAGCGAGAAAGCAATGAACTGATTCACATATAAGTGCAAGCAGTGCGAGCAAGAAAAGTAGATTCTGTTTTAAGTTTATATTAGAAATAGTGCAATAACGGATATCTATGACCAGTGAGCGAGAACAGCAGCGACATGTCGAACTTTCGAGATAGGCAGAGATGCTAAACCTTTTACAAATGTTAAACATTTTAGTAATTATTAAACACTTCATATGGCGAATTTTAAAAACAATGACATTATAATTTGAATATTTAACACAATGCAACGAATATTGATTAACGCAGTAGATTAGGATATTTTGTTTAAATCTTTTTCATTGTTTATTACAAGTACATGGTGACCATCAAGCTTACGAACGTGTATTTTCCCGTGTTTAACCCAAATAAATTTATAACTTTTCTCCTTCGCCAATGTCCTAGCCTTGTTGAGTAACTTCTTGGAGGCTGAGTTCAGGTGATCATTTACGTAGACCCTCGTTGCCGGACCCTTCAATCCAAGGTCCTGAGTAGTTAGGTTCTTAACAGCACGTGCAGCCGCAATGAAATCCTCCTTGACATATCTGTTGAGGAAACTCACAACAATAGATTTCTCTTTCGTGTTAAACAATGGTATTCTCGACACATAATTCACTTGAGTTTTCGGGAACGTATAATTAACCTTCTGAGAGATGGTTTCCAAAATAGAAAATAAGTTCTCGTTGTTGCTCGACGGAACACCTTTTATTTCTATATTATTAAGTCTAGACCTCTGGTCGGTTGCAGACAATTCTGATTTGATAGCACTAATATCGTCATGCATGGACTGAACTTTGCTCCTGAGAGCCTCTAGGCAGACAATTCGAGACTCAAAGTTATTCAATTTAACTGCAAACTCTTCCACTTTGCCGCTATCAAAATCTAGGCTCTTCTTGACCTCGCCGAGTTCCTCTTTCATGGTACGAACGTCTTCATGAAGCATAGCCAGTCCAGAAAGCTGCGCCTTCATCTCCCTGATCTCGTTGAGTAAGGTTCTATTCGAGACAGACTCTGCAGACGCACTGGGAGACTGACTATTGTTTCGACAGGTCATACACTTCCACAAAGCTCTTCTTTCAGTTCCCAGTTTTCTCCATCCAGCTTCGGTCATATTAACACAGCCAAAGTCAAAATGTTTCTTACATATCCCACACTGAACTCCGTCATTAAACTCTGCGTTACAAGCCGCACACTTCATAATGAACGAAAAATATGTTCACGACAGAATACACCAAAAGGTTGCTAACCGCTGATCAATCAGATTGCCAGGTGCAGGCGTGCTTATTTAACAATTGCGCGAACGCTACTGATTAAGTCATAAATAATTATATATGAACACAATTTAAGTTTATTTTAAAATCCTCACACTTTAGTGACGTCAAATTTGTCAGCTAAACATCTTTGTAACTAGTCCAGTAATAGACCGCAACATGTCCTGTTAATGCTAAGGTATCGTATTTGCAGTCGCATCAAGATCTCGGTAAATGGTATGATCATGTATTATAGGATTATTATCCATTACTGTCAATTAATATAAAAATTAATGCAATAGTTACTAATTTGACAAAACTTAAAAATTAGTAGTTAATATATTTCACTATTTTTGTCACTGATTCTTGCAATTTGAGTATTTGAAATGTTGCGTATGTTAGGTTGTCCAAATTTATGTAAAACTGTAATTTAATCTCTAAAAATATTACTCGTATTAAGCTTAAGTTGGTTTGTTTCGCGTTACGCGTTAATCTCAAGAACTAATAATAATAATATAATATTCTACCACATACACACAACGCCATCTAGTCCCAAACTAAGCAGAGCTTGTACTATGGGTACTAACCAACTGATATAAATACATATATACTTTTTTTTTTGTAAATACATACATATTATACATAGAAACACCCAGACCAAATCAAACATCAAATGTTCATGCACACAAATGTTTGACTTGAGCGGGAATCGAACCCGCGACCTTTGGAATAGCAGTCCGTTACACAAACCACTACGCCATCCGGTCGTCTACTGGTAATCTTTAAGTGTTAATAACCCCATTTGTCCAGGAAGGCTGCAGGCTATATAAAATCATGCTACGACCAATAGCAGCCGAGCATCAATGAAAAATGAAGCAGAACCTCGGCAAATTTAATTATTTTTTAGTTTTTAATAGGAAAGGACCTGTGATACTTAAAGCGAACACACTTACATGATCATTGAGTACTTGAAACATCACTTAGGTTCAATTCATACAGGGGATGAAAAATTAGGCAATTTTAACATTAAAGTTGAATGTTTATAATCGAGTAAAGAAGGGTTAAGTTTGGTTAATTCCGATCACCGAAAACCTCTGCGAGATGACGGCCCGTCCACTCTCTCAAAAAGGCTGATGGATATACAAAAAATCAACACTTCGTAAAAAATATATTTTTTTTAAAACATTCCTTATTTTTAGTTAGTCTTATTATTTCCGCGCCTTATTTTTTTGTTCAAAGGTACCATTCTTTTGAACCTCTAAAATAACCTATTGTTATTATGTAAACAGTAGTATAAAGATATAAATGAAATCTAAGAAATATATTTACAAAAATCTTAGAATTATGATTCCAAAACAAAGCATCAGAATTCAAAACACAAGAAAAACAGAAATAATTGAGTATATAAGCAATATTCTGTCAAACCCTCCTCTACAACAGAAGTCATTGGCAATAGAGAGCAAAGCGAAGCGATACTATCGGCTTCGAACAAACAAAACCACACGGCGTCCCCAACTTTGCTTGTTTAGTTTTTATTTATATCGGTATAATGGTCATTTTCGTATATCTCTAATATTTTTGTTCTTTTTTCTTAAATATTACCCGTTCTCCGTATATTTATCTGCGTTAGTATTCACTAATTCGCTCCAAAGGCTTTTGTTGAATAATGTTAAATACCTTATAAACTTCAATAAATATTCTATTTAATACACAAGTAATTACTTTTGCAAATTTATCTGATAGATAAAGCTAACAATTTTTTTCAAAGTTATCTGTGAAAAAAATTATAATAATAATAATATGATAATAATAATAATTTTTATTTGACCAATATAAATATTACAGTGTAGGACATTTCAGTTTAACATAGATCTTAGACAATAATTAGACTAAGTTACACTAACGTAAATCTATAGTACCTAGTGTTATTTAAGATTTTCTACACATAAAGATATTGCGATTGTGTTAAAAACTTTAGTCGCTGCCTGCCTGAACTAGGGTAAACCTGTGTTTCAGGCGAATTTATTTATTTTCGGACATCTGATACACAACGTCATCGAGTTTCAAGTAAACAGAGCTTATACTATGAAAGCTAGATTGACTGATAGAATACACTTGTACTTTTTTATGTAAATACATACATATTATGCATAGAAAACACCCAAACTCCGAAACAAATATTTGGAGATCATACGAAAATTTGAAGCGACCTGATAATCGAACCCGAGACCTCAGCACAGGAGTCGCATACGCTATCACTATGTAACCGAGACAGTCGTACATATATATGCATCTACTTACGCTTAAATCCCCGATGGGATAAGCAGAGGCGCATGAAGTGCAAACATTATGCGAACTCCTTTTCTATAAAAAAGCAACACCCACGTTAGGAAATATATCCTGTGCTGGGCGACCTTACAAACATACATGAAACGGACACAAATAACATCCAGACTCAGAACAACAACTTGTAGATCACACTAAGTATTGTCTGTCGCATACGCTACCGCTGCATCATCGAGGCAGTCTTCTACGTCATTCAAAAGGGGAAATTATCCCAGTGTTTTTATGGAAGAGGAGCAAATGAGCAGACTGTCACCTGAATAAAAGTGACTACCGCTAGCTCATGACCACGCCTCCGGAGGCAGAAGCGCATAGCCAGCCTTTGTAGAAGGAATACGCTCTTTTCTTTAAGGTGAGATTTTTTGCAAAATTTTTCATTAATGCTAGTCTCCTATTGGTAATAGCGTGGTGTTACATACCCTGTAGTCTTCCTCGATAAATGGGCATTCCAACACTAAAATATTTATGCAATTCGAACCAGTAGTTTCACGGATTAGTTGACTCTTCAATTATATGATATTAATATATGTAAACTAGCTGACCCCGCAAACGTTGTTTTGCCATTTACATTATTTCAAAAAAAATTGTAAAAAAATAATAATTGGGGTATGAATAATAGATGTTGGTCGATTCTCAGACCTACCCGATATGCACACAAAATTTCACCGAAAATCGGTATAGCCGTTTCGGAGGAGTTTAACTTCTAACACCGTGACACGAGAATTTTATATATTAGATGTTTAATACATTTACAAAGAACGCTTAGATGTATGTTAGAAGTTCGGATCATTACTTTTCAAGAAAATTCATCTATAACGGGTGACAGAAAGCAATATGTATGATAACTTTGATAAATTACAAAAACCCGTGTGTGGTTTGTGGGTAAGAATAAGCACACCCTGTTTATTCCCATGAGAGCAAAAGAGGATATGCCGGGGCGGTTACGGGCAGTATACTTATCAAGTTACTGCAATCATCAATCTACCTGCCAATATTTCTGCCAAGGAGTTTTGACTATCATTTCTCTGTACATTTTATCTTAATAGCTTAAGTTAATGTTATTATTTTTAAGCGAAACTTCTAGTCAGTTGAATATTCAGAACTCCAAAATGTATTAAGAATAATAATGTAATATCTTAAGTTACAAACTACTAGCTTGGCTGAGAAAAAAAAGCCTATGTTACTTTCTGATAACGTAGGTTTACATTAGTGAAAGAATTTTTCAATTTAATTTAGGTGTGAAAGCGTAACAAACAAACAAATTCACTATCACATTTATATCATACTAGCTGTTGCCTGCGGTTCCACCCACGTGTATGTAGGTTATCGCGGTAGCCAATATTACTCGCTGATAATGTAGCTTTCTTTTGATAAAATAATTTTTCAAATCAACTCACTGCTGTAGGCGTAAAAGCGTAACAAACAAAATCACCTTCACACTTATAATATAAGTATGGTTTGACATTTTCCAAATTACATTTACGAGTTAAAATAAAATAGAAGGAACTAAACTCATTCTTTACAAAACTGGGCTGAGTCTAATTGTTACAAAATGGGTACAATTCAACAACAACGACAGGTAAACAAAAAGGTATTCTACATTACAAGTAAGTCTATCCAATGGTTACCTGGAAAATTTTGCTTTTAACAACAAGGCCGCCATTTGTAAATTACCTATTGATAAAATTATGTACTTGTATACTATTTTTCACTGTCGTATTGTATGTATTGTATGTATGTAGCTATCTCTATCTCTCTATATACCTACCCCTATAACTGCATAAATGACTGCACGGATGGCGTAGTGGTTTAAGCGGTCGCCACGCCGCTTCCTACTGCGCCGAGTGTTGTGGGTTCAAACCCCACATGGGACGACACTTTGTGTGATCCACAAATTGTTGTTCTAAGTCTGGGTGTTCTTTGTATCCGTTTCATGTATGTTTGTAAAGTCCCCCGCGACACAGGAATGTATTCCTAATGCGGGCGTTGTTTTTTAAAAAAAAGAAAAAATAAAATAAATAAATAAATAAATGTTGGCTTAAAAGATTCAAAGAGAACACCATGTGGATTACTCTATTCATAAATATATAATTAAATTCGCTAGTATACCTTCATTACTTATCGCAGATTAGCCGTCCCCACTACTACTTGGCTTCGTATCTATAGACAAATTTTTGAAACGAAAGAGTAAAAAGTTATTACTTTTTTCAAATCAAAGTAGCAATAAATGAAATTAATTTCTGAAAGTAAATCTTTTCAAATATTTTTATAATTCGAACTTTTCAGATAGAAGGAGCCAACATTTCCTAAGACTCACTCAGGGAAGAAACGGCGACATAAACCACAGCGGTGTCTTTTTTTTAAGTGCGTAAACAAAGTTAGTAACAGTAACTTTAATAACTCCTTATAATATTGACTATCTGCTAGTAAATTAACCGACACAGACAGGCTATAAAAAACTCAAATATGTTTCGAGGAGTAATTTTAGATCATAAAAATTGACACTTCAATGTAATCTATTTGTAAATAAATATGCCAAGGAGGAGCCGCTACAAAAGATTCAAACGATGTTAACTTTAGACATTTTAAGAGCTTATAATGTCGTGTATTACAGTTTTTCCAACAAAACTTCATCAAAATTACTTGTTTGCCATATCGTAAAAAAATATTTTTATAGCAAGCCATTAGCAGTGAACTTTTTCGACACACCGTCACCGCAGAATTCTTGGAAATCGATTTACTGCGGCAGTGTTGTGAGATTGAAGACTGATTAGAGCTACGAGCGACGAGGCGCCTCTATGTTCGTGGACGAGTCAATTTGTTGTAGGGTGAGATTCCACTTATTGCTTTGGTTGTGCGGTTTAAAGCTGCTTGACTCCTTTTGAAACTTTATTTTACTATTTTATAGGTAATATTTGTACTTTTTAATAATTGCACAGTTGTTTTGATTACTGAATTTTAGGTAGAGGCTATTTAGGGAACATTTTAAATAGGGAGAGTCATGGGCGGTTCGACCGTAGTGATACCACGGGCTTACCGGTAACCTTAATCAATTCCTTCATTGCGTTTCATCGAGTGAATGACGTTACCTTTTTTTTTTATATATAACTGTCAACCTCTTGCATGACAAGAGTCTTTGGTATGCTCTGTTTCTTTTAATATGCCTTTTTTATTTATTTGTTCTTATTTGTAACAATTTTGCAGATTTTTGTTGCGAATTCTAAAAATTGCGGCCTTGTGTCCTTTGTCTCCAGTAGATGGTGTGCCTCTTTCCTCTCGATTTTCACTCCAAGGCGTTGCTCAGCTTCGTGTCGTTGAGCCTCGAATACGGGGCAGTCGAATATAATGTGCAGGACGTCTTCGTCCTGTGCTGGGTCCCAGATACATGACGGGCTCTCCCGACACCTGAAGCGATGCAGGTATTGGGAGAACCCCCCTTGTCCCGTTAGTATCTGCGTAGCAACGCCTTGGGGCCGGATCTTCCGCACCAGGCAGTAGGCATCTCTCGCGTCTGGGAAGAACACTCTCGTGACGGAGGCCGTGTGGCCAGACTGGTATCTCCGGTTCCATTCGTCGAGCGAATCGCTGCGTATCTGTCGCTTGACGAATGAAACCGGGCACAGGTCGTAGTTCGGCTTCCTCCGACTCGAGAGTGCCGCCTCCTTAGCCAACTGGTTGGCGCGCTCGTTACCGTCGATGCCGGCGTGGGCCTTGATCCATAACAAAGTTACATCTTTGCCCTGAGTCAAGGCCTCGCTGAGTTTTCGGCGCGCCTGAATTGCGAGAGGATGCAGGGTTCCGGGGTTCGTCACCGTCTCCAGCGCCGCCCTCGAGTCGCTGTAGATGCCGCAGCTCCCCGCACTGCAACTGAGGATTTCGCTAGAAGCTCTGTGTACGGCCAATAGCTCAGCCTGGTAGACTGTGCAGTACGCTGGCAAGCCCAGTTTTCAGCTCCGCACTTCGGCCCGGCTGTCCCATATGGACAGCGCGGCACCGATCTTGCCCTGGAGCTTGCTACCGTCTGTAAATGACGTTACCTTAGGGATAAGGGGAGCAATTCTCTCTCTGGTCTGGCTAAAGCTCTCTGTACTTCACAGTGTAGTCACCTGTTTATCAGGCGGCTTGAGTCTGTAGGGGCTCCCGGTGGTTTTCTTGTTAGGGTATCCCGACACACTTTTAATGAATTGCTCTGTGGTTTAGTCGGTTTAAGTCCGATATACCACTTCACCCTTGTCTCCGGTGAGGTTTTTCACACAATAAAAGGTTTTACTTACCTGTTACGTTTAGTTTCGGGCCCAACGCGGCGACGGTAGCCCTTTTTCAAAGAATGTCACGTTCTGCCGAGACAGAAAGGATTCGTTATTACACATAAAAATTGGGTTTCTTTAGTGGACTTCTTATGTCAGAGACAAGGATGATGTCTTGAAGTTATTGCTGAATCTACTAAAAAAATAATGTTGAAATCATACTTATTTATGTATCTTTGACACTAATTACTATTTGTGCCAAAACTATACATGTAAATAAAATATATATGTTAAGTCAGCTTCAAGATGCCTGCATGCAAGTAACAGAGCTTTACTAATAATATTCCCCATACCATGCGTGTCATGCGCATGCGTCGTAGTTGCAACTAATTTATGACCAACTATCTTTAGTCACGGTTTGCATTTTACATTTGGCACGTGCCGCATCTGTGACGTCTTTTTAATTAAAGCCACTTGCTCTTTCCTGCTTAATTTACTTTTCTCCTCAATGTTTTCATAAGCACGTCAAATAATTTTACGCATTAAAATTGTTGACGTGTTCATTATAATCTTCTAGTCGTAAGCACGTCGACACGTCAGGCCTTTCATAAAAAAAATAGCTTATTAACATATTTTAAGGCCAATTTTACTTAATTTGCTGTTGAATTTGATTATAATAAGTTCAAGGTTTAAGAATAATACTATTATTATTATAGCCTCTTTATTTCCATAATGAATAAATTACAAAACAAATATAAATATATCAGGATTTAAAGTACATATTAAGTGCATGCATGAATTAATAAAATATTAGAAATGATATAATGAGTATTAAATAACAGTAGTATAATAAATAGCGTCATTTTAAATAAGTTTCTAAATAGATAAATTCAGTTTTCATTATTTTAAATAAATTTTCTAATTATTAAATTACTTCAATTTTAAGATCAATTTATATTATTCAATCCTCCAGGGACCCCTCAACGACTAAAGGCCTCCTCCATTAAGAATAATATACGGTACTTTATTGGTTATAGTGATATGTCATTGTAACTAGTAAAGTACCATATTTGAAATGCAAATAATAACTTTTATGTATGTATAATATATTTTACGAATAAGCGCTACCTTAGTCTGATAATATTCAAAAGGTACCATTTATATTCGTTCCTGACAATTAAAAACGTATGGCTTAAAAGTCAAATATCATTAATAGATTATTTAGACCATGTATGTGATGGACTAAATATTTCCTACTAATCACATTCTGCAACTGCGAGTGTCTATTAAGAGAAGACCTATTTCTTAGCGTTCCATGGATTCATCCTGTGATTGCCGGGTCCATCGCATGATAGATGGAGGCAACACATGCGACTTCGACAGCGCCTATCACTGCGAAAAATACAGTGTATTTGTCGCACCAACCATGTTTCACTAACCATAAGGTGAAACAATTATTTTGCGGCTGTCACATGGACGTAAGGTCGAAAATATATTTACTGTTCATTACTTTTCTGTTAAACAATAGTTCTCATAGTAACTTTTTACATGAAAATATTTTTGGTGAAATTATAATAACTCGACGCCTGATCCCAAACTAGACAAAGCCTGTGCAATAGTAATGGGACTACTAATAAACAGACTTACATAATTCAAAATACATACATACAATTATTTTTCATGAGTGGAGATCGAACCCTCTAACCAGAAAAGCAACAGTCAACTCCATTCAAAACAATTGCAGCTCTCACGGCAACCGTATGAAGTGTGTTTTTCGCGTAATCGCATAATCGCGTGCATCATTGGCTCATGTACTCTATTAATTTTCGTGACATAAGACATACAAATCGCTATATTAATCTAAACTAAGCCAAGCCCAAACTATTGGTATCTAGAAATTTTTGCAATAGTTGTCTATTGCAAAATGCAAATAGACATGACCACGCTAATAAATAATTATTGCACTACCCTTTTTTTTTATCCTGTGCTGAAATCCCCTCGGATATCACTCACCTGAGGGGTGATTACTAAAAACCGCACGCCGTCTCGGGTACCAGTAGCCGGGGAACATGGTGTGCGCTTATGGAGGACGGAGGTCGTTCTGCGACCTCCGGCGCCCGAGTCGTCGGCGGTACCTGGTCCGTTCCAGGGCCTGGTGGGCCGGGAGAGTTCTAAACCTCTCCCGGTCACACTCGCAGAAGGATACAAATATTTTTTTTTGCACTACCCTGTGACTGCAGACGTGGCAGAAGTATACTAATACTACTATCAAGGTGTCAGAAGTCATTTTTAACGTATTTCTCTATTAATAATATAATTATTCTGTGTCTAAGTAATCAATTGAAACGTTTATAAATTGACGTGTAAGCTATAGGAAACTTGACACACCGAGAATGATTTATCGTAACATGTGGGTACGACAGTTGAATTTAATATATGACTAACTATCGTACGTCACGGTTTTGTCGGGAGATTTGTCCTCACACTTTTGTCACGTGTCGCCTGCGAAGCCGCCATTTTTGAGGGTTTAACCATTGTTTGTGGTACGCGGTAAGTGCCGCGCTTTGGATAATTTATGGCTTCTTTTATTGTGGGGTGATAATAACGTTTTTGTACATTTTCTATAGGGTAACCGAAACTGCGATGATTGTGATTTTTTACCCGACCGTATGAAAGTAATATTTTGGCGTGTGTGTATGTCTAATTGTTTGGCACGCTGTACAGCCTTAATCCTTTAACGTTTTTTTAAACATATAAATATAGCTCCTATTACTACTAGGTACTGAACAAAATTTTAACCCAATAGACAAAGTGAAGCTTTAGGTGTATATTTTGTTGAAATTACTGTTAATTGGTTGAAATATGAGAATAATTGTTGAAAATGTCGAAGAAAATCAAGTCTTTCAGCAAAAATAAATTAAATTCTTGCAGATCTCATACAGATGACGGGACTTATGCAATACTAACCGTGTGTGAACATAATATAATATTATCAAAACAGGAACCATTATTGTATTAGTATGTATTATTTATAATCTTATTATTGTATGAAGAACAGTAGGCAGTCCTTCCGAGACTAGCTATAACAAGGGGCTTATAAGATCATCAACTACTAAACCCTCTACATTACTTGCAGATGTTTAGCGAAGTCTACTTATTCAAGCAGGGTTCTCTTCAAAGTGGTCTTAATGTTTACGATCTCTGGGCTAGAAATATTGACAAGTATCTAAAATTAGAAAATGTATTTTTTAAATAAGTTAAAATTAATTAAAAGTATAAGAACTTTAAGTTACACAGCTAAGTATTAAGTATAAAAAATTGTAGTAATAACACTTTTTTTCCATAAATCAAATTTATTGAATATACAGTATTGTAGTTTTGTATGTATAACACAATAATAATAATATTTAGGACATCTGACACACAACGTCATCTAATTTAATTATTCTCTTTATTACATTGTATATACATATTTATTACATTTTTAAACATATTAGAAAAAAAAATGAAAATATAAAAAATAGTAGGCCACCGACATCGGGTACAGGGACAAAGACACCGACTCACAGAAAACCGATGTTAAACATTATTTTCATTGCTTTTCACTGAGTGAATGAGGTCACTACAGCCCAGATCCGGGGGGGGGGGGGGGGGGGGGGGAAGAACTCAGAGGGTGGCCACGCACTGACTTTGACTTTTTTTTAAATAGTACCACATTCACTACTAAACTAATTTTATAAGGTTTAGTTTAGAGATTGATTAACAGAATTAGCACCATTGCCAGGGCTACATACTCGTATCTGTACCTCGAACTGGCTATTACTGGACAAAAATAGATTATAGAGATTAGCAAAAATATCCGAACCTTTAATTTATCTAATAACTAGCTTTTGCCCTTATTGGGCTTTCGCGGTAAAAAGTCCATTTGTGAAAGAATTTTTAAAATTGATTTAGTGGTTTAGGCGTAAAAGCAAACAAACAAACTAACTCACTTTAACATTTATAAAATAAGTATGGAAATATGGATTTTCTACAAAATAGGAGAACCTGAGAATCTAATGACTGTGAAAAATTTAATTTATAAATCGATCATTTTAATGAGAAGCAATCATGTGAACTGAATCTGAAGCTTCAACATTATCCTTTGTAAAAAAGCACAAAGCGCTTTCTGAGTAAATACGCTTTTACCGAATGCGTTGTTTTGCCGTTCGGTCTTATGTTAATCCAGCTCGAGCCAGTTAAAGCTGCTGCAAATTTACATCGTTAGAAATGCATTGTTGTTTGCGTAATGCATGTCTAGTTCAATCGTCACTTAAAATGTTCTAAGATTATTACAAATTTTAACACAATTCGTTAAATGATTATGTATAATTTAAATAAGTAAATTAATGCAATGACTATATTCATACATTAAGTAACTATCTAAATAGTTTTATGTGAAGGGGAATAGGAAAAATTAAAAAAATATCTGTAAGTTTTCATGTTTCATGTTTACATTTTGAATTTAATTTCAAACCTTGAAGAATTACTTAACTAAGTATGCGTAAACCGCTGAGCCTGTGTGCCTATGACCACGGTCATTTCAACCTAGTTGAAGCGTCAGGTAATTCAAAAATATGTTAAGTTTTAAAATATTAGTTCAAAACTTGTTTTCTAAAGTATAGCGGTTTAATTTACAAAGATTCTAAACATTGAATAATCCAATGAATTCAATAGCGTTGTTCGAAAATGTTTTAACGTCGTATTATGAACGTAGAACAAAAGCGTTTACCAACAGTTGGGTGGACAAAATAACAGTTGTCACATCGTGCACATTCGTGCGTGCCCGCGAATGTTCGGATTATTATTGTCACTATTGTTCTAGAAGCTTTGCATAATGCGCTCTGTTCACGTTGTCACATTTTGTGTATTTTCGACGAGATCAAAATGAAGTGGGTCAGAAGTAATACAAAATTTACTGACTCTTTTTTTAATTCCTTGGACTATAAACTCATAGTAATATACCAAAACTATTATAACTAAAGTTTATAATTAGTCATGTCAATATTTATTAGTATCGGGTTTAAAGATTACTCCTAGAGACTCGTAGCTAAGTAGTAACCGAATAGGTTAGCAAATTACAAAGTTAAGCAATTTAAAACTTGAAATAAACTCTATACCAACCCGTTTGGCCAGCGTGGTATAGTATGCCAAACCCTCCTTTCCAAGGAGAGGCCTATATCCAGCAGTGAACTGCTAGAGGCTGTTGATGATGATGATGATGAAGCAATTTAGCTCTAAAGTCCGATAACAGTTTTTCTATAGAACTTCGATATCGCTTAGCTGTACGAACGTAAAACGACGACCTCCACCAACCACTTGGGTTGTAGAAGTCTGATGGCCGTCGCTCTAAATAAAAATTGAATTTCAGTAGTTACACTAAAACCTAGCTTAGGAGAAGGTTTGGAGGATGCATTTTTAAGCTTACCCCTGGTTAATCTACCAATAAGAAGTTACATGACAGCTTCAACTAGGGGCTGCCTTTTGTTATTGGCACGTGTACATAATACCCGTGCAAATCCCGGGACGATGCAGAGCCCTGTTTTTAAGCTGTCTGAATATATTGTGCAATAACGTTGATATTATAAGACCTTACAAGTGTCCATAAAATCTTGTAACATTAACCGCTTTTATTTTTTATGTGTTGACAGCCCTAGCTTTCCTCCCGTGTAGGCTAGTGACCCTACTTAATATCAAAATCACGACTGTAGGGTTGTAACAAAATGGTTTAAAGATATTTTAATTCAATGTCTATTAACAAATTAAAAATTCATAGATGAATATCAGTATTCTATATCTTCTATTAGTATTCTAGTCAGCATGTTCAATAACTCACATTTTGCAATCACAACTTCCCACTGTAACTGTATTGTAAACTGTACAATATGGTATACGTGTGGTGCCAGACTCCTACAGGTTGCTCGTAATGTCACGTACGCTACAAGAACATCCCGTTGGAAATATACCGAACTGAAATATTGCAATCACACGTCCAAACTAGTGAGATCTATATTTTCTTTCTTTTCTTGAACTCCGTAAAACTCCGGTTGTAATATTTAATATGTAAACTGTAATCATTCAAAATTAAAAACAGATCAAATAAAGTCGGTGTAGTTTCCTTCACTTATTTTACAGGTTTCCATAGTGTAGTATTTCACCAAAATACTCGAAGATAAGCTAGACCTATATAGAAAATAATTTCTTTGTTTAAACAGTTATCTCTACTAGTAAGTTAAAATGTCATCCAGTTAGGATCTGATGATAGGATCTAAGAGAAATTTATATTAAATGAAGCTAGGGTTTTTATATGGTTGCTAAGCTTTTATTTAACCTAATCACAACCCATAATAATTTGGTGAGTTGGTGAACTAAGAGAACTAGATCGCGTTAATTCCCGTATAAGTACACACACAACTATCATACACAAACAATACATAACTGTATACAATAGTTTAAACTTCCTCGGCGGTGCAGTAGTAGCTTATGCGACTGCTGTGCTGAGGTTTCGGGTTCGATTCCCGGGTCGGACCTAATGTTTGTATGATCAGCAAATTTTTGTACTAGAGGCAATAAATGGGTGTTTTCTATATATAATATATGTGTATTTACAGAAAAAAATAAAATAAATAAAGTTTATAAGTATTCTATCAGTCAATCTAGCTTTCATAGCACAAGCTTTGCTTAGTTTGAAATTAGACGGCGTTGTGTGTTAGATGTACAAAAAAAAACGGTTTCAAGGTAACTATATCTCATAAAAACCCGTTCCTAATAATAACATAAAAAAACAGTCTAAGATCAATCTATCACACGTTTATTGGATGTGTAGCTAGAGTAATAATTTCCAATATAGTACGTATTGACACTGGACCCGTTTTGAGAGAGGCGTGACTGCCTCCTTGTTACAATATTGTATTTACTGAACCTTAATATATTAACTAATGCATATGCTCGATACAATCAATATTGATATTCATTTCTAGACACAAACAGATCACTGACTTATTTAGTATTCTTCTCAAATACTGTTAAAAAATGATGTTTTCTGCAACAAATACACGAATGCAAATAATTATTGCTTGATGAGAGTGGAGGGTTATAAACCTCTTTAACTTATCTATTTATTTTAAGAATAACTGAATATTAAATACTTAAATTTAATACCAATACTCCGATAATTTTACAAACAATAAATTAACTAGTTTTCAATTCAAACAAATCCTAAATATTGTGGTATATGAAAATATTGTGGAAACTGTACACTTGAGTGCTTAATCCATACTTATATTAAATTTTAAAGTGACTTGTTTGTTTATTCCAAAATGGAAAGCTACATTCAGTGACATTGGAGTCGAGGGCAAAAGCTAGTAAAAATAATTTGAAGCATTATAATAATTAGCAATTACTTACGTGGTGAGGAGTGAAGGGTGAACTGCGCAGCACAGCTTGTTTTTAGAGGTGGTTATAATAATAATCTTCTCAGTTTAAAGAGTTGTTTTTTTTTTCATGCTATAGAAGCAAATGAGCAAAAGGGTCATCTAATGGTAAATGACTACCGCCACCCTTCGAAGACACTAGTGACCGCGTGACCGCCCTTTGTGTGTTCATTATCATCACCAACAGCCTTTAATAGTCCGCTGCTGGACATAGATCTCACCTAAGAAAGGAGGTTTTGGCCTACTATACCACGCTGACCAGACGGGTTGGTATAGGGTTTGTTTCAACCGGTGCACCGGTGTGGGCGGCGGCTCTGACCGCCCAGAATAGGGCACGCCTCTGGCGCCCTCAGAGGGTAATGGCGGTCAGAGCCATACGCGGTTACCGCACCGTTTCGACGGAGGTGGCATGCGCGTTGGCCGGAACTCCCCCGTGGGATTTGGAGGCGGAAGTGCTCGCCGAAGTTTATCGGCGAGTGGCTGACTCCCAGGCGGAGAGCGGATTTCGCGTTCGCCCGAGGATGTGCGCGAGTGGCGCGAAGCCGCTCGCCGAGCCACGATGGCTCGTTGGTCGTTCCGGCTGGAGACTCCACGCGCTGGCTTCGCCGCCGTGGAGGCTCTCCAGCCGGTCATCACCGAGTGGGCAGGGCGGCAGCACGGGACTCTTTCCTTCCGGCTGACGCAGGTGCTTTCCGGGCACGGTTGCTTCGGAAAGTACCTGCACTCGGTCGCTAGGAGGGAACTGAGTCCCGCCTGCCACCACTGCGACTGCAGTGAGGACTCGGCCCAGCACACGCTGGCGGTCTGCCCCGCATGGGCGGCGCAGCGCCGGGCCCTCACTGCAGTCATCGGAGTGGATCTCTCGCTACCGGCCGTAGTACGCTCCATGGCCGGTAGCGACAGTTGTTTTACCGCGGTCGCAACCTTCTGCGAGGAAGTAATCTCGCGGAAGGAGGCGGCGGAGAAGGCCCGGGAGGACGACCTCCACTCGGACCCGATCGCGCCTATCACCGCCTCATGCCGCCCTGAGTGTGGCCGCGGGTGGACGGGGTGGGTTTCCCCTCCACCCGCATTAGTTTGGCCAGCCGCGAGGGGGCGGCGTCCGCGTGTGCCGGACGTCGCCTAAAGAGAGGAAAAAAAAAAAAATTGAGACGGAGCCCGCACCAGGAGCAGGCTGGCGCTAGGAGGGGTCCGGATGTCTTAATAACAGCTGTTCCCGGATCGCTCCTGTTACAGGCGCAGAGTGGCACACCGTGTGGTTTTAGTCGGTCCGAGTCCGACACACCACCCCGCCGCAAACCCCGGAGGGGTGACGGTCCGAGGGGATTTCCACACGTTAAAAAAAAAAAAAAAAGGGTTTGTTTCAAGTTTTCCGTCTTTTCGAGTTTTCTTCGTTTTGTTATGCGTCTTAGACACAGATTATCCCCTAATCTATGGGTAATCTGTGGTCTTAGGTGACCTCACTCACTAGATGAAAAGCAACGAAAGAGTTACTTAACACTGGGTTTCTATGCGGCCGTGGTATAATTTCCATCGTTTCGGCTCATTTGTTCCAAAGCATGACTCTCTGGCGGTAGTGTAATATTTTTTTTGAAGTCACTGAAGTTTATACTCTTACGACACCGGGATGAATAGGGGTGGTGACACTCCGTATTCTTAATCCGTCACCACACGGGTATCGTAAGAGCTGACTAAGGGAGCAACATCGCTGCAAAGAGAAGGAAAACTTGAAACAAATTCTGTACCAAAATGTCTGGCCAGGGTAGTATATAGTAGGCCAACAATTCCTTTTTAATGAGAGACCATACTGGACAGAGCTAACAACTATTAAAGGTTGTCGATAATGACTATGATGAAAGTTTATGGTACGCATGTTTTATATATTTAAGAGTATACTAGTTAATCCACTGGAAACAACGCAGTCACCAGGCCTAAAGGTTTATTATGTAAATTTAATCAAGTATTTAAATTTAACTTAAATATTAACAAATTAAATAAAATTCCTATAATTGAATCAGTGCTGGAGTTATTTAATTATCGCTTGTACATTGAACAAATACATTCATTAGTGTTGTATTTAAGTTACTCTGAAAGCTGACAAGCTCGTTTCGGGAACACGAAATTACTTTGGCAACTGTTTATTCGGAAAGAACGGGAAATGAACAGGTGAAAAAGCCATAGAAGGGAAAACGAAGGATATAAACTTGTTACACGTAGTTACTAAAGATAGATGGATTTATCAGCAAGTGTGTTTTGGAAAATTGATCTGGATTAGTTCAGTGCAGTACTTGACATGTATGTGAAAAGTTGACTCGCTTTTTGACAGAGACAGAATTCAGGATTATCATCAGAGCCTGAGTGTATTGGTCTAGACTTCTAGAGAGTTATCTGGCTTCCCTGAAACTATTAGTCACTTCCAGTGGAGCTGCCTATGACGCCTAAGGTCTGCCGTGATTCTTGGGGTCTTTCTTCCTAGGGTATGCTCGAGCCGAGTATTTAGGTATAGCAACGGCAATAGATTCACGTGACGGAACACCAATGGTTTCATTCGGTTCGATTCCGAATTCAAACCATTCGATTCCATACCACTTCACTGTGAGGCCCGAGTGAGGTTGATTATTTTGATTCTGGTTACTGTATGACCCAAAGATTTATTGTTGCCCGTGAAAATAGGTAACTTTCGAGAATAATTCTGTCCAAATTGAAATGAAGAAAGCAATGTGTTTGGTATCGAAAGTTTCGGAGAGGATTACAGTGAAATAATAAAATAGTATTACTTTCAAAGTTGTTGTAGATTATTTAAAACCTCACGCTGGGGACCTTTAAGAAAGTATTAGTTCACCTATTCAATGAACTTCTAGACTTGTTGGGGTGAGAACACAATTAAACTCAAGTTAATGGACAAGGTATTTATTGTGGTACTACAATTTTGACAGTCTTATGCTGCTTAAAATCAAATAATTACATTTATCTATAAAAGTCACCGTAACGAAACCATAGCGCGATGCACAAAGGTACTACCAACGCCATCTATAAACCTTCAAATAAACTTTTACACATTTTATTAAATTAAAATGTTTACATTATTGGACACCTGTAAAATCTTATTCTAAGTTAAATAACAAAATAACTTTGAAACAAGACTAAAAGTTTTCTCTAAGTGGACTTACCTCATGCTTTCTCTGAATCGTCCAATCGCTTGACTAATATAAAATGCTTTAGACATTAAGTCCGTCGATGTATAAACATATGCATGAAGTAAATAAATAAATAAATGCATTGTGAGTACCCAAACATAAAAATGAAATCCATGAACAGTTGTAGCCAATTTCCTGCGAAATTACCTTCCATCCATTTACATAACTTAGGGCTGATTTAAAATTAAAATAAGCCACGTCCACACCCTCTGCTCCTTGCAACAATGCGAGGCTTGTTCCTACATCTATTAATCTATTAATGTGCATTCCCCCTTAAATTCGTATGCCCTCAGTATAAAATGCACAAGTAGTGTTTTGAACCTTTTCCGTCTACAAATTAAGCTCATAATACCATGAAAGTGTCTAAAGAAAGTGTTGGAATAAATAGGTAAATGTTAATAATTTATCGAGGATTAATTTTATAGCTTGTCATGTTAGGATCATAAACCCCATAGTGTAACCGTGTCGAACACTTAAAATTTTAGTAGCGTGTGTGTTTTTCCTAAAACCGTTTATAAATTACAAATCATATTTTAATAATTTTACTTTCTCAGTACTTAATCCCTAGATTGGTTCAAAATATTATACGTATAGCGTATTGACGCTAACGTTATTTTGAACTCGATTTTAATAATAATACAACGTTGGATAAAAAATAGTAATAGATCATTAGTAAGCTAAATAAAACGTAGATTTATGAAACTAATTAGAAATAGCCGCAAACTAACTTAAAAAGAACGATACAGTTCACTTACATAATGAGAAAATGTAATAACACACAAAATAAATTAGTTAAGTATCTCTGTGATCACAATACACTACACAGTAATATAAAACTAAAGAAATGAAGACAATTTTATTGGCGTCAGTACCTTTTGCTAATGTAATCTTCTAAACTCTTTTTAAATTTAACCAAGCTATCACTTTCAGTAATATCATCAGGTATTCATTATAAAGTTTTACACCTTAATATAATGTATTTTTCTTACCATAGTCGGTTCTAGGTTTTGTTACTTTTGTACTCTTGTTGTTAGTTTTTTTCGTTCCCTTACGTTGTATGTGGGTATACGTTTTTTTTTGAAGCCTAATTGTGAATGAGTACCTTGTGTTATAATTTTATGTATTAGTATACAAGTTTTAAGTATGTATAGTTGTCTAATTGTTAGGATTTGGGTATCTTTGTAGATTTTAAATGTTGGTGTTAGGTAGTAATAAAGTGTTTTTATTGCTTTATTTTGCAAGACTTGAATTTCTTGGATATTCGATTTCGAAGCAGTGCCCCATATCTCAACTAGTTATTTTATATGAGGTCTAACTAGAGCGTTATAGATCATTACTCGAGCCTAAAGTTTAAGTTATTTTACTAACCCGGATAGATAGCTCTTTTATGATTTTAGCACTGAAAGTGACACTCACGTTACTACCTCTAAAGTTTACTATAAATGTTAAATTGATATAAATTTGCTGATAGCGTTTCTGGTTAACTGCGCTTAGATTGTTGTGTCACTTAATACACACGGATTATTAAAAAGATTAATAGATCAGCTTAAGTTGAAATGTGAACAGCACGTCCATACAACATAATTTATATGTCCAAACATAAACCAAATAATTATTTACAAAGATTATGAGTTAAGCCAACACAAATATACAACAATCCCGAATCAAGCTAAATGTGTTACACCAACTAAGCATAACAATATCAATATGTAACAGTCTATACCTAACAGTAATAACACAATGTAGTTCATAATTCAGTAATATAAATGTTAGTCATCATAAATTCAGCTCTAAGTACATGTACTGACAATAATCTTTATAGTCATCCGGAGCCGATTGTGATTTGCGGGTCTATTTATAACATCCATGTTATTGTCACGTTGCTTATTGTCAACCTCGCTTTAGTGAATCGGGTCTGGGAACTAACAGAATGGTGTTAAAATGGGGCGACCACAATGCTATTGTCGAAGCGGATTGTGAATTGTATTAGTAAAAGTTATATAACAGAGTGTTTGTGTCTAAACAAACAGTAGATTTTCTCACTCAGTTTGGTTCCTTAAGAAGCTTTGAGGTTAAATTTACATTGTGCTACAAATTGTGTCTTTTTTGTAGGTACTAAAAGCTTTTGTCTGAGCTCTGTTAGGTATTAAGGGATAGTATTGAATGGCTATGTTATATCAATCCTAAAGGTAAGTTTAGATCTTATATTTATTCCCTAGATAAGATTGAACTAAAATGTATGTATAGAAAGTGTTAGTGTGTTCGCAGGTAACATTTTTGCAAAGAATTATGTGCGTTGATCTCCGAAGGTACAGTGAACTAATTTATTTGAAAATAAGATTTTTGTAGTCTCTGGAAAGGCATTTCTATTCGTAGTTACTCATAATAGACATTACTCTGAGGGACAAATACTTCCTAATAAAACTACAACTATACTAGTCTAGTACAATAAGGCTTGTGATCAGCATGGTCTTTTTTACATCAACGTTTGACTCTTGTTTATTATACGGGCTATCTTACACTCTGTAACGTTTTTTAGTGTTCTGTGCCTAGTGTTATTTATATATTAAGTGTATTAAAAATATATGTGTGTTTATTAAGAAGCCTGGTTCCATTGTGCAGCCTCTGCTTAGATTGGCATTTGACGGCCGTGTTTAAGAAATGTGAGATTATTATTATTATCACTGTCATGTAGAAAAACCCATCCATTTCTGTTCGTTTTGTTTCTTTGTTACCACTACGATACCTATTTTTAAATATTTTAGGCGTAGTTGGTTTTATATTCTTTATTGTAATTTCTCAAAGTTCTATCCCTTGTATTATTAAATAAAACACTTTTTTTCCCTCTCTCTAAATATGATGATGAAATATTATGACAGAACTTAAAATGCCTGAATAAGTAATTAAAATAAAAGTTTTTTAATTATCAGTTTCAAAAGTTGAGTGCAAATTAATACTGATTTTTTTGGTTATACACTGCTAAGTGCTTTCAATTAATATCGCCAAGTGTTTATCTCTAATAATTGCTGTTATTTTTTCAGAAATACAGTTTTAAACATGTCTGAATTTAAAAAAGTAGACCTAATTGTCTGAACAGGTTAAATGAGCTGTTAGACTTACATTATTTAACTAAATTGCTGTCACCCCTTAAGAACGATGGAATATTACCACAGTACTAGATTATCATAACAGAATAATATTCCAGCTGAGTGAAATTACGCATAACTTATTTGACAGCTTTGTAAAATGTGTCCTGTATTTGACGTTGACTTATGGCCACCAGTATTTGTAGAGAAAATTAGATAGTTGGATTAAATCTTACTCGAATCACGAACTGCAATCTAGTGGAAGCAATGCATTGTTCTGGCATTATCCCAGTGTATAATACAATTTAGTTTTATTAGAGGTATGTTATAAAAGACTTATTGTTCAAAATTAACAATAGAACGAATTACGATACCCGATGTCGTCGACGTTAAGCTTTATTAATCAATTCACGAATAGCGGTGGACAATCTATAGAAAGATCTCCGTATATCATAGATAAGCAACGTATTGATTAATTCTATTAGTTTAATATTAAATTTAGTTGTATAGCTGTCACGGATTATTATAATTTCACACCAAGAACAATATCATTCAAAATACCTAATTATAACAATCACACAAAAAAAACTCTTTTCTTTTTACTGCTAATGATAAATGAGTAATCATTTATCATTTGCAGTAAAAAGAAGATTAATAAGTACCCATTTTGATATTGATAAGTTTAATATGGTAATGGCTGTCCTGCAGGGCAGTGAAGCTGTTCTGTCTGTCAACATCCACACAGCTGCGTCAATAAGAAAAACAGTATTGTACCTAATTTTATTTAAGCTTCCTTTCTTAGGTGTGAAGGCAGCTATCTCTGGTAGTCCGTCCCAAAATAGACTTGAAAAATACCAATAATGAAGCTAAAGCTGCCAAGCCAGAGGCCTTGGGTTCGATTTCCATCCAGGATAACGTGTGATGACATAATTGTGTGATGAGCACTAACATTTATTCTGTGTCTAGGCGCAATTATTCTATTTTTTTTATTTATTTTTTAAAGAGACAACGCCCGCATTAGGAATATATATCCTGTGTCGCGGGGGACTTCACAAACATACATGAAACGGACACAAAGAACACCCAGACTCAGAACAACAATTTGTGGATCACACAAAGTGTTGTCCCACCAACACAAGTTGTTGTTGGGTTTGAACCCACAACACTCGGCGTAGTAGGAAGCGGCGTGGCGACCACTTAAACCACTACGCCATCCGTGCAGTCAATATATAATATGTATGTATGTAATTAAAAATGTATAAGTATGTTTAATATTGGTCTGATTATTACACAGGCACTGCAATTTGAAATCAGACGGCCGTGTGTGAGATGTCTTGACCTATTAAAATCTTTGAACACAGAAGACTGCAAATTAGAACCAATATTTATGCAATTCGATGTTATCAATGGAGTTTTTGTAAGTAGAGGTAGACTAGATTAGGTTAATTTACTAAACAAAAAAAATGAAATACTACTATTACGAAGCAAATTCAGTTTTAGAATTAAATACACAACAAAGCGGTTAGAACGCCAGATAAAATTTAACCAAACATAACAGATTGCGTAGCCGGAAAACATCCCACGGGACAAGACAAAAAAAACGGACAACCAAAGACAATCACAGTAGTTTCTCGAAACGGACCATATGACAGCTATGATTGATGACAGGACGCGAAGCCAACGACCCCTCGCTGAATCATTTCGATATTCTGGAATATTCAAATAATTTCGAGTCGCAGTCGGGCACTTGTCATGCCTTTAAATTGATGAATCCGGGACGGTTCGTTAAGGAAAATGAATTCTTCAACTGTTCAGTTCTTTCACGACGTATTGGTTTTTACATTAATCATTTTTAGGCTTATTTTAATCGATATAATAAGCATCGTGATCAAACGTTTCCTAAAAAAATAAACATAAGTATTACCGCTTCAAATTTATTACTGAATGTTTTCTCTTTTATATGCACAAAACAGTTGTTATACAGACCGATTAGGAAGATGTTGTTAAATCAATTAAAAAAGTCCTTACTTGTATTGATTAATTATTTACTTTTATTCTGATTCTCAATACGCAACGCTAGTACCTGACTGTGTATTTATATGTAATATTAAATTTATGTCTGTGTATGTTTATATTGTGTGTATGTATTGTCTATATCTGGATTTATATGTAAAAAAAGCCGTGTGGTGTCGTGGGACACCCGATAGGAACGAAGTTGTGACGATCGAGTAAAACTGATTTGACACGATTTTCATTACAATGCTATCTATGAAAGCGGCAATTACCTACATATTAAAAACAATTAAAACAATTTATACATTGGTAAAATCTCCTTGCGAAATGATTTCCTATTTATTCGATAGATGGCGCCGAATGTCTGACAAGATGACACGAAAATAAAGAGCAAAAAGCCAACATCACGATGTATTCCCAGGCGGTCACCCATCCAAGTACTAACCACGCCCGATGTTGCTTAACTTCGGTGATCGGACGAGAACCGGTGTATTCAACATGGTATGGACGTTGGCGAACGTTAAAGCAAATTTAATGTATGGTATCCACAGTTAGACGTCAATTTATATTAAAAGTGTCGTGACAAATTTTCGTACGAATTTTTTCCGTCTAGCCCCCTTTCACAACGCGCGATAAGGAACTTCGTTCCAAATATAATAAAATGTAACAAATTTGTATATTTTATTATTTCTAATGTAGGCTTATCTTTTATTTACCGAATAATGAACTACGACAAATTTGATATTTTATCTTTGCACCTACCGCATCATATTTCTACATTACCTAAAGGTCGAGTGGGAGAGAATGCATCATGGCATTAAGTCCGCCTTTGTACAGCATGTGCATAAATTTTAAATAAATAAATAATTTAAATACTATAGAATTACTAGGAAAACGTCGTACCTTTTTACTACCTCTACTACATAGGAAAACTTATAACTCAAGTTTCACAAGCGTGCGTTGCCAGTCTTTGATATGGGAGCTTAGTCTTTTATTGACAGTCGTAACAGATAATATATATAATTTACTCTATATTAGTATTATTATTATCACATATTAGTAAATTAATATTCAGCAAGCTCCGGTTATTAAACCGTCATTTTTATAAAACCTTTTTTACTCTGTATTTTTATAAGTCCATTATTACAGACAGACTTCTTGTATTGTTAAGTCTTATTAGATAGATTATAAAATAGGCATGAATGATCTAAATCAATAAGTATTTCATATTTTTACCAAAGATACTTTCTAGTTATAAAAACTTGTCATCCATCCCTGAAATTTTCTGTTTGAATATACTTTTTATTAAATATACATTTAACGTCTAAAATAAATCAAATAAATAGCATGTCGCATGAACTGCCATTCCATTATCTTGACATCCGACTGCACGCGCTATTTAAGGAAGTCAAGCGCACATAAATAAAGTACGAAACAAAACTATATCAAATGATGCATAGCGATGAAGTTGAAACATTAAGATTCTCAGAGAACCGTGAACTTGGCAACAATATTTTCCCTTGCGTGTGTTTTATGCATGACATCAATATACAAACGGATTGAAGTGAAGGATCATAGGGTCATGTGGATAAGGCGAATATAAAAAGCTGATTTGGCATTAATAGAAAGGGTTCAACTTACAGGCGCTCAGGGGCGGCAAAAAATGTTTCCAAATTTAAATAAACCAATGGATCGATGACGTCAAAGGTTTCTATCAATTGTTTTTTTCTTGTATTTAACTATGTATTGCATGTCGGTGCTAATCGTCACTAAGAGAATCAAATATGAAAAATCATATCCTTTAAGTTTAACTTAAAACTTAAAATAAGATGAAGGAAGTATGTTGAGATACAGACATACTAAGGCTATATTCAGATGAGGGGCGTTGAAGGTGCGTTTTACATTTTGTTCAAGACGTTCACATGCTGACGCGCATTTTGGTCCGACACGCCATCAGTGTCAGGCGTACCATGAGCTCGTATTTTATAATGATAATTTACGATAATCTGTATTTTTCATGCCTCAATGCCCCCTCCCCCCATCCCCCGCCCTCTAGAAATGATGATAATAAATAAAAAAAACACCATTAATAACCTCTCTCTTTTAAGTTCAACATACCACAGTAAGGTTTATACCTTACTGTGGTATGTTCAATATTTATTATTTATATTTGCTCTTGCATGTGTGTTACATTCTACCAAAATCCACAATATTTACGGACTCACTGTGTCACGACATCTGGAACGCTTTAAATGATTACACACATCAATATTTTATGTGTATTGAAATACACATACACACACATTGAATCGACAAAGTTTAACCCGTTTCCCTTGTGTAATTATTTCGTACGTCTTAAAACAGTAATTAAACTGAGCGTAAACGTACAAGGATGAAAGCCGCAGAACAATCAGAACTACCTATAGAGTGGATGAGAGTGAGTAAGTCTATTCAAATATTTGATAACTTTTTTTAGTACTAAACACACACAAGCTCGTTTTTGATGTCCTTATATTATGTAATATTAGTGTATATACAAAATACGGTGGCCAGAGCCTCATCCAAATGAAAATTAAAAGAAGCCCTAAATTCTAGTCACAGCCTGTGCGATGAAGATACTTTCCTAGTCTGGTGACTCATATACAAGCAAAACTATGGGTTACCCTGCAGCACTTAAGGAGAAGCCTATGTTAAGCAGTGGACTATTAAAGGCTGTTAATGATGGTGATGACCCTACAGCAACGTAAAGGATAAATTACTGAACTACTGTAATCTAATCATACATGTCTGACAAGAGTCATGTTTTTATGCGACACTGTATTGTATTTATTTTCTTATAAATAAAATGTCTTCATAAGTTGACTCTATTCATATTATAATATCAGTGTATTATAGTCAGTACATTAGAGAAAATAAAAGTTTAGACGTTTACAGTTTCACAGAGAGGCGAACAATGATTGACGAACTAGGGTGGCCACTGCACGGATGGCGTAGTGGTTTAAGCGGTCGCTACGCCGCTTCTCACTACACCGAGAGTTGTGGGTTCAAACCCCACATGGGACAACACTTTGTGTGATCCACAAATTGTTGTTCTGAGTCTGGGTGTTGTTTGTGTCCGTTTCATGTATGTTTGTAAAGTTCCCCGCGACACAGGATATATTCCTAATTGTCGGGCGGCGGGAGTTGTCTTTTAAAAAAAAAAATAAAAAAAAAAAAAATAGTGCAATCCATGGTATTGACGCGACATATTAATCTGCTAAACTAATATTGTACAGTGATGTTACGACAATAACTTAATATTATTTACTGTAATATAAGTTTTAAAATCCACATACAAATATCTCTGTAAACAAAAGTTAAACAAACTGTAAAATAAAACAGGTTTGTTGATAAATTAAGTAAACAAATAAAACTGTAGTGGGTAATATCTTTATAAAGTATACACTGCCATCGTTTTCATTTCCAGACCAGACATTTGTAACGGGATATTGAAAATAAACTCGTAAATAAAACACGTGGTATTCATTAATCATTGTAATAAAATACGAAATATTAATCTTGGCATTTTAAGTTGATGTGAGTTATGTTCTCGTATACACTCAATCCGTTTCGCGCTCTGAAAGTTTTATTTTTCTTCACCAGCTGCGTGATTCTGAAACATTATATCTACTTAAAATAGATATTAAATGTATAATGTGAATTTATCCTTGTTAAACTTAACGCTGAATAAATTTACATCTAAGATTTTTTATCTTTAAAACAAGATTAAAAACCCCTTTAAGAAATCAATTTTTTTTTTCACCAATTCAACTGGCAACTTTTTAAACCTCGACTGTTAATAGTGTTTTAAATGTTACTGAATGAAACAAAAGCATTTTACTTGAAACACGTTACCCTCATTGTTTTTATAAATTATTATTATCCTCAACAGCCTTTAATAGTCCATTGCTGGACATACTTAGAAAGGAGGTTTTGGCCTACCATGCTGTCCAGACCGGTTAGTATAGGGTTTATGTTAAGTTTTCCTTCTCTTTGTAGTGCTGTTCTCCTGCGTAGTTCTCCTGCGTGCTCCCTTAGTCTTCTTATACGACACTCCGTATTCTTAATCCGTCACAACACGGACACATATTAGTATAACAATCATATACTAACGCCTACCTCCCCGAAGGGCAAGCAGACTCATTAAACTATTGCCATTACTTTATCATTTTAGCTCTAGACTTACGTAAGTACAGGGAGAGTATACTAACGTAATAGGATGCAAGCCTGTTACCGTCTACCTGGGACTTAGGAATTAGTATTGAAGACTGGGAATATATTGAAAAGTGAGGTAGGTAGGGAAAAAGGGAAGGAATAGGTAAGGGATATTGTTTACATGCATGACTTAGGAATATAAGCAAATGCTAAAATGGAATTAGTAAAGGTTATTGGTTATCAAATGGATATCACCAGTGGTGACGACTGGGCAGAAAAACCCATATGTTGCTAAATAAGACATGGTAGAGCTCGTATTGTCAATTCACTGCTTACATTGAGTATTATGTGACTGTAAGTTCTAACTAGAAATAAATTATTGTGTAAAAGTTGAGCAAGTCACCCTGACTCGCATTGGATATTACCGAAAACTCCAAGTACTTTAAGCCAGCCAGTATTACACAATATAACAATAATAATGTACTCGTATGTAGCTTCGTCTTCCAATTTTAATTTTTTATACAATAATCACACACATCTAAACGTGAAGTGCGTAATTATATAGATGACTGTAACATATTATTTTAACGTCACTTTACGATGTCCTACACTATTATTCTCTTCGTTCTCACATTGATTGCTACATATCGGATTAGTGGTAGATTATTAAAACGAATGGCGATATCCTACCCCATAAACTATAATTAAAGCAACCCCCGCAAACGCAATAAGGGTGAAATATATCGTGACTTGTGATTTCATACGCCGTATGTTGTGCCTAGTGTTGGCCAATTACTGGCAATTTTGATGAAATACTTTTACAATACGCGATATACTGATAACTTTAAACTTAAAAAGGTGCATTGCATAATTTTCAGTACTCAAATTGAGTTCATCGATCGATTTATTCGATTTCTGAATTACCTACTTGATTTACAGAAATCGAATAATGATTTCTGTAAATCAAGTAGGTAGAATTAGTAATTATAATAATAGTCATTTTGATGACATCGGATGAGATGCATATAAATGTTAGGTATTAAAAATATTGGTAACGCTAATCAGAGACATAGATTCTAGGTTCTTGGCAAATGTTTTCATGGAGTATTTGTTGTTACATTTTTGTTTTCTCATTACTGAAGCAAACTGTTTCTAACCATACAACCAACCAACAACTGTTTATCAGTCTGATTAATTTTAACCACTAATTTAGAACTCTATTCGAGCACCGATATCCTTTAACATACTTTAGAACATAAAAGTGATCTCTGTACAATATACCATGTCAAAGCATACCAATCTACCGCACAACTCTGCTGCAAGATACAAAGCTAAACTGAAATCCAGACAATGTGAAGGACCCACTTCGAAATTCGATAACAATTAACACGAAATACATGTAAATTTATATTTCCAACGCCACGAACAATTGCAACTGCATTCTGCCGTACATCGCTCAATGTAAAGGGACTCGAGATTAAAATATAGGGGATTTTAAATTACGTACGCGTACAGTGTAATATGAACACCTCCTAAGGGGTGGTAATATTTACATAACGCTCATAACACGTGTTATTGCAATAATTACCGAGACACGATCCTGAAATTACAAGGCGGTAATGTCAGATGATTGCTCTATTATCGCCTTTTGTACTACTGTTGAATAAAAAGCGATAATTAATCGTTCTACTGATTCAGAAAATAATCAAAAAGTCCTGTAAGTACACCTTATCAAATTACAATTGATCATAAATTTAATTTTTAATTTTAGATATTATGTATGGCTTTATTGGTGATAACGATCTTGACCAGAAAACCTTTTGATGGATTTGGTATCAGTTATAAGTTGTGACTGAGGGTTTCAACTTATCTTTCATGTGTATAGAAGCATATACTAGCCAACACGCACAAAAGGAAAAAAAACCTATTGATTCTCACCTTCTTTTAGTGGTAGCGTAATGTTATATAATTTATAGCCATCCTCGATCAATGGGTTATCCAACACCATTAGAATTTTTCAATTTGAACTAGTAGTTCTTTAGATTAGCCCATTTAACCAAATAAACAAACTCTTGAGCTTTATAGTAATAGCATAGATTTAGCAAGTAGACATGACAACGATAATAGTGACAGTAAATTAACTACGAGTAACTTCGAGTGCAGGAGACAATATTATAGTGACATAAATATTTCCGTAAGTTTGTTAATTAGTTTGTACCAATGTCTTTTAGGAGAAGAAATAGCTCAATAAGGATCTCATTTTCTCTATTCTAAATTTATTGAAAAATATTAGAAATTACTTAAACAAGTATTAAAAGTGAAGAACAAGACAGTGTGGTTGACAATTAACTATACGTAAAAGCTTTCACAAATTGATTTAACAGCAAATATATCAAAATTCCAAGCAGTGGACTATTTAAAACTGTTGATGATGATGATTTCAAAAAGTCAAAGGCAATCAAATTCTAAGCAAATCATTTAAAATATACGAATTCAATTCTAATTCATATAGTCATCTGTAATACTGAATACAATTTGGAACACATACGTTGTTATTACATGTTATTTACTGGAATAAATCGCTGTTTGCGATCTGTAGCACCCAGTCTTTAGGTTAAAACGTTTACTTCCTACCGGCCGACTCTCCGTAACTTAATTTAGTCGTTTCATACTATGAATATTTTTGATAAGACATGATTAATTATACACTTTTGTAGGTTTGAGGGTGGTAATTTTTTTGGTTTTAATTAAACCTTTTTCAAGTTCTTTTTTAGCCTTTATGGCCCCTTTGAAAGGGTTCAAAACTGATTACCCTTTTTTTCTGATTACTTCTAGAAATTTACTTTTTCTCCAAGTCTGCAAGTCCGCTCTTTAGTATCCGCTACTATATCTAACTGTACTATAAATGAGTTTATTATATATCGTGTAAGAGCTCCATGCTTTGGCACATTCAGCACTTATGAGCTGGCTCCACCAGACCACAGCCATTTACACGGCCTCCATCTCTTAAAAAGTTCAAACTAATTTTTTAATAAGTAAAAAGAAAATTATGCATTTTTTGCATGAACAAAGAACAAAAGCAGTTTCAGGAGTAGTTTAGTCAAAACAAATGTAAAAAAATTGTATTACAATTAACTATATTATATACTAAATAGAAAAAAACTATATCGAAGAAAAAATAAAATAGACGAATAAAAACTGAGAAAAGGGCAGACAGATATGCTGACGATTGAAGGTTATTATAAACTCCTATTTATAAAGAATAAAAAAGTATTTTTCTAAAAAATCTGAACCTATTCAAATTAACATAGCTATATTGTAGTCGAGAAAAAAATGTACCTACACTTTCTAAATGATTGATATCCAGTATAATCATGTATCTACTTTTTTAAGTTTTGCATAAAAACTAAAGTTGATTAATTACATAAACGATTGTTTAAGTAAACACGAATTAAGTAAAATGAGTGTAAACACCTCGTTTACATGATTCATGAAAACACTTAACATTCACATTTCTCACTAGATTACAATCAAAAGCATTTTCTTCCAACAAAAACCTTTTATTTAACCCCAACAATTAAAAATGCGGTTGTTGACTTAGAAAAATTATTGTGATAAAGGGCCATTTGACTAAACAATAGATCTGGAATAATGAAACTGAAGTTGGCGGGTTCGGTTTCTCACTGTCTCAGTATAGTTAATCTAGATTTGGGAGACAAAGCAATCCATCTTGATCTGAGACAATTGTGAAGCATTAAATACGATTTATATTCAACAATTGTTTTGACTTTACACAATTTATGTTGTAGCAATGTTATGTTGATAGATTCGACACTGAAGAAGTTCCTGTGAGATAAAACTGTCAGGCTTTCAATTTTAGTTAATATTTTAAAAATTGAGCATGGTAAAAGAGATTTAAAACTTTAATTACAATAACACATTTATTTGGCTTCTATCTAGCTAAGATATAAGGAATTCAAGCAACAGGCTGAGATGATGAAAATCGTTTTTAAAATATTGACTTCGTTTTATTAAAAAGTACAGATTATCATTAATTCAGAAAGTCGTAAATGTCAGTGAGAGTATTTCGTCAGGCATATATTGCCAGTAAGTTTGTCTCGTTGAATGCAAGGCCATTACAGAAGTATTTCAATTGTATTATATTTTCTTAGAATGAAAACAAGTACCTAAAACACGTGATATCATAAATATTATAAATAACTTTAAATGTGCTTTTCGTAATCATTCTTTACTATAAATGACGGTCACTTTTTCACTCTCGTCTTTTGTTTCCTCGCCGAGGGATTGATCGTTCGTCGTTTAAAGTGCTTTCATGTTGACAGTATACAATTACATTAGCATATCAACATTTACGGAACTAATAGTCTCTCGAGAGCAATATCAAGAGCAAATTATCTACATCGTTACTCAGTTTAATCGTACACAAAATTAATGAGTATTATAAAAGTTAAACGTATTTTGTACTATAATAATACGTATGGACAAACGTTTCGAGAAGGCTAAGTACGATTGAGTTCTAATAACCAGAAGAATCTACAGCATTAACTTTGTTGAGATATTTGTATATCCATAATTTCTTTTTTTATTATTATTAAAAGGGCTATTGCGGTCTCAGTCCCGGGCCTATAAGTGTTCCTTAATCTTAGTGTCTCTTCTGACAAACTGTTACATTTTCAAAATAAGATTGGTGTAAGGCAAGTAGCCAGCCATAAAAAAAAACTAGACAAAACCCTTCTGCAATGTTAAGCATTTCACAGATAAATGAAGGTTATTGAATATCAGCTAAAGACTGACTGAACAGGGATAAAAATAAATAAAAAATAGTCTACTCGTTGTTTTACAACGACGCTATATTTACCTTTCAGAGTTTTCAAACGAATTTTGGTAAAGTTTGAAAATTACAACATTTAATATTAAAGTAAGGCCGTTCGCCTGAAATCGAAAAAGTCTCACGCTTTTTACATTTGTTTATGATACGTCTGACCTAGTCTGGTAAAAAAAAAACTGTAAAAAAGGGGAATTAATATTTCAATGTACCTTGTTTCTCCAACCAATAAATTATACCTCAGTTGGAATTGTATTTTCACGATCCACACCTATTTGTGCTGTGGTAATAAATAACAATTTGCGTATTTCGTAGAGGACGTTATTACTTCGCATTTATTATTTACAATATCAACGATATTTGGCATTCTTTTGACAGAAATTTGGCCAAAACTTATTTAACACGCTATCTGGTATGTAAATTGAATCATGCATTATGTGAGGTATTTTGTGTTGTAATAAAAAGTCGATAAATATAATAATTGAGAGGTTAGAGGCAAGGCTGCTTCTCAACTTCGGGACATTAAACCTAATGATGGCAAGAATGGTATGAAAATTATCTTACTTCGTGTCTGCATTTTAAGGAAGTGGAAATTTGCTTAATCTTCGATCAGGTTAAGGCGAAGGGTTTCACGTTGTATGTATTTAATAGTGTACGTTGCACAGCTGCACTGATTGCACATGACACCGATCACACCGACACGGAAGGTCGTTTTCTCCCTTGAAATAATTCCCCCGTCGGATCCGAAACTAGTCTTGCATCCCCGTAAGTAAAACCGTTTATCTTCGTAAATAGGATTACTACACACGAAAAGCGTTTATTTACCTAACATTTTGAGAAGAAATTGTAATGTCTGTTTTTAATAACTAAATTATTTTCTATTCTACCTTCCTGCTTCTGTAATTTATAAAATACATTACTATGTATTTTATAAATTACGATTTCGATCTACTGATCGAAATCCAAGCTTTATGGATTTCAAATCTTTACTATTAAACATTCTGTTAAATTGTAATTTGTCAATCGTATCATCATGTAATGTATCAACTTACAAAAGTCTCTGAGACATAATTGAAACAGTTTTGCTTATTTAAAGACTTGCAGTGCTCATCCGCAGACTCTGTCTGATAGCTTATGACGTAAGTTTATATTAGACGGCACGTGAAAAGTTATCTGGGGGCACAGCAGTGGCTTGGCGCTTTCGCTACCGTTCCATGGTTGTGAGGTGAAAAATTTATTCACTGTTCATTCTATTCATTATTTTTCTGTTATACAAAAGTTCTTCTAGTAACGAAACAACCAAGCCACATATTATGACTAAGGTGTAGAGTTTGTGAAGTTAGGGTTTGTAAAGTTAAGGCGTGTAGAGTTAGAGATTTAGCTCTACATGAGATCTGATAACTTTTTGACAGTGCGAGGCATATGGTCTCGTCTTGGCAACATTAAGTGTCTAGATTCCTTCCTTCGTGTGTTATTGAAAACCACCTTGAGTTGCGGTACAAAGTACTTATTCCAAATTACCAATTGCCAAACTAGGAATACTCGTACTTCTTAACTAAACCGCTGACAAAACAGTTTATTTTTTACACGTTACACACGTATATATTGTTAAATACATACAAATCATTTTATAGAGAAATTAAACACACTGTGAATGAGCGTGCTCTTCACACATTAAGTTGTCTTGAGTGGACATTAACAACATCTGGCTGGGAACCTCAGAATGACTAACCACTCCAGGTTAAGTTATATAAAAGTTCTATTTCAAATTTCTGTACCTTTAATATGAGTGCTTATAGATTTTGTTGAGGACTGAGTGATTAAACTTTTTTTTTTAATAAAGACAACTCCCGCACTAGGAATATGTATTCTGTGTCGCGGGGGACTTTACAAACATACATGAAACGGACACAAAGAACACCCAGACTTAAAACAACAATTTGTGGATCACACAGTGCAGTTTTACTTTCTTTTTATTAAACTGCCTTAAAAGATTATTAAAGCTGCGTTCTTCAAGCGTTTCGCCTGAGTAATACTGGATATGTTGGAGTTGATGGGCCTGTTGGTTTAGTCGTAGGTTGTAGCCGCTTTTCTTATCAGGCGGACTACTCACCGGCTGACCCAGTGGAGAGATTCACAAGATTACCTCAGGGCGCCTTTTATTAAACAGAAGTGTGTGCGTGTGGGACCCCTTAGAGAAAAACAACTTACACCTCAGTCATACATACATGTATATTAAAAAAAAAAAAAATTAAGGTTACAATAAAAAAACAGAGGGTATAAGAAAAACCGCAGCGGAGCGCGTCAGAGCCGAGCTGATGGTGCTCGGAGCCTCCTCGTCTTCACTCCAGGTGGTTACTTCCTCTTCCGCCCGAGTTGGCTATTTATATTAGATATTGAGAAAAGTTCACAATTGGCATTTATAAGTTTATAAGTAAGTACGTAACCCTTGGGTACGGCTGTCCGCTTGGGTCGTGAGCCGCGCAATCACCAGCTTGCCAGAGGGTACCGAGAAACTTGAATCTGAACCAGAAGGCCACAAACGAGCAAGCACGCCGTCTGAGACTGACCGTCTTGACCCCGAAATCTGGGACCCTACGAATGGATTAGCACTCATATAATTAATCAGGTTCCAGAAACAAATAGGTTAAAAAATTAAGACCATACTCACCACTCTCGTGGGTACTTTTGAACAGATAATATATTACGAAAATCAAATCACACAACAATCAAAACACTATTTAAGATTGGAAGACACGAGATAGCAGAGTGTCTCCCGTGGCTGAAAGCCGGACTTATATATCTTCCGTTCCCGAAGCTTCCAGAAATTATCCCTACTCAACATCTTACTTTGACATTTAAATTATCGACGAGGATTACACGAACAAAATCAAAAGTAACTCGCTTTCTACCATAACAAAACACTCTCAATACCTATACAATTTGTCACGACAAATCAATACTGACTTATCCACAAACAAACGCCATCTAGTGGTCCGACAGTGAACGAAGAAGATCAATACTGTAGTTCTAAACTACTTTAGATAAATCAACAACAATGCGACGCGGCCAATAGGTGTCGCTTTTAACAAGACCGTACGCATTACAAATATACTAAAAAAAAAACTGTTACAAGGTGTGATACCTTCCTTGGACAATTATTTTTAGGCAACATTATTTGTGCTGTGTCTGGGTGTAATTTATCCATACTATGTATGGCTTTAAAAATATATTACTAAGTTAATTTGTAGTAAAGTTACCATAGTACAGTCTCTGCTTAGTTTGGGATTAGACGGCTGTTTTTATTGACAAAACACTCTTTACATCATAAAGAAAATGTAATACAAATTTTTTACAACATTTTTTTTGTCGTTTCATATTATTGAGTTATTTGGAACACATGTTCAATGTTTTGTTTCTGTCGCCATATTATGTCGATCTATCATTCGTACGAAGGCAACATCTGCAAAAACACATATTACAAAGAACCGGAACCAAATTTCATATGGAATCAAAAGAAAATGACTTCCTTTTCTTTCATTTACTTTGTTTCTTATATAACCTTTTCAGAAGTTTTTCTTGACCTATGTATTATATGTATAGTGTTTATAATTCCTAATAAGGAACCATTAAAAATGTAGTTGTTTCCTGTTTAGTGAGGAATTATATGTATATATCACGGAATCTATAATTATGTATATAAAATATACGGTGATGAATATTTGCTGTAACTACATGGAAACGATATATTGAACAACATAACCATAATAATAATCTAAGTTGTATGATCTACTTTCATACGTTTATTTACACGTATACACATGTACACACACAAGTAAACACACACTCACTCACACATTCACACAAGAAATGTAACTATGTCTCGTCCAGAAGGTATGATCCTGTTGATGTGTAACATAGCTTTTATCTACCACAAACACCAGGCTCTCACAAACGAATAATGTAGTCTGTCTGATCTGTATTTAAGTAGGTTGTACACCTACCTTTGTGATGAGATTATTTATTAATATACCCGTTAGGTAAGTATAGTTCATTCACATTTATTTCGTAGTCTTTAATTAAGAACCTTTTCAACATAAAATTCAACACATTTCCATAAATAGAACTACCTGCATAAATGAATGCACTCTTTAAGTTTTTAAAAACAATCAACATACCGCACTAAAGTTCTATAATACCGCTGTCCAACTTTTTATTTCGTGCATTAAACATCTCGTCAAAGTTGGGGTATATTTTTCAGTTGGTCCCATTTATATTTCATTGAAATCGGTTAAGCGGTTTTTGAAAGATCAACAAAAAGCTGAATTATTTATACATCGTTGAAATTTTTGTTAATTGGAGCTGTTTCATTGGAGCAGTGCGTTTAGTTGGTCTATCCATATTATATATAAAAAAAATACAACTACTTGCCACTAAAAAGATAAAAATACAATTATTTTTAACCGCTTTCGAAGAAAGAGGATATTTTTATATCGGTGCATTTCTGCTAATGCTCGGTCATAGTACGTTTTACTGAACATTTTAGAGGATTATAAATCAGATAGAGTTATTCCTTCTAAAGTTTTGACTCTAATGAGAGTGCTAAGATAAGTTCTTTTTTTCTAAGTCTATTACGGGTTGTACTCTGTACTTTATGTACAGGTACAGTCCAGCATAAAATAAAAGGTAACATAAGAGGCTCAAAGTCACCATAGCCTCTAGCTGTTTGGAATGTAGCACACTTTCCATCAGGTGACCTAGCTGCTCATTTGCCCTCTCTTCCATAAACAAAATGACATCTGGCAGATTTGAAACATCGAAATTATTATTTTGAAAAAATAATGAGTATAAAATCACTCGCGCATCGGGACGTGTCTATTATATACTATCACATAGCGCGGCGACAACATTAGATGTTCGACATGAAAAAGAGGTAATTGGGTCATATTAGTAAAAGAAAGAGGGGTTTACCAGTATCTGCTGAAGAGTTTCACTATCTAACTCCTGTCTCTACTTATTAGGTCCGCTCTTATATGCTAAATTACAGTATTGGATTAATTACATAAACATGCATAATTAAATTTCTGTATGACATTATTTTTGTGACATGCGATTTTGTCAGCCCCCACTTACTATACTTTTTGGTAATGACCCCAAAATCATCTAGACTGGCGTCCCTGAAATACAAGGTTTGGTAAAAGCGTAAACCTGTGAGAAATATAACAGTTATGTGTGAAAAAGTAAATGAAAAATATGTGTTATGAATAAAACATATTCACAGTTTATACGACTACTTACAATATCACTAGATATATCGATGGAGTATTGTCTTTACCCTTCACTGAAATACTGCGTCTCGTAAGCCTTCTAAAACCATATTGAAACAAGCATAAACGTATTCGATAGAATCTACATTTGTGATTCTTACTTATACCGATAAGTAATATAATATTCACTGAATGTAAAGAGGGGTTGATGACCAAATAAACTAGGTCTCTATAGCACAGTTTTCTTTTTGGGTAACAAGTTTCAAATAATACTGGCATAGTGGCTACACAATATATGGTAGCTGAATTCTGTTGGGAGATCATCGACTTCGCCACCCCCTGATGTCGTTCTGTGTTAGTTCACCCCGATGTTATATGAGGGTGCGTTCGGATGTGCGTGAAACTTTTTTTATTATTATGCCGTACTAAATAGCTTTTATTATAAATCTGGAACGGGATTTTGGGTGAAAACCAACCCAGATTATTTACGATTTTGTTAATCACAAAACGTGCACTGGCATTTCTATACATTTACTTGTTCGTTATTTTTTATTGTTATTAAGTTTTTTTTTTTGAAACACAACATAATATAATATTGATTATACGAGTATAATACCACATCATAGTAGAATATGACTTCTTCAGACGGGTCACCGAATCTTTTCTTACTGCAAGAAAAAAGAGCGTAGGTACTCCTTCCTCAAATGCTCGCAACGCGCTTTTGACTCCTGAGTTCGAGGCGTTCATGGGCAGCGGTGGTCACTTTATGCCACAGAAAAAAAAAAGTGTGTTTATCAGCAGTCTAGTTGCCATAAGTCTTACGGTAACCAGACTGCTGCTGATAAACACACTTATTTTTTTTGGTTCTGCCTAGTTTGAGATCAGACTGCCGCGTGTTAGATGTGTCCAATGTTAGATGTGTGAAGTTATTATTATAATCAAAAGTATCAGGGGAAATACTACATAAGAAAAACTACTCGTATTACAGATGAAGTACACACTTTTATATCTGTAATCCAACAAAGAACCTATGAAGGATTAAACGTAGATATACCATCGTCCACAGACATCGAGGGTAGACCTTATACCATTTATCACTTACAGTAGAGTCCCACCCCGTAATTTATGTTTTATCCAAGAAAATAACCGTAATGAAAATTTTCCTACCTGCTCTTCTAACTACCTCAGGCCTTTTTGGAGTGAAAGCTTGGTGCTCTGGGATATCTTTTAAGTTATTGTTTATAAAACATTTTGCTCCGAAATATTATAAATAATATTTTGACAGTATAACTTTTTAAAAGACTTAGAAAAGTAGGCTTTCATTTCGATTGATTATATTATGATGACTGATTATATTTTTTTCTCGTCTGAATTTTATTATTACATTGTGTGTATCTTTGCCATAAGTAAACTGTTATCTTCATTTAAATGAATTGCTTGAACTTAAAGTTGGTCCTATTAAAATTGGTAAAACTATTCCAGTCCTAATTATGAAAAATTATCATCCATATGAATAGCCTGAAGCACTGTAATGATTTCGACTCATCTGTAGAACCAAATCCGATTAGCAGGATTGATATTTTTCAGTAGAGGCCAGAGAAGTTGTTGAAATGTGTAACTCTTAAACGGTGGGACTTGACATTTTGATTTTTGGGCTGGATACATACATAGTTTGGAAAAGGTGAACAAAATTAGTAGTGAAAGATGACAGGAATATCTGAAAAATGGGCTTAAAGTTGTAGTACTTATATTCTATAAAGTATATCTGGACTATGCTAGCAGGTGTAGGCTCACTGATCTACTGCTTAAAAAACTTGCAATTACATTATTTATATATTTGTAGCGAACATTACATTTTTTTTTGTATTAACTAAGCAGGTATTCAGAATTTTACTCATCCGTAGAACACCGCCGCCACAACGGTCAAGTCAAAGGCTATTAAGGACTACAACATCCGTATACTGTCAGACAGCATTGCCGCCTTAAAGGCACTGGAGGGCAACACAATTAATGTCACACAGTCTTCGAATGCCATCAAGCATTGGAGCAGTTTGCCACAACAAATGGGGTGCTCATCCAATGGATTAAAGGGCATAGTAATTCACACGGGAATGACGCTGCAGATGAGCCGGCAAGGAGGGGTAACCCCGGCCGCCGGCCCAACCATACTCCTGCCACTGCCTTTTAACCAACTTCGATCCTGAGCTAGACAGCGTACTCGTGAAGCGCACAACCGAAGGTAGAAAAGCTCACTCGGCTGCTGATAGTATTGGTGCTGATTGGTCCATTAAAAATTCATATTTAGTAGCATAACCATAATAAGCTCACAAAAGGCACGGTTTAGTGCAGTTTGAACCGAGTACTTCATGTAACTGCGAATCCCTAAAATATTATAATCCGGTTGAGTCAGGTTATATTCAAAAAACAATTTGATGGGATCAGCATGAACTTCTCGAATGTTATTCCAGTTGATCTTCTTGCTCTTAATGTCCTTCATCGAAACATTATTAACAAGGTATTTAAAGACAACACGTCATTCTGGGTTCTCATTAATTTCTGGCCCATTTTGTTAATAAACGCCATTCATAAGAGGTATAGATTATTTTGTTTTGAGAAGGTCTGTGAGTGTGTCCCTTTTGTAAAAACCTATATAAATATTGACCTTGTTTGCTGTGTAAACGTACTGCACAATTGTCTGACTAAAAGCGAAACTCTTAGGCCTCTTGCTCAATATTAGCCTGCTTAATGTAAGAGGCAACTGCATCACATATACCATAAATGGCCTTCTTCTTGTCCGTTTCAAACACCGTTGAGTTTGAAAAAAATAACTTTTCCTTATAGTAAAATAATCTAATTCATAGTGCCTTGGTGACACATCAATACTTTTTCAGAATCAAACACAGCTTGAGTAATTTTTGTGGTGCAAAATAACGACGGAGCAATCACAGAGACACTGTCTCCATGATTAGGGTAGAATGTGCTATCGCAGATCGAATGGATATGAACGATAATACCGCTCTTGAACTTGCCGCAATTGATTAGATTTTATTTGAAAGTATAGGTCAACCACTTCTGTTCATGTTTTTGATGTTTTTGATTGCTAATGATACAATAATTACATAAATCAGCCAACCGCAGTCCACTATTGAACAAGTGCCTCTAATAATCTGAGACATACAGCGTTACTGGGTAAGTCGACCTAAATATGTACTTGAAGAGGTTGTAGTTGCTATCATTTCTGATAGACTTCACTATTAATTATCGTATCCCAAAAATAACCACTATCAAGATATTTGACTTTTTAAGATTTTTTATAAAAATCGCTGAAATTTTGGATATTAGCAATTTTTTTAGAACTTATATTCTTTATTTTATGCCTTTTTTCACTGTCCTTGTGTAGTTGATAAATTATTTTATAATTTAAGTTACTAAAATTGTAGTTAACTTAACATACTGGGCCAAAGTAGATGATAAGCAATAGGAAAAATAAAACATTTTCTTTCACAAATAACATAAAAAACTAATGACAGTTAAACTGCAGATATATTAAAAAATATGTACGTATTCTTAGCTATCTAACAAGGTATAAAAGTCGAGGAAATTATCATAATTCATAAGAAAAAATTATGAAAGACCGGAGGTGTTAAGAATTAGCGTACAAGCCGGTAGTATCTAGTTCAAAACTAAGCTTGTATTTTTTGGACTGTTTCCTTATCTTCCAATCCACTTATTACGGTAATTAGAATCCAGGAATTATTTTACAGGATTTTACAGAATTAGGTAAACTCGAGTCAATATTGAATGATGACAATTTCGCAAAATGTAAGAACTAAACAAATATAAGCCCCGATATAAACAAACTGATAAAGGGAAGCCGCATTGAAATGTAATACTATCCACATACATATGTAGGAAAAAAACAGCACTACCTACTCCAATCCCCTTATGACGACTGATATCAATTCTGTTAGATTACATTGAGCTCCTTACTGTATTTCAGACGTATAACATATTGTATCGAATTGCTAACGTGTTATGTCCTTTGTAGGGCCCTGGACGCGTGTTTGACTATGCCGTGTGGATTATGCGGAGCAGTACAGACTGGCGATTCTTATATCGACTACGTCATTTGTAGGTATTCTTTAAAAAAAAACATACTTTTCGTTTTCATGGGAATTTATTTGTTACTATGTTTTTAAATAAGTCTTAGAAGACAATTTTAAACTACTTCTAATTTTCTCATCGTAACTTTGTATGGATATGGAGATGGAAAGATAGCAAGACAAATCGCATGAAAATAATATAATATGGGATCTTGGAGCTGATCTGACATTGTTACTCGAAGGTAACAATGTCAGAAGGTAAGGTGGAAGTTTTTAGTGTGTACTAATAAACCTATCCTAATAATGCTCATGTCCGACATGTAAAAATATCTGAAAAGATTAACTTACATAATTAAATATCATTTATCATATGATTAGTTTCGACCAGCCCAGCAGATAACACTTCGTGACGATGGTCTGATATAATTTTACTTTGTAATTTGTAATCTTCGTTTGTACTTTGTAACTTTATAATTTGCATTCAGTATTAATTAATAAAAAAAAAAGGGCAAAGACAAAGGGGCCCGCAACATGAATTCCTGAGGCTTCTGTTAGAAGGAAAAATACCAGGCAGGAGGACACCAGGTCGACCACGAAGGAAGTGGATAGATGATATCGTGGCCTGGACCGGACTGCGATATCGCCAACTAAAGGAGGCCGCTCATGATCGAGAGGTGTACCATCTGCTGACCTCCAAACTTCATTTTAAGGATGGCACCCCATGATGATGATTAATTAATGATGCTATATACTGGTACAAGCAAGAGATACAAATATTTTGTGCGTACAGTATGAAAGTCGAGATGTTGAAACCAACACATACATAACAATAATATAAACTAAACATCTATAAATATATATAAAAAATGAATGGTTTTAAAATGTGCAGCAAAGCAGAGTATTGCAGTATTAACGTTATATATGAATAAATCAACTACTAATCGCCCGTCTGCAACTCAGTAAGATTCAATAACGATCACCCTGATAAATGGGATGGGAAACCATTACAATTTATGGATGGTTTGCTTTATCTACCAACGGATGTGACTGACGTAACATGATAGTTATAATACAAGCGGTCAAGTGAGAAAGAAGGCATACAATCACTTTGCCCTTTGCTTTTAGTTACGATTTAAGAACAGCTCTAGTTTCAATTACGATAGTTAGAGAGCTAGAACTTTATTTTGTCATTACTTTTATATCTATGCTTCCACGTGCCATCCATACTTACATTATAAATGTGTAAGTTTATTTGATTGTTTGTTTGTTAGCTTTCACGCCTAAACCATTAAACCGATTTTAAAAATCGTTTCACCAATTGAAAGCTACATTATGAGCGTGTCAAATAGGCTATTTTTGAAATGCACTCGAGTGGAGCAAAAGCTGAGTGAGTACATTAAAATTAAAAAAAATCAATCAGTGTTTTGACAAATGGTTTACCATTACTCAGGCTACGCACTCTTATTTTTGAAAAAGAATTTGATCAATAATATAATGTTGTCTCATTACGACATACAAGTAAAGGGAGCGTCGGTAAATTATGTGGTAAACATGATATAATGAAGCGATTTTATGATCGATATTTGAATTCGTTCATGAATCAAAAATCTAATTATAGACATAAGTCGATATTTTCAGAATTTTTGTCTTGACCGCATTCAAAACAACTTTTGGCAATGTTTAATTTGTTTATAATAAATCTGGGTGCATGGAATTTAGGTATACAAAAAATATAGTCATGTCGTAGGTTGATTACCTTCATGGGTACCCTATTTGAACCCCGGTTTATATTTACTAAGTAGTTTGTTAGTAAGTATGAAATATTATAAATGTGTAGCTGTAATAATCCAAAAAGAGAATTAACTAACCCACCTTGCAAAATATGTTCATCCCTTAATGGAAAATAGGTTGTTACTACAATCAGCATCAAATTTATATAAGGATATCATCAATACTCGTAGTTCTGTTATACCTATAATGTAAAACAAAGCAACAAAATCAATTATAATCTCAATTTTGAAAGAAAGTTTGTTTAAACGTGCACTAATTGGTAATGTTTAGAAAATTAAAAAAGGATTACACTGCTTCAATGACAAATTATATTTATTTCTGTATCTAAATCTTTTCAGGTAGTTTTACAAGTCGGAATTTACAGTTAAATGAAGCCAGCATTTCCTAAGACTTACTCTGGGAAGAAACGCCGAAATGAAAAATAGATATGACTTTTTATTAGTCCGTAAACAAAGTTAAAGAAAACAGTACGAATACAGTGTAGGGTCTGGGTAGGCCTTTTGAAGAAAGGACTATAGTAATTTCGAATCGGACTGTCTATACAGACGGCATACGGGCCCCAGCCATCGTGTAGTTTAACCGATATTAGCCAAGATCAACGACCCGAACCGTGATACTACTGCCTGCGGGACATTTGAGTAGGCTGTGGGAATACTCAAAACCACCAGAAAGTTACTAAATATGAACTAACATTACAAGCTTACACTATACTCACATTTACATACTTACACAAAAAAAACGATACAATTAAAGTTCAATGTTAAAATTAAACAAATTGAAAACAAACGAAATACCACAATACATTAAATGTCCATCACTTTCAAGCATATCAACAATGATAAATGCGGAAGTGAGCAGCATCAATCAATTTGTTTAAACTGTTAATTTTGTCAGTTGACAAATTAGAATAGCACAAGAAATTTTAATTTATTATCTTAAAGGTTTTGTCAGCCCAGACTTCACTTGTAAGGAAATTTCAACCGACCAAGAAATGTCACCACCCCTATTCATCCCATGGGTGTCGTAAGAGCTGACTAAGGGAACAAACTGCACAGGCCAACAGCACTTCAAAAAGAAGGAAAACTTGAAACAAACCCTATACCAACCCGTCTGGCCAGCGTGGTATAGTAGTCCAAAACCTTCTTTCTAAGGAGAGGCCTATATCCAGCAGTGGACTATTATAGGCTGTTGATGATGATGAAGGAGAAATTCACGGGTAAAAATATATGAACATGTGGATTTTGTATTTACCGCCCTGGCCGGATACTCAAAAGGTCGAAGGGTTCTTGAATAAGTTTCGCGTTTCATAACGTTATATTTTTCAAGTTCAATAAACTTTGATATATGTTCCGGTTTTGTCAAAACATACACAAGTATTTCTTCGTAAGTGAATTTTCTCAGGTATTACATTAGTTCAACTCAAATATTTGGCATGAAAACAATCACACATACAAAACGAAATGAGTCTATTCCTAAAAGAGTTCGATATATAAGATAGAGTAAGAACCTCAGTCGAAGTATAAAATAAACAGATATGTGTATGTGTGTGTAAACAGTGTATGACAAATAAGATAATATTAAACACTTGTTTGCTAAAATAGAAATTTGGGATGGTAAATATATTTTTTTTTTTTTATGAGATATTTTTTCTCTTCACATGTTTTTACGAATCCGATGTTGACTGTACTAAGCTTTTTATTTTTATTTGTCATAGACAAATAAATATATAGTTGTACGGTAAGTTTATTTAAATTGGAATGTCAAAATCATTCGAACATTATTAGAATAAAAGTATCCATTGCATTTGAAATGACGTGAAAGGATTTGAAAATCAAAATGTATCAAGCTTTTTTATTTTAAACTCCTTATATTCAACTTGGCTTTTAGTATAACCCTTTTGTCTGAAATTTAGGGTTTTATACAATAAAAAAAAACTTTTTTCCCGACTGCCAAGGAAGGGTTATGATTGTCACGCGTATCTTGTATGTTTATTTGTCAATTACACTTACATCAAATTAATTAATCATAATCATGGTTAGATATACGTCTGAAAATTATCTTTAGAAAAACAGATATAAAATTCACATTCGTTTTAGAGTGCTGAGTCGGAAGCTTTAAATGCCACCATTAACTTATACATGCAACTAAGAACGTTGTGACCACTTTTTCTTTAACATGGAGTTGTTATAATATTTAACATCATCAGGGCTATACCTGTTATAAAGTAATTGAAATCGATCAAAAACTGATATATAATTTAACTAAATACTGTGTTAACAGGGCACTGAACATCAAAAACTATCTTAACATTATTGCTGTTCTGGTATCTCTTTTATGAGGGATACTACAAAAGTTATCGTGCGTACGTAAAACAATGCATAATCAATTGAACTCGCTCGACTTCGACCCAAAGCGAAATCAAATATTTTCTCTGTATCTTGAAAGTGTAAACAACCCTTTGACTCTTTGCGAGCTGTCTCGAGCACCTACTATTTGCTCTCAGTGAGAAAGTCGAAAGTAAATTCTTGGGAAATTCGCCTTATCTGACTCAAATCATATGTAAAATCATCATTATTGGAGCTCCTTCAAATGGTATTACTGTCTTAAAGTGCGCTGTTCTTAACGATTAAACTCATGACATAAGTGTACGTATTATATGTGTAGCAAGCAACCTGGGTTTACTTCATAGTTTTTTCTTAAGAAATATTATAGTTCATATTGAGAATTTAAGTTCTCAGTCAGCAGTATATTAAAAATATACGAATATCAATGAATACATTTACCGTGAATACGCTACTATTTTGGTGAAAAAATTAAGTTCATTCAACATCTACTCATTGCATTAAATAGCTTTAACAGACTCAACTAGTAATATTTTATTTCGTTATGAATTTCAGATTCGATAATTAATAAAAAAATATTATAGTTGGGATCAAACTTCAATTTTTAGCAAACATCCATAATGTTTACTTTAGCATACGGCCAATTCAACTACATCAAGTTTCATCACAAAAATTATAACGTGTTTGGTTGACTATTATAATATCTCAAACTGTACTGTTTAACTGTAATATTTCTGTTTGTCTATCTGCACTTTAGCTATGTTGAAACAACTGGACTGACTTATTTCTTTAAATCACAAAAAATATACTTCGAGAATCTGTTTGAAATTAAAGTATCGAACACCGTAGTAAGAACATAATAATGCAAGTAAACAAGAACAGTTGTATTTATTCAAGAATTTATCAAAAAACAGTACGTGACTGCCAATGTAGTAACAGAGTTATAGTACTTAAAATTGGTCTTGAGGATTGCGTAGATAAGGCCATAGACGATAGAATAAAGATGAGGAAAAGTATTCACAAAACTGTTTGTATCAATGATATTTTCGGAGTAAAAGATGTTCTAATGGAATTGCGTCGAATTTGTGCCTGTGATGTGCCTTTAGAATTTCGAACCAAAAGATCTTTGATAAGATTTGGGAATGGAAAATTGTAGAAACAAATTTGATTGTTTTTTATATGTCTGCGTTTAATAGCTCGTAAAAAGAAAATCTGCTTTGACAACTACGTTAAAAAAATGATTATATTACTTCTAGAAATAAGAGAAGGATCTTACTAAACTAAATTATTCTAAAATCTATAAAAACTGTCAATTATTCAAGTTGTACACCTATTTTGCTGACTTTAATTATACTACTTTAATAATACTAAAGATGACTACGGATGTGAAACACGTTTTGAGGGAAATATGTCTATCAGGACTACAATAGGCTCATGGATCAATAGAATGATCTTAAAATATAAGTCTGTTACTTATATTTACTTACTACCTAGGTACTTTTTATTTGTTGTGATGTGTAGATATAGTTTATATCATATTGCTAGCTATTGCCGTAGGTGAGGGCCGTTTACCTAAGTGTAATCTAAACTCCGTGTTGTTATTAAAACTCAAAGCAATTGAATTAAGATTTTGAAACTGTTGAGTTATCGATTTGCAATATAGATATACTGGTGACATGGAGTGTGGTGTGAAGTTATCAATGAAATAACTGTCTGAGTGGGCTAGAAAGTATCATAATTCATACACCCGAGAGTTTATGAATAATTTTATTTTAAATTGTGAGTAGTTAATTTTGATCAGTCAGCCTGGAGACATGACCGGCCCACTTCCACTTTAGCATGGTGATTCTCCGTGCGATGTCAGTTACTCTAGCTCTCTGTTGAGTAGTTTCACTTCTAATTTTATCGTCTAGAGAAACACTCAGTATGCTGGGTACTGCCCTGCCCTGGGTGGAATGCTGAGTGTTTCTCTAGTTGATGCAGATAATGATTGTGTGATTATAATAGAATATTCAGATTTTTAATATTTTATTAAGTAGTAAAAATGTTTTTGTAACAGAAATTTATTTAAATATTCTAGATAAATAAATACAAACTCGCTAAACAATTACTGTTTTTACTTACGTCTTAAGTCTTTACTTTTTGGTTAAAATATGAAAAGTTTTTTCTGGAACCTAAAGTAAATTATTTTATTAAACAAAATGGTGTATTGTTACAATGTTCAGATAGGAGTTGTTCTACTCACACTTGTTATTCTATATTGAAGACTTGTATTCCGGTTAAGTTTAAAAATGCAATAAACTTGGTTGTACAAAGAGTTGCCATCCTTTGTACAACCAGTTTCTTTTTTCTTTCTTAACATATAGTTTCAGTTTACGCTCCAATAGTAAAGCTTCATTGACACCGTTTGATTTGAACTTATTCTTGCATTTCTTGTTTTAGAGAATTTCTGTTTTCTTATCCTCCATCCTCATATGTATGTAAATTGTGGTTGCTTGAATTACTTTTTATATGTGAAATCTTGATATCACGATCACTAGATATTTTAAAACAAGAAACCCCAACGTATCGTCCATCTGTCTGTTACACATAAACTCAAAACTACTGAACGGATTTTATTGCGGTGTATTATTTGATAAGGTTTTGCTTGGTTGGTTTAAATAATGACGATGATTAGTATGTAGGCATATTATGATTCACTATCAATTCGAAGCTGAGGCAGTGCGCTAGTACTAACAATAATATATGGCCATTTTAATTCAGACTTCGTCTTGATGGAGTGGCGTAGTATAGAAGCTTGAGCTACGGCCCCGCAAACCATAATTCATTCTATGTAAAACTGGTGTCTGCAGCGAAGATTCCTGATAGAAGTCAATATATCAACCGTTTGGACAATAGGCCTAGACAATATTTCACATTGAAAGCTTTTGTTCAGTAACGTCCATTGTCGGTGAATTAAGATGTTGGGCCTAAATAATGGCTGGCAGGAATTTCGATATTTGATTTTTCTGAGAAAAATATTATGTGTTACATATTTTATGTTAACTCCATTGTGGTTAATAGAAAACTTATGATTAAATAGGCAAGCTCGTTCTTTACTTATTAAATTATAATAATTTCGTATTTGCACAATTAAATTAAATTGAAATCTAAAATTATACGGATTATTACAATACTTTTGGCGTCGTAAAATTGAGTGTTTCGGAACAAAACCGGGCAAATCTTTTCACGTCAATTCTCGAGTTACGTAATGTTAGCATAGTATTATTAATTTAACTTTTAGTTCTTTATCAATATACTAAGTAACTATGAGTTACAAAAAGCAATTGTGATTTTTTGAAAATTCTGTATGTAAAACTAAGTTTCAAGGTCAAATGTATGAAATAAGACTACACGTGTACAGATGTATAACTGCGAAAACATGTAAATGGTGGATAGTGTTAACACATGTTGTATCCTTTATTATATACACTGTATGTTTTCCGAACAAAATAAAATAATAAAATGTATTTTTTTATTTTGGACGAATCGTTAACTGATGGTAAGTGGTATTTCTGGTGAAAACTATTTCTAATTGTATATGTCATAGTCAGAACTCTTAACCGGTAAAAAATGTTTTAAACCAGCATTGGGTAATAGTAATTTTGACTGCTGTATCAGATACCATCTACACTTATTGAATCATTTGGGTTAAGTTAGAACAGTGACCATTAAATCGCAAAGGTGAGCGAGCGAAGCGAGCGTGCATCGGCAGTGATTGCCGAACGCCAAATCCTCTTTATTGTTAGTGAATCAATTGGGTTAGATGAGGTTGTAGCAGTATAATATTGCAGTCAAAAGTTATTTTGCCTGATTTTCTAAAAATACTTTTAAACTCTTAAGAGTTCTGATAACAATAATATACAAGTAAATATGAGTAAGTTCCAATATCTCTGCTCCCATCATGACAGAACTCTTCGCTCTTCCAACAATCTTCTCCTTCTTTGTCCTTCACATAATTCCAGTATGGTTCAGTCTTCCTTCCCTGTTCAAGCTGTAACTCTCTGGAACACACTCCCACTAGAAATCAGGATGTCCACTAACCGACACACTTTTAAGCTAAAAGTACGGAAGCTCTATAGAGACTTGTTGACGGAGTCATCAGAATAACACCTTAAGAGTATATTTATATAAACTATATGTATGTATACCTAGAACTTATATATCTGTAGGATTTTTCCATTGTAACATTTTTTAATTCAGTCTTATCTTTACCTGTCCCAAATATACAACTTTTTTTTTTTTTTTCCGAGCGGAAATCCCCTCGTGGCATGTCGGACTCGAACCGACAAAAACCGCACGCCGTCTCGGGTACTAATAGCCGGGGAACCAGGTATACCCTAGAAAGGAAATCCCTGGTGCCCCGACATACCTCGGGTCATCTACAGACGAGTAGACGACCCCCCCCCCCCCCCAGTGTGGGAACCCCATGTTCCCTGTGCTTCCTGGAAGCGAGCGCGCTTTGCAACGCGCTCGCCGCCACCCCGGCCTGCTTCTGCTAGGGTGACAGATGGCCTCACCTGTCACCCCCAAGCCTGCGCTTATGGAGGACGTAGGTCGTTCTGCGACCTCCGGCGCCTGAGTCGCCTGCGGTACCTGGCCCGTACCCGGACCTGGCGGGCCGGGAGAGTCCTAAACCTCTCCCGGTCCCGCTCCGCCGTCTCCTTCGCGAGCATGACTTGCTCGCAGAAGGAGACGGCAGAGTTCCACGCACTCTGCCAGCGTGTGGAGAGCCGTGTCCACGGTCTGGCCATCGCAGTGGTGGCACTCAGGCGTTGGCTCCTTGAGGATCAGACACAGGTGATCCCCGAAACATCCCTTCCCAGTGATCACCTGCGTCAATCGGTATGAGAGGGTCCCGTGACGCCTCTCGAGCCAATCCTCCATAACGGGTCTTACCGCCGCGATGACGGCGTGCCCGGCGCTCGGTTGCCCGAGTCGTTCCCTCCACTCCCCTATGATGACCTGCGGAGTTGGGATTTCCGGTCATCGATTTCTCGAATCTCGGGGCATCGACCCAACTCCCGCGCCTCCTTGCGCCACTGATACAGAGCCGCAAGGGCTCTCGCCTCCAGGTCCCAGAGTTCCGGCCAGGAGACTCGCCGCCTCAAAGGAGATCGTGCGGTACCCCCTTATGATCCTGATGGCCAGCACTTGCTGCGGTCGTCGCAGTATCGCGATGTTGCTGGCCTTCAGGGCCCCCGCCCATACTGGGCACCCGTAAAGGGCCATGGACCGCACAACCCCTGAGTAGAGTCTCCTGCAGGAGTCATCGGGTCCCTTCATGTTGGGCAGCAGCCGCGCCAACGCACGCGCTGCCCCAACCAACTTGGAGACCAGACCTCGGAAATGATATCCGAAGTCCCATCGGCCATCGATTACGAGCCCCAGATACCTGATCGAGGGCTGGATGCCGATGCGAGTGCCTCCTACCGTGAGGCTAGATCCCTCAGGCGGCTTCCTCCGAAGCCCGTGGAAGAACAGGGCCTCGGACTTGTGCAGAGCCATCTCGAGACCCAGCCGCCGGATACGCTCAACGACTTGGGCAACCCCGGCCGTGGCCCTCAGGGTTGCCTCGTGGTGCGTCTTGCCACGCGCCGTCACGAGTGCGTCGTCCGCGTAGCACACGGCGACACCATCCAAGAAGGCACCACGAAGCACCCAGTCGTAGCCGATGTTCCACAAGAGTGGCCCTAACACCGACCCCTGCGGAACACCGCACGACATTTCACGCCTACCGAGACCGGTCCTACTGGGGTAGACGACGGCTCTCTCCGACAAATATGCCCCGACTATGCGGCGGAGGTAGAGAGGCACTTCGTGATACACGAGCGCCTCCCTGATGCAGCTCCAGGGCATAGTGTTGAACGCGTTGGCGATGTCCAAGGACACCGCCAACACCACTTCGCCCCGGGAGACTGCTTCCTCCGCCAGAGCCTTCACGCGCATGATCGCATCCACGGTGGAGCGCCCCTGACGGAAACCGTACTGGCTGTCCGCCAGATCCGGCCCAACCATCACGAGATGCTTGACGAGGCGCCTTGCAATCACTCTTTCAAAGAGCTTGCACACCTCGTCAAGCAACACTATGGGCCGGTAGGCGGACGGTGAGCCCGCCGGGCGCCCCTCCTTTCGGATGAGGACCAGTTTCCCCGTCTTCCACAATTTCGGAAACTGGCCCCGCTCGAGGCATGCGCTGAAGAACCCTCGCAGTCAGGCTCGAGAGCCTCGTCGACTAAGGCCAGGACCCACGCTCGGCCAGGAATGCCATCGGGTCCCGGGGCGGTGTTTTTAGCTTTAAGCCGTAACACCGCCACCCTTAGTTCCACCCCAGTGACCTCAGGCACGTCGTCATCATCCACGTTAGGCGCCTCAAGCGCCGGAGGCGGACCCATCTGTGGCGAAGTATGCTGCACCACTCGCGTTGGGAACAGGGAGCCAACGACCCTCTCAAGCAGCTCTGGCTGAAGTCACCGGGTGAGCGGCGGGGCCCATGGGCGCATCTTGCCCCTAACCATACGGTAGGGGCGTCCCCACCCCAAATATACACCTGCCACACACAGCTTTGCAACACCCAAAGGTTTGACTGGAAGAAAATGCCTGAGGCATTAAGTCCGCCTTATGCAATATGTTTGCAGGGGGATTCAGTAAATAAATAAATAACTTGATTTAATCGTCACATCGTTTGTTTAAAAAAGTGCTATAGTGTATACTAGTGTATTCTACCCCAAAACTATTCAGTTTTCTTTTTAACTAATTACTTTTTACATCAATCCCGGAGGTATGAATTTTATATACATCTGTATATAAAACTCACCCATGCAAATGGACGAAAAACAAAAACAAATATCAAAATTGAACTTATTAGTGTATTTTTCATCAAAAGTATTTTTATTTTAACCCTTGTACAGATGATTGTGAGATATGAAGATGAAAATACCAGAATATCTTCACGAGAACTCTGACTTTAACCACCAATTTTAACAAGATACCTTATTAAAGTTGGTGATTAAAGTCAGAATCGTATGAATTTTCACTTGTAGGCCCTTTAGAAATCAAAAGTTAAATTAATAATTACAACTCATATAACAAAATTAAACGTTTAAACTGGTTTGTTGTTCAAGGATGTTTCGTTAGTGTTTGATTAGATGTTCCATGGCCACACACAGTCATGCATAAAATAAGAAAGAGAGTTTGGAAGCTAAACTTACCGCAATCCGGACAGTACTTAAAGCCTTGAGAGAAAGAGAAACTAAAGAAAAAAAAAAACTACCGAATCATATTATAATCTATACTTTGTTTTTTTTTTTTGTTTTTATGCTGTGTTTCTTTACAAAATAAAGTTGTATTTAATTTATAATTTTTAATATCAACAGGCATTCTGTAGTATAAAGGCAAATATTTCCAAGATCTATTTAGTAATGGACTATCCACAAATATCAATTTGTATCTTTGTATTGTGCGATCATGAAATTGTTTTTTAAATTCAATTAAGTTTAGTTTTAATAATTTATTTATAAAGTGAGTATGAAATTCTTTATACTACATAAATACATACATAAGTACCCTTGTGACTGCATATGTAATGTAAAGTGCTGTGTGTAAAGTAACTGCACGCATGGCGTAGTGATTTAAGCGGTCACCTCACCGCTTCCTACAGCGCTGATTTTCGTGGGTTCAATCCCTATATAGGACAACACTTTATGTAATTTACAAATTGTTGTTCTGTCCATGTATGTTTGAAAAGTTAAAAAGTTTGAACATCGAAATTTACCCATATCATTTTATCGTGTTGACTCAGGACCTGGATTTTTATACACCTAGTAGGGACCATAGACCCAGTATCTGGTATAAATTTCAACTAGGTCTGCTAGGTCTACCCGTTCCTGAGAAAATCGGTGGTGACACTCGGACAGACGGACAAGAAAGTGATCTTATAAGGGTTCCTTTTTTACCTTTTGAGGTACGGAACCCTAAAAAATATCTTAGAGTATTTCTAAATGGAAAAGTTGTTTTAAGAACAAAGACTTCTGGTTCTTGGTTCTAAACTGCACTATGAAAGTTTTATCTTTTGTGGAGAGAATCACACATGAACACAAGAAATAATGTCATGAAATATTAGGCAGCGTAGTAGGTAACGCCTTTATATTTGGAAATACCTTTATCTCAACGTATCGGTTTCTCAGTATTCTTTAACAAATATATATTTCGATACTTTATGCGCATTCAGCCGAATATTCCAATAGTATTAAATATTGTATCACACCTTGTGTTTCAATAACTCCTTTGTTTATATAACTGTCGAATTGAACGATTGCAATTAATTTATTCACCACTGCAAATTTATAAAACTTTTGATACGAACAAAAGTACGTCGATATTTTATTTACGAAGCGCACGTCTCTTTAAATGACCTTTTCAAAAGTAATCCCAGCTTGACATACTTTTCACAAAACTCTAAAATCCAGAATTTACATTCGTAAACAGGTATTACTAGTTACAGGTGTTCAGGTTTAGTTTTTACAGGTATTAACGAGAATGTTTTAAGGTTTCAACCCCCATCAAGTGGGGGATTACATTATGACAGCTTGTCCTTCTGTCGCACCGTAATCCTTATTTCATGCGCGAGCATAGATTTTTTAACCTGGTTTGATTGTACTTGGCTTTACATACTTCTATTTATTTGGTTAGTAAAATTGTATGTTGTACTGTATTGATAATGTAAGGTTGAATTTATAATTATAAGTAGCGTAAGTTTTCTTAGAACATGAAAATGTAACAACAATTAAAATTATACTCGCCTTCAACGGTTTCTATTTTCGTTTTGCCGAATGTTTAACAACATTCTTCTTACTTTAAATCACTACAGTTATTTGCTCCGTATGCACAAGATAAATATGTTTGAGGCACTGCAATGTTATTGTCTATAATGTGTGTATTTGGGCTCGTCTGTTGACGGAATAAGAATACGGAGTGACACCACACCTATTTATCTAGTGGGTGTCGTAAGAGCCGACTAAGGGAGCAAACTACGTAGGACAACATTATTGAAAAGACAAGGGAAACTTGAAACGAACCCTGTACCCACCCGTCTGGCCAGCGTGATATAAGAGTAGTAGGCCAAATTTTACTTTCCAAAGATAGGACCATGTTCAGCAGTAGACTACTTTCTTTTACAATTTATCCATCTCAAATTCGATACTGCCTTGTACTCGTATTAAGTCTTCTGTTGACCGTGCGTTAAAATAATTCACTGTCTAGAAATTTGACTCATTAACTTGGAACTTGTACACAAAGCTAATATCTCTGGAATAGCTTAACTTAATATTGTTTCTGAAACTTGATATTTACCACGAGTTCTGGGAGTAGAATGTTGTCGAAGATGTCATGCGTAAACGTTTTTGAATAAACTTGTTTTGTAGTGTAGTGTCATGTGTTCTATATTGAATAAACTTTTCCCAGCCAAATGTTACTTGAATATTTAAGTAAATTTATAAGCCAAATTAAAAAAAATACAATTGAATATGTAAAGAACTCACATAAATCAATTTTAACTTAGTTCTAAGTTATTATTTCGAAATGAAACTTTGCATTTATATGAAAATGGAATGAAATTCTATGATTTTCCATCGTAGATCGGATCTGATGATGGGACTAAGAGAACTGAGTGTAGAACTCTTAAGAAACTGCTACTAAACCCCTCGAGTTTAAGTTCGTATGTTTCATTTCGACGAGTCATAGAAATAAGGCTTGGTTTATATTGTACACTACACTGTACTACACTTTATTACACTACACTATACTCTACAACACTAACTTCATAAACCATAATTTCAGTACTGTATCACATAACTTCACCCAAATTAAATAGCCAAAATTCGTAATAATGTACATGAGAATTTGTTCATTCCATGAGAGAATCGGTCCGGTTTGCCGAAACACGGATATACTCGTATTTAAACGATGTATGTGCGCTTGCACGTGACTGGGGTGACAGATAGTCGTCCATGTTTCTATTGTTGAAGGTTTCACAATCCGTTTTACCTACTAAATTTCAGATTTGAGGATAAAACCAATGTTCGCAAAGAATAATTTCAAGTGCATACTTAATGGCAAATTGCAAGCTATGGAAGTACTAGGATACTAACCGCAGAGGTTACCGCAGGAAAAGGTTTCCCCCATCCTAATTCTAGAGAGCACTCGCAGGCCGGTTACGCACTTATGACTATTTTATAATTACAGCTGTAATAGTCAGTTACTATTAGGTAATCCGTTTGCTCGTAAGTTTACTATACCGTAACAAAAAGTGGCTGATCCGGTATTATAAGAGACAATTTGTCTCTTAAAAAAAAGGTTTAACTTTAACATCATTTAGCATTGATTTATGTAAAATGAATAAATAGGAAGTAAAAATTTTATAAAGTTGGTTCATTGCACACAACAAGTATTCCTTGCGAAAGAACAATGTTTTTAATTTTAATTGTCTATCCAGTTCTTTCGTTCAGCCCAGCTATAAAGTTCGAGAAAATACTTTTGAAATATGTAATATGCTAGTGCTATATTCGTAGACTGCAATCAGAGGATGATTATTGATATTTGCAAACGATATTTTAGGGGTGAACACACAGCAAGGGGTCATCTATAATCCGTAGCTAGCCCGAGGTACGTCAGGGTTCCTGGGATTGCCTTTCTAGGGTACACTTGGTTCCCCGGCTACTGGTACCCGAGACGGTGTGTAATTTTTGGTCGGTTCGAGTCCGACATATCCACCCCGTTGGTGGGTGGTGTCTGAGGGGATTTCCGCACGGAAAAAAAATAGTTGACAATAAATTGAAATTTAGTATTATGGAACAATGGAGGTAATCAAGTATATCAAGTAATAACCAGCAATAGTTTCTAGTGATTGCCATCACCCCGAGACATAGGTATGCATCTCTCTTCAAAAGTTTTCGATCCTTATTCAAATAAATGGCTATTTCTAATCTGCCTAGTTATATTCAAACTTGTCCTTTGTACATTGTAAGCATGTACAAACATAAAAGATTAAAGTATTATTTATTACGGTCAACATGCTTGTGATTACTGTTTGGCATATTATACGAGTACAGTGAGCATGTCTAGGAATAATCGAAAAATATAAAATACTTTCACATGAAAGGCTTTACAAATCGAGATAAAAAATCGTTTTGAAGTATAACTTCTTTAGACGTGTTGGGCATTTTTGAACAACAAACAAAATAATGTATTTTTTGAGATGGGAAAAAACATTTGAACTCGCGATACTGTTGCCGTTACCGATACCTCTGTATATATGTACCTACATACTCGTATATTGGCCCCGTTTACACGAGAGTTGAGTTCGGGTTGAAATACATTCTCAATATAACTATACATATATAATATGAACATATATTTTATATATGCGTACAACATAGATATTCATGTCGGAACTTTTCGAATCGAAAAAAAGAAAAAAATACCTGTTATAGGTAATCAAAAAAAAATTAATTTTCAAGTTTTCCTGTCGGCACTCCTGGAGGACCACTGTGTTTTTTTTTTCTTTTTTCAATCAAGCAAGATTTTTCAGCTTAAATGTTTTGACATATTAAGTGTTTTATTAGACATTCCTTTGAGACTAGTTTTATAGCTTTAATTTAAACAATTTCGAAATTATACAAATACAAATCATATTAAAATTGATGAAGTCTTTATTTCATATCATCATACAGAATTATATTATTACTCCCATTATCGAGTTGACTTTCACGTAATGAACTTAATTTGAATAACCGATACAGCGTCGGTCTTTGTATAATACTTTTCATTTTGGTCATCGAAAATTGATCCGGCACTTAATCGTTCTCAATTTACGACCCAACTGCGGTTTATATTTACGATATCCGAATAATAAACAGAGCTTTGGTTGAAAAGATTTGGGACACTTTTTTCTGTTACACAATAAACTCATTGAAGGAGAATTAATTGTTGTTATTCTCGATATTACTGCAGGATTAGACCGGTATTGACCTTATTTTTTGTTTTGACATTAACCCTTGTAATAACTTAATTTATTTTTGGTAGTTAAATAGAATGAAAGTTGTGTTTGAGTACGACACAAAATATGTGTGTATATTTATACATATACTCGTATATACGGGGCCATGTATAGCCTGGCTTTTTTGTTAAGTTAAAGACTTTATTTCATCAGAAATAACAGACGAGTGCTGTGACTTTACTCTTAAAATAAGACCCTTAAGAAATAGTTTTATATTTTTTCCCTTTTGGTATTCAATATATAGTATAAGAGAAAATCAAGAATAAAACCAACCACATTTGTCAGTCAGCAGTCTTGTTACAGTTGATATGATTTATGCATATAAATATGTTAAAATGTAATATTTATTGCACGATATCATAGACTTTAGCTACAAAACAATATTAATAAAAAAAAAACTATTTTGAATTTCATATACTTTATTGTTTATGCAAACCAACTGATTTTAAATAAAGTAGGCCAACCGTTTATCAAATAAAAACTGTTTAATAACTGATGGAATCAAAACGTTGATGCCACTTTAAACCCAGAGAGAGTATTTCAACTGTATCCGGTTCTTGAAATCAAGTCAATATTTACTCATGAAAAATATAATAGATAGATGTGATGCAATAAATTTCTATCATTTCTTGAAGTGCTAGTAATTTGTTAACCTTGCTAGAAAAGGGTATGGTCACGTACGCAAGCTAGTACTTTTTGATGTTGTAGAATAAATTCCTCTTAATGTAAAGAAATTCTTCATAAAAAGTCACTTTATTCTATATTATTATTTTGTATTTTATCAAAAGTATTAATCTTAATGACATTCCAAGAATACTTAGCCTAATTGGAAAAAGGTAAAAAAATATACAATATTGAATTGAAAATTATTGTGATGCTGAAGTTTATTATGTAGAAAACTTTCTTCACAACAGGATATATTTTCTTTTATTTTGACCCTTAATGTTGCGATAAAAATCTGAATGGGAATACTACAGCTGTGTTTTTATTGTGGCACATTTATAGTAATAGTCACTCCTTATTGTTTTATTGTCTGTGCATAATAAAAGGGTCATTTTGCGGTTATTATGACAGACGGTAGGAAGGTGACGATCATAACTCAGAATAATGTCCTCATCGATCGCACTTCGGGAAAATCTATTGAGTTTAGTGGACTTTTTTATTATTTCACCAAGTACTTACACGTATGATGAATGGAATGGCCTTTTATTTTAATAGGTCAATAGTTAAATATTTATAAAACATATTAAAACATTTCAAATTGTACTTAATACTTTTAAATGAAAACGACATACACTGTTATGTACAAAAGCAGAATATTGTTGGCCGTCTGATTCCTTACTAGACAGAGACCGCACTATGGTAACCAGAAAGCTAATAAACATACTTATATATTTCTAAGCGCACGGGTCCTGAGTTGCATGGCGTCTGTGGGCGCTGGTAATCACTTTTCGCCAAAGCAGATGGCTCACCTGATGGCAAGGAAACACACAAGGGCAATTTTTTTTTGTTGGCAGTTGAATCAAACAGGCCCGTCCATGTGTGATTCATAAGTATATTAAAAAAATAAGTAAATATAGTACAAGCTTTTCTTAATTTGGGAATAGTTATGTGAATATGGTAGAATATTATTATTATTTTGGTAACTAGACTGCGGATAAGCACACTTAAATGTTTCTAAATATATAATAGATAAATCACATCAAAACAAAGGCAAACAATTATTGTTGGGCCCTGAATGGGAACCGAACTCACGACCTCGACTCATATATAAAAAAGATTGTATAACCAAGAGATATCAAACAGCTTTTAAATATAAAACGTAATATCATTACAAGTTTCACAAACGAGTTTTCGCTTTCCTCCTCGAGGGACTCAATTCAGACAAGATGTGAAAAACAAAACTTTACGGGTTAAGGATGTTTTAAAGGTTTGAAATTGTCACTAAACTTATCAAGCGGAAGAAAGTTTTACTTTCAGAGAAATAAAATAGTTTTAAACTTAAGTGTTAATACTGCAATATGTACAAATTATGTATGTCATAATGTCTTGTATATCTACAGAATACTGAAACATGCAAAATGCTGGTAACACGACAAATCTTTTAGTATGCCAGTTCGTCATAAAAAAATTGCCTTGTTACAGCCAAATATTTGGCTTCAAAATTCCTTTCATCACCATCATCAACAGTTTTTGTTGGTCCACTGCTGGACATAGACCTCTCCTTAGAAAGAAAGTTTAAAAAAAAAAAAAAAGGGATGGTTGTAAGTTTTCCTTCTCTTTCCAGTACCGTTGTCCTGCAGGGTATGTTACCTAAGACGGCTCTTCCGACACCCACGGGATGAATAGGGGTGGTAACACTGTGTATTCTTAATCCGTCACCACATGGACAAGAAATAGACAATCTTTATAGATTATTTGAACTACTGACTTTACAGGTAGTGTGACAGCGTTTAATAATTCAATCAGTCTTAGAATTCTTATTAAATTTTAATGGACAACCATGAGGAAGAATTAGACATAAAATATTTACACAATTATTGAGCGTCAACATCCCACTTGAAATCATTTTACTAAACAGCAGGTAATACTTGTTTTGCTTCACAAAGTCTACCAATATAAAAGTGAAATTCAAAATCAAATTTGGTTTCAACAACATACAGTTGCAAATTATATCATATGGAACGCAAATAGAATTTTATGAAGTTTAATTTGTATTAATGGGAGATCACTGGTTTTGTGGAACCTACTTTATCATATTGTTACAAGCTACCAAACAATATATACATTGAAAATAACTTATATATTTAAAATAAAATAAATGGATTAAAAACTTTCCTAGTTAAATTTTAAACTTTCAAAGTTATCGACATAGCCCAGCGGATTAGCAAGCTGAAGTGGCAGTGGGCTGGCCATATTAGCCGCAGAACCGACAACCTTGAACCAGTCCTTGAGTAAAGACCGCGTCTTGGCAAACGTAGTGTAGGGTGGCCACAGACCAGGTGGAGTGACGATCTGCACAAGATGGCTGGCAGGAGCTGGATGCGAGAAGCCGAAAATCTGTAGGCTGGTGACGATAGTTAAATATGTTGTATAATGTCACTATTGTAGTATTCCTTCATCGAAATTCGGACAGTCGGATAAACACTGCACCTTAAAACTTTGCAATAAGATACTGATATCCATACTTGTACCTATATATAGTCTCTCGCACCAATGCTTATGTTTCCAATTTTTACTAAGTTCGAATAAAAAGTTAAGTTCGTGAGTTCGGGGTTTAAAATAATAAACTGAATAACATAAATCCTACTATGATTTAAATTAGTATATTCTGTCATTGAAAACAGTTCAGTCCAAGAAAAATATAACTGAGTATACATTTTGTTGGTTTGGTTAGTACGAATTCTCAGTTGGTCAAACTTTTAATTAGGTACGCAGTTGTGGAATAAGCTAATTGAAATCCTAACATCGGGTAAATGTTTTTTTTTTTTCAAACTGAAAACTGTTTATGGACGATCTAAACTGTATTCTTGTTACCATTATGTATGTGTGAAGTTTAAAATGCGCTGAAACTCAGCCTAATTTGAACAAGTGACTTTTGATTTTGATTTTTGCCTACCTGATGTTTCTAAGAAACATAATCGTAATAATAGAAAGCAAAGGGAGAAAATTTGATCAAGAAAACGAGTAGAGAGTGGGATCTGAAGCATGAGGTAAGGGATACTTAAAGTTTCGTATAGAAAACTGGACGACGGGTGCAGTAGTTCTAAGGCCAGGGTATATAACCCCGATATGATTTGAAGGGCTAGAACAGGAACATCATAAACTGGTTTATTAAAATGAATAACGTGCTTAACAAAACCTTTTGTGTTAATAATTTCATTACGCGTGTCTTTGCGACTCCTGGCTTTTTCGTAATCATATTATTGAATATACACAAGAAACTCCGCTTTTGCTCTTAAGCATTAAAACCAGGGCTTATAACTTATATACATGATTATTATATTACCGCACGCTACTATTGTAACGTATTTTGATTTCAATGCACCAAGCGTCTTTGACGCTGAGAGCGTCCCAATTTGTATATTAAACTTAATCATGCATTGTCACGATACGAGAAGGTAATCTAATTAGAAAGATCGATTACATATTTTAAAGATAAATATTTTGAAACATAGGAATTTCTATAGTACGAGTTTTTAAACTGTATGAGGAACCAGTTTGGTGTTCTGCGAAATTCTGAAACACGATCAGAAATGATCAGTAACAAAAATTTTGAATATTCGTATTTATGAACTCTCCTTTATGCCAATATCTTTCTCATAAGAGAGAATGTTAACAGTAAGTACTAGAACAGTGAAAACCGAGGCTTAGCTGCTGTCTACCTTTTTTTTACCTTTTCTTTTTTTTATTAGTGTGCACGATCATGTGTAATAGTTTTATTAACTTATTACGTTACAGATCTTTGCAAGTATAACACTGGTAACACTGATACTTTAATACTTACGTTTTGTTTATAAAAAAACAAAGCTGCTATTTTAGATTTCTATATCATTTACCTTATAATTTAAGACGGTTCATTGCCTTCACCTAGCACCGTGAACTGATTACCTGATTCCAAGGAAGCTATTAACTTAAAATCGAAGTCCACTGCAGTAAAAGATATCTAAGTTGGTTCTGTGCCAAACTGGGGCTATAATACCTGCATAGGTATTATTTACTCATTCCGTGGTTCACCTTAAACTGGTTCTTGCAGAGTATATCAGAATGTCTTGTTATACAGCTAATTTACGACCGACCGACCGTAATGCGTCAATCAAAAAGGCTGTATCAATTTTAGAAATAATAGAAAATGGCAGTATAATGTCCATAATATAGTTTAAAAAATATATAATTGACATTATACAGCGTATTATATAGGTATACTCGAAGTCATATTTGAGGATAAACCGCTAAAAGCTTTTGGTTAAAATTACTACAGAAATATTGTTTTGAGAGTGATAAATTGAATTTGAAAACATGCTTACAAAGCTGAATACGAGTAGCTTCGGTTCTTGGCTTTAGCTTATAATTGAGCGAGAGCCATACCTAAGCACTTTTGGGACACCAGAGTGATATCCTCACTAAAATAGGTGTTAAACAATTCTGTCGTTGATTTTTACCGAGGGACTGAAGGCATCAGAGCTTCAACCTCTTAATGTCTTGGGGGACCAAAAGAGCGACTACGCACTTGTGCTTCTAGCGTTACAGATGTCCATGGCTAGCGAAAGTCACTTCCTATCGGGAGGCCTGTTTGCTTGTTGGTATCTTATACTATAAAGATTAGCTGTCATTGGAAAGAAACCGAAATGTACGAAGCAGTGCATTTTGTTGTATGTTTCATCATGACGTCTAAGATACAATTCTAGTATTATAGCTACAGCAATCATCATTTCTGTAGGCTAAAGAATAGTAGATCGAAAATATCATTAATATTTACGAAAACCTTCACATACTAGGAGCATTCTAGAATAATGAAAATGTACAATAGCATACTTCATGGAAAGAAAATTAGTATTCTTTGATCGTATCACAGATCTTATTGTCTATGCAGCTCACACTGAATTTTGAGCTTCCTCACTTAGTTGAAGACGTGCAATAATGGCGATGCTTAACTCGTCAAAGCAGCTCGCCTCTTTATTGAGGTAGTGGGAGAATATTTATTATAATCTTAGGCAAGGAATTGTCGGAGGATATATTCTAGCTCGTATTATTGAATAGCGATTTTCTACCGAGAAAATCTTTGTGTTAAACATCCCATCTTTTGTGCTCTTACAGACTGAGACAGATTGATTCAGCAGTATTTCTTTGTGTAAAGTACGATTAAATGTGTCTGATAAAAGAAAGCGTAACCTTCGTTTCATGTTCTATAAATGGTTATTGTTTAAAATGCTAAACTAAAGTATTATCAAGAAATATCACTGAATGAATATTATCGCTGATTAGACGTTACAGATACAAATTCAATGTTTTTTTTTGTGAATCGTGCTGTCATTCAATGGTCTAACGAAAAACTTAGATTGTTTTGATTTTAAGTTAAGCTTTATCGTTATGTATTGAATCTTTGTGAATAATTTATTCTTGCAACAACCAAAATTCTTTAAGTGTTTCATTGAACGTTTATCTAATAAGTATCATTTGTATTTTTTTTTAATCAAATATACCGAAAATCTTATAAAAAATTAATCATGTTAAATTCATGTTAGTTGAATTGAAAAAAAAGTAAACATAATTAATTTTTGAAAAATTTTAATGGGATTCATTGTTTTTTTTTCAACATTTCACATAGCAACCTTTTCAAATTACGAAGTCTGGTTGCCCATTCTACAGCCGCAAAATTGGTGACGCTAAACTTCAAACTTGGTATGTAACTCCTGAAAGTAATAAAGGACTATTTAAATATTTATACAGTAACTTTGACACAGACCCCACTGTCAATACTAAACTTCCTAATATATTTCGTGTGAACTTATGAGCAATGATCAAGTTTGTAAGTTTATTAACAAATATTAATTCGACATGACAAGTATTTATGACTCTGTAAAATAAAACTATTTTGAAAACCTACAGTCACCAGTCACGTTATGCATGGACCTAGGTATGGTCACAAGCCCCGATTCAACTAAAAAACATTAATTTCAAGTAAGTAATCATAATAGCCGTATATTTTAATGAATATAGGAGAGTATTTTGGCCAGGAGTAGAAGTCAGTAGTCCGACTAAGTCAGACGCACCGGGCGCACCTATTTCAATACCTAAATGTTAAAACGAATAGGCTTCAGGCAAGAATCTTTAATGATATTCTTTTTCCACATGCTTTTACTGACATTTTGGTTACTTTTTTAGGTACAAATTATAACAATATCAATAACAAATAATAAATCCTTCTAATATTTAAGTAAAAAGCGTACAAGGAAGACTCTATCTCTCTGTCAAAAGCTCACTGTATATTTATATTTTACAGCTATGAGAGCGGAAAACATTTTAATGACTGTTCATTGACACAAACTTAATAGGTACCCAACTATTGTGTTTATAATTTCACATGTGAAAATAATTTAGAAGTTTAATTTCGAATATAAAGCCGTAGCGCTTAGCTCAGTACTTAATACTTCACTATTTAGAAGTAAGTTTCTCTGAAACTCGAATAAGTTAAATACAGCCAGATATGACTTCAACTTTAAACATGTATTAAGTACGAAACTTTGTCTTGTGACAGTGCTCCGGTTTAATTGTACATAAAATATTTCTACTCCTTCGTTTTCTCTATTTTTATAAAATGTTAAGTCAGTTTGTGTTCGCTTCAAAAAACCCATAAACTTCTACACCGATTGAGGTCATGACACGATATACAAACCGCTTCACAGATTGCTTTTATCTATTTTTCACTTAAGTTTTATTCCTCATTTTACATCGATGCAACCACAATGAGAATGAATTTGAGTTTCATTTTTGTTTACGTGTTAAGTTTAGAAGAAAAAATACTATAACTAAGTACAATTATGTGTATGCAGGACCATATAATTTGAGTGTGTTATACTTCTAACGGGTAGCGACCGACAAACTAGCGAGTTGGTCGATCTCACTACGAATAAATATTGCGATCGTAAAAATATTCTCAAAACGAATACTTGTTGTATCATTACTGGCAGTGAAGCACCTTCTCTTCCTACTATTTTCTTTTGACACAGAGACTGACACTCTTAGTCCTCTTGGACTCACGCGTGTGTAAAAAATACGTGGTCAATGAACTGTTTTTTAGTTACATACATAAGGGAGCCAAGTACTAGGCGACTTTTGACTTTAAATGACACTTTTACTAACCGATATATGCAAGGATGTAATAAAAGTACAATAATAATTATTTTCTAACAAATGTTTATTAATATCTGCTCTTCGTAATAAAATGTGAATATCAATCGCATATACCCACATTCATGGAATACGAATAGGGTATAAATTCGCCACATTTAGGGCAGTACGCATAATCGAATATAGCCCACTATAGCGAACCCCTGACATAAGTTATTATGAAAAATGAATAACAGATGTGGTCGTAATCTGATGGATGACGAAATTTGTCGTAATACTGTGCATACTTGGGTTAAATGAGATAGAGGGAATGGAATGTTGCCAAGTAAATTTATTTTTATGATTGGTATAAAGGGTTGTGCTAAAGGTTCGGGTTGCTATAAACTTATATTTATCTTTAATTTATCTTATTTAGAGGCTGAACTAGTATATGAATTATTTTTCATTTGATATCGTTTGCAAAAATATATTTTAACCGACTGGCGATTGAAGTTTTTACTGAGATGATACGTGATTAAATTTATAATAGGTAATTCTTTATGCATATATTTAAATCAAAATTACGATGGAAATGAGAATGGCCGATATTGTTTATTAGTTTTGATTTTTAGTTCGAGTACGAGTGCCAACGAACAACACGATGTGCCGTCACACATGAGTCTATTGCAGGAGATCCGAAATATCTTAACAAGGGTATACCGTGTCGTATGGGTAGAGTATAGGCACCCTAACCCCTCCTTAGATCGGAGGAACCCTTCTCCAGGCGATGAGCACGTCACGCCACTGTATAACTTACCGACTTGTGGTACAACAGTATTTAGAGGGAATTTCTAGTTTCACAAATAACTATGTTCAAATAAATAATTTATAAAATATGTATAAATGTTTTCAGACATCTAACACACAACGCCATCTAGTTTACGCCACAAGCTAGATTGACTGATAGAATATTGATATACTTTTTTCTTGTAAATACATACATATTACACATAGCAAACACCCAAACTCCGAAACAAACATTTTCAGATCATACAAACATTTGGTACGACCCGGGAATCGAACCCGAAACCACAGCACAGCAGTCGCATACGTTACCACTGCGTCGCCGAGGCAGTCATAAATAGACAACTTACATTATGTAACTAATTATTTTTGTACAGTTTGCACTTTAACCGAGTAACTTTCTACTAAAACTGAAAATACTTAATTGGAAAAGAATGTATTTATTTACTGATAACTAACAATTTAATAATAATCACTTAATACATTACACCCAATATAAATAAATTACACCCAAGCACAAAACAAATGATTGTGCTCGTCATACAAACTTTGTCCTGAGTGGGAACGGAACTCACGAACTCATTAGTCAGAATCATTCACTATTGGACTAACTCCAGTCAGTCAAATTGGAAGTAGTTTCTGCTGCTTACCGTGAACAAATTACTTATATCAATTTGTTTCTAAATATAGACTTTTCTGTACTCAAGTAATATCTAGTGTATGACAAAACTACTCCTGTTATAGTAACTGCAATATCCATCACACGGAGTGTATTTGTCTGATACGACCACTCTACTCCGTATTATGGAAGAAAATAAATATTGACTGATAGTCCTTATTGTACCCCAATGAAATAGGAAAAATATAATATTAAAAGGCTTTGTTATTTACGGAAATGATGTTACCGTATTAACAAGCACTTACACGCAACCGTTGAATGAAACTACTATTACAGAAGATAATATGAGCTAGTTAAAACAAACAGCTATCCAAAGGATTATAAAATTAAGTGTAAATGTTAATTAAAAAGTCAGAAATAAAACCAAAAATAAATAAAAAAACAAGTTGACTGCACGGATGGCCTGGTGGTTTAAGCGGTCGCCTCGCCTCTTCTACGGCGCTGAGTTTTGTGGGTTTTATCCCCACACGTGATAACACTTTTTGTAATAAACAAATTGTTGTTCTAAGTCTGGGTGCTCTTTGCGTCCGTTTCATGTATGTTTGTAAAGTCTCCCGCGACACAATATATATTCCTAATGCTTTGAGTTAGTTGTGTGCGTTGTACTACTAGAAGTAATTTGTTTATTTTTTCGTTAAATTTGAATTGTACAACAGTATATATTTTTGTGTAAGTATGTAAATATGAATATAGTGTAGGCTTGTAATGTTAATTCATATTTTTAGTACCTTTCTGAGGGTTTTGAGTATTTCCACGGCTTACTCGAATGTCCTGCTGGTGGTAGTATCGTGCTTCGGGTGGTTGATCTTGAGTGTGTGAGACTTAGAAACTGCCGGCTCTTTCTAACTGTGAAGTCCGACTTCTAAAAATATCTGAAAAGATTTACTTACGGAAATTAATATCATTTATCATTAGAAAAAATACATCATTTAAATTAAATTAAGCTTTATCTCTTGTCATGGTTATGAATTATAGCACTTTTTTTTATTTAACATTTTAATCTCTAGTAACCTCCGTGCACTTACCTCACAATAGTTCTACACCACCAAAGGCTGACTGGAAGAGAATGCCCTGGGCATTAAGACCGCCGATGTACAAAAGTGCATAAAGTTAAATAAATAAACTAATTCGTTTAATAATGGAATAATGTGTTTTTCAATGAGGCTTTAAGTTTTTGTTTGAATAAGGGACTTTTATGTTTTTCATGAAATATAGCAGTATAAAGGCTGGTTGAAAACATACACACTGCTGCACAAATTTCTTTCAAAAACACACATACACTCGTAGGAATTATGCCAACGTACCATTGTGCAATACCGTTTGTACATTAACGCTTGCAATTTCTGATGGTACGGCTTGTATTGCGGTTGTACATAGTATTTGTGTTGGTTGCTAAATTTCAATAACACACAACACTGATTGACAAACATATATTAGACTCATTAGTTCCCGCCAGCGTTCAAATAAGCTAATCAAAATAGAGCGGGTGCTCTGTTGCGATTTTTAGACCACGTTTTCTATATGTATTAGATGTGATAAAATATAATCATCATTATCATTCTATTACTCTGTTGCTAATTTTACTTTAAGTCGATGCAATTTGTAACAAATAATTAACGCGCACAATACATGTAATTTAAAATTTAAATATTTTTTTTAATCGTAGGTACAATCTTTACTTTTTAAACTAATCGAAATATTATACACTGTTACCCATTCGAACTTATTTCTCAGCAACTTGGTTACAAAGTATTGTATTTATATACTTAAATAAACACTTATTCCCTCTTTCGTAATATAAAAAACTTAGAAGTTAGGTTTCATTAAAATATATATTAGTATTTCTTGAATAATGAGCTAACTGACGGTAAAATCGCATCATAATCCGTGTCAGGGTTTAAGAGGAATTAGCGGATATGTAAATAGATGCGTAATATTAAGCGGTTTGTATTGATACATATGGAACTATTCCAAAAATTCTAAACGACATTGTTACGATCATTAAAACAAAAGTTATTTCATACAAAATCTATCGTAGTAGAAAAATACAGCGAGAAGTGTATACTTAACTGTCCAAGTGCTTTAAAATAAATATATTAAAACTCATGGCCGTTAAAAAGTAAAGTTACGACCTAACGATACAACATTCCAATTTAAACTAATTGTAAAAGATTTAAAAACCAAACGAGATAGCTATTTGTGAAGCTAAAACGTTAAAACGGCCCCTATTTGATATAAATTTAGCACTTTAAAAGAATAATAATATAAAACTGAACACGTAATGCAACTCAAAAGGACATAAAATAAATTTACGTTTTCGCGGTCAACGGCAATAAAATGTATGGTACTTGGATGCGTTTACTTTCCATGGTTTCGGCATAATCTGCTCGTGGCCATAATAAGAGCGATTGGTGCATAATTAAAAATGCATCTGTCATTTAAATTTCCCTCTATCATAGTGTTAGAGGAGATATTTATTTCTGAAAAAGGATTCAATATAAGTTATTATTTAGGTTACATTATTATATAAAGAACAAAAATAATTTATTGATTTCTTGGCTGATTTTTCTTACAACGCACAAGAATGAAGTATTAAATTGTGGAGACAACCGTACCATTGTCGGTTAGTACTAATAGCTGGAGTTACAAAAATTGCTGCTACACTAATTCTTTTAAGCTTCTTTTTTTGGCAACCATAATTCTATCTCTTGGTGATGATTACCATGATACTATCGTATTCGCCTATATACGTGCACGTACGTACACACGTACGTGACAATCATAAGTACACTTTTATTCAATAGACTTTACTTTGAAGCTCATCCAAATCAAATTATGAGGAAAATGCTTTACATTTAAATTAAAAAAATAATTAGTTCATGTAATTATTAATTAAATAAACAGAGTATTTACTATTACTATTACAAAACAGAGTATTGTAATTAAATAAACAGAGTATTTACTTGTTCTACATATCAGTAATGAATATTATGCAAAATATATCCACGGTGTATATTATTTACCGCTATTTTCAAAGCCCAACATCAAGATGCCCCAGCCCATAAATATACCCTAATCTACACTCAAATATCTCTTCGAAATACGACAGATGTGTGGAATGTTTTCTTGTGAACTACTTACAGATTAGTGCAAACGATAGTAATAATTATATGTAAAAATATGTTTGGGTCTAAATATGTAGGTACCTCGAGAGTTGAATAAAATAGTTTGTTATGAGATTGAGACATTTGTATATGTCAATAAAGGAACTGAAGCTGAAACGGGCATTTAAGCCTCATATGAGATAATTATTAAAACTAGAGGTGGCGGTCTTCTTTTATTTCATTGACCAGTTCAGCGTGAACAGTCATTATTTTAAATTTCTGTACTGGAGCTGTGCTCTCTAGCCTTTTTTTGTTAACGGGGTGGAAAATTCCTTCAGTTCTCCTGCTACTTGGGGACTCAGGTGCTAGGAGTATGTAGTGACTCCACTAATAACCACCCCGACAACCGGCCTCAGCCGCCCTACTCTCGGAGGACTCGAACCAATTGATTTCTGATTCTTAGCGAATCGACACCACGCCTAATCAGGCCCTATCTCGTGGGAAAAAACTTCCCCACCTCAACCACAACGTGGAGGCTCAATTGCGTCTTAAAGCGATCAGAATGCTATCCGCTACTGTGATTTCTAGCCCACTAAACTCCTTAAATACCCTTACTCCTTAACTCCTTTAATAATGTTTGTTACGACTTCAATTAAACATATTAAGCAGAGTTTTCGTTACAAGATTACTCGAGGATGTTAATACCGTATTCTAATCTGATCTGATCGAGCCAGAATTGATGACGAATTTCTAAAAAGCTTCGTTTGACGAACACAAACACGTAGATACTATAAAGTATTATAAAGCCGTAGAAACACTGAAAAAAACATTGTAAATAAATCCATCTACTCAAAGAAATGTCACGAAAATGTTTAACGAAATAAATCATTTGAACAAGTGCTGTGAAAATATTTACGGTACAAGGAAAATGAATGATTCATTGATTTTTTAGCCAAATACATTATTTATTATAGATATAATGCCCACCAAAGTCTAGCAATCCTGTATTTTACTAATTAAATCGCATTCAACGCAACGATATTGTCGATTTTTTGGGTACTTTATCAGTGAGCATGGAAACTTCATGACGCGTGCAGATAAACGAACATCAAAAAACAAAAAAGCATGCTTTTATTTGGGACGTAGCGTGGGTATTTCTCATCAAGGTGGTCCGGCGACCCGGTGAATGTGACGGGAATGGTCACTATAAAGTGAGTGGGTTTAAAAAAGTCATTCTAATTTTTTTAAATGTCTATCATTTTAAGAGAGTGAAGAGGAATTTTACTCTCTTCGAATTACTTTAAAATAGGTTATTCATTGGCAATTTATGTTTTATAGTAACATAATGATTGTTTTTCTGTCCGGCTCTGTTTCTTATACTTGTAAGCAGTCAACAATGATTCTGTTGGTAACCCAACACAAAGTAATTGTTATTCAAATCGATATATACACATGATTTAATTAATCAAATACAGTTAATAAGTGGCTAAGAAATATAAAGAAAGAAAGCTAAGAAAGAAAATAATAGATTTAATTAACATTTTATTGAAATGTTACTGAATATTATAAATTATAATTACATTCCTTTGTGTAATCAAATATCCCTTCAGTGTGGAGTAGGTAAACGAAAGTATTTATATTATATTGTAATTTGTTGTAAGTAAGTAATGTGTTAAAATTGAATACATTATAAAAATTTATTAATTTTTATATTATTATTAAGCTTAGACTATTCCAATATATGGAATACCTTACAAGCTTCAATTTTTTTGTACATACTTTATATAGTATTGATTAATATTTTACATAATAAACTTTATTTTTATCGCAAGTTGCAAGCTTTCTTAAACTAAAGTAGTCACCTTAACGTTATGTGGGCCACCGGCGTGGTATACAAAAACATGCACTAGCCGTTCCTTGCAGTACCATTTACGTTTGAGTACGTTGGTATTTCTAGTATCATGGTCACTGCACGGCCCCTAGGGATATCACCTTAATGGTACTTCCTTAAGAAGTGTGTCATCAAATAAGACGTCATCAACTGAATTGAACGACGAATGATTTATGAAATTCAAATAATTGCCCTTAACTAAGCGCCTACGTTCGACACGAAAAATTATCAATTTTACCCCGTAGTATTAAATGGGTCAAAAAGTTCTTTAATTGAGTCAACTCTGTTTATATATGTCTAAGAGGCCAGTGAGATTTAGGAGAGAGACCAAAACCCTTTGATTTCAAAGTAAATGGACTTCAGAGTCTGTAACATTAGTAATTGCATTTGCATTCGACGGACTTGCAGTCGGCACAACGTGAACTTACGGAATGTTCAAAAGGCGAGCCAATTTTCCAAGCACACTGACATATTTATTGGATTCGTGTTTTTCGAGAGAGCTCAGTGTGTATGTTTACTTACTGTGAGCTCTCTCTTTACGACTAGTGGTTATAATATTTATTTTTATTTATAAACATTCATTTTTAACCTTTTAATTTTTTAACCTTCTTTAACCTTTTAAATTGGCGCGTCAATTGCCGCCTAACCAAAATATATGTAGGTGTAATCATCACATATTCATGCACTCTGTAAAAAAAATTATTCATAGTAAATGTTATCTCGGCAATTAACTTTAATGGAAAGCAAAGATATAGTTGCCTGAGCCTGATATTTTTTCCTGAGAGAGGTCACTTTGCAATTTGTTATGAATCTATTATATTAATTAAACCACCGAAGTAAATATAACACAAACCCGTTATTGAAAATTACATTTCATTATGACAAACAGAAATTTTAATGAATTTATCTTTAATCATTAATATTTTACAGATATATTCTGAACTTAAATGCTTAAGAAGTTTAACGATAATGTTCTCTAAATTGCAAAAATCCACAAACATCAAATGATAAAATTTATGGCTAAACCATTCCAATTCTATCAATCAGCGTATCATTAATAAATGTATATGAAAAAATACAACACAAAAGCACTGTCTTGAAAGTAATAAAAAACTTTTTGGAAGTTTCAAACAATTCACTCAAAGCAATTGTACTCCTTCGTTAGACTTTTAGAAGATCTCAAAGTACTAAATGTTGATACGAGTTAAGGATAAAAAAATCTATTCAGTAAAATTAAGTTCTATTACAATAATTGTAACTATGGAGGTAGTTTTCTTTTGTGACCTTTCAATCGACGAAAGACATCGTTATCTTTTGACATTCTAGACAGAGAGTCCAGTTCTCATTTCTTTTTTTTAATCAAATGTATTTTTAGGATCTTCATACGTTCTATTATGACGGAATGTTTTCCAAAAATACTTTCAATGTTCCATCGATAAAAAAATGAGAGATAATTTATACATTAGAATAATAAATTTTCTAATTAGTTTCAATGTGTACTTTTTTTTCTGATGATTCCATAACACATTATCACGTCAACAAAATTTTTGCGATTAATTTAAATTTACTGCAAGTTTGGCTACGTTGTAAGTCGTACTTGAACTGGCCACTCGGTGTTCAGCCACAGAATCTTATAACTCGGGTATACCGGGGTTATAAGACTCGTCATTTAACATGCGATCATGTCATTGCCTGTTGGATAACGAATGATGTCAACTTCAAGTGTGTGAACACGTCACGCCGCTCTCTGAGGCATGTTGATTTTTCTTTTAAAGATTAGATTACCTGCCGTCTTCCCTGTCTGCTGCCCCTTGAATAAAAATGTCACTTTTAAAGATGACCAGAAATCATCTCCGTCATGTGGCTTAGGCTTATCGAGCACTTAGCATGTGCAGCGTTCACAGGTTGCATCTAGTATTGACAATTATGAATTTTTTATAACCCTAAATTGACGAATTGATAGATAGATAGATAGGTACTCTTTATTGCACAACATAATTGGGATACATGCGATGATACATATGAAAGGTCTCAAAAGGTTCCTGTTTTCTTCAAGATTTACCTTAGCGACTAAAAGTTGCCCAGAAACCTAAAGTAAATCTTGAGGCCTTTACCCTTTTCCAAGTTACTGATAATATCCATACCAAAATTCATTTAAATTAACTAATGATTGATCTAACGAACTATTTTTTTCTTTCTCATTTTACTCCGTCTAATGTTTAGGACGAAATCTATCTATGAAACTTCTGCTTTCTCGTGTTTTATAAAAACAAAAATATTTGAGTTTGCAAAACCATTGCAAAATCATGGTCTCAACGAATGTAGAAATAGATAAAGACAATATGAAAATAGAATTCAGTCAATATGATTAGGAAATTTCGTCAGGAATTAGCTCCTAAGCAGTTTAACATGGCAATCCCTTTTGTTGTTAGTCAATTGACTGCTTGTGATTGTGATGCTTGTGATGATGCGAAGAGTACCTATTGGGATCATTACATCGAAAGCCACTGTAATATGTGGAGTTCATTAGTAAAAGCGATTAGATGAGCAACATGAGATTTTGAGGGAATCAAATTAATTTAATTATATACATTAATCACGTAATATTACACTTACACATATAAATTTAAAAGTTAGTATATAAATGTATTGTTATTTAATGACATAAGCAACTCGAGTTTCACAAGTTCGTTGCTAGCCTTTAAATAGATTTACGATATTGAGTATAAATTGTTATTTGGTCGGTTTATTTTTTTTATTTATTTATTTAATTCTTTATGCACAAATAACAACTCACTTTTTTGAGGACTTAAAAGATAATAATTATGCTTTGTTGTGTAAATTAAAATAATAATAGAAAAATCTGTACCTGTTGCTATATAGTTCAGGTTACTTGAAATATATCTAAAAACAGATAGGCTCCATTGTACTCTGTTGCTTCATGTTGTTCATTAAAATATATCATTGTTGAGCAAGTTATTTTGACAATTATCAGTTAAACTTGACCAATCCCTTATTTTTACGTGTAGAAACCCCTTCCACCACACGGCTTGCCACTCTGCGCCTGTAATAGGAGGGATCCGGGAACTGCTGTTATTATGACATCCGGACCCCTCTTAGCGTCTGCCTGCAACGGCGCAGACACCACCTTCGGGTACATTATCTATTTAGGCGACGTCCAGGGCACGCCAACGTCACTTCCTCGCGGTTGGCCGTTATGGAGGGTGGAGGGGAAAACCGGTTCCGTCCACCCGCAGCCACACGCAGGGCGGCATGAGGCGCTGGTACGGCGAATGGGTCCTAGTGGAGGTCTTCCCCCCGGGCCCTCTCCGCCACCGCCTTCTGCGAGATGACGTCTTCGCAGAAGGATGCAACCGCGGTAATTCAACTATCACTACCAGCCATGGAGCGTATGACGGACGGTAGCAAGAGATCTCCTCCGATGACTGCAGTGAGGAGCCGACGCTGCGACACCCAAGCCGGGCAGATTGAGAGCGTGTGCTGAGCCGAGTCCTTACTGCAATTGCAGTGGTGACAGATGGGATTCAATTCCCTCCTAGCGACCGAATGCAGGTACTTCCCGAATCAACCGTACCCGGAAAGGGAAGGTAGTCGGAAGGGAAGGGTCCCATGCTGCCGCCCTACCCACTCGATGATAACCTCGACGGCTGGAGCACCTCCACAGTGGCAAAGCCAGCACGTGGAGCCTCCAGCCGGGGCGACCAACGAAACATTGTGGCTCGGCAAGCGGCTTTACGCCACTCGCGTACCTCTTCGGGCGGGGCCCGACTTCCACTATCCACCCGAACTTGACCAACCCCCTATACCAACCGGTCTGGCCAGCGTGTTATAGTAGGCCAAAATCTCCTTTCTAAGGAGAAGCTTATGATCAGCACCAGTGACCTGTTAAAGTCTGTTGATGTGGTGATGATGTGATGAACCACCATTTACATACACACAGTGATAATTAAAAAGAAAAATCCTGTATCAAATATTACAGATTTAGAAATTTAGATGCAACCGTCCTTCTTGAAATCTTAAATCAATTTATTGGTACTGTGGGATTGTATAACATAAAGAAAGCAAATTTGCTGCAAATTTAAGTAAGCGAACCTTTGGTCGAAACTTTTGAAACTTAACCAGAATAAAACTTCTAAAACAAGACATAAAAACATTTTCCTTTCGTACAATAAAAAAGTAATTGCATCACAAGATTCCGTTTTCAAGTAATTGTAGGTACGAAAGATTTTTTGAGTTCCGGCACGGGGCCAGAAAAAAATACCCGAGAGGATCTTTTGTTGAAGATTTTCCTAAAGGCTCTAATGAACCGTGAGCGTTCCGGAATTCGAACATAAAATTTTGTTATGCTTTTTTTATTTCTTAAGCTTGGTAGTGATAGCCCAATATTAAACATCTGTCGGCATAAGTGCTAGCTGATAAGTAGGTAAATTAGTTTCGGTAATTTCATTTTATAGCAACCGGTTGCTAAATATTTAATTAATCATAAGTCAAAATTTATAAATCTAAGAATAAAAAAGTTTTGTTTTATTTTACCCTTTTCTAGCTATTTTCTATACTCGGTTGAGGACTACCATAGTTTACTATAGGTAATAATGGTCATAATAGGTAAATTAAGAAAATTTCAGGTTTCAGTTTACTTAAAAAAATTGTTGCCAAATTTTGACAGCTAAGTCTGTTCTGAGGAAAGTGACTGGTAGCGGACGGATGCAGACTATCCAAGACCGAGACACTAGGGCCGAAGTAGAGGCCTTCATGCAGCAGTGGACGGCGACATCATACTAAAGCCTGTCCTGTAGGCGTTTCATACGCTTACAATTCAGAGACATATTACTCGGGACTTTATAAAAGGTCAATTGCTAAAACGCTGAACAATTGAGTGTCTCTGTGGTCTTTCACTCGGCATCGACTCTAAGTCCATACCTCTTACTGTCGATAATTAATGCTTTGGAATAAGACTAATAAATAAGAAGAGGTCTTTTCAGTATTCGCTTTCTTGGTAAATATTAAAGCTTTTAATAAAAACTATTTTAAAACTAATAATATAAATATACATTTGTGTAGACGTCTAAAGCCAGTCATGGGCCGTATAAAATCATGGACCTGATCAAATTATGTTGTGGGCCGGATTTAGCCCGCGGGCTGCGAATTTACCTTGTCTGCCAGTAGCTCAGTATGTGCCTATACAAACACTTGAATATAGTTTTATTGTTATGTTAATGTGTAACTTACAATAATAATATACATTATATGCTTTTGTCGATATAAAATGTCCAAAAATATAAAACATTATAATAAGAAAATGTTTACCAACATAATCTCGAATGTTTCTTGTGCGATGATTTATATTAAAGCTCTTAAAACCACGAAACTAGCGATGATTACAAAGGTATAGAATTATTCGTAATAAGCTTAAAGTATTAAATATTAACGAAGTTTTGTTAGAAATGTAATGTGTTGTAGTTTATTATAATACTCTTGACTATAATAGGTTTGATGAAGACCCCACAACATAAAACATGAACAAATAATAGTTGCAGCATCTCATCATCAGCCTATCGCAGTCCATTACAATTGCAGCAGCTCAATTCTATAAAAATATCCGGCGAAAGTTTTGTAAAGCACATAACATCTAACAACGAATGTCAAATTAATGTACCACTGGAACGCCCTCCATCTGGAAATCAGGATAGCACCCAGCCTCTCATTCAAGACGAAAATCTGAGCTCCCATTCTATACACCCTAGCAGATTCATCACATCCTTAAAGTTTTATATATTTTATTATTTGTGTATATATGTGTATGTAACTTAGCAAGTATATAATATATGTGTATTTCAGTATGTACTCGTATGTATGTATGTACGTATATCTATCCCCCTGTTTCTCTCCATCGTCTCAACTATTATTTTCTTACTATTATTTATATCATTTTCTATTACTTTATATATAGTGCACCTAGTCAGACATTTCCCCACCATTCAAAGGTAGGCTGGGAGAAAATACCTGAGGAATTAAGTCCGCCTTTGTACAATCAAAATTTGTGTATAAAGTATTAAAATAAAAATAAAATGAAATAATGTCAGTCATTTAAATACAAACATTTTTGAAACGGACACAAAGAACATCCAGACTCAAAACAACAATTCGTAGATTACACAAAGTGTTGTCCCACGTTGGTATCGAACCCACAACACCCAGCGCAGTAGAAAACGGCGAGATTTATTTAGTTATTTATTTATTAAGGCATATTTACAGAATAATCACAAACATTCATATACATAATTATTTCAATTTAGTTCAAGTGCTACTCTAATTACAAATATGCACAGCATTCACAAATAGACAACATAATAATTATAAAAAATCAAAATAGCAACCTTACCATACAACTAAAACTTAACTAAAAGCTTATGCACTTTACGAGATCAGCAGACTAGATTATGCTGTTAATAGTGAAATTGTACAAAATTTAACAAAATTAACACAATCAAAAACACAATCATAAACAATAAAATCAGATAAAAATTATCAAAAAAAAAATAACAAAAATGACTTCTGAAAATGTACAACACTTTGCATTTAAAAGGAAAAAAAACTTAAGCTAAATTAAATTAAATAAGTGCTGTCGATAATTTTGCGCTTAAAATGTTTGAAGGATGGAGATGACCGCTTAAACTACAACTCATTCTATGCAGTCAAAACACATGATAATTACACGCAAAATAAATGTATATTGGCAGTCTGATCGCTACAATATCTTTACGATTTCTATGATTATAAATTAGTAAAAAAAACATTAAATTAAATTAAGGATATTTTGTGCAAAGAACTTGTTACGTTAAAAGTTACGAATACGCTTCTCGATCCATTCTACAATTTTTTTGCCTTTGCCATCCCCTATTAAATACTTTTCTCATTTAATACCTATAATAATATTTAAAAAGAACTAAAGTAACCAGTTGACGGCCGGGAACTTTCCTCTGCTATGTAAATGGGAGCAATATAGTGCATCCTCAATATGTCTCTGTATAACTCTTCAGAATTTTATCTGTCACGTTTGTAATTTCTAACTTTCGAACCTTAATTTAAAAGAAATTAGTTTCGTTCGAAAGAAAATTAAATATTACATATAATCTTCAAAAATATGTTTAAAGGCTATTTAAGATATTTTTCTTTTAAAATGTCTGTTAAAATTAAACCTAGGTATTTTCTAACAGCACTGCTGGCCGAATACTCTCACAGAAGTAGGACAACCCGTCACTTTTTAAAACGCTTGTAAAATAATAGAATAGGACATATGATAATACTTCTATCTAACTTTCTTGATAGCATACTTATTGATATTCTAATGCAGGAGTTAAAGAATCTGAGTTTGGATTTCTACTAATAAAGCTATCTGGTCATATCTTATTAACGCATGTCATTTAATGGTCGATGTTCACGGTGGAGCCATGTCCGCAAAAAGTCTTATTCGTAAAGTTTTTCAGTAACTAACTCTTCCTTGTTTTATCGGTTAGACCAGTTATGTAAAAATCAATATATATTATTTTTCATAACTAGGACAGGGTTTCACTAAATAAAGCTGTCTTACAATTTCCAAGTGAACCAAATAATATGTATAATTAAAGTTTTGACTGTTATTCAGTAAGTGGCAAAATCCAATTTCCTTAAATCAAATGTCAACGGACTTGTGTGGCTCTTGATACATTTAACTTAATTTCCACTACTTTCCTGACCTTACAGAATCCCTTGGTAAAATTTATGTTAAAGTGGACATTAAAGCTAAATCCTATTTTCAATAGTTTTCAGTTTATCCATTACGTCAAGTCATGCACTGAATCAGTCTTGAACCAGTTGAAATACATTTAGTGCTTATAAGAAAAGAAACATTTTGCTCCATTAACCGTACTCCCGAGTCACGAAAGCATTATATAATGCTCGATGCCATTAGCACTTGACGGTGGCCAAATATTCTTCAAGAACCTATTGACGTCCAGGCTGAATGGCCTGAGACTTCCGTAGTATTTTCGTGGCCAGTTTATAAGCTCCATATAGATTTCACTGACTAACCCTCTTGCTTTAATGTAGCTGTCTCGCTCGCACGCTCGCACCTAAAGATACCCCAGTGCGTTTTCGTACCTCGTTGCGGATAGTCGCTAACGGACCATCTTTTGAATCGTGAGAGATCGCGATTAAATTTTTATTTCGAATACTGTGAAACTTAATTTCTTCTGAACAAATGTGATGTTAACATGAATTGATTATTTTTGAGTTGTGTCTGTGATTTGAACTTTTAATAGAAGATTAAGGGTGAATTTTAATAAAGTGACAGAAGTTTGTGGTTTGAGTGAAAAATTATATTTTGGATATTTAGAGGTAAATATTTTTACGGTAATAATTATTGTCATTATAAATTTAAGTCTCAATTTTATGGTGTATGGTGGTTGTATGGTGTATCCAAACTGAAAGGCGTTTCAATGTGATGTACCTAAATTTTGTTTTTCAAAGTTATGGTCGTCCCCTGAATAAATTATCTCATACACCTCCTTTATAATACCATTAATAATTGTTTATTATATTGTTTTTCTTGGCGAAGAGAATAATATAATAATGATAAATTCTGAATAAGTAATTTTCTACTGAACATTTAAGTGTGTTTCATTTTACATTAAATTTGATTTATATAATTTAAAATATAGGTATTTCTTCTTAATTTATGTTGTAACTGTGACTTATTTTGCATTATCAAACAGGTTACCAACCTCAAATTATGTGCTAATAATATTCTTTACGTCATTAACAAGTTTAATTAAAATTGTCAAAGTGTATTTTAATGTAAAAACTCTGTTTATGTCTATCTACTGCGTGATTAATTCTAACCTTCTATGAGAATGACAAAAATCTCTATTTCTTTAATTAAAAGATAAGGTAAGATAACATTACGTCTGCTTTGAAGTTAAAACATCTGGATGTTTTTCTTGACGATAATAATTAATTAAATAAAACTGTAGGGAACGAAGATTTATACTGAGAATTATTTATACTGTTTTTTTATTTTTGCTGTTTCATTAAGAAGTTGGGTCGCTAATTCGATGAGCAGCCAACTTATTAAAATAATGTAAAAAAATGTTACAGCTAAACTTCACAAAATCACTGGTCATCTGAAAAAAATGCCTGCCTTAATAAATTCATACACAAATATACATAAGCGTGAACGTACTTTAAATAATTATAAGCATGAATAATTTCTTAATATTTAGCAAGTAACCAATAATAAATTATAAATTATTATAATTAAAATATCAAAACATTGACATTTACATTTATTACTAAAGCTTGTTTATCTTAAGTTAAATAAAACTGTTTTTCTAACAAACCAATATTATTTAGAATGAGATGATAAACTCAAATCTCCAACCAGATTAGGATTGTTAGACTGCAGCTTCTCTTATGTAAATTTATTATTTAAATTTTTCAGTGATTGTTACGTTACAGTTATCAAATGAAATTGAATATTAAAAAGTGATGTCTAATTTCGTTTAAATCCATGGTATTACATCATATTTATTTAAAATGAATGATTTTTTTTACTTCTTCCGAAAAAGACGTTTTAAGCACTGACAGTTTTTATTTTATTTATAAACTCTTATTAAAATGAAGTTAAGTGAAATAAAGATGAAATATAATCATATTATTCCTATTTATGTTTAAATGGGTTTGACTAAAATAAACAAACGGGCAAATAAAGGGTGAAATAAGTTTGGGTCCACCGTCTAAAAAAGTGTTGTGTTGCTGTTTGTGCAAATAACAACACAACACTTTTATCTGGGAACGCCCTTTTTTTGCCGAAATTATAATGCTACAACAGGTACCTACTGAAGAAAAGCGAGATAAGGAATAAGGAATTGCGCTGAACAGGGCGGTCTCAACTTGGCTACATTGATAAATGTTTGTTGGATTTGGGTGGTGCAGAATTGTAGGCTGGCAATGTTTTTTTTTACTACAGAGTGTAATGTAAAGGATAGCTACGTAATAAATTACGTTTTAGCTAAGTGTTGTTTATTTTCTTTTAAGGGTTTATGTTTGACTAACTTTTGCCTGGGGCATCGCTTGCGCTAATGTCGATTTGGTCCATTAATTTTACTTTTTATGCTACTGTCTCTGTGTTAAAATATACTGTACTTAATTTAGCTTAGCGCCCAAAATTTATAAAAATCCGCTTAGCCGTTTTAGCGTGATTGAGTAAGAAAAAAAAATCAAACTTTCGTATTTATAATAATAGTAAGATTTACCTAACTTATTATACAAAAAATTATATACATATACACTATTTTATACTAAAACATACTATTATATACTACCCTTATTCTACTTTATTTTATATTTATATAGACGTTACTTATTCAACTTTTCGATGAAGCTAAAACAAAATATTTAAATAGATATATGTACATGAGTAGTTTAGATAAAGAGATGGTGTATTTTTGTTTGCAAACTGTTAACCAAGTCAAAAAGAATTGCTATACTATTATAAACACGAGCACGTCAATAGACAAAAGAGAATTCTAATAGCAGAACCATTGCCGAGAGTTTTTTCTTGCAAAAAAGGCTAAGTTTGTAGGCAAATTAAAACATTCAAATTCATAAAAAAAACAGTTGTTTCAGAAACTTTAATTAAAATTCCATGACCATTATGACCAATACTAATAAATATCGCTTGGGACCCAACATGGTACTAATGAAGATTAGAATTTACATTTATAGCGGGTTCACTTAGCAATATGTAACCTCAAACCCCTGTTTGAAAAGCGAAGTTATCATTATTATCATACAGGCTAAAATTACCAGATTTTATTACGTAAGAATTTTAAATGAAAAATTAGTACATTATAATGAAAATAGGTTTTAAATTATTGTATTATCATTTCGGATAACATTTCCATATTTTACGTAAGAATTTTAGATGAAAGTCAGCATATTTTAATGAAAATAGGTTTGAAATATTACACTCTGAGGAAATAAATTGCGTGTATTATCCGCTGACGGGAACGAACTAGAGACTTTACTATATAATATGTGCGAGAGTGCTGAAGTATTACATTACCTACATTATATAATATGTAGTAGTAGGTAATAGAAAAAGATAAAATATCCTCACATATTCATTATTAAGTAGTGTGTCATGTATATACATTAGCTGCTTTAATGCTGACACGGGTTCCACGCTTGACACATGATCCAAGTGTAGCCCACTTCCTCGTTGCTGAGACTTTGTTATATTATATTATTGTACATATTAGAGATATGCGGTAGTCAATAATATATTACTCGTATTTTGTAATTCTGTATGAAACTGGATATTAAAATGTCGTTAATATTTTTTTAGAGCACCCAGTTATTTTTCATGTTTTATTTCCTTCGTTATAATATTTATAACATAAAATCCAGTTTATTACTTTTTTTTTTCATTACTAATATCTTCATCGATACTAAAATAAAAACTTTTTCGATATCTTAATGCATTTCATTAGTAGTTATTGTAAGAGTAAGGTAAAATCCGTTTTAAAAATAGATAATTCTATATCTTATCGGTAAAAAGTTCCTAACCAAATATTAGAAATTTGAAAATGAGTTTGAATGTTTGGTACCTTTTTGTTACTTATCATCAAAATTTAGATACACGATGTAAGGGGCTTCAGTGGGATACCTGAATCAATTGACAAAATCGCCATAGACATATTTATTTTTTCTAAAAAAAATTTTAAGTTAGAGGGGGCAGACGAGCAGACGGGTTACCTGATGGAAAGTGACCATCGCCGCCCATGAACGTCTGCAACTCAGGAGTCACAAACGCGTTGCCGGCCTTTTAGGAAGGAGTACGCTCTTTTCTTAAAGGTTTTAAGGTCGTATCGGTCCGGAAATACCGCAGACGATAACCCGTTCTACAGATTGGTTGTGCGGGGCAAAAAGTGTCTAGAAAAGCGCACAGTTAATGATGATGAAAATTTTGCCGTCTGGAACGATGGCGAAAATTTGCGGCTGGTATTATTCCTAACAATTCCTCGGAGCACTCTCCATGATATATGCGATAGACAATGCAGAGTGAAGCCACATCTCTACGTAACGCCAAGGGATCGAGCCGTTCGGAGATGTTTGGGCTATCGACGATTCGAGTCGCTCATAGTTGGATGCGGTCTAGAGGGAGAATCTGGTACTGAGATGCGCCTGCATAGTGATGAGAACAGTATTCCATATGCGGCCGGGTTTGGGCCTTATAGAGTTCAAGACGATGGGCCGGAGTGAAATACTGCCTCGATCTGTTCAACACACCGAGCTTCCTTGTGTTAGACCCGATCAAAAGTCTTCGCTAAGTCCAAACTAACCGCACAGGCCTCCCCTTTGTTCTCTATACTCTGTGCCCACCGGTGTGTTAGAAAGACGAGAAGATTACCATCTGAGCGACCCCAGCGAAAACCATGGAAAATGAAAAAGATTCCATTTCAAATAGAATCTTTTTACCTGCCTCGGAAAGCACGTAAGTTGTCGGGCCCGTTTGCCATACGAACATCTGTGGTAGCTGGAACCCAAAAAAGTCATACAATAGTCTTTCTACGTCGTTCTACGGAAAAAATCTAAGCCGACCCGAACCTAGTTAGGGAAGGGGCTCGAAGTCTAATTCTATTTTTAAGTACTTTTATTTTTTTTGAACATTAATTATTAACCTTTCCTTGCCTTTACTGCAATAAAAAGAAAAACAAATTAACTTCCTCAAGTCTAGCATCACGTAACAGGTTTCATGTAATCTTAACTTTCTCAAACATTTACTAGGCGTCATGCTCGGTATTTCATGGGGCTTTCCTTTGATTCACCTAACCGGATTCACATTAGTGAGCGTGTAAGTGGGATTAGTCCCTGTACCGAAGTTTGTAAAACTGAAACGACGAGGGTTAAGAACACTGTCTGCGATATAAGAAAATTATTGCCTCCGTTAGATAATTTATAATATATGTACTTTATTAGTTTTTGTTTTTGCTTAATGCTTTATACAATTCAAGCTTTCTTTTTTGTTTGTGACTTCATGCATAAATACAGATATCAGCGGACTTTATGCCTAAGGCATTATCTGCCAGTCGTACGATTTGGGCGATGCAGAGAAAGAATGAGATAGGTGCACTTATGGGGAGGTCTTGTAAGCAATTTTGATCCTATTTTTATACTTGTACCTTTTCCTGAATGTAAGGTACTCTACCTTCATGTCTCTGTATCTCACAACATGTTTGCAAAGTGGATAATAATTGCTTGAATGGTTTTAAAAGATTGGGAACAAGAAAGAGACACAGATTAATAGTTAATTTATATAATAAAGAATAAAAATAAATATAAGATCCTATAAAGTGTCTAAACTTCAACCACTAAAACTCAAAAAACCATAAAGTAAACACGATAGTTGTTTCAGGGTCATTATGCGAATGAAGCGTAGCGTAAATTAAACCACAATGAATTTATCACAATTTATTCGAGTATTCAAAATTCACATTAAGTTAGATGTACAATAAAAAGACAATATTCTTTGGCTTATATACTACGTAAGGTAATTAAGGATTTAAAACAGGGTTCAACGCTATCTATCGAGCTCTAGGTTAAACTGACGAATTAATACCATCAACAATTTTTTTTTATATATATATATGTGTATGTATATATGTATATATATATGTATATATGTATGAGTATGTATATATATATATGTGTGTATGTGTGTGGTATTACGACGTATACACCAAATTCCAAAATAGTTGGTATTTAACAAAACCTCTATTGTTTATTACCCTACCATAAATGCACCTACCTCATTCTTTCTCAGCACCGCCGAATCGGTCGACTGGCAGAGAATGCTTTAGGCATTAAGTCCGCCGATGCATATACTTGTGCAAAAAGTTATAAATAAATAAAAATAAATAAATAAAAAATAGTGTATACGAACAAATCTAATGGATGATAGTAATCGTTAATATTCGTAACTCCAGTTATGTCACCTGTCATCATCATCAACTACAACTTTCCAGTTTTTGGTTAGCACGAAATGTTTTGCAAAAGGTTAGTTTTATTTCATTAATATTCGGCCTGCCTGTCCCCGACCTTTATTGAGAATATAAACGTTTAGAGACTTAAGAAAAAGGTAAATCGGTGTAATGAAAACGGGCACGGACACGGAAGAATGAGCTAGGGTAAGGAATACCTCAAGTCTCGAATGGCTAAACAGGATATAGACTCGAAAAACAAACCCGGACGACATTGCGGTCACGTATATTTGTCCTGTGATTAAAGGCATAAAATAATAAGCTGTCTTATTCGCCAGCTGACGTTTATCATTTAAACTACTATATAAAAATTACACACATCCTTTACCACAATAAAATACCCTGACAAATGACAGTATTTTAAGCTGAAATCAGTTTAATCATGAAAACAGTTCCGTATTCATATTAGTGGAAAACCTTGTTTCATATTGAAACACTCAAGTAATTTTATATCGTTAGTATACGAAATGAAAAAAAATACCTTTTTTGATGAAGGAGATTGATGTGTTTGCGTTTAATAACGGGTGACATTCTTAAAAGCTTCCCAGATGTTACTTTAATGCTCGTTTTATTTTTAAAAGCAGTCTTTTATCTTTCAGTAAATAGTAATGGGAATGTCCTTCCAGTTATATTTACTATAAGCTACAGCTATATTCTACTAGGTATTTAGGTATGTATAGCGTACAACCATACGGCTTCCCTGAGGTTGGTCATAACGAGTCCTATGGGGAAAACTACGAAAGACTCATGATTGTCAGGGGTATTGTTCTATACAATCCCGCAGCTTGTTAACGAGAATTTAAACACAGTCTTCTCGAAGTAAGGAGGTCTTTAGAAGGCTGCTACCAATGAAAAATTGGATAGAACCCCCTTTTCAAATTTTTCTATAGCAATATACCCATTTGAAATATAGGTCAACAAGCATGCAACTCATTGACATGGATCGTAGCATTAATCAAATTGTCACTTGCGATTACTTGAAGCGTAACTTATAAAATCGATAGACCTACTCGGATTAAATCCAAGTTTTAACAGGATTTGATACGTATCCAATTAAGTTACAAACAGTATAACTTATATCAAAGATAACAGAATTTAATCTTCTAGCCCTTTTCCTAATTAGGGTAAAAAGTTCTTAAGTGGCCTTAAGTAGGCCTCTGACGAAAGTACTACTTTTTTTGCATAATTATGCTAGGCCTTTTCTCGTATCCTCTCCAAACACAGGGTGGGCATGTGATCCCGGCATTTTTGACCTACTGCAGTGTTAAGTTTATTTTCCATCTCAGACCAGCCCTTACTTTAAGGATGGTGGACGTCAAGCAGGCGTTCGAAAATCTCGCCAAAAGTGTAACTCGCCGAGGGACTGAGTAGTGATTTTTTTAAGCTCAATCCCGTTTTGTGGATGGTAATGGATCGTAATGTCTAGATCCAATCTTTTAAAGATCGATCCAAAAAATCACATAAAAATGCAAAATATAATTAAAATTATGACATTTATTACAAAACAAAAAAGGATTGGGTATTTAGCTTAATATCCGAGAATCTGCTGTCAATCTGAGGCTGCTTTCATTATCACATTCATTACTGTCGTATTTACACTTGGTGATGAACGGACCGGATTATGTCTTTTTATATGTCTTATAAGATTTGTTGTATTTTTTTTATGTTACAAGCGGCAGACGAGCAGACGGGTCAGACTGATGGAAAGTGACCACGCCGCCCATGAACGTCTGCAACTCAGGAGTCACAAACGCGTTGCGGCCTTTTAGTAAGGAGTACCCTCTTTCCTTGAAGGTTTTCATTTATAACATAGTTTACATTTCGCTCCATCAGGTGTTTTTCATAAAATTCGACAACGCAAATGACTTTGTAGGTGGTGCCATTTTTGGAATCAGACTTGCTATTTAAAGTAAAAAAACAAAACAATGAATGAGAAAGTAAAAATTAAATATTTGTACACAGTTATAGATACTCGCCATTTGGCATCCTACCCACATTGTTTCTTACGAAATAATAAAGACGAACTTAGTGTTTATTTCCTGTCATCTTTCTACCCGTCGTCGCCAATATTATAGCAAATGCCAATAATATAATTAAGATGTAAAGTACCGAAATTTTGTTTATATTTGTAACGTAAACCAAAGTCCCAGATCGCATCTTGATTAACCGCCCAATTTTAACATATTTAGATTAGATTGTGTGTAAGCCACAATGTTTGGACCGCGTTCCAATATTTTATAGATTTAAATCGATCCGCGATCGGATCGTATCGTAGTTTTGATTAGATCGGAAAATCGATTGAATCGTATGCTCACAATCCGATATTGGAAAACATTGGATTGCATCATCGCATCACTAGGACTGAGGTTACCGGAGATCAACCCCCCCCCCCTCTAACTTAAGCCAATGGGGGGGGGGGGGGCTCAAAGGGCGTCAATGCACTGGTGACCCTTGAGATGCAGGTGTGCATAGGCGACGGTAGTTAATTAATATCAGGTGACTAATCTGGTAATCTGTTCCCTGTGACATGTTAAAAAAAAACATCTTGCCTTGACTATAGATTGAGAAAAGTAGGAATATGATAATAATAAAATATTCGTTATATGAGAAAATAATTTTGAAAGGCGTTTCAATACAGTATGACATATTTTTTTTGGATGTGTAGCTCTCACTGCGTAGTATGAGAGCAATAATTGATTGCTTTGACTTTTGATGTGACATTTCCACAAACACGCCATGACAAGTGAGCAACTTATCTGAATATTCTCCGCAGTAGGTACATTCTCTTACCATCCACGAGTTCAACTTGTGTATTTAAAACTTTTGATAAGATTGTCAGTTATACAGAAAACACATTGAAACTTGAATGTTCGTTGTTTCCCGTGGTCCCAATGACATTTAAAGCAGTAGCTACATTTAGCGAGCCGTAGAACTTACCGTAATGTGTTTTAGCTTTACATTAGTGTTGGATAAGTTTTTAAGAGTGGCATTTGGACTGTTATTGTAGGAATTTTTGCCGAAAGCTTTTGGCGAAAAGTAAATGTTTTTTATTGCCCTTCATATTTGTAGGGCAATAAAAAACCAGCTTAAAAGTTATTACTTAAATGTTCTAAAAGGAATTATCTTTATCATTCACTGGTTCTAGTTGGAATTTCTTGACTGGAAGTAGTCACTTACAACTAAGCAATTCCTAGAACTAGAAACGATTAGTAATTTTCGTTTATGGTATTCAAATTACATTTTGAATATATAGCTATTTTTATTGTTAAAAGTTTTATGTATAAATTATAGACCGATTGTGTATTATGAATCCTACAAGAATGTCTGTACAATTCTTATTTAAATATTATATATATACTTTGAAAAGTGATCAGTGTGGGTTTCCAAAAGACTGATACATCATCCCGGACCGGTCGACCTTTCCTTTGTGAACCTCTGATGTATATTTTATATTTTAATGGTTTTATTCCAATGTTTTGGTCGCTACTTTCGGTTATCTTGGCGTACTGGTTTAAGCGGTCACCTCGCCGCTCCCTACTGCGCTGAGTATTGTGGGTTCAATCCCCACATGGGACAACACTTTGTGTGATCCACAAATTGTTGTTCTGAGTCTGGCTGTTTTTTGTGTCCGTTTCATGTGTGTTTGTAAAGTCCACCTCGGAATAGGATTTATTAGTTCGGGAGTTATCTTTAAAAAAAAAGTTTGCGAAGGGTTTCAAGATTCTAGCACCGTTAAAAATAAAATAAAGTGATACATTATATAATGACGTTTACTTTTAGTGTTATAATTATGAACTTCGTAAAGAATAATTTGATGAAAAATAAAATATGTTTATACTAAGAGTGATGGAATGCTTTCTATGCACATTTAACTGATTCCAAACTAGACAGAGCCAGTACTAATAAGACTGCTGATAATAAGTTATATTTTTTTTTTATTTTTTTGTTATAAATAATGGTATAAATATATGCATGTGTATCTATGTGTAGTGTTGTATATGTGTATATGTTTATGTATGGAGTGAACTGTATATATTTTTATTTAACGCTTGATATTATGACGTAACCTCTGTGCACCTAACTCACAAGATTTCTACACCACCCAAAGGTTGACTGGAAGAAACGGAATGAAAATGCAAAAATGCATAAAGTTTAATAACTAAAATAATTAAACATGTTTCTATATTTCTTATATTAATATACATATTATGGATAAATTTCACCGAGATGCAGAACCAATGATGGATTATCGATCTCATCATGAAATTAGTTGCCAAGAACACTAACCACTAAATAAATAAGCCAGACAAAATTAATTAAGTTTCTATGATTATTTCATAGAATATGAATGAAAGTTTTATATGTAATTAAAATATAGTTACTAAAATAAAGGATCATTGCTCCATACAATATTTTATAAATAAAGTTCCTACAACTACAAGTTACTTGTATAATTAGTTTGGGCAAAAATGAACTCTATTCCCAAGAACGGAATCATTAAGTCTCATTGTAGAGTAAAATTCTTACTCTAACTGTCAACATTACAGGTATTTATATTAGGGTTATTTTAAAAGGTATTTTTTGTACGTTATTAGACTTAAATACCCTATTATTTCTAGAAACTTATTATTTAAATATTAAGTTATATTAAGTTAATACCGGGTATCACAAAACGATTTGCTTTTGAACAGTCTGTCACCAAAATTTTGAGAAGCCAACTTTTCAAGAGTACGGCTCAAAAGTCATACTTCAAGTCAACTTCATACTTTTCAAGGTTATGTTCAAGCAAATGTTCAACTGCAAATTTCAAAGTTAAGTGATTTCAAAATGGTTAAGTATTTTTAGAGTTTTTTAGATTTGTATAGGATGTTCTGACCTAACAATTAGGGCTACTTACTGTGAAGAATTAACTTGTCTTTGTATATATATATATATAATTTCCAATATTTAATTATGTAACGGTAAGATCTTATAATACAAGAATGGTTTGTTGAAACGAAAGGTGTGCTTTCAAGATGAGTAAAAAATGTATTATATTTTTTTTTTTTCAATTAAGTAATGTTCAGTCAGGGAGGAAATGGCCGAGTATCTACAACCGCACCAGTTAGGTTTTGGCACGCGTCGAGGTTGCGAGGCGGCTATCCACACGGACATACGTGATGGACCCTAAAAACTCTTGTTGCGTCGTCTTAAAGCTTGATTTCCGCAACGCTTTTAATTCTTTTGTAAAGGGATGTTCTGTTAAGCGCAGTTAAGGATAAAATTCCTTCCTAAAACTTTGTGAAGGAAAGGATAGAGTCCTTTCCTTCACCAAGTCTATAAATCTCCATCGAACCTCTTTTACAATAAGGACATTATTCTTTCGCAAGTGGGAGTTCAGCAGGGAGATCCACTTCGGCCACTCGTCTTTAGTCTTGCCATGCACAAAATCATTTCTAAGCTGGAGTCACCCCTAAACCTGTGGTACCTAGATGATGGTACTATTGGCGGACAGCCTGAGGTGGTGGCGAAAGAGATTCCGATTTTTATCCCTCGCCTCAAGGAGCTAGGGTTGGAGGTGAATCCCGCAAAGTGCGAGTTTTTCCCCTGCACTACTGGAGCTCGCACACACTTTGATATGTTCTTTCTTGGCCTCAGCGAGATCACACCAGGTACCTTCAGCCTATTGGGCTCTCCCATTTTCCTTGAGGCAGTTCCTGAGGCCATTGCTGCCTGTCAAAATCTTTTCCTTGCCACTCGGGAACGTTTAAAGCATCTTTCTCCTTATGTTGCGGTTCTGCTGCTTCGTATGTGTTTCGCGGTTCCTAAAATCACGTACTTATTGCGGACTACTCCAACCTGGCTTTGTCCGGAGGCAGTCTCTTTGTTCGACGGTGCTTTAAGAGATACTGCTGAGTCGATCCTTAATGTCTCCCTTGATGAGCACCAGTGGATCCAGGCATCTCTGCCAATAAGATACGGGGGTCTCGGATTACGGCGTGTGCTGGATGTTGGCTTGCCGGCCTTCCTAGCGTTGGCGCATGGGGTTGCGGACCTTGTCGCTGTCACACTTTCTCCAAATGGTGATAGGGCGAGCATACCTTATGTGTCCGAGGCGGTATCGGCATGGTCGGCCGTCAACGCAGGTGAGCCATTTCCAGTGACCCTACTCGTCCTCTTCCACGTCCTCCAACATTTGTTTGAGGGACTCCTCAAACAAATGTTGGATACTGCTAGGGGTACCGATCTGGCAAGACTGAGGGTCGTATCGCAGTCAGAGTCAGAGGCATGATTACATGCACTCCCATCGCCTCACTTGGGCACCTTGCTAGACGGCGACTCTTTGCGTGTGGCAGTGGCTCTCCGCCTGGGCTGCAGAGTGTGCGAACCACATAGACGCACCTGCGGTGCAATGGTGGGGGCCGATGGTCTTCACGCACTGAGTTGTCGTCGCTGTGCAGGTAGATTTTCGCGACACCATGCCCTAAATGACATAGTCCGAAGGGCTCTTATATCCGCCAATGTACCCTGCGTGCTGGAGCCATCGGGTCTCAGCAGATCTGACGGGAAGCGGCCGGATGGCTTGACTTTGGTGCCGTGGAAAAACGGCAAGTGCTTGATATGGGACGCTACATGCGTTAGCACAGTTAGGGAGTCACCGAGTTAGGGATAAAAGTAGTGACTCCCGCTCCGGTTCGTTTCTGGTGCAAAGGATGTCCGTTGCAATTCAGCGAGGCAATGCTGCCAGTATCATGGGCACCTTTGCACCGGGAGCGACGCGGCGCGGGTTATATGATCTGACTTGAAAAAAAAAAAAAAATAATTGTAATTTAAATGTAAGTAATGTATTAAATGTAAAAGTAATGTTAATTTCGATAAAATTCAAATATAACAAGTACAGAAGTAGAAGTTATTCTGCCATTCTTTACCTATACAAATCTCAAATATATTTTAGTGAATTATAGTAAGAGGTCATTATTATATAGGCAGTAAATGTGTATTAGAACGGCTATCGATGCGATCGAATATTATCAGAAAAAATATATATTGCGTAATGACGTCATTAAGTAACTGTCACTTTCATTCTCCTAGTCAGTATTGCCAACGCTGTATTAAATTTACATAAGCATCGATCACTTGTCATTTTTTCCTGATAGAAGCACTGTAGTAACGCTGTTAAAACTTATTTATCTAACACTTTTATGTATAATTATTCATGTGATATACTTAAATTCTCTCTGATGTAATACTACTTTTTAATATAAATAGTGTCCTGACAGTAAAAAAATGAATAAATGTTTCGTGGTTTAAAGCTTTAGAAACCTATTGTCTTAAATAAAATAAAGCATTTCATTAGCAATTATATAGATTAGGAACATTTAAAGTTCATTAAACTAAAATAACTAGTACCTGAAAATTCCTTGAAAATTTCTTAACTAATAAAAAGTTAATGTCAGCAACCAAAACTTATGACCATGTAATAGAAAAAAAATCGTTGTAAAATTTATTATATTACGTGCTTTAATAATCGCGTACATTTGGTCATTAAGTTTTATTATAGTAATACAGAGTTAGGTTGTACCTTAGAAAATGGTTAATATATTACAAAAAGTTATGATCGCAGGATAATTTCGTTTAAATAAGCACTTGTTCCACGCACACTAAACAACAAAATTCTTCAATTTAATGGCAAATTTAACATCACCCTTCTAGATTCTTTAATGATATTATGTTTAATCGTAACTTTGTTTTATGTGTAACTTTATGATTTCGTTACTTCATAAAACTTTGTCATCATATTCCTAAAACAAATTCTACTTGTACTCAATAATTCTAGAAGAATGAGAATGGGTGTGCCATTTTAATTGTTACTATGAAAACGGTTATCACTGGTTTTAGAGTCGTCTATTTAAAATTATTCTCAAACTGAATGGTTCTTTTTATTTTCTTTTGAAAAATATCTAATAACTATTACGCCATCAAATTCATGTTTGGTTGCAAAACTTAACGAAATTTTCACATTGTAAGCCAAGTGATTTAGTATTTTTTTAAATAACATATATAAAATATTTATTTAATAAAAGAAATATGTATTGATGTACTTGTGTCTATTTACACTCTATCTACACCACTTATCTTCAGGTTGTGAAATGAAGAAAATGGATAAATGTGCGTGAAATTCTCAAATCTTGCGGTAAAGTGAAATAGCGTGTTCTTGCCATAAAAATCTTTGTTATATCCCGGGATAAGTCTGATAAATAGCAATTTACAATACGGAAGTTCGTTAACTAGACGACATTCTAGTAAAGAAAAATTTTTTTTTTGCTTTAAAAACGTAATATTGTGATGTCCAAAAAGCCGTGGACTATGTGTAGATTATTACACATAGTTTACTTAGTTGACATAAGGTGTAAATACTGTAGTGTGGATAAAACGTATTGTAGTAGTAGAATTAAGCTATTGTGGTCTAATTCATCATAATCAAAAAATGACAGCCTTTTTGAAATATTTGAGACTAAAAACTTTATAGATTTTTTTTAATTTAAGGAAGTGTTAAGTAAGAACTATTACCTATTTATTTGACTGTTTTTCTGCAATACAGCGTAGTCGTTATTTTCGATTTAGTTTTTTTAATTGTTACTATATTTCATACTAACATTTATATGTAAGAAAATTATTACTAACATAATTTGGTATTTTTTTCTGAAATAAATCATTATTGTTGTTATTATAATTCTACTTATTTATTTTATGTTGCCAATTATATAATATATGGTAAGTTACTGAATGCCTAACATGTTACCGATTCGAATAAATACAATAATCGATTTAGTTTAAGAGGAAGTTTGCATGGTCATCATCATAGCATCAGTAGACAAGTGCCCTTACGTTTTCAAGCTAGTTTTTAAAGGAAAATAAGCGAATTGATAGAATATACTATGTATTTGTACGCCATTACGGACTGCACGAATGGCATAGAGCGGTCACCTCGCAGCTTCCTACTGCGCTGGGTGTTATGGGTTCGATCCCCACATGGGACTACACTTTGTTTGATTCACAAATAGTTGTTCTGAGTCTGGGTGTCCTTTGTGTTCGTTTAATGTATGTGTGTAAAGTCCCCCGCGACACAGGAATTATTCCTAGAGCGGGAGTTGTATAAAAAAAAAAATGTTAGTAAGCTTTTAATACAGGCCATTATAACAAATACTTTACTTTTTATTTGACAAGCTCTCTTCATTCATTTGTCAGTGACGTGCTTCGACGTGACACGTGGACGTGAGCCACCGTGGCTCTGTAATTGCGCAAATGTCGCCAGTGATCGTTAGGTTGATTGGTGTCGCTATGGGGATCATTAATTTTACTACCCTGCATTTCATGTTTGGAGTCGTAACGCTGCATGAAATAAAAAAGACGAATTTCGTCCATAGGCATATCACGTCTTTTTTTTTTTTATAATATTCTACCACATACACACAATGCCATCTAGTCCCAAACTAAGCAGAGCTTGTACTATGGGTACTAGACAACTGATATAAATACATTATATACTTTTTTTTTGTAAATACATACATATTATACATAGAAACACCCAGACCAAATCAAATATCAAATGTTCATGCACACAAATGTTTGACTTGAGCGGGAATCGAACCCGCGACCTTTGTAATAGCAGTCCGTTACACAAACCACTACGCCATCCAGTCGTCTTTAGTGTGTCGATTGTTAATAGCTAATGATTTAGAACAGTTAAAAGTAATTAGCAGTCCGCTTCAATACTCGATGATGATTTACAGCGATCTTTATGTTGGTATTTTTCCGTTTGCTGGCCTAACGAAGATGATTTATATTTTTATTTTATTCAATAGGTACAGATACAGACAACAGATTAAGATATACACAGAGTGGCCTTAATAATAAACAGTGAGCGAACCTGTAGTCCAATTCCAACTGTATGTAACTTTCAAAACTGATCGCTGACCAGTGGTATACAAACTGGTTGCCATAATATGTCACAAAATCTTCTGACAATTAATTGGTAAATACTTGAATATGGCTGTCTATTGTCTTTACTGTTAATTTCTCTGTAAAGAATAGATCTTTATTTACCCTTTTTTTTTTTTTTTTTTTTTTTTAACGTGTGGAAATCCCCTCGGACCGTCTTTATTTACCCTGATCTTTATCTGAGATCTTTATTTACCCTGTGCTGAGGCCTCGGCTTCGCTTCCCGGGTCGGACCAAATGTTTGTATGATCTGCAAATACTTGTTTCGGAGTTAGTGTGTTTTTTTATGTATAATATAAATGTACTAGCTGACCCGCGCAACTTCGTCTGCGTCTCTCAATAGTAATAATTTTTCTCCGTTTTTGAAACATTCTTCATTGGTGCTCCGCTCCTATTGGTCTTAGCGTGATGATATATAGCCTATAGCCTTCCTCGATAAATGGGCTATCTAACACTGAAAGAATTTTACAAATCGGACCAGTAGTTCCTGAGATTAGCGCGTTCAAACAAACAAACAAACAAACAAACAAACAAACTCTTCAGCTTTATAATATTAGTATAGATTTACAGAAAAAAAGTATAAAACTAATCTATGAGTCAATCTAGCTTTCATAGTACAAGCTCTGCTTAGTTTGAAACTAGATGGTGTTGTGTGTTTTCACTTCTAAGAGTAATTTATCTTAAGGGTAAAACTATTGTTATTGGAGTGTATCATGTAGAAACCAAGATAACTTTATTTTGTTTTATAAATATAATGATCTTGAAAATAGTTGTGTTGTATTTAGTGCAGTGTAATATAGTTCGTAATAAAAGTATAAAACACAGAATAACGATCACAAAGCTCATGCTCTTAAATACCATTATCATCTTCCTATCCTTTTCATAAATTTATTTGTCCGTGTGATGACGAATTAAGAATACAGAGTGTCACTACACCTATTCCTGCCGTGGGTGTCGTAAGAGCCGACTAAGGGAGCAAACTACGCAGGACAATAGATCTGCAGAGAGAAGGAAAACTTGACACAAACCTTATACCAACTCGTCTGGCCAGCGTGGTGTAGTAGAACAAAACCTCCTTTCTAAGGAGAAACCTATGTCGAGCAGTGGACTATTAAAGGTTGATGATGATGATTTGGTGTCGTTGTAATGAATTTTCTTCTTCAATTCTGCTTGATCACTCGACATCCCCTTTTACGCACTTTATTATTTCATTGTGAAATAGATTTGAATTTTTCTCGTATGGCCGACCGCCTACCTGACGCAAACGCCTCTTGAAAATGTACGTAGTATGAATCGAGTATATTTTGGAATTCCAAACACTCAAGGTGTTTCCTATTGTCAAACCAAACAGCTTCACAGCGCTTAAGTACCTTAAAGGTTAGAAAATAAAAATATTGTTAAAGGTAAAAAAATGGTTACAATGTTAAAAACACAGCACAACCCACAATATTCAGGAAAGTATCTCTTTGAGTGCCTCGACTCTCGTAGAAAGGCATCATTAAGTATACAATATGCACTTAGCTTGATTGCTATAAAATTGTAACAATGTAGACATACTTTACTGAATACAGAAACGAACATTTCATTTCATACGTAAAAGAAATCGTTGATATAGTGCAGAAGCTTTTATTTACCATAGCTTCATTAATTTAACCTAGTAAGGAAATTGAAAAATCGAAAAAATTCACACTTCAACTTTTAGAGGAGGCTTTCAGCTTTTTTAACTATTTGAAAACCAAACCTCTATGAGATTACGTCATTAAGTCAGTAAAAACGCCACGACATTACACCTGAGCGAAAACCGGTGTTAAGCAGGTCTTTTGTGGTTTTTGCACCGAGTTTGTGAGGTTCCCTCAGACCCAAACCTCCCTTCTCTAAACCTGAGGAAGGGCCACTCAGAGAATATCACTACATTTGTGTCTCTGAGGTTTCCAAGGCTGTCTGTAATCACTTATCGTCAGGAGATCCGCGTGTTTCTTTGAACTTTTTCTATCACATCAAAGCAAAACATACAAAAATAAGTTTTATCAGGTTAGAATATTTCAAGCCTTAACCTTTCAACTCATCATCACGAAATTTTCCGTACACGTTGACACAGAAAAGGATAAGGACATTCAAACAAAAAAGTTACTATTCCCTTAGGAAAGCAAAATAAATAAATTAACATGTAGGCAATGATTCAACGGAATGTTGGCTCAAATATTTCACAAAATTATTAGGTTAGTTCTAAGATCTATAAAATTATCTTAAAAATAAATAACATAACAACAGAAGTTTAAAATGCCGGTTTAAAAGAAAATGTCACGAAAAATGAAGAAACATCATTTATTACCAAGTTTGTGTCTATCAAACTCTTTTATTCATTCACAAAAATCCCTTTAAGCTCACCTCTGTGAGCATTATGATACAAAGTTGGTTTGTTTTGCCTATTGTTCTTTATTTTCTTCGTATTTTCTCTGGTTTAATTAACTTTGGTGTTATATTACACTGTATTACTTTATTAACCAGCGGTATAATTGACTTAGCTATTCATTTAACATGTTAAACGAACATTTTCCCCAAGCTCTACCGGCGAAAACTGGGTTTACCTCCATTCCCTTGGGAACTGTGTGATATTTTGGGTTGGAAATGTAGCCTTATGTTATTCCCGAGCCTTGTTTATTATTTTTCTAACAACATTCATCCCTTCAGCTTCAGATACTGAGAAGCTAAATAACCTGGACCCTGAAAAAACAATAAAAGTAACATAAAGTGAAGTTACTTTTTAACTTTCATGATCTATGAAAGCTAAAAATGACTAGACGACAAATATAAATATTTTAATATATCTATATAATAAACTAGCTGACCCGCGCGACTTCGCCCTCGTGAACTTTGTGCAAAACCTAACAGTATACATGGTGTCACATATTTACCAAATATTGACTTAGTAGGTTTTTTTTTCTGGAGATAAGGTATTTTGACGCTGTAAAAAGTAGCCTTTGTGTTATTCAAGGTCACATTTTGTTTGTGTACTAAATCTTATTCAAATCTATCCAGAAGTTTTAGCGTGAAGAAGTAACAAAGATACACACAGACACACACACGCGAACTTTCGTATTTACAATATTAGTGAGATTAGTCCGTAACTAAATAAAATATAACCTTTCATGTATAACATTTTTATACTCATAATTAAATGATATCTGCTAAACGAATTAACCTATTTTATTGATGTAAAGACAAAAAATACTTTAAGAAAATACATCTAAAGTATGTAGTGGATACAAACCTATTCGATACAAACAAACAAAGAAAAAAATCTTTCCGCTATATAATATTAGTATAGATATGTAAAAATGTTAAGTTGGTTTGTGTGCGCTTCAAAAACGCACCAAGTTCTGCACCGATTGAAAAATTGCAAGATGTCAAATTTTGACACGATTATACAACTTGCTTCAAAGATTGTTTGTATCTATTTTTAGCGTTAGCTTTGTCACTTATTAAATAATAAATGTTAAATAATTAATTATAAAATAAGTTAAATAACTTAACGGCGATTGCTAAGATAATTTCCTAATCCTAAATTCATTTATGTCTTTAGGATATCGTTACTAACACTGACAGTAATTTATCCTTTAAAAAGCTCCAATCTTTTTTACATTTTCTTTACACAGCTTGTTCACATCTACGATATCTATATTTTCATCGAATCTGTGGATTCTCCGTTAAATGACGATACACCCTAATCTACCGCCTGATAAAAATTCGGCCTCTGATAAAACTGCCCAATAGTAAAAGGGGACTATTGAGCTTCGTAAAATTGAAGTCCCTTGCCCGTTTACTGCGACACATCCAGCGCCGGCACTTAACGACCTAACATAGTTAAATATTCAAAAATTCATCAGCTCTGCACAATTTAGTAAGTCGTGGTGGATGTATTCAATCCTGCATATTATAAATGCTGATGTCAGTTTTTTTTATTGTTATGCTTTGAAGTCTCATCTTCACCTTAGGATTCAAGAGTACATAAAAAGGTTATATTTTATTCAAAAAAGTATTATGAATCCTTAGTACGTGTGTCCAAAATCTAGTTAATTTCTAGTTTTCTGGTTTTTAGAATATTTACACATTATTTTCATTTGAGATTAATCCTCTTGCAAGCCGACATCAATACGAAAGAGAAGGAGCCAGAGAATCAAATATTATGAGTCCTTAGTGAAATATGAATATTGGATTCCCTGGAAATCCATTATTCTGCTTTATTACGGTATATATTACTTTGAATATAAACCATATTTCAGTACTATTTTCTCAAATGGATTGCAAAAAAAATGTTTTGCTTTTAAGATTTATTAAAGAAGTTTATCTCTCGTAGAATTATCACTGTGTGTAGAAACAGACCCCTAATTACCAAATTAGTTTGGTGATGGTTGTTTTTTGGTATCTTGATGGACGGCTAGAGGTCGTGGGTTCGATTCTCACCCAGGACAAGTATTCTGTAATGAGCATGAACATGTGTTCTGTGTCTGGGTATAATTTATGTAAAAAATATATGTATGTATCTATTTAGAAATATTTAAGTGTGTTTATCAGCAGTCTGGTCACCATATCGCGGGCTCGGCCTAGTTTGAGATCAGACAACCATGCTTGAGATGTGTGAAGTTATTATTATTATTATTTTCTAGTTATAATTTTTTTAAATCGTCCCACTGTTTATTTAGCAATGTCTGAATGAGTCCAGATTCTAGTTGCATAGACCTAATATTTTCATGATCAAAATATTGCATTGTCAAACTTTCGACTGTACAATTGATCTGATCTTTTATAATGGAAGTTTAAGTTACATTAAAATAAACATACAAAGTGATTTTGAAATGAAATTTTGGCGATATAGCGAATAAAGTATAGATAAAACATTATTTGAATTTGAAATCGTAACCCACAAATTTAACAGTGACAAGTATAGTAACGCATGATTACACGCATAAATAATAAAAACAATAACACACAAATTTGCAATACGACAAATCTATTACGAAAACAGAAAAGAAAAGATTAAACTTTGTCTTTAGTCGTAGTCTTTCTGTATCTCTATACAGAAATATGCAAATAAAAAGAATTGTTGATGTTGACAATACCGAAGAGTGAATGAAATTCCAAGAAATTCAGACATCTACTTTCGTAAAAAATCTTAGAAATAAATTTTATAGAGCATTGACTAATTTTAGTATGAAAGCGTGGATTACAAAAAAAATGCTAAAGAAATTAGGGCGACAATTTTTTTTTTAATTTGAAATGTAACAACGGAACGGAATAATCATAATCAAACCTCGGCGTGAATTCATTTTGATCTCGTGACTGTGTTTTTGAATTGTGACCAGTGCGAAAGTGAAAGTGTTAATAAAATTCAGATCACTGTCTCATTTTATTGTAATGTTTTTAATTTTATTCTCTTTTTTTTCCTGAATATTGCGCCAGAGGTCGTTCGATTTCCACGAATGAAAAATAATTGTGTGATGAGCACGGACATTTGCTCTGAGTCTGGGTGTACTTTATCTATAATATGTATGTATTTAGAAATATATAAATATGTTTATCATTGTTTGGGATTGTGAGCCATGTGTGAGATATGTAAAAATATTATTACTATTATTTCAATGGTATTTCTTACATGTTAACTTTGACACTTTTTTGAAATTTTAAATTGATTGATCGATTTTACTAATTAGGTACTCTTATTGGCCGACATGACGCAGTAGCAAACTGCTGTATGTAATAAATATTTAAATAAAAAAGGGAATAAACTCCACTGGAAAACACAAACTCCTTCAATTCATAAAAAAAAAGTTTGAAATCGTCTTTTATGTAGACTCTAAAGTCGTAGATCAGCACATACACAATAGCAACAATCTCTGTTTTGTCCAATAGTTAGCAAGATAAATTTAATCAAAATTATACTGGCGTCCGTTCCAAGGGGTTGAGCCTTATGAGAAAAAAAGGTAAACAAACTCATGGCCACTCTTTTGCAATTTACAGATAGATACAATACAATGGCATCATTAAATTTACCACAACATTGTTTTGATGTGTGCCAGTATGTTCGTTATTAAGGACTAAAAGGCAATTGAACGGGTACAGTAAGTGACTACTATCGCCCATAGACATAAGCTACTCAAAAGTGACAAGTGTCTTCCCACCCTTTGAGTCCCAGGTTTCAGAACCCCCAATTCTACCCTACTCGCACACGATTTTATGATAGTCTACCTTTTTACAAAAAAAAAAACAGTGGCACTCCGGGAGTGCCGACAGAAGTGAAAACCTATATACAGAGGTGTCGGTAACGGTAACAGCGCATTCAATTGTTTTTTCCCATCTCAAAAAATGCCTAACGTGCCATAGAAGTTTTCACACCAAATAAACTATTATGTAAGATATATGTGCTTAAGATATTTAGCAGGTAATTTATATGTATAATCACTATTGAACCATCAATTTTTACACACATACTAACCGAGAAAACACAAATGTAAAGGATCTATTTTATAATCAGGCATTATAACTAAAAATGTCCGGTCTACTAAACATTTTCGGGATTTATGCGGGTTAAAATTAGCCCTATAGTGCTTTTAGCTATTTTCTAATTAGCCCTCACAGTGTATTACGTAAATGCCAAACGTTGGTACGTAGTTATAGCGACTATTAGTATGCTCTATTATGCAATAAATTTGTGTATATCTGGCGGGACGTTTTATTACACAGCTAATGATGTTTGATATTACGAAAACCAAGATAAAACCACAGCGTACAGTGGAGTGCACATAGCAATATCTCCTCATCCACTCGGAATAATTTTAATGATATATAGGCTCATATCCAATAATGGTCCTTTGCGGACAAATAAAATTATTATAGCGATAAATTATGAAATCGTTCCAAACGAGAAATTACTCCTAAAATGGTCGTACAGTTTAACACAGTTCAGAACATCTATTCAAATGTAAAAAGTATACAAAAGTAATCATGATAAATTCATTGCATCATGAAAAATAAACCTAGAAGCCCTCGGGCGAATAGGTCCTGTATTAAATCGTCCTGGAGTCTTCTCACGAATCATTTACCCTTGTTTTTATATTCCTTCCCAATGTACATATATATAACTTCATTTATTATAAAATAAACCTTCTTCTATCCCATGATGAAACTAACCTTCGTTGTAGTACACACCTATAAATAAAACTTTTAAATTATATCTATTTTGAGAAATGATTAAATTTTTTGTTAGATAAGTCTACCACATATTAATAAAGCAAGTAACACAAAAGCTTGTGATGAACTTTTGGCCTTTGGGCTTTATTGGAATAGTTATCATAGAAAATTATTAATTGTATTTGTAAGAGGGTTTTCGCAATAATTATACATTTGTTGTTACGTAGGAAGTTTGAATAAAAGCCTTGGTTTTAACTTCATTTTTTCTTGATTCAAATGTTACTGCGTTATATACTGTTTGTAGGAGGTCATTAGTACGAAAGCATTACTCTACTATTAATAATTAAGCAGTATTTAATTTTATTCTTGTGACCTATAGACAGTTTAGAGGGGTTAAGAAAGCTTTCACGTCAAGACTTATACCTTGAGTTTCAAGTAAATTCGGATATCTGAATCGCAACACAATTCCAAATAAACTAAGCAAGACAACAGCACTGCAAAGAGAAGGAAAACTTGACACAAACCCTATACCAACCCGTCTGGCCAGCGTGGTATAGTAGGCCAAAACCTACGTTCTAAGGAGAGGCCTGTGTCCAGCAGTGGACTAGTAAAAGCTGTTGATGAACACAATCCCTTAAAAGTGATGTCTTTATACGATCAGAAACAAGTTCATTGAGAATAAGAATAATGAAATAATTGAGTGTCAGGCGGTACATCGACGTGGAAAGTCAATTCAGCCCTTAAAAAAGAACCCCCATCATCATCATCATCAGAAATTAGACGAGAATCCCTAAAGTAAGTAAAGTGTAAATCCATTTATCCGCACAATTAAAATAATTTTGTTTTTCACTTGCCGTGCCTTTTTTTCTTGTTAACGGGTTGGAAAATCCCTTCGGATCTCCGGCTCCGTGGGGATGTAGGAGCCAGGAGTATGTGGTGTTTCCACTAAAAACCACCCCGACGGCCGGTCTCAGGCGCCCTACTCCGAGGAGGACCCGGACCATGTTATTTCAGGTCCCCCCGGATCAACACCGCGCTTAGGCAGGCCTTATCCCGGGGAAAGAAGGCTTCTCCGCCTATCGGACAATCCTTGTGATAATATATTGCGGCCCGATCGCATTTTTGCGACCAAGCCGTCATCCTATCGCCAAAGGAGAGCACGTTAAGCTGTTGGTCCCGGTTGCCATATAAACAACTGTGGCTATCGTTACGGGTATTTGGAGCCCTAAAAAGTCCGACAACAGTCTTTCTGCAGAACATTGATATCTCCTAGTACTTGGGTTGTGGAGTTCTGATGGCAGTCGCTTAGTAGTAGTAGTAGACTTAAAAAAGACTGACTCTAATCTAGTTTGGGCATTTAGTTAGTTTAGGGGCATTTATTTATCTAGTTTATTTTATGTTATTTCATCATCAGTCTATAGCCATTCACTGTTGAACGAAGTCCATCGTGTCGCATATGATATTCACAGACAGAGATTTGTTTAGAATCACTCTTAATGTATCACACATCCATATTAGAAAATATGCCTATTATTGTAAAAAAAACACAAATAACAATGAAGGAGTACTTCTATTAATACTTGAACATTTAAGATAAAAATGAAAATAAAAAAGTAGAAAATAGCTTAACTTTATAAACACCGTTAAGAACAGTAGAGATAAAACGCCGCCCTTTGGTACGCCACAAATTATAGTTCAGCTAGAGGAAAAATTTACTCTGCGAAACATAAAAGACTCGTTTGAAGACTTCACAGAAAACTGTGAAGTGAAAACTGTGAATTAAAGCTGGATAATATTCAGAAAAAAAGTTCCATGCGGATGGAAAAGTATTCGTGTTATTTTTTTATCTATTGTTTAAAAGGTTATTTAACCAACGACTTTAACTACGCCTGTATATGATATTACTAGCTTCCGCCTGCCGTTCCGCCTACGTGTATGTCGGTTATGGCGGTAACAAGTATGACTTGCTGATAACTTTGCTATCCACTGGTGGAAGAACTTTTAAAATCGGTTTAGTGGTCTAGGCGTGAAAGCGTAACAAATATACTCACTATCACATTTATAATATAAGAATGGGAAGATCTCTCGCTCGATAGCCTGATTGCGGCTATCGTGCGGAGCGAGAGTTCGCGGAACTCTGCCGTCTCCTTCTGCGAGCAAGTTATTATTACGTCTGGAGACGGCGGAGCGGGACCGGGAGAGGTTTAGAACTCTCAAGGCCTGCCAGGCCCGGGAACGGGCTAGGTACCGCAGGCGACTCCGTCCTCCGTCCTCCGTAAGCGCAGGCCTGGGGGTGACAGGTGAGGCCATCTGTCACCCTAGCAGAAGCAGGCCAGGGTGGCGGCGAGTGCGTTGCGAAGCGCGCTCGCTTCCAGGGAGCAGAGGGAACATGGGGTTCCCACATGGGGGGGTCGTCTACTCGTCTGTAGACGGCCCGAGGTATGTCGGGGCACCAGGGACTTCCTTTCTAGGGTATACCTGGTTCCCCGGCTATTAGTACCCGAGACGGCGTGCGGTTTTAGTCGGTTCGAGTCCGACATGCCACCGATAGGTGGTATCCGAGGGGATTTCCGCACGGAAAAAAATAAAGGTGTTTAAAAAAAAAACCTAAACACACTGATAAACTCAAAGTTAGTACTATGTTTTTATTGTTATGTCCAACACTATTTTAAGGCGCTGACTACTCTCACAAAAAAGAGATAATCAGTAGGGAAGTATAAGGATTCTTTGAAAAGGACTTAAAAAGAGTCGACAGCGCACAGGTTATACTCCTTTTTTTTAGTATGGAAAACCCCTTGGATACCACTACCACTTGAGTGGCTATGTCGGACACGAACCGACCAAAAACCGCACGCCGTCTCGGGTACTGGTAGCCGGGGAACCAGGTGTACCCTAAAAAGGAAATCCCAGGAACCACGACGTACCTCGGGCCATCTACGGATTACGGATGACAGGAGGACTGTGTGGGAACCCCGATGTTGACACATGGGTCAGGATCTTCTTTTCACCCGATGATATGGGAACAAAAGACCCCGAGCAACGGCACCGTACCTGACGTTGTAAGCTTTCGTGGGCTATCCGCTTACTATAAGACATACTTTTATTTAAGCTTAACTGGTAGTTGGTACCTTTTTATTTTAATGCATAAATCGTATCACTGGAGGCATAACTAATATAATTATTATTGGAAAGGTTGTATGTGTTTATATTTAGGTCACAAGTACTTATGTATAATGAAAAAACTAAAGTCTTATACGAGTACTTTGTGTACATCTTTTAGAAATTGTAGGTCTATTGTTATCACAAGCTACATTAAGTGAGGTTTACTCATCTATGAAAAAAGCACTTACGTTCTTTTTATTTCATTTACAGAATAAAAGATCGTAAAACCGTTCATAAACATTGACTAATTATAAAATTTAACGTCACACTGGCTTGTGTTGTCGTTGAGTTAAACAAAAAGACATTTTATGGGTGATCCACGCCCTAGTAATTAAAATTTTGCACCAATTTTATGCGTTTATTTATGTTTCCTTCATATAGCTGTATGTTGTTCTAATTATGTATTTGATAGCGTAGCGATAATTTTAGTAGTTGACCACAAAATTTAGTAACCTAATAATAACAAAATTTATAGCCAGTATTATCTTAGAGACTGGCAATGTGAAAATATCAGCAAAATAATCAGAATACCTAAACTAATTAATAAAAGGTGACCCAAAAATGCTCACAGTTATAAAATCGCCTCGCAAATAACACTAAAATATGACGACGACACGTTAATAAATTAATTATTTTTTTTAAAGAAAAAGACATTTTATGGGTGATCCACGCCCTAGTAATTTAAATTTTGGACCAATTTTCTGCATATATTTATATTTTCATCATATGGCTGTATGTTGTTCTAATTATGTATTTGATAGCGATAGTGAGGACCTACTTATCAAAAATCTTTACATGCTCATATAGTTATTGGCAATTTAAAAACCAAATGTACATTTAGCTTCTTTTAAGTAAAGTGGGACCCACTTTAGAGTATCAAAATTATACCACAATTATTAGAACTTTCTTAATCTACTTGATACCACTTATGTTTTATTATTTATAAATAAACAACAATATAAATTCATACAAAATAATTATAATTATTTTAATTTTTATTAAAAAGAGCGGACAGAAAAAGTTTGTTAAAAATGATAAGTAGAGGTAACTCACTGCCACAGCATGACGCAAAAAATTCCAATATCAAACAGAATTAATTACTAATATTTTGCTCTAATCTAAAAGTACCTTATTTTAGTGGTTACTGACTACAAAATTTAGTAACCTAATAATAAAAAAAAAATTAACCAGTATTATCTTAGAGACTGGCCATGTGAAAATAATCTAAATACCTAAACTAATTCATAAAAGGTGACCCAGAAAATGCTCACAGTTATAAAATCGCATCGCAAATAACACTAAAAATAAATAGCATTATTCAGCATCTCGAAAGCTTCAAATCGCTTATTACCTCAATTTAAGTAAATCCAGCGATGTAAAGTTATGTACTCTCACAAATATAAAGTTCTTTAGGAACGCTTTATTATGCAAATTGCTGTTTCACTCCTCGATAATCGACTTATGACCGGAGTTGATAGCAGTCGTATCCATAGAATGCTCTTAGGAAATTCAATATAATGCTAAAACTCAAAACTGAAAGATCTCTTACGCATTTACCGAACAAAATAACCACGAATTGCTATTGTTTGAAGAGTTTATCTTTGATAAAACAGTCAGAAAGTAAAGATATAAGAGTTCGGATAACACACGCATATCCGTATGTGTCTTTTATAATAACGGGGATTATTAAAGAAGGTAAAGGTTGGAACAGACATTGACAAACAAACAACCTAGGTACATTTATAACTACATGGCAACTTGCTTACATTACCCCGGATGCTGTTTCACTCGGCCTTAAGAGCTAGCTTTCCATTGACAATTTTCTCTTATTTTTCTGAACAGATTGCCGTTCCAGGGCATCTCTATGTGCTCTATTTCAAAGAAGCTAATTAAAATGTGACTAGATGGAGTCCGTACAAAATTTCTGCAACGGCCACTCAATTGGTGGGACCTCTCCACCTAACAAAAGATCTTTATGATTATCAGCATGCTACTATTTAGTTTTTCTATCTTGAAGTCGCCATAAATCCTCGGAAGTTGGTTATGGTTGGCAGTGCACATGGAAGTTGGCGATATGGTCGGTCTTTAAAAGTCGGTTATCGCTTTTCTTCAAGTAGTCCATGTCCAATTTCCTTGTCTATTTAGGTCGATCTCTTAAGCTTTAGCATTCACTATACTTTTTATACATTTCTTTTCAATCAAGTCTTGGCTAAATTTAATTATTTAAAGTCACTGTTACTTCAATTATTTAAGTTTTTTTTTAATTTGAATCATTTTGTTTCCTACAGTCACAGAGAGACCATTTATTAAAAAAAAAACATTGCATGATATTAACAGGTTATTTTGTATAAAACTCACCGATACATAGCTGCTTTATTTAGGAATATTTTATATATTTTAATGCCATTTAAAATAGCAAAGATAGCGAGATGGACGAGGACACAGTAACGTTATCAACGCTTGACTTCAAATGTAGTTTCTTGGCGCAAATTGTAACAAAAAAATGGCCGCTAATGGAATTCCTTAAAGATAAGATAAAGTTCCTGCCCTATCTAACCTGAATTGAGAAAAAGGATACAACTTCCCTCACAAAACTTTTTCGTTAGCTTCTTAAAAGAGTTTCACAGACCTTTTTGTTTCAAAGCTTAAAAAAGTTAACGCTAAAGCTAGATAAACTGCTAATATTTGCGTGATCTCTACACATAACAGATAATTATAATGCCTCCATTTCACGAAACCTTTTAAACTTCGCTTATTTACTAATTAAGTACTCCTTTGTAAATTAAAATAACTGATAAAAAGCATTTATTGAAAGCATTATGTTGATAGTTTTAATTAAAACAGTGACGGGAACAAGTGGGGGGTCTTTTCGAAGTCATGAAACAATGTAATCCGTTGTATTTTTTAATCTTATAAAGTAATAATAGTAAGTAGGTTTAGCGCTTACCATAGTAGGTCATGGACGAGATAATTTCTTATTTGTTGTGTCATCATCTTCGTTATCATCATCATCTTTAACACCCTTTAATAGTCCACTGTTGGACAAACCCCTCCCTAGAAAGGAGGTTTTTTCCTTCTATACGATGCTGGCCAGTTTTCCTTCTTTTTGTAATGCCGTTGTATTGCGTTGTTTGCTCCCTTAATGGGCTCTTACGGCACCCACGGAATGAATAGGGGTGGGACACTTCGTATACCTAATCCGTCAGCACGCGGATTATTAAACTGTAAAATATATAAGGTCAACATTGACTATATTTGAATTGAAAACTTTAAATTTATTTATTTATATAAGGCACATCAACAGAATAATTACAACATCACCGGACGATAACATTTTCATAATTTAAGTTTCACGTAATTACACAGATTATAAATATGCATGACACCTAGTATAGATCCAATGTAAAGACTTTTTATACAAATGCTAATTAAATACATAAAGATACACACACAAATATAAGACCAAAATAAAAGAGGGACTTTTTAAAAATAAAAGACAAAGAAAAATAAAACAAAATAGAACAGACGCTCTAAGAGTCGGGTACGGCAACGTGGCTTTGTATGGAATGTCTGTATGATGTGAATGTCATGGAGAAGATATCAATGTTTTCCACTGTCATAGACCTTTCGTTATACAGCCTTGCCATGCGTGTTAGGGGGCTTTTGAAAGCCCGAGGTATGTCGGGGCACCAGGGACTTCCTTTCTAGGGTATACCTGGTTCCCCAGCTATTTGTACCCAAGACGGCGTGCGGTTTTAGTCGGTTCGAGTCTGGTATCCGAGGGGATTTCCGCACGGAAAAAAAATATTGGGGCTTTTGAAAGAGGTATTTAAAGTAGATACAGGTATTTTAAAAATGTACGATGGTGACGCATTACAATTCTATTAATCCTAAAGCTACAGATGTATATCTATTGTGCATCTACCTTTTGTATTGTAGAAATAAGTCAAAATGAATGCGTCTTTCTTTTAATCCTAACATGCAAAAATGTTTTAACCTGTCACTGTATTGTGCAATGGTTTTACGAAGTCCGTTATACACAAATATCTGTTGAAGCGAGACTGATTTGACTCCACATTATCTATAATGCGTTGCATGATAGCAAACAAGAATATAAAACTAAAAGCAAGATTAGCAATACTACCTTGACCTATTACAATACTTGCAAAAAATGACAATCTCGCGTTCCATGATGTATGTAAGTTTATTATATTTATACTCACTCCACCTGGCCTGTTGGCGTCCTACACTCCATATCCATACTATTATTATGAATGCGAAAGTGTGTCTGTCTGTCTGTCTACCTGTCTGTTTGCTTGTCTGTCTGCCTGCCTGTCTGTTATCTCTTCACGCTTAAACAGCTAAGTCGATTTAGATGAAATGTAGTATAGAGATAGTGCGAGTCCCGGGAAAGGACATAGGGTAGTTTTTATTCAATAAATAATTCTTTAAGGGGGTAAAAACGGAGTATAACTTTGTATGGGGCATCAATAACCGTTGATATACGTGGGCGGAGCCTCGGGAAAGAGGTAGTATACGCTATAGATGTAACCGTCAACCGTCTAAAGGACCTTTAATAACTAAAATGTACAGCTTTCCTATAATATATAATACTTTCCGGTGTCCCACAAATGTTTTTTTTTTAATATATTTTTTGAATTATTATTACAAGGTTTAGCCAAGAACGAATAAAAGTCAACGTTTAGACTGACTTTCCAAATACCGTAGTGTATTATGCAAATGGACCATTCAACTTACGTTTCAGTAACTTGCGAATACCCTCTTACGTTTTACCTTTAGGTTTATGGCAAAATGTTTATTTTTATAGAAATATAAAAATTGTGGACGTTGGGACAGTTTTATGAAAAAATATTTCACGGCATAAATAATCATACAAAATTATTAAACTTGCATAAATTATGCCGTCTTTTGTTCATGAACAGTTACGTACGATACGATTAGTTAACGTTACTTACGTTACGGTTACTTTACTTTACTTACGACTAGCTGCGACCCGCGGTGTTACCCGGGCGGGCAACGCCGCGGGGCGAAGCTAGTCTAAAAAAAATAGCCTAAGTTACTCCTTATGTCATCAGCTATCCGTCAGTGAAAGTCCCGTCGAAATCGGTCTAGCCGTTCCAGAGATTACCCGGAACAAACAGACAGACAGACAGACAAAAATTGTAAAAAATGGTATTTTGGCATATGTACCGTGTAAACATAACTCTTTTGAATTTTATAGTATCGGTATAATAGAAGAGTGCCTCCTTTTTTAATTTGGCTATATGCAGAGTGAAGTTGTTTAAGAGGTCGCCACGCTGCTTCTTACTGCGCTGAGTGTTGTAGGTTTGATCCCCACATGGGTCACCACTTTCTGTGATCAACAAATTGGGGTTTTTTTTCTCTGGATGTTATTTGTGTCCATTTTATGTTTTTGTAAAGTTCCCCGCGACAGAGGATGTAATATTCCTAATGCGGTAGTTGTCTTTAAAAAATAGAATAAAAATAGGTTTTAAGAATTGAAAATTTCATTGTTATTTTTTATCACGAATTAACTATCACCAATAACTGATTTCTGACAACAAAGGCTGGAGAATGTTGGCTTGAAAATCAGCACAACCAAAACTGAGTACATGTTCTGCGATTTCGGCGGTCTCTCCAGTCCTGAAACCATTTCGCTGGATGGGATAGCGATAACAGTCTGCTCCAATTTCAAGTACCTCGGCTCCCTCTTACAATGTGATGGTGAGATTGATCGAACTGTACAGCATCGAAACAATACGGGATGGATGAAGCGGCGGCAGGTAACGGGAACAACTTGTGACCCCAGCTTCCCCTTAACACTGAAGGGACAAATTAAAAAACTATTATCAGACCTGCCGTCCTGTATGGTTTTGAAAGTTGGCCCATTAAGAGAACGGATGAGAGACGCCTGAATGTAGCAGAAATGCGAATGCTGAGATGGATGTGTGGTGTGACTCAGCTGGACAAGGTTAGGAATGAGTATATACGGGGGAGTCTGAAAGTAGCGCCACTGGATGAAAAGTTAAGAAGTAATAGGTTATCTTGGTATGGACATGTCATGCGGAGGGATGAGGAAAATGTGGCGAAGAAAGTTTTAGGTATGGGAGTTGAAGGGTACAAGAGAAGAGGCAGACCGAAGAAAAGGTGGATGGACTGTGTGAGGGAGGATATGGCTAGGAAGAGAGTAAACAGCGAGATGACGCAGGACAGAGTAGAATGGAAAAATCATATAAACTGCGCCGACCCTAAATAAAATTGGGAAAAGGGTAGGCAGATGATGAACTGATTTCTGAGAAATGGTTTCCTGATAGTAAGTGACTACCGTCATCCTTCAATTGAAGAGCAATAACCTCGGTCACTCCTTAAAAAGCAATCCAATAATTACTTAGAGGTTGTGGTATCACGCTGGTCCAGCCGTCCCAGATGTACCGAAGCACGGCTCTCAATTGACTATTTACTAAACGGAGTTAAATTTTGTAACACCACTTTTGAATTTTCTAAATTCATAAACTTTCATCTTCCTCGGAGCATTTTTCTCAAGTTGGGTTTTAAGACTACTTCGATACAGCTGAACTTCGATTTTTCAAATCAAAATCAAGTTTTATAAAAAGATCCGGTCTGTGGTCCGGTCATTTTTTTGGGCTTCAACTACCCGTAACGATTGCCACAGATGTTCGTAAAGCAGACGGGACCGACAGCTTAATGTGCTCTCAAAGGCACAGAAGTGTCTCAATGTGTTAAGAATAATCACTAATCCATAGACTGACCTGGCTCATCCCCATTGCTGCTCATACCACTTAGCCACGAGCCCCTCTTCTTCTATATTCTATATACTTATTCTTCTATATAATAGGTCCTTAACTATGAAGTTGTAGATTTTTAAAATCAGCATTTCAGATTTATTTGTCTGTGGATTGTGAAATTCAAGTAATTCGTATTAAAAGCCATGTTCTTTTATTTTAAGATATTTTTTTATTTTTCTGAAATTGTGGTAGTTTTTGGCTCCATGAATGAACTGAAAATTAGTACCACTTTCGAATATGAGCTGCAAGAGTATAGGTGAAAGCTCTTCGTCACCCGCCATTTACAGATTTAAACTTTTTTCAAAATTTAAACATTTTTTAAGTGGAAAAAAATCAACACCCACGAGGCAGTACAAATCGCTTCTCATCCAGTAAACTTCTACAGTAACGGGATAAACAACCTGTCATCAAAATGGCAAAATTATATAGATAATTTGGGCCAGTACTTTGATTGGCTAAAAAAAAAAATAACCAAAAAATTTATACAAATGTACAACTTCATAGGTAAAGACCTAATATATTAAATAACTTACTTTCATATGAACAAAAAAAAACTCATTGCTTTTATATGTATATCATACCCTAATCTCAAGCAAGATTCATTTTTTATTTAAAAGCTTTTGTCATGAGATTCTTTTACCTATTTCAAGGCTTTTGGGCTGAACTTTGGCTACTACGAGTACAAAAACATTTCTACTCACAAAATGAATTATTTGGTACAAAAAATTCTGCGTAATAAAAGACAAACGGAATGTCACGTGGAATATGTCTCGCTTGCCTAAGGATACAAACACACTAGTGCGCCAAAAATGTAATTTCCTTTTTGTAGTCAGAGGCTTAAATTAGATTAACGTCAAGAAATTTATATTAGTAGTATTGTTTATATAAGTAAGCGTAGTCAGGTGTACGTCACTCACACGTTTGTTACACCTACACATATTTGTCTTTCTTTCTTTATGAATAGAAAATGAACTCCCACACAGAAATATAACTTTAATGCGAGACAAAAGATAACAGATGTCAAGGATAAAGAATAGTAGCAGAGAAGGGTGATGGAGGGTGGAGGTCACTTACCATCAGGTGAACCGTCCCTTATATCATAAAAAAAGATTACGTCTGGCGGGTCCAACCCACATGGTTCACGCTTAAAAGTTATATAATTATGTATAGGTACAGTAATGGACGTGAGAATTTTCATTGCGCTATGTAGAATTAGTAGTTACTCCTAAGTTCAATGTATACTCTTTAGATAATACAGAAGCATGATTTTCATTGAATGTGAAAGTCACCATTAACTTATCAGATTCTTAAAATTTAAAATGAGTGAATTTCACCAGTATGAAATTCTATCGATTACACAGTATTGTAGACTTGCCTTTATTTTGCCACACATTTCAAACGTATACCAAGAGGCTAGGAACGCGTTCCTCTCTGCAAAAGTATTTGCGAAGCCTACATAAGGATCATTGCTGGCCTTAACTAATTTATGGTTTAGTTTCACGTAAATATTCTAGATTCATTACATGTTTTCAAATTTTAGATTTTATGTTTAAAATTTGGACACCGGTTTCATATGATGAACGAATGAACCCTTATTCATCCCTTATATTTTATTCATATATTATTATATTACTCATTTATTTATGAAAATCCTTTCTTAATGGGTGTTTATAACATAAAGAGCATCAAATGCCAAAATGGCAAGTTTGCAGCCCCAGCGGTTGTAACTCTGCCTTGATGAATTAGTCAGTGTTCGAGACCAATAACAACATAGTGCGATCAATCTCATAAGTTGACAATTTTAGTTACCTTTTCGTCCTCTAGATGAAGCTGTTACAAAACTTAGATCGCGATATGGTTGTGTTATACGCGTTAGCAAATAAGGACTACAAACATTTTGAATAACGGATCAAGACTGGAGTTTAGTTCAAGGCGATTGCCAATTAAAACGTGGAGTCTTAAGAACCCATAGTATAGTGCGCAGTGGTTTTATTTAAATCCCTACTAGTGTCATCCACCCAGTCCAGAGATGCCACGCTTGGTATCAAAGCGTCAATCAGTCAGGGCACGTAGTTTTATACGTAAAAATTTAATAAAATTTTGAACTGCATTATATTTTTCCTGTTTCTTGTTTCGCGTTGTTGTTGTTGTAATAAGTTGTAATAATAAGTAAGCATTAATGTTAAGTTGGTGTGTGTATGCTTCAAAAGCACTGCAACGATTGAGCTAAAATTTTTAACACGAAATACAATCCGCTTCAAAGGTGATTTTTATCTATTTTTATTTCACTTTTTTCTTATTTCTAATCACTGCAACTACAATATGCCACAGCAAAGCGTGGCAGGGCACAGCTAGTTCCTCACAAATTGCTTCTACACTGACGGTCATTCAAACCCATAGTTACTAAAAGTTCAATGCAAAAAAATAAATATAGTTCAGACAGAAATGTTTTTCTCAATTTTTAAAATTCTACTTTTGAGATACTTTAGATCTTGACGATTTGGAAAATTTGATCATAGTAATACGGTTTTCAACCAATCAATTTTAATCTATATAAGTTTACTTGTTCATATAGAGTTACAACGAGTGTGTTTTAGTAGAAAATATATTTCAGTGATGTTCAAAGGCTTTAGCAAGCTCTCTTGTACGTCAAATTTCATTCGGCACTAATGAGTTTTACAATAATGAAACATGTTTAATTATTTTTAATCGTTTATGTTATAATGATTTTATGTAATATTGAAGTTGATATCACGTTTTCAAGCTATTGATGGCTTTATGTTCTTAATTTAAAAATGTTTAAACTTACAGGGAAACAAAACAGTTTACTTATTTACAATTTTTATACGTTCGTAGTAATGTTTTAAACTGCAAAAGGATTTCTTTAGTTTGGCAACGAACTTGTGACTCTAGAATGGCAAGTGGTCATTGTCGGCGGTAGTCACTTAAGATCAAAGGCGCATGTGTGAGTTTATTTTACTTCCACTCGATCGTCACGTTAACCGCGTTCGGCGATGTAATTGGTCCGCACTGAAAGCTCCACCAATCGCAACGCCAAACGCGCTCGACGTCGAGAGCTAGTCGATGCGAAATATACTCACACTCGGGCCTCAGGTAAACTGTCTGGTCGTTTGGCATAGAAAAAAACCGTGGCACTCCTCTTACTCCACACTCCACTCAGAAGTGAAAACTTATGTACAGAGGTGTCGGTAACGGTAACAGAGGCTCGTTGTACAATTGTTTTTTTCCAATCTCAAAAAACGCCCAACACTAGCCCAACAAAGAAGTTTTCACTTCGACAGAGGTGTCGGTAATGGTATCAGTGTCGCAGTTTTAAACTATAAAATACATTCATTTTTTTGTTGTTCAAAAATGCTTTTTTTGAAGATATCATTAAAAAAAAGAATTAGAATTGTGCTGTAAAAGAACAGTGCTATGTTTTTTATCTATTTTAATTATTTGATGCGGTAAAAATAGTTATAAAGCACTTCGAGAGACATCAAGTACTCAGCTAAAAGTTCAGAAATTGAGACTAAGTCTGTATTGTTCCAACCTTTTGTTTTGTACGAGGTGCTGTGACAATTTAATTTGGACGTCTCACTTTCAATATTCTTGGAAAGTTTTTGATTAATAGCTTCTGTTGAATAGGGTCAAAACACAAGTTGTTATAAAGACAGCTTCAGTTTTCAACGCACGTCAATTGTTAGATACAAATTACTTTCGACACCGCAGTAGAAATATTATCAAGTACAATTTAGTAATCAATTTTATGCTTTAATGTTTACTTGGCGTATGGTCAACTATATGTTATCTAATCCTCAAAATATATTACAAAAGTTGTGTGTAGTCAACTATTACTACTGATTTTATGATTCTATTGGACAAGTTTAAAAGTTCGATACGTTATAAATAACGTTCTTGACATTCGTTTCTATTTCTTCCACTTTTCGTTAAGTTGACACAGCAAGTTAGAAATAAATAACACATCAAGCTGGTTTTCATTGGCCATTTGTTTCGGAGTATAGGTGTTTGCAAGGTATAATATGTATGTATTTACAAAAAAAAAGTATAAAAGTATTATATCAGTCAATCTATCTTTCATAGTTCAAGCTCTTTGAAACTAGATGGCGTTGAGTGTAAGATGTCGGAAAATATTAAAAAAATTATAATATACTTAAAATAGTACTACCACTTTTGATCTATAGCTGGATACATTTATAACGTAGGTAACCACTAATTTTAATAGATCATTACTGTCAGAACAACATGAATAGACTCATGGCATTCATTACGTAAACCAACAAAAACACACTCAAAATAGATTTTAACAATTCGTAAAATGATTATGTACCCCGAGACTTAATTATTTCTTCCTTGCCTTAAAATTAGGAAAATCACTGGAAATTTGAAAGTGTTGCTTTCGAATAGTTTATGACAAGTTAAATGTTGTTGAATCTTTAGTGACGTGTACTAATTTGGACAGTTTGATACTCTTTAGTTTGTCAACCTGTAACCCTATAACACTATCACTAACAGTCCTCGATGTCCACTATATTTATAAAGGTTACGTGCCTAGATAATTAATAAGTCGTGAGGTTTTTATTGATTGGCATTAATGTTTTTTATTTCATCTTAAGCCTAATTTTTTTTTTGCCTAAGTATACATATGACGAAGTCAAAAAATCAAAGAAGAACTAAGGAATTATTTAGTTACAAAACTAAATCAGCTATTGTTTTTTTTTTCTTTTGCCGCCGCCGCCGCCGCCCATGTATGCCTGCAAGTCACGATTAGTCAAGAGATTAGTGTAAATTTTTCAACAAAATAGACCTAATAAATAATATCCGGTATTCTCCTAATTCACATATGAAGTCGCTATACAGGGTGGAAGGAACGTCGTAACGAATACTGAAATAGTGTATTCAGAACATCATTCTGAGTCAAAAATCATTGAAATTTCCTGCCGGAAAATTAAAAGTTTTACGCAATCAGCTGTCAGAGATTAAGGCCATTCCACGTAGGTATCCGACACAAGTAATAACTTCATTTGTATTCCGTGCAAACAGACTACGCAGACTAATACGAGTAGGCTGCCGGGGGAGAAGCCCCCCGCGCGCTTCGGCTGTTGATTACATTGCAGTTTTTGACCGTATGCGATATTTATTAATTTTTTTCGCTAAAATGTTCTGTTTACTCATTGTGATATCATTTTTAAACAAAAAAAAAAGAAAATTATAAAAAAAAACTCAGACAAAACATTCCAATGATTTTCAACTCGGTATGATGGTCTGAATACACTATTTTAGTATTCGTTTCGACGTCCCTTACACCCTGTATAACACGCCGTGAGGGAACCATGCTTCGGTACAAATAGGTCTTCAGCAATTCTTTCACTGCTGTTCACCGAGTCAATAACATTAACGGAGACCAACCCCCTGATTGGTGAGGGTCGCAATGTTTTGACAACGCACTACTTGTTTTTCTGGAGTTGCCGGTGTCCATGGGCGGCGATAGTTACCATCAGGTAACCCATCTGTTTATTCGCCCTCCTACTATATTATATAAAAAAACTTTTACAACGCCACTAATGGAAATAAAAAGAGAACTCTGTTTTAATCAACATTTCACACGGAAGCACAAAAGTTTACGTGTAAAGAGACCATGTTCATGATAATTTATTTTCATTAAGGGAAACAATGAGTAAAAGATGCAATGCAATGGAGGTTCATAAAAGTTAGATCGATGTCGCATATGAATGCAGAAAATGTGTTTTGTAAGATAGTTTTTTAATATCCTTTTGTTCAGCTATTTGCTGAGATTCACATGACTTGAAGAAATGGATTTACATAAAAAAATACAGTGTAAACATTCATTGCGATGCATTTGGTAAAAAGTGACATTATTATATTACAAACAAACAAACCAAATTTTAATTTATTTGTATGTAAATATAGTCTCTAAACCTCTTTTGCATTTTTTTAATAACATTACTCTCTACCCTCTTCCCCAAGAGTTTCTCTTTGATAATAAAGAAGCATTCGCAATGCAAGTTATCAAGAAATTAATTTCAATATGTTTAAACAAATAACTACAGGCGATTTTGTATCTTAAGAGTAAGAACATAATGTTGATGTCCCACAAGAGAAGTGGTTTTTCTGGTGGTACAATGGAACGTAATAAAACTGTGTTAATATGTAGGCATGACATTTGTGAAGTGATATGACGGGCACTGTGATTATTACATCATAGCTAAGTATATTATTATATTTATTAAATATCATTGCAACAGTATGTAATTAAATGTTGTACAGTAACATTTACAATTTCACTTCACAGCTAAGTATATATTTATTGATTACTACCGCAACAGTAAGTTAGAGAAAACTTTACAGTAACCTTTACAATTTCACGTCACAGCTTAGTTTATATTTATTGATTACTACCGCATCAGTAAGTTAGAGAAAACTTTACAGTAACCTTTACAATTTCACATCACAGCTTAGTATATATTTATTGATTACTGCCGCAATAGTAAGTAAGAGAAAACTTTACAGTAACCTTTACAATTTCACGTCACAGCTTAGTATATATTTATTGATTACTACCGCAACAGTAAGTTAGAGAAAACTTTACAGTAACCTTAACAATATCACGTCACATAGTATATATTTATTGATTACTACCACAACAGTAAGTTAAAGAAAACTTTACAGTAACATTTAGAATGCCAATCTGATTGATAGTTTCAGGGATTAGGCCGTTTGAATGGGCAAGTAAAAACTGTTTAGCTTTGTTATGTTAGTAGAGAAAATAGTATTTTTCAGTATATGTTCACAACATAAATATATCTTGTTGCTATACTAAAGTATTTAGTAAGAATTTTGAGTAATTTCTCATACCTGCAAAAAGGTCTCATTTAGAATTGGACACGTACGCATTAGGTAGTACCATACCAAGATATCACTATTTTATGTAGTAAAACTTTGTGTATAGCTGAATTGATGTTGACTAAGAGGGCGTCTAATGTTACTTAAATTTTTAGAACACAGTAAAGGCCAGGAATATATTATTTTATAAACAATTTCGTACTTTTATTGTGTATCCTATCTAGTATTTGCAAATGTTATGACTTTATTTATTTATATTATAAATGCGAATGTAACTTTATATGACTATCTGTTTGTCTGTCTGTAGGTCTGTTACATTTTCTCTAAGTCTAGTAAGTTCAAATGAACCGATTTAGACTACAATAATTACAGAAACATTATTAAGATGGATATACTTTAAAGTACCCGAGGTATTGAAAAATTATTTCAATGCGAATAATCCCGCGGGATCAAACTAGTAATCCATATTTCTATAAAAAATATGAAAAATCAGATTTTGAAAATTCTTTTACCAATGGAAAACTACATTATCAGCAAGTAACATCATAAGTAGGCTGGCTCGACCGGAGTGATACCACCGCCTCACCTAAAACCGGTGTTAAGCAATCTTTTGGTTGCTTTTCACGGAGTGAGTAAGGGTACTGGATACCATCTCCCCTCACTTGATTCTAGGGAGGGGAAGCTCAAAAGACCCTTGTGACCCTTTAGTTGCAGGTTTCCTTGGGCGGCGGTAGTCACTTACCTTCAAGTGTCCTATTTTCTCGTTTGTCGCCTTATATCATAAAAAAGCTTATGCATCATAACTTCTGTCACATGAATAGGTCCCCGTAAGTGAGTTATAATTTTATTTATCTTGGTCACGTTTCATAAAACGTGGCCCGGGCAAAGCGATAATACGTTTCTTGGAAGTTTTATCCTTTGAAAATAAGATATTATTTTATTCAAACCTTTTCTGTAATAATAACTGATGGTATTTGCGATAATTTTAAATTAAAATGTACTAGAACACCTCAGACTTTTGGAGAAATTAAAACCATCTTATTAAGTGAAAAGCCTATAAATGATCGTGATTAGTCGTAATATAAATTCATATTTTGACTTAGTACAGAATGCTCTAGTAGCATACCCAAGAAAGCTTGGTAGCACCGATACTGTGGAGGTAACATTGCATTGAATCCTGAAGTTGTTTACTAAGTTCATTGTTTGTTGTAAAATTGTTAGTCAAATTTTCAAAAATCAGAAGAAATTTTATTTTAGAATTTAAGATATTACTAAGCTTAACAGACATATAACTGTGTTAACCTTAGTAATAAATTATACATCTGTAGAACCGTAGCTTCTAAGTACATGAAACGATTTTAATTTAGATCTTTTTTATTTTAAGGATGTTTTAAACGAATGGCTGATGAGTCTTTTTCGCTTTATTTCAAGAAAATCTGTATAGTCACAAAGGTTGCCTTTAACATTTTCTGCTTTCGTCTTTTTGCTGAAAAGAATCCCTAAAAGTAAACGCAGATTAATCTTATGCCCGTACCTAACATTATTGTGGACAATAATAAATAATTACAATAAAGAAAATCAACTTATCTTACCGTTAAAGGAATTCTCGAAGCAGGATTTCAACTTATACTTGCTTAGTTCTAATATAAAAAGATAGTAAATTTTAGTTGATGTCAAATATATCTATCACAAAAGTTTAAAAATGCAGTTTTGCTTAAATTCTCTATTGTTCGTTCATAGTTTAATTTATCTAGTAGCTTCACTGTAAGTAGATCGCTTAAATATGAAAATTTCAGGGCATACCGAAGTCCAGATTATGCTCAAATATCTTGCATAGTTGCTGAGGTTAGCAGTTACGAAAGTGCTCAAAACTTTAAACCAGTTCTCCAAGACTTTAAGGTGTTAAATTTCTATAAGTTAGTTATAAGTTTAACTACTTTTAATAACAGAGGTTTTTAGTTTAGTAAAATGAAAGGCGCTTTTTTAAATATTAAATACATTTTCGATAGACTTCTGTATTAAGAAAAATGTTATAATTTAAAAGTGTATATAAAATTATAAGTACTTATTTATCTTTGTAGTTTCCTATGGAAATGATAAAATATTAAAAGGTTTCAGAAAGGTAGTGATTATTTTCTTGCGTACTTGTAGAATACAACTAATCCTAATAGTTGTTATTTAACTAATAATATTACAACACGATAAAACTAATGAATATGGAGAAAATAGAACTAAGTAACATACTGGAGTTTTGAGCAACATTTTAAACTGGAAACGTTACGAACCCAAGAGATAAATTCTGTCTGAATTCGGTGAATATAAATTGGCAATTAACCTAGGGTATGTAAAAACTTGTACATCCAGTTATTGAAGTATTTTACTAGCTATCCTGAAAAAAATAAATATAAAATAAGATGTTTTCAAATATGGATACAACATCATATTTCCAAAGGTATTCCACTAACAATAGTAGCCCTTTTTCGACAACTTTGCTAAGAACATCTGCCACTTTTGAAATAAATTATGGCGTATACGTAGGCATATGGCGTTTTAAGATGTTGCACATGTTCCCATAATAAACGCCCTATGAACATTCGAGTTGCAATATAAGGCACAGTTCCAAAGTAGTTCGACGTATTATCGCTAGATGGCGTTGAGTCTATTAGTTCTTTTCTTTTAATGATAATTACCTAAGAAGTTTTCAGTTGTACCTAATTCGCTGGTCTTTAGCACTCGTTTCACGCTAAAACAACGCCTAAATTTTTTGTTTATTTTCTTATCACCTCTCTTCCCGCTAAAAGTCAGACCTTAACCAAAAATATTTCAGAGCTCGCTAGTCGGTTGACATTTTCATTAAAATTAATAGAGGTACAGATAAAACAGTAGGTAGTTTGTAAAAGTCGGGTAGTCTCATTAAACATGTATACTAGGGTAAATAAGGACGGTGTGGGGCCTTAATAACGATAAACTTTTTGTTTTTACTTTATGGAGATTTTAGTTGTTAAATGAACTGAAATGTTGATGTTATATTTAAGGTTGAATATACACAAAGACCGAGCAATGTTTGATTTTAATTATGTGTTTAACGTGGGTAGGGATACGAAAATATTGTTCGAAATAGAGCCACGGCTTAAGCCGGCTTCTGACACATCTGCGTAGCGGGCCCTTCGGATTTTGTTAGCTTCATATTATCCCTGCCACCCTCTCACAGCTGGCAATTTTTTCTGACCTTTCCTATTTAGAAGGCTATGAAATCCAAATTCGTAATATATGTACGATTTTTGTTGATTGATTTTATAAGATATCGAGTTGTTCTAATTAAAACAGTCGGAACATGTATTTTATTCACATATTTAAATATTTTATTACTCTTGCCGCAGGTACATAAGTTGCCGGACTTCACACAAGCATTTTGCTAGTAACTACGAGTGAAATAGGTATATACAAAATATATATGTATATGATTAAATCTCCTCTCTATGGAGAGGCCTATGTCCAGCGGTGGACGTAGTGCGTAACAGCTCTAACCCTCTATAATGAGACACGACACTTGAAAAGTTTGTAAATAAAGTGTGTTCAATATAAATTTAGCCAGGCATTGATTACATATACATCATCATCATCGTCTGCCTTTAACAGACCACTGCTGGACATAGGCCTCTCCTTAGGAAAGACGTTTTGGCCTACTATACCAAGCTGGCCAGTCGTGTTGATATAGGGTATGTTTCAAGTTTTCCTTCTCTTCGCAGTACTGTTATCCTGCGTAGTTTGCTCCCTTAGTCGGCTCTTACGACACTCACGGGATGAAGAGGAGGGGTGACTCTCCGTATTCTTAATACGTCACCACACGGACAACATATCTCACATTTACATAAGAACAATTCATTTCAAAAGTATCCCTCGCATATTACGCATATTATTATTCAAGTATAAATTTATTTGCCTATAATTATGTTTATCGATAAACAGCGGCTGTGATGTGACGTAATGTTAACGATGATAGGGGTGGTATGTTTTTGTCGACTAATATACCACCTACGTTAAATGTTGGTTTTCTTGCTGATTAAGCGTCAATCGACTATATTTTACCATGTTGACGAAGTAATTTTTCCAATGTTGAAACTACTTTAGTAATCCTTGAAAATTTTGTTAATTTGCCCAAAAATTTCAACACAACAACAACTATTCTCTCGCTATACCCAAATAAGTGTTTATCTCGGTTTGTGTTTTTTTATTGAATAGCGAGCAATTCAAATATTTATGTTTCACGTAAGTTACAATATAATATTCGAATAGAAACATTTGAAAGGATCAAGTTAAATTCACTATTCACGTGCCTTTTAGTGCATATTGATGAAGCTCAGAGCCAGACTGACCTTGAAGATAGATAGGGTATAGTTATCCTTTCTTATGTTCTGAAAAATAAAATTAAACCAGGCTAACGTACAATTTAACGTCAACGTAATATAACTGGTCTGTATGTCACTTAATCGTGACTAAGTTGTAACCGAGCAGGTTTGCACATTGCAAAGTTAAGCATTCATTGCCAGGTCAGTCTATAGATGGGTGACCATTCTTAACACATATTAGGATTACTTTGAGCCTTCGGTCCCGGTTGCCATGAGAACATCTGTGGCAATCGTTAAGGGGAGTTGCAGCCCTAAAAAGGCCGACAACAGGCTTTTTACAGAACTTCGATATCACCTAGTGCTTGGGTTGTGGCGGTCTGATGGCAGTCGCTTTAACATAAAAAAACTATGTCCAGCCGTATCGTAGTAGAGTTTTTTTTTTTTTTTTTTTTTTAACGTGTGGAAATCCCCTCGGACCGTCACCCCTCCGGGGTTTGCGGCGGGGTGGTGTGTCGGACTCGGACCGACTAAAACCACACGGTGTGCCACTCTGCGCCTGTAACAGGAGGGATCCGGGAACAGCTGTTGTTAAGACATCCGGACCCCTCCTAGCGCCAGCCCGCTCCTGGTGCGGGCTCCGTCTCAATGTGGATGTTCCTCTCTTTAGGCGACGTCCGGCACACGCGGACGCCGCCCCCTCGCGGCTGGCCAAACTAATGCGGGTGGAGGGGAAACCCACCCCGTCCACCCGCGGCCACACTCAGGGCGGCATGAGGCTGTGGTAGGCGGGCCTCCGCCGCCCGGTTCGCCAGCGGCGGATCGGGTCCGAGTGGAGGTCGTCCTCCCGGGCCCTCTCCGCCGCCTCCTTCCGCGAGATTACTACCTCGCAGAAGGTTGCGACCGCGGTAAAACAACTGTCGCTACCGGCCATGGAGCGTACTACGGCCGATAGCGAGAGATCCACTCCGATGACTGCAGTGAGGGCCCGGCGCTGCGCCGCCCATGCGGGGCAGACCGCCAGCGTGTGCTGGGCCGAGTCCTCACTGCAGTCGCAGTGGTGGCAGGCGGGACTCAGTTCCCTCCTAGCGACCGTGTGCAGGTTCCGAAGCAACCGTGCCCGGAAAGCACCTGCGTCAGTCGGAAGGAAAGGGTCCCGTGCTGCTGTCCTGCCCACTCGGCGATGACCGGCTGGAGAGCCTCCACGGCGGCGAAGCCAGCGCGTGGAGTCTCCAGCCGGAACGACCAACGAGCCATCGTGGCTCGGCGAGCGGCTTCGCGCCACTCGCGCACATCCTCGGGCGGAGGGCGAAATCCGCTCTCCGCCCGGTAGTCAGCCACTCGCCGATAAACTTCGGCGAGCACTTCCGCCTCCAAATCCCACGGGGGAGTTCCGGCCAACGCGCACGCCACCTCCGTCGAAACGGTGCGGTAACCGCGTATGGCTCTGACCGCCATTACCCTCTGAGGGCGCCAGAGGCGTACCCTATTCTGGGCGGTCAGAGCCGCCGCCCACACCGGTGCACCGTACAGTGCCATTGACCGGACAACCCCCGTGTACAGCCGTCTTGTCGCGACGCTGGGTCCACCCATGTTGGGCAAAAGTCGCCCTAGGGCAGACGCAGCGCCGACCAGCTTTGGAGCAAGCTGTCGGAAGTGCTCGTCGAAGAGCCACCTCCCGTCGAGGATCAGGCCCAGATATTTCATCTGGGCCCGAACCGGTACGAGGACCGAGTTGACCACGATTGAGGAGCCAGGGGGTGGACCACGACGGGGCCCATGAAATAACAGGGCCTCCGTCTTATCTAGGGCCACCCGTAAGCCCAGCGCCTCAATGCGCCCGACCACCAGGGAGACTCCCCCTGTGGCCAGGCGCGCCGCCTCTTGGAAGTTTGCCCCCCGGGCTGTCACGAGGGTATCGTCTGCGTAACAGATTACACCCAGCCCGGGGGGGAAATCGGCGCGAAGGGCCCAGTCGTACCCTATGTTCCACAAGAGGGGTCCAAGAACAGACCCCTGTGGAACACCGCACGACATGGGCCGACTCCTCAAATTACCTTCTCGGTCCTCGTACACGACGGTACGCTCCTCTAAATAGTCTGCCACCAGCCGCCTCAGGTACTTTGGCACCCCATGATAGTGGAGTGCTTCCCTGATGCAGCTGAATGGCAGACTATTGAATGCGTTGGCGATGTCCAATGACACCGCCAACAGCACGCCGCCACAGCTCACGGCCTCTTCGGTCACGGCCCTCAGGCGCAACACAGCGTCGACTGTCGAACGCCCCGCCCGAAAACCAAATTGGGCGTCCGACAGATCGGGGCCCACCTCGCAGAGGTGCCGGACGATGCGGGCAGAAAGAACCCTCTCAAACAATTTGCCCGCCTCGTCCAGCAGCACGATGGGCCTATAGGCCGCGACCGAATCGGCAGGCCGTCCCGGCTTCCTCAATAGGACCAGCTTCCCGCTCTTCCAGCACTCAGGGAAGCGTCCCGACGCCAAGCTAGCGTCGAACACCTCCCCGAGGCGGTCTGCCAAGTGGTTGAGGGCCAGGGCCAGCACTCGGGCCGGTACCCCGTCTGGCCCAGGGGCGGTGTTCTTGGAACGGATCCGTAGAACAGCCGCCCCTACCTCCGAATCCCGGACGGGCGGAACATTTTCCTCCCCGTGCTCCCCGTCGTCTCCGGCCAAGGAGGCCATCGCCGGGGGAGTGTGTTCCGCTCGTTGCGGGAAAAGGCCCTCAACCACTTCTCGCAGGAGGCTGGGCTGGAGAGTCTCCGTAAGGGGGGGGCCCGACGCGCGGAGCTTTTGTCGCACCGCGCGGTAAGGGCGACCCCAGGGGTCACGATTAAGACCCTCCAGCATCTCCTGTCTTTTTTCTTCTTTGGCGCGGCTAATGGCCAGCTTCAGAGTTTTCCGCGCCCGTCGGTACTCCTCATGAAGCCGGTCCTCCTCACCGTCTCCACGGTGACGCCGCCGACTGCGCGTGTAGGACCTCCGGGCACTTGTACAGGCCGCACGGAGGTCCGCCAGCTCCTGGGACCACCAGTAGACCTCCTTCCTTGGAGGCCGACGACCTCGAAGAGTTTAAGCCAACCCCAACCTAGTTTTGGCAAAAGGCTTGAAAGAAAAAAAAGGACCCCCACTTTCTATTCTGATATGAGTAAGAAATATTATTTAGTACTATACCTTACCTGATCACTTTGTTGCTATCCAATATTGACATGTTCCCCTGTATTTATAAGTAGAAATACCTTCAATACAGAATAAATTAAAGGCAGGTATATAATCGGAGCCTATATTAACAAAACACCCTACAACTTTGGAGTCGTTCATCCAAATAAACAGTTCTACAACATGACTTTCGGACTCCTTAAACTTGAAGTTTACAATAATAGTCCCTAGTCCCGAGTTTCCTACACCCGTTAGCCCGTAAGCAGCATAACCCTTTTACTTGTACGACTTTTACTGTGTATGTATGTATGTATCTTAAATGTATTTAGTAAAAGGTGTGCTGGAATATAAATGACTACTAAAAGTGAGTGAGTATTTTGTAATTATCACAACCTAATCCATAGTTATATTATAGATGCCAAAGTGGGCTTGTTTGTTCGTTTATTTGCTTGTTTAATTGTTTGTTTGTTAGCTTACACGCCGATATCAAAAATTCACCAATGGAAAGCCACATTATCAGCGAGTAACATAGTCTAATTTTTTACCGCAAAAACCTACATACACCGGGCGGAGCCAGGGGAAAAGCTAGTAATAAATCGTTTTATTTCTTTATTTAACACTAAAATACGTAAAAAACGTTACAAACACGATGCTCAGTATTTACGATAAACTCTGGTACCCAAAATAAGATTCAATTTATGTTTAGGGTGTTTGGGCATGCCATAAGACGTTTGGGCACCCCGATATCGCGGCGGTAACACTCGTTGTGGAGGATTGGCTCGAGAAGCATCACGGAACCCTGGAAGGTGATCACCGGGAAAGGATGCTTCGGAGATCACCTGTGTCTGATCCGCAAGGAGCCAACGCCTAAGTACCACCACTGCGATGACCGGAACGAGGACACGGCGCTCCATACTCTGGCAGAATGCCCCGCGTGGGTGGAGCAGAGGCGTTGCCTCATGGCGGCCATCGGAGTGGGAATTCTCTCGCTCGGTAACATGATTGCCGCCATGGTACGGACTATCGGGAGCACAAAGGGGACGGGTTCTCACACAGGAGGGGGTCATACATACGCCGTAGAAGGCCCGAGGTACGTCGGGGTATTAGAAATTTCCTTACTAGGGTACACCTGGTTCTCCGGCAACTGGTACCCGAGACTGGTTTTGTTGCTATTACCATAAACATTTTATACGTCAGTAGCACTAGTAAGCTGAACACAGTGTAAAATGGAATATGTCCTACAAAAATAATAAACTAATAATAAAATACAATTAAAAACTAATACTCAGTGACTAACATTTTTACTTTCCAACTTTAGCATCATAGTTTGAATTTTTAAAGAGTCAGCTTTAAAAATTACACAGTAAATACACAGTTTAAACAGTCAGATGCCGCATAAACTCATTCGAGTTTTTCCGTGCATCAGTGTCATCACTAATACATATTTATATAAACTTTAATAGTTAATTATTCTAAATTAATACATTGACTAAGGCCACAAAATCACACACATCACAACATCATCAACATATCATCGGTGTACTAACATATATCGGCAAAAAAATATAATTAAATAAATAATTTGAGTAAATATTGAATTTGAGTGAGAGAAAAAATAATACCGCACAGTGCCGATCATTGCCGATCAACGACCCGATCGCAACAGGTTTTATACAGTGATGAGTGATGCATTACAGTTAATTAAGGTAATCGATGCAATTTTAAATGTATTTATGTCATAAAACAATAAAAATCATTAATTTCATGATCGATATGTATGCATACATATAAACGTAAGACATGGTTGTGAATTATTCGATATATTTTCCAAGAAATTTAATTTATTAATTTATTTTTTTTTAAGTTAATTGGTTTTTAAGTGATACCTGCAATTCGTTAATCAGAAATGGAGTGACATATGCTAATTTTCTTTTAACGTAACTGTTAGTGTATTTAGGCAAAATTAACTCACTTTCAAATCTACTGTTATACTGTCTATTTATTTTGTAATTTTTCGTTAAAATTCTTCATTTAGTAAAGTGTATTTAATTTTGTCATGTATTGGTAATATTTTACAGAATTCGATAAAATTTGACATGAGGTCATATATTATCGAGTAGCCATACCAATCGCATGTGCCAAAAAAGTCAAAAATTCCAAAAGGGACAATTTAAAAAACTAAAAAATCTTTGTGGAACACAAATATTTTTAAAATTGTCCAAAGTAGTTTTCGGGTAGATGCTTACGAGACACGAGTATACATTGTAGTTCAGTAATATACCAAATAAATAAATAAGCAAAAATATCAGTAAAAACACTTTATAAATTCAAACAATGTGTAATTCGTTTACAAATTAATATAATGATCTAAGCACAAAACCTGGCTCATATTTCTTTCCATTTATTCTACATAGACTTAGAAATTTAAGTAAACACAAAGCCAACTACAAAAACCTATTTTGAGTATTACACAAATTACTGTCAAATTAAAAACAAAAGACTACACACAGACATAACTAATCTTATAACGAGCTTACAGACATTACGCAAGCATAATCCGCTTACAATTTATGAAAGTCCCTACACGATATACTTGTACATAAGTTACGTTTGTTGCTTAAGGAGAACTCCAACGTCTTGGGTGTAAAGTCAACGTATAAAGTTGATTGGGTCGTTGAGATTTTCTTAGTGAATGGTGTTTTTATAGATGTGTAAAAGTTATGTGTTTCGGGGTTGTTTATTTTTAGAAGCTAGTACCTACTGTGGTTTTGATAAATAAAAAAAATTGATAAAATTTATCGATATTACGGTTTATGATGATAAATTTTAGGACTTAGTATTATATATCAGTGCTTTCTTTCACTTTCAGTAGTAAATTTAAAATTCTGTGTTTCATATACTTGTAATTTTGTGTTTGTGGTTATATGAATCTTTAATACCGAGTACATTGTACTGTAATGTATGTACATTTCCTACATGTGAATGTGAAAATGGATGTCATCGTTCTGCTTTCGTGTTTTTTTAAATTTATGTCTTGGTACTATTTAGACATAAATTAATGCCTCTAATGGAGGACTTTGATGAAGTCAATTTAAACATGCAAATTGTTTGTTGTTGCGAATTGAAATGAAATGTCCAGAATGTTGCCGTCATTAGCCACTCCAAAGCATGATTCATGCTTATGTTATATTTTATTCTACCTTTTTTAGTTTCCGTATAAATCCTTAAATCAAGAAGACACAAAAATAACTCCGAATAAAATAAAAGTTAACAAAGTAGTATCTTTCATATGAATATGGTGCAAAACAACACATGTTCCGCTTGATTACTCTTGACCACTTTTGATTAGGAAAATGTGTCTTTAGAAAACCAAAAGCAGAAGCACTATTACTCAGATGGTCAAAGAGGTTATATTCCTATAACTTAGCAACTTATTATTTAGCACATTACACTAGATAAATGTTACACACATTTGTGCAATTCAAAACAATTCTCCGTTCTTTTGTAGTTGTACGAGGAAATATAATGGCTACTATATGAAAATAAACAATAAAATATAAAATAACGTAAAAATGGACTAACAGCAAATGCTAAATTATGTTTATTTCTGTAAGTAAATCTTTTCAGATATTTTTACAAGTCGGACTTTACAGCTAGGTGGAGCCGGCATTTCCTTAAACTCACTCTGGGAAGAATCGCCGGTAGAAACCACAAAGGTGTCTAAGTTAAATAACAAAGCACGTAAACAAAGTTAAACAAAACTGTGCGACTACAGTGTAGTTGTTGTTGGATGCGTGGGTTTCCTAGTAGTAACAGTCAAGCTAATAATATCTAACTATTTAAAGGTGAACCTTTAAAAAAAACCTGAAATTTCAGGCCTTTGTACTAAATATCCCTAGTTTCGTTCGTTTTCGGTTAATTTTGAAATTCAACTTACATATATAGGAGTTCTGCATTAAAAACCACGTGTTTGTCTTAATTGTTAGCCCTTAGTCATTCACGGTACTGAGTATACGACCCCTAAAAAGTACATAACTTTCTGTAACAACCTACACATATACGTTTATGAGTTTTTGTATAACTCTTTTAATTAATGTGTCTCTTGACAGGAATTTAAAGTACGGGTCTTTGTTACCGTACCACGTTTTTGTAGGCTCACTTTTTGTACCATTATTTATTTTTATTTTTTGACATAGGGGCAATTGAGCAGATGGACTCATGGACACCTGCAACTAACCCTTCCGAGTACCTCCCCCCCACTTCACAGAATTAGGAGAAGGGAGGGTCGGGTGAAAGGCAACAAAAAATTTATTAATTCCGGTTTTCTGTAAGTCTATGGTATCACTACGCAACCTAGTTTCAAACTAAGCAGAGCTTGTACTATGAAAGCTGGAATGACTGACAGAATACTATTTTTTTGTAATTACATGCATATTATGCATAGAAAATATTTGTAGATGATGAGACCCGGGAATGGAGCGAGAGACCTCAACACAGTAGTCGCATTCACCACTACTGCACCACCGAGGCTGTATAATACTGTTATTAATGTAAGAATAAAATAAATCTCTGAATTAATAAGTCTGTAAATATATTTTATTCTGGTTTAAATTAGAAACTTTCTGTAACATGTTGATAGTACGAAAATAAAGAGCAATCTCGCTAAACTACTGTTGCCGCGGGCTAGTTGATTACACCGAAGAGAAATTAAAGTTTATTTCAAGATAAGATGGCAATTTATTTGTAAAATATGGGTCTTTGCTTAAATTAAAGTAATAAATTGGGAGTGAGCTGCATCAATCCCAAGCAAAAACTACGTGGCAGTTGACAATTTAGTTGCTTTACCACAAGCTAATCGTTACGTTTCGATTTGTGTCAGGAGATTTGAAATACAGCATAGATGAATCTGTGTTATCATCATTGTCAACAGCCTTTATTCGTCCACCGTTGGACATAGGCCTCTCCTTAGAAAGGAGGTTTTGGCCTACCACACCAGACTGGCCACACGGGTTAGTATAGGGTATGTGTTAAATTTTCTTTCTCTTTACAGTGCTGTTGTCCTGCGTAGTTTGCTCTCTTAGTCGGCTCTTACGACACCCACGAGATGAACAGGGGTGGTGACACTCTGTATTCTCAATCCGTCACCACACGTATATCCGTATCCACCCATCTAACCTTCACATAAATATAAAAATGCTAAATTTATATATGTCACATACAAACACATAACATAGGTGTGCTCTTATTTCTTTGAATCTTTTCACTTCCAACTCTTCAATCAACATGTAGCACAAACGGCGTTTGAAGATATCTCATATTGTGAGCCCTTGAACTCTGTTTCGAATATTCCTTTAACAATACACAAAATATTTTAAGAACAGTTACATTATTTAACATGGTTTCACTTGAGAGTTGAGTTATTTTGGTTTTAATGCGATGTTTTCAGTACGGTTTCTTTTTTTAATTTATTTCTTCAAAATAACTATGTTATAAAAACAACTGACGTAAGATAGACAAAGTTTGAAGGTACACTCGGCGGGCAAATAGAGGATATACATGGTTTAGTGATAGAAAGAAAAAGACTACTTAAGACTAAACAAATTATTTAAAAAAATGGTGAGCAAAAGCATTGCAAAACTGACTTTGACTGCACGGATGGCGTAGTGGTTTAAGCGGTCGCCACGCCGCTTCCTACAACGCCGAGTGTTGTGCGTTCAAACCCCACATGGGACGACACTTTGTGTGATCCACAAATTGTTGTTCTGAGTCTGGGTGTTCTTTGTGTCCGTTTCATGTATGTTTGTAAAGTCCCCCGCGACACAGGATATATTCCTAATGCGGGAGTTGTCTTTTTAAAATAAAAAAAAAAAAAAAAAAAACAGCTGTGTAAAGCGAAAGCATTCTCTACCAAATAATTTTGCCTAGGATGCCAAACGTGAGGTAACACATGTACTCATGTGTTGTAAAGGCTCGTCGTATGATGAGTAGTATCATGAATATGAACTGATGGACCACCTAATTATCTCAATGTGTAACATGTTATCACCATAATTATTGGTTCAGGAATTAACGTTACGTCGACCAGATTACACAGAGTCTGGATAATTGTATATCACGTGATCCGAAAGTTAAAAACTGTGATTTTTTTTAAATGTTGCACCTTATATTTAGGACCATAATGGACAAAATAGAACGAAAGAATAACTTTTCTAAAATTTCTTATTCAATTTAGTTTAGGACCAAGTAAGTTCAAACTACAAACTCATGTAGACATGTCTTCACGTGATTTGCATATAAATATTTTTCATTCAAATTTACTCACCAAAGTTGTCACGTAGTTCTATCAAGTTTTTGCGATGTAATAACTAAGTTTGGTGAAGTTGGTGCAGATCTTATACTAGATTGTTGAGAGGAACAGAGTCAGAACTCTATTTCATTATAAAGGGTATAATCCCAGCCCACACTTTTTTATGATAAAATCTCTTTTCTTAATCAACTTATTTGTTTTTGAACTTACAGAAATTTTTATTCTAATTTTTAGTTCGGCTAGTTATAAAAACGTGTTTTTTAAACTTTAATTTAATTTTGCTGTTTTAATCTTTAATGATATTATTATTTTATCATTAAAGGCTAAAAAACAAGTAAGTAAGTCACGTCAGTACACGCCTTAGTACGTGGCACACAACACTATCGTGTTTTCAGAAAAATCATTATTTCTGAAGATCCTGTTAAGGACAATCGGAAAATCTTATTAAATTATTGCATAGTCATTGGTCCTCGATAAATCAAAAGCCGTATTAGTCTCTCCAATATTTTTTATTTATATAGCAACATTTGATAACGCAAATTACGTCTAAATTTTATAAAAGATACGAACATTTAAATACCCATTTAAATCTTATCCTCCTATAAAACTTACTGTGCTGCGTAAAATATAAAGGGGTACTGTACGCACGCCTGAAATACTTTGAAACAAAACTCTCTATTTAGTCATGTTCTGACATCCTGAGTTAATGTGTACCTGCTGCCGGAAACAGATTACGTTGTGCCTTGATTTGTCTAAAGCTACGTTTACACTAATCCCGAGATTAAATGCCAGTAGATTACATTGCGTAAGACCTTGCTGACTACTAATATTATTTGTGTAGTTGTCTGAAATTGTTTTGACCACAGATTATACATTTGTATGTTTTCGTTGTTCTTGGTTATCAATTATTGTAAGTGTGGATTATGAATGAGTAACACCTCAAATGAATCTTTATATTTAGGTTTTATTTACTTTGAAAAAAAAAACAATTCTTTTATCTGAGAGATTGGGAATAAGTTCATAAGTTAACCGTGATTTTCTATAATTTTGAAGTAACAGATGTTTGCGTTATAAAACATATTTACATAATTTAAGTTTAGACTGCAAGAAACATTAAAATTGTTAAATTAAATTAAAGTTAACTACATTTTTTTTTTGCGACAAATCGTTTTTATTTTGACTGTAATTAGTCGGAAGAAAATATCTAAAAGTGGTTTATAAGTAGCTTAATTAACGGATGATCTATCCCCTAAGTAAGTTTCTTTTATTAATATCTTAGTATTAATTATAAATTAATTATTTTAATGAAGAAGTGTCTATAAATATTTATTAGACATAATTAATGCCGAAAAAATATTATTATAAACATTTTAATGTATATAAATCTACATGAATTAATATTTAGTATAATTTACAATTTTTTATCTGAGATTAATAACCTTTAATAAATATAATCAGTGTATTTGAGCTTTTATAAAGCTAGTTTATATCAAATTTAATGCTTTGCATATAAAAAAACTTAACATCATGTGGGTATGTTCTAAGTACAATGCTTTTAGTTGTTGAAGTTTATTAGGACCTGCCTATTTCTAAGCTCATATAAAATTAAACGCAATAAAACTTTTAAACTTCGTAAATATATACACGATATACAACGATTATAAACAATACATAAACACTACAACCTTAAAATGACGGCATAACACAAATATGAGAAAGTTTCTGCTCCACCTGAAACTCCAAATAAACATTTGCTTTGTTACTTTAAGACATGCTTACTGTGCATCTGTGGTATAACTTCAGCAAACAATTTCTGATTCCTCTTCCTTTACCTTGAGTTACTAAGCTATGCTAGTAACAAAATTAAGATTGCTTTAATGTTGTGATGAACATTTCCAAGAGCTTTTACAAGAAATGTTGTTTTTGATTGTATTTATTGATTGTATTTACGATATGATTCAGTCAGTGTAAATGCTGAATGATAAATAAACAAGATTAATCGTGAATGAATAAGAAGAACAAGATAAGAGAAGAATAAACTTACAAACGCCTCTATAAAAAAACATTGTACTGAGACTGTTAGATAATAGAGCATTTTTTTTTATGTTAGAGGAGGCAGACGAGCAAACGGGACACCCGATGGAAAGTGACTATCGCCGGCCATGAACGTCTGCAACCCAGGAGTCACAAACCTAAAAGGCGCCGTTGCCGGCCTTTTAGGAAGGACTACGCTCTTAACATCAAAGTTTTACCAAAAATATTTCAGCATAAATATTTTCAGAATTTATAAAGAAATTTAAGGATTAACAAAAAATCCGAAACTATTAAGTAACTACTGATAGTAGATATAGTCATAAAGGCATATGCCATCCCTCGACTATCCACAGTATCCTACTCGATGAGCCAGCTGCCTCGTTTATAGCAGTGGTAACTGGTCCATTCCCAGTTTCCCTAATTTACGCAGTAGTATGAGGATATAACGTTGCATTGTATGCGTTTACAAACAACTTTGTTAACACTGGCAAGTAAATTATGTTTAGAAGAATATGCTGCGCTTTGAAACATTTTATGTATTTTAAACGCTTGTATTTTATTGTTACATGTTTGTTTATTGTATAATGCTAATTATATGAACCAGAGATCCCCTGGCGAACGAATTTCAACTGTTTAAAATGTCTTGTTTGATTTATTTAACCTGTATACCTTAAGCTGTCATTATAGATTTTACTTTGTACTTGTCTTATTTTGTGAGGGCCATATAATTTAACAAAAATGACCGCTTGTGTTCATATTAACTGATAACCGCTTATCATTAGCTCGTGGTATTATCTGCTACTTCTATAACTACCTCTGTCTCTGTTTTCTGTAACTTATTTAAATAGGATATTGAAAAAAATAACTAACCAATTTACTACTCAACTACACTACTCAAGAAATCATTATTTTTATTTCAGTACCTATCTAAAGAATATAATAGCGAAATTTCTACGTTAATAAAATACCTAAAATATTAAAAAAAGTGCGTATCTAAGAACATGTCTGAGTCTACATATAACTTGTTTGTTAAGGTAGTTTCAAACATGTTCTCTTTAAAACTTATGTAACTATACTCGCGATAGCAACCTGCACTTCTTGGTGATGAATTTACTCAAACGCGCAACTAATCACTTAGCTAGAAAACCGCAATGTGCAATTTTCTTTATCCTCGTTTAAACAAACACGAAAGGAGCACCTCAATTCAAAAGAAGTTCATTAGATGCTGTTCACAAGTGCAAGTTTAGTCAATATGATTTAATCTTATTTACTAAACTTGTATGATGTGTGAAAGGTTGTTCTGTTCAATAATATACTTTCAAAAGAACATCCGACTTTAATGCCCCTACATCATAATGTATTCGCCATCTTCATTTCTTAATTTTTCGCCCTCAGGTAGAAAAATACCTCATTTGTTCTTCAAATTTTAATGTAAATTAACTAAAAGGTATAAACATAATGAGAAAATACATAAATAATCATGTAATACATACACGAAAAAAAATATTAAGAACCTCCTTCTCTTTTAAAAATCGGATAAAATCAGATATTCTTATAGATTGGCTAGAGGAAAAGTTGTTATATAGCTTGCTTCTTTTCTAGCTAATTATTTTTTTCAAGGAAACGATTAGCAATCCTAGTACTCGTGTATAAGTTATTGAATTATAACTAACAGATAAATTAAATAAGTAACTGTTTAGTATGTCAAAACATTGAGATCTATGGGACTGTGCAGGATCGCATAAAATGTATATAAAGAAGGACTGTAAGTGCATTATAAGGAGTTTCATTTTTATATTCTTTGCGGTGCATAATGTATCTTTTATTTAAGCATTATAATTAATTACCAGGTATATTAAAGCAGTATGCCGTGATACGACTCACAAGTAAATCTGACACCTCTTAATGAATTCCAGGCACGAATTATTGGAGAGTTCGGATTCCTCCATTTTTGGATACACGCCCGATTTGATCGTGATAGGTTATCTTGCAATTTCCCTTTATTTCCATTTTATCTCTTTGACGTTAATTTTGCTACGTATTTCTTCTTTTGAACATGTTTTAGACTAGCTTTTTCCTATAAGTTTGTTCATAATGTAATTAAATCCGTAGCAATACTACTAATAATATATTGTTTGTCATTTTGTTAGTCATGGATAGATATTATGATTAGCGAAAATGAGATGGGTATTAAAAATCATAAAATGATATGAATAAACTCTTACACTGATATTTACCCTCGCCAAAATCTAAGGCTTTTATAGATTTTTTCAAGTAGAACAAAGTTTTTTTATCTCCTGAAAATAAGGTTAAAGAAAAATATTATGTTTAAACAAAGACCCAACAAGATCTAGAAAACTTGGTATGTTTGCCAGAATGTTAGCTGCAGTGAAATCCACGGTTCTATACATGGCTTATTTTAATTCTCGAGCCAAATGTCATTACACGATGCATGCAAAGTATAAATTTATAAAAGTACCAAAAAAAACATAGAATATACATACGAGTATACCTATACTCGTAGTCCATCTAATGTAAGAGGTACCGTTTGACGTTTCATACTTTTCAAGACTACACAATTTTTTTGTATAGGCGTAACTCACACAATTTCAAAAACCTTTTCCATAAACGTTATGTAGCTATTTTTATTTTGTCGCAAGATATACAATTCTTAATGACTACATTTAAACATAGTAAAATAACCAATGTATAAAAAACTTAAAACTTTTTTTCAAACCTAATTTCAAAGTCACGTAGTTAGGTCCTTTACCGTAGTGTTGTGGCTTTTTAAAAGTCACTTGAATACGAATAATCATTAAAATGTACGAAAAATCGCATTTGTTAATAACTAGTAATTTTCAGTTCAGTCATGCAAATCTCTTAAGAAACAGATATTTTAGTAATCGATTTCTTTGACCCTCATTACTATACTTCAATCTGTCAGAACTGTCAAATGGTACCTCTTAATTTATTATATTTAAACCTCTTAATTCAAAATAGGTCACTGTCTTGGAATTAATTAGTCTAAATAATACACAGAATCCTTGGAATTATCAAGTAATAGTTAGCAATTCTGCTATTTTAGCGAAAGCCGATAGTAATTTCGCTGCTAAACCAAGGGTCTCTAGGCAATACAATACTTTGTCCAAGACTTATAATATTTGTAGTATCTCATCTGTAAGTGTTTCTCTAAATTTAAAAAGCATTTAGGAAAACTTTAAGCTTGATATTAATTATTGGATGTGATTTTTATTTTATTCCTCTTTTAATTTACTGTATCTCAAGCCCTTTTTTTATTGGATTGTATAACATAATAATTCTATTGTATTATAATTATTATTTACTTAGTTGATAATGTGCATGCTGTGATCTCTTATAATTAAAGTAATACACATGGTATTTGTTACCAGTGCGAAATGTATTTTGTATATTTTGTTTACATCTTTGGTCAGAGATACTTAAATAGATAAAACAGGAAGGATTGGTAACTGTGAGACGTAATTTAAAGGAGACTAATTAATCGTCCGTCTAGGTTGCGATCTTTAAATATAGTTGAACATCAATCGCTGTCGCCCAGCTTATCCTCGTTTCGGTAAAGGTCCTTCATGCGTTATAAATCGATTAACAAGCGTTCTTCTTGGAAAAAGTGAAACTTTGCGGGAAGTCGAGATCGACTATGATTATATGTCGAATGATGCGGTTGCGACTCCAGCAGTATTGAATTTGATAAAAACACATATTTAGGTTATTACAGTGGTAAGAGAATTGTCTGGGGACCATCTGAGTCAGTCTTCCATGTGGTTAAGGGCTAGGATGACAGATCAAGCAAGGATTGGTGTGGATATACAGCTCTGGGCCGTCCTGATATCTTAAACAATCTTGACTTCTATCTAAGGCGCCATTTTCTGTGGAATTTCACAATATTAAAAAAAATTGTTCAAATTAGTTTCTAAGATAGTTAAGCACACTCAAATATAATGCCGTCGATTCTAAAGAATATGAATAAAACGTCTCTACTTCATTATAAGTTTGTTACCGTAGCCCCTTCCAACTAATGCGGGTGAACACCTTTTCCTCGAAGTTAAACTTATTCATTCTAAAATCCTTATTGTTCTCTTTTATTGCGCTTTCTTACGCATCGACTTTTTCTCATCGTTGGGACTGCACCTAGAACAATTTACTCCTTTCTGGATTAAAATTTTGTATGGAGATTATGACTGTGCTCTATACAGTAGCGGTTTTGATAAACACTGATCGTAGAAAAGTCAAACGTCGGTTTCGTCTCTGTATACTAAATGAATATGAGAATGCTTACTTAATAAAGCTCGTAAGGTAAGGGTAAGGTAATACTATTAATACAAGACTCGAATCTCCACTGGCTTCAACAAAGCTAACATAATTCTAAAGGTCAGAAATATGAAGCCTCCCAGTACATACCTATATGTACGCAATGGTCTCTTATTGCCGGAATTGTGAGATTAGACGGGTATTACGAAGGTAATTCTACTGGGATTTTGAATTATTGAACACACAGGTCAAGTGTAGGTACAAACCTAGATGCTTAAATAAGTAATATGGTACGAAGGGTTGATCTTCGCAGGTTCAAGCTTTTAAATAAGTCACAACTTTTGAGTTGTTAAATAACAGAATCTACATTAGTCTTGAGTTTTTAGGCTTTTAGGCAAGGTCGTTGGTTAAAAGAGATTTTCGATCCCTGATAAAAGGTGTGAGTGCATGTTCCCTCTCAGGTAAAGGTACTTAATTAATTACGTGCTCTATCTAAGGTACTTAAAAGGTGAGAATAGTCCTTGACAGAAGCAGCTGTTTAATTTGTGGTGAAGAAATAAAATCGCCGAAATAAGTGCTCGGTAAGCTTGTTCAAAGCAACTAAGCAATGAGTTTGGCTATCTGAAGTATAAATTATTAAGTAGTAGTGTTAAGTACACATTGTGGTTAATTATAGTCCAGAAACAAAACCACGTAATTTATTTTGAATTATGGTACAGAATTGTTAATATATGTAATTAACACAGCTATTTTGGTAGTACTTAATGTTGGACTTAACGAATGAAATGATTTATTTTTAGGTTTGAGAATTAAATATTAACTAAATACCTATTTACTTACTTTTAACTTTTTTTATTTTTTTTTATTTTTTGTAAATACATTTTTGTAAATACATACTTATTATACATAGAAACACCCAGACTAAATCAAACATTAAATGTTCATGCACACAAATGTTTGACTTGAGCGGGAATCGAACCCGCCACCTTTGGAATAGCAGTCCGTTACACAAACCACTACGCCATTCGGTCGTCGTCATTACTTTTAACTGTATCATTTTAAATTAATTTAATGTAACTAGAGCCGAACAACGCATGCAATCATTTTACAATTTTTATATTTATAAAGTGTTTTCATATTTTTCATTGCTGCAAATATCTGTACGAATCGGTGTCATACATAGCATTGTGCATTGTTCCAGTCGCTCTAAGTTTTCTTCTTCCAAGTTTCTTTCCACTTTTCAAAACAATCCAACGTTTTATTGAATAGTGTTTGTTTTACAAAGCAAGTGGGCGCAGATCGAGAACAACTGATTTTTATTTTAACTTTAGGTAATTTGGATTTTTTACAATAAATGTCAACTATTCTTACCGTGTAGTGACGGATTAAGAATACGGAATGTCACTACCCCAATTCATCCCGTGGGTGTCGTAAGAGCCGACTAAGGGCGCAAAACAACGCAGGGCACCAGACTGCAAAAAGAAGGAAAACTTGACACAAACCGTATACCAACCCGTCTGGCCAGCGTCCTATAGTAGGCCAAAACCTCCTTTCTAAGGCGAGGCCTATGTCCAGCAATGGACTATTAAAGGCTGTTGATGTGATGTGATGTTATTCTTACCATTACACAAAGCAAACGAACGCAATCCGCGATAAGTATCTGTTGGATTCTGAGGGATTCTGAAAAATTCTGAAGCTTTTAGTTTTTTCTGCTTTAGTTTATAATACTGGTTACGAGTCGAAGAAGTCAACTAAACTAAAAACAACTACATTGTGTTAGACTTACATCGGAATCCTGTTTTGATTTATTTTATTCCCGTGTTTACTTTGTGCTTTTTTCGTATCTTATTTTCAAATGTTTTTATATCTAAAAGTAAACCGCAAAAAAACGCAGCGCACAAAGTCGGGTAATATATGGTTAAGAAATTTAAGTCGCAGGTTAAGAAACATCTTGGTATATAATATAACAAAGAAATCAGGGTAACGATCAATTGAGGCCTTATCCCGGCCATCGACGTACCTATACGAGAGGACAGAAATGTAATGAAATGGAAGTTACACTTTACAAATCTGGTTATACTCAGAGATCAATTCAATAGGGTTACAGATATATATCAGTTACTTTTTGGTTATGTGCCGCCACCGTAGCGGTAGATCATTTGACTAGCTAGAGTTTGTAGGTTTGGAGGTCACTTGATGCTATATATATAGCTCTAGTTGCAATAATCATTGAGTGACTAAAAAGCCTGAAGTATTCGAATTTGACAATCGATTTTTGACTGTCAATTTTTTTATTCAGCTTAGACGTAAAAGACGGATACTTCGTAAATCCGAGTCATTTTTCGGCAGAAACGGCTTTCAATATCAACGCTGCGTTTGGAGAGGAGACTGGTAATGAACGCACCATGCGTTTTTGGTTCAATCGCTTTCTGCTGAAAACTTTGACTTGAAGAACGAACCACCCACTCACGTGAAAAATGCTAAACTGAAGGAGATCGTCGAAGCCGATGCGAGTTAAATTACCTAGGAATTAGCGGCATGGTTTAACGTTACCCTACCCGTAGGTAGGGTAACGTTAAAACTACGTTAAACATTGACTAATTTTCATCAAATCAATACGATAAAAGAAATGAAAAATCAGCCATCAGTCATGGTTTGACTGATCTGCAGAAAGAAATGCGTGTTGACACTTGTGTTGCCTTTTTGAATCGGTAGAGAAATTGTCCGTGTGGTGACGGATTAAGAATACAGAGTGTCACCACCCCTATTCATCCCGTGGGTGTCGTAAAAGGCGACTAAGGGAGCAAACTACGCAGGACAACAGCACTGCAGAGAGAAGGAAAACTTGACACAAACCCTATACCAACCCGTCTGGCCAGCGTGGTGTAGTAGGCCAAAACCTCCTTTCTAAGGAGAGGCCTATGTCCAGCAGTGGACTAGTAAAGGCTGTCGATGACGATGACGATGAGAGAAATGGATGAATATTGGATCGAATAGTGACATGTGACGAAAAGTAGATTGTTTACGATAACCGTAAGCGAAAAATGCAATGGCAGTGAAACAGCCCCGACTTGTGAATCGATCTTCACCATTATTGCTCCATGATAACGCAAGACCTTACGCTGCACGAGAAAGAGTTGTAACTCTAAAGGAGCTGCAGTTAGAAACCATACGCCATCCTCCATCTTCGCAAGACCTTGCTCCGGACCACCATTATTTTCGTGATTTGGACAATTTTCTACGTACTAAAATATTTTCTTCATAGGTGTACAAAATGCTTTCACCCAGTTTGTCGAATCTGGATCCCAGAGTTCTATCGTAAAGGCATAAATGAACTTCCGTTTGAATGGCAGCAATGTATATTTTGATTAAGTAAATATGTTACATCTCAGAATAAGAAACGAGTTTTAATTTTTCAGTACAAATCGGCAATTTTATACTTCAACCCATAATATTAGTCACATAATAGAGAACATTCTGTCGCTTTGATTTATAACCTTTTCTCAATTGACAACTGATTGACAAAATGGTAGACAGTAAAAAAGGGTATTCTTTCGATATTATCTGAAATGTATTTATAGTTATTTTGTTTCATAAATATAATAGACAACTAGTTATGATATTACTGAAGATTTTTATTAAAAGCGAAAATGCTTGTGTAGAGTTATAACAGGCCACAATCGTATGGTAAATATAATAATATCTCAAATTGTATATTTTATTTTTGGAACGAAGTTCCTTATCGCGCATTGTGAAAGGGGGCTAGACGGGAAAATTCTCACGAAAAGTTGTAACGACACTTTTTATTTTGAATTGTCACTTGTCAGTCATTCAGCGCCATCTATCGAATAGATAGGAAATCATTACTTTTCATCTCAGTAAAATTAAAATTTATGTTCTTAGGTTGAGCAAAAATATTGTATTCGACATCATTTCTCAAGGAGATTTTACCAATGTATAAATTGTTTTAATTAGAAACCAACTGAAAAATATGTAGGTAATAGCCGCTTTCATAGATGGCGTTGTAATTAAAATCGTGTCGAATCTTTTACTCGATCGTCACAACTTCGTTCCTATCGGGTGTCCCACGCCACCACACGGCTTTTTTTTGTGTTTTTTAAATCTTTTATTATGTGGTAAATAAGCTGACGGGCCACATTGGTAAGTGACTGTAACATAATGGATGTGAAGAAGACCAAATCAGACTATCCGTGTAAAAAAAAAACAAAATTTTCGCATAGCTTTATGTCTGTTCTAAGACTATTCTATGTTCTAAGACATTTTTATTCTCTGTTTTAAATCAGTTGTTTCTTTTTAAATCACTTTCATCATTCTTTAAAAACAAAATACTAATACTACACACCACACTAAAATACACTTGTTTAATTATTTTTGTATTTAGTATTCATAACTATTAGTAGGACACCGTTTAATTAAACACACTTGAAATATCTTTTTGTTCTTCAATTCTGTGATAGATGGTTGATGGAATTATAGTCTTTATTAGACAAGTAACTAATACAACTGTCTATGAACACTACGCATATAAAAAGTTGAATTTTCAATCAAATTCGATTGTGTTCAAAGCAAATCATGAATATTGCAACAAAATTCTGTTTCTTTCGGCTTGAATAACGGTCTTTCAAACGGGCGTGCAAAAAAAATGTGGCTGTCAGAAGCAGACATTCGTTACAAGAACATTTCAGATATTGAAATTGAAAGAACTGAAAGAAAATATTGTTGTTTCCAAAATTAGTATCTATCCTACAAATTTGTGTTACACTGGGAAATTCAAATAGCCAAGGAGCCGCGTTAATTGTACAAATCAAAGCCTCATAGCCACCCTACAGCTTTTAGGTTATCACGTGCAATAAACTAGAAGATAGTTTCTATGGAAAAAAAGACGTGTGGCACTCGGAGACTGCCGCGGTAAAGCTATTGCATAGCATTTTTTATCAACTTAGTATTAATAAACTTAGTATTAAATAATTATCTCAGCAAAATCCTATAGAAATTTGCCCGGCCGGGAATCGAACCCACTTAGGCAGTGTTTTCAAATTCCATACGAAAAAAGTCGCGGGTACCAGCTAAAAAATCTGTAGGGGCCAGATTGTTCGTCTCCTTTTCCCGGTTCAGACGAACCCAAACATGGGGTGTACAAGTGCTCCAGGAACCGAGAAAATTAAAGGGGGGATAACTGAAAAAAGTTGAAGGGTGAGGAGGTGGTATTTTGTGCGGACCTCAATGCAATTATAAAATTTTTGGTGGGGGGGATTGTATGTGGATGTTATTACATCAATAAAAATAAACTGGTCTCCCCTCTTTGTCATGTCAAAGGAACACCCTACCTTAAAAGAAGTTCTGCTATTCATCGATAAATGGCAAAACTAAAAAGTATCACCGCTGTGCCTTTCGGAGTGGGAGGTGATAGGTTATTTTCGTTACGGAATTTCTGGATTCGGTCTCCACGCTCAAGGCCTGCGATAGAAGCTATGCAATAGCTTAAAAACATAATGCTCACACAATTATGATTAAACCAAGTTAGGTACATTATGTTTTGATGTAAGCTGATGTCAGTATTATTAGTCATTAGACTATATTACACTGAGGTGTGACTACAATTGTATCTGTATAATATATGTAGTTATTGTAATTCATTGTAATTATTTTGGAAATTAACGCAATCAATAGGTACAATATCCCTTTGGAATACCTAACTTTTTGACTGGGTTACACTATTTATGATATAAACCCAAGTGGGTTTTGAGACTGACTGATACAGTCAGTTTAAATATAAAGTTACTTGGTAAGAGTTCAGCATCGTATGAGTGAATAACAACAAAACACCCAATTAAATTAAGACGTTCAGCAGTGATAGTCGTATTCCCGTAAATTTTGTAGACATGGAATATTAATTCGTTCTACACAATACAGTTAACTACAGCAGCAGTAGTCTTAGCAGAAGTGGAACGTTGTCAAAGCAAGTCTCCATCCAAAGTAAAAGATTTCAAAAGATCGATGGCCAATATAGCTATTTATAGTAGCACTCAAAACTGATACAAACATTAAGATAAAAATAATGCAAATATCTCGAAGAAGAAATATAAAAGAAATGTCAAAAGAATTTTCTTTTAACAAAGCGCTCTATCCTAAGCACCCGTTAAAACTCTTGTAAAAATACAAGTAGGGTTGTCCGATAAGTTTTGGATACCAAGAGCGGAACAAGAAATTTTTGCATCAATGAATATAGAAATTGAATCGAAGACGAATACTTCGTTGGAATTTATTTCTTTTTGCAAGTATTTCCGTTGAACAATCATATTCTGGTCTTATCCTAAGATATTGGGATGGGATTACATGAACATTACGGATTTATTAGAATTTTATCGGCGAAACAAAATATTTATAGGTAAACTCATTTCAAGGTGGTATAATTTGAAACGTGATACAGAGCATAGTACATCTATATTTTATATATTTCCTCTATGTCATTAACATCATCATCAGCCTAGCCTAAATGAATAAGCGGCAGTTACAAGGCAGTTGCAGGGGTGATTTTGCAATCTTGATGGAGTTTTGATCTTTGCGTAATAAAATGTTCCAAAACTAATTTAGAACATCCAAGATGTTGTCAAAACTAGAAAGAAACTAATTATAAAAAGGATGTATTAATGTATAATATTTGTTTATTTAAAGAAGTAGAAGAAAGCCTGGGAAATGTTAAAGTCCTACAATCTCAACACGGTGAATTACACTATTGTTAAAGGACTGGCGCAATACTATGTTTAGTCATTCAGTATAATCAGTCTAAGATTGTCTTAACTTTTATTTACTACTTATTTTGAAAATATGAACTGTCGAAAGCACATATAAATTAATTATTTTTTCTGAATGCTTCTTTTTATTAAAATACATGATATGAACTAAACCAAAAACTAAAGGAGTGTACTCTCTTCTTTACTGATTTTACTATCTTCATAAAACTAGACAATATCTTAGCATGTGCTTATGTAAGCACAGATATATGAATAAAATATATGTGACCGAGAGTAGCAGTATTAAATATGACGTCATAAACGAACCTACTGACTAGGAAGAGCCGTTAGCCTTTCAAACCTAGTTTGATTAGCCGTTCTATGACGGTATTCAAATAAGGCCGTTGGGATTACAATATCTGCAATGAGATTCGCCAGTTTGCATATTTTTCGCTTCGCTTCGATTTATTATCCCTCTTCAGAAGTATTAGGTTTTTACAGACATTTAAATATGGTATAAAATAAACGGACAGAAGATTATAGCTTGTTCGAACTTTGATGTAACGTTTATATCATGTTTTAGTATTCCAGGTATTAATTTTGTATTCACAGCCTATTTTGATTGAAGTAGAATTCAAGTGTTAGTTGTATTAATAATCACAGGCGATTCAATCATGGAAAGTCTTAACAGTGACTTAGAAAAATAAAAAATAAGGTTAGTGAGAGTGATATTTTTTTAGCTATGTATACAAACGGTAAAAGAAAAGAAGTCACTTATATGAACCTTTACAATTCTACTTGCAAATATTTTGCTTGCAAACTTATTTCACAAAAAGGTATAAAATTTATTTCAAGTTTTGATATTATAAAGCCTTATTATTTTTTCACGAGAACACTTAAATCAAAGAAATACCCGAGGGAATACATATTAAACGTACACCACTTTTCTTTTGAAATGGATTTCGGGTAAACCTTATGACTTTATTAAAACCAGGTTTTAGATATTTGATAAGAAAAAAAAATAACTTACTGGATGTCGCAGGATTTAAGTGTACATATTTTATATCACTGCAGGTATAGTAGGCTTGAGCACATGTAATAAAAATAGATTAAGATTACATAGATGAGTGTACTGTTGATTTTTTAGATACTGCCAGTTCTTCATGACTCAGGACGGTTTATCTGATTTGGTAATCTTTTATTATTATAATAATTCTTTTGGGTAATTAGAATAGGCGTGTTTCGACTTCCACATACAACGAAACAGAAACATATTTCAGTGCCATCTAACGAAGACAAAGCGAACTACGGAGTAACTACTTATCCTGTATCGCGCAAATAAAAGTTCTTGAACAGCTTAGATTACATAAAACTTCACAACATCGGGCCACGGTATAACGTTTGTGAGGACGTAGCCCGCCATATGGACACATCGCTGAGTCTAGTTCCGTAACATGGTGTTGAAGACGAAGACAGTACATGACGATTAAAAAAACCTTTTTACTCTAATATGTCACCCTATTCTAGGATAAATTTGAAATTAAAAAAAAGATAATTAGATGAAAATATTTTTTTTGAATAAATATTGTCACAATTTGTTTAGATTCAATTGAACTGAATGTAAACTTGCAACAACGCAGCAACTTTCTTGGACTTAGTCCTCATTTTTATCCGATCTGTTGGTACTTTGACAAACTGTAGTTATTATTGCGATGACATTTGCACTATTGCATAATATAATACGAGTAGCTTAAATAGAACTCATTTAAAAATATTTAAACTCTTTGTCTCCTAGTACGTACGAGCCCGTAATATGTGGTGCCTCCACTAAAAACATCTAATTGTCGGCGTCATCGTCGCCATCTAACTGTCGGCGTTCAAACTAAAAACCAATGTGGTGGTTTTTAGTTCTGGGGAGGACCCGGACCATGCAATTTCGGGCCCTAAACTCTTTGTCTCTGTATTGTGAAATCATTTGTTTTTTTAAATGTATTATCCGCATTGGTAAACAATCAAATATAAAGCCAGTGCACCATGATCAGTATACATGATGAATGATATATATTATTGTCCATATATTATACTTAGTATTGCCGGCTAAGTATCAATCTTTGCCATGGATAAATGAAACCATTGGAATAGAAAAATGTGTATGCCTAATACCACATCTTATAGTTTTATTTTACTCCAGCATCCAAAAAATTTGACTATTTACTTGTGGTTTACTCAATTGGAATTAGATATTTCTTTATCCCCACTTTGTAATTTCTTTAAAAAAATTACTAGATATTGATATCTACGTAATCTTATGCAAACATAAGGAATATTAAACGTTTTACTGTAATACACCATTTTTCTTTCTGTTTTATTCTCTTGTACAGTCAACCAGAAAATGTATTCGGCAGTGTTGTGTTTTTTAAATGTTTAATTTTAAAATTAACGTCTAAAACGCAGCATGGAAAATTACTACACGGTTTATGTATAAAGAACTCAGCTACTATAATGCATAATACTATACATAGCATGTTACACTGAATAATATTATGTCTATGGAAATTAACTTTAATATTAACAAAACATAAGTTCAGAAATATTTTTAAAATAAGAAAATAAATAATGTAAAAAAATAGACTTTATAACTAGTTTATAAATGTTAACTGATAAATATAACCTATGAAATGCCTCTCATTTTTATTGGCGTTTAAAAAAAAACATAGTTAATTCTTTACGAAAATAATCACAAGAGATAATAATTTCTTCGAACTTTTAACTGGAGAAAATATCTATGGTAAAGTAAATTGTACTTTACTTTGTTTTGGAAATAATCAGCAAAACAGCAATAAAATAAATCAAAAATGTTTATTTACTGTCGGCGTCCAAACCTACTAAATCTAATTTAAGACTAAATGGCCGAATAAATAATTAAAAAAAGTGGCCGTGAGTTTGTTTCCCCTTTCTTCTCATAAGGCTCAACCTTTTTTAAACAAATTTATTCCCTGTGAAAAAAAACATTTCGTTTATGAGTTCATCATCATCATCATCAATAGCCTTTAATAAACAACTGCTGGAAATAGGCATCTCCCTAAAAAGGATGTTTTGGTCTACTATACTACGATGGGCAGATGGGTATGTTTCAAGTTTTCCTTCCTTTGCAGTGCTCTTGTCCTACAAAATCTGCTCCCTCAGTCGGCTTTTACAACACCTACCGGATGAATAGTGGTAACACTTAGTTTTCTTAATCCGTTACCACACGAATATTTTATTACTACATATATAGCAAATGCTAAATGCCTGAGGCATTAAGTCCGCCTTATACAATATGTTTGCAGGAAGACTCTATAAATAAATAAATATAGCATAAAATGTTTATGAGTTTACAGATATTATTTATGCTAAAAGGTTTTCTTCGGTCAAAAAAACAGATATAGAAGAATAATTAGATTGATTTTTTGTCGTTCTCTACATAATTATTTTATTTTCGAAATAATTACCTTCATTATTTTCTATCAAGGAAAACCCCTTTATGCGCTGTGAGCAGGATTTGTTTATAACTTTTAGGTAAAGAACTCTTAAAATCATTCTGAGATATAGGTTTACCTAAAATATTCACTTAAATATGTATCTCTTAGAACAAAAACAAATGGAGTTTGACTAAAAGTAGCCTTACGAAATAGAAGCTATTGGTAAAAATAATGATTTTTTATAATTATTTTTCTGTGTGTAATAATAATAACAAGTTTCAAGTAAATAGTTGACTATCAACGAAATGTGTAATAACAGTAAACAGAATTCTGTGACACGAAATGACACACAATCATCTATAATCAACACAAGCATAATTTTTAAATTTAACCTACTACTCATCATAACTGCGATGATATCAATAATAAAACTTCCAAGACACAAAAACCAATTTCTTTACAACACTACTAAAGTGAAAAAAGCCTGAAGCATTTACCATATTCTTTTTCACGACTGTACCGCAACCCAACTTGTACCACGCACGAAAAAGCATTCGAATATGTTTGACTCATATTTCTTCATCTTACTACCGAATATGAATAAAACATAAGGGTACCCTCAAGAACCAACAATTTTTTGTATGAAGATGTTGTTTCCGACCTAGATACAAATCTAGATAGTGTTCCTTTACAGGTCCAACACCTAAGGGTTTTATTACGCATCTTATTATAAACACGTCAAGCTATCTGGGTTAGCATCAATTATTATGTTTTATAGCTAATGTTTGTGTGTGTTAATATCGCATGTAATGATGTCTAAATGGAGCGATATATGAACGTGTGCTAGGAATAATAATAAGCCTGATATTGGAACTAAAACAAACTGTTAGGAGAACAATGTTGGCATAGAAAGTTTAGTGATACAAAAGGAATGGATCAAAAATTTCGTAATGGAAGATAGCGATGAAATAAGATGCTATTGTAGCGACGCATGAGGATCGGAGTTGAAATTGGAATAGGCTGTGTAAATGATGAAGTATGACGTGATAGTGGTCGGTGACGGAAATATGGCTGCTCAAGCAATGCTGTGGATAGATTGCAAAAATATAGCGTCATAAAATCAAAATACAAAATTTATGACGGTATGCAGATTACGTTTACTGTTTTGTTGTTGAAATAAAAAACGGTGAGCATTTTTTTTTATTTCGTAACATTGCGTATTGAAGAACACTGTTTAAAGTAAGTAATTAATAATTTACAAACAATATTGATAATACTGTGACGAAACAATTTAGCACAATCTATCAAAGCATTAAGATAACAAAAATCAATAAACTGGAAGGGGGCAATCACGTCGGCGGCTAATTAAATCAAATGACTATAACTCCCTTTCTATAAGCTCTTGAGCGGTAGTGACATCCTCAGTGGATGGAGAAAGAGCAGATTCAATCTATAAATTATTTGAATGACAGGCAATTTTGAAACGCCGTTTCTTCATGTGTGTAAACAAAAAGGCTCCCCCAAAAAATAATTTTTCAAAGGTTTTTGTGCATCTTTTTAAATATAAACAAATTAAGCAGTGAAATTAGCCATTGTATATTCTTTTTAGCTAATTTATTTGATCCTATGCTTAAATATTATTATGTTATGCAATGTAATGTTATTAACCGTCAAAATGTTAACAACCCTATCGATTTTGTAAGAATTCGCAAAACGCTAGTGTTCTCAAATTGTTAATACAATAATGTCGATTATAAAATGTATTTTTATACGTTATATCACGCTCCAACATCCGAACCGATTCAGTAGCTATTTTACAGGAATTAGGATATGTTTTAGTACCGAATTAATCACTGTATACATTGTCTCATCCGCAGAATACTATTTTGCTGAATAAACATTTAATTGAATATCTAATATTATGACATACAAACAGTTAATCGAACGAACGAGAAAAGAAAATGAAGAAGAAGGAAAATATTAAAAAGACAAAAAAGAAACAAGAGCTAAGACAACGAAAATCTTAAAGGAAACACCAACACAAGAAATCTGATACTGATAATAACAGTACTGGTTTCTATAAATCTATTAATAGCTCCGAAAGTGAGGCCGAAAAAACATTATTTGAAAATATTTTGAGAAACTGTGACTATGATGAGTACATAGAAAGACACAGATTCTGAAGCTAGCACATCCAAAAACGATCAAAGATGAATGCTAGAAAAATAAAATATGCACAAAAGAAGACGGAGATATTAGATGTGGACAGACAGAGAGATATTGCAGCTGGGATGGCAAAACCATACGAATAATATTTCTAAAAAAAGAAAATACATACAAAAGAATACAGATATATTAATGTATGTTTGTTTGATTGACGATGTAATGGATTAAAAAATTGTCGTACAGGAGGTAAAGTCGAAAAATAAACAGAATAAATGTTTTTACGTTGTTAAAACTTATTATTCAATAATTATGCTTACAATAAATGCTAATTATGATTGTATAATTCTTGTCTTCGAGGATCTGGAAGATACTGAATTTTCCAGATCCTCGAAGACAAGTATTATACACTTCCATGTAAAATCGAGATTTTGGAATTACCTATATAATTCCTTAAAAAAGTTATTAACGTACCTATTTAAGACTGATTTATTACCTCTTGCTGATTACTATTGATTAGTCACACATAAAAGATTTTATTTAAAAAGGCAAAAGCCTTCAATTTTTTTATTTATTTAGCCATAGAAAATACTATAAATGCACCAAATTGGTTCATTTTTGAGTAATTAAACGTAGTTAAAATTTATCGCTCTTCTTACATCCCAACCCTAATGTATAAATAATTGACGGAATAGCCCCACAAAAACTTTGAAGCAACTTTGCTGGAAATTGGTACATTCTACCTGGTCATACAACTCATATTCGTGTTTTTAGTATCCTAAGCATTTTATAGCTATGTGTTTTCGGTTCGTAGCTTCACAGATAGCGGATATATTTCAAATTGTATTTACCCCGCAGAGGGGTAATTGCATCATTGTGATAACTTTACAACAACGTTACCTTCTTGAGTATAAAAAAGTGAGTGTTTGCTAGAAAGAATATGATGGATAGAAAAAAAGGGAGTTAGTTAGTTATGGGGGTAAATCAATTTTATAGTAACTTAGTAACAGAAGACTTTACAGATTTGTAAAATTTTGTCTTATTTTTGTCCGACGGAATGTAAGCAAATACTGTGTGGATCGCTTGTTAAAAATAATATCAAAGACAGAAAGAAGCGGTTCTCTTTAAAATAATACTTGAAAAGGATACCTACTTATTTAAAGCAAACGTGCCCAGATATGAATGTGAAGCTGGGATACTTAGAATAACAGATACTATTATATGTGGAAGAAGTGCACAAAGCCAAATGATATTTTTTATGAAAGAAAACTTTAAAACGTTAAAATGTCTAATTCAATTTAAGTTTTGACCTTTTTCAGTACAAAAATGTATACAGTGACAGTTCAACTTATAATGATCGAAATTTGATCGCCTCTAATTAGGAAGACAATTTTAATGACATCCCTGATTGAATGCCTGATTAAATACGAGATATTTATTCACATCCATACTAAATATTAGTATGGATGTGAATTAATGCGAAAGTGTGTCTGTTACGTCTTCACGCTTATACCGCTGAACTGATTTCGATGAAATTTGGTAAAGAGATATTTCGAGTCCTGGGAATTATATAGGATAGTTTTTATCCCAGAAATCAGCCCTAAAGAGGGTAAAAAGGGGAAGGGTGGAAGTTTGTATGGGAAATCAATAAAAGTTGAACCGATCAATTCGAACAGTTTAATTTAGGAGGAAGCACAAAGGCATTTTATTTATATTTAATAATAAAAATATTTTGGACATCTGACACATAACGACACAGCTTCATACCAAGCAACAAATCTTGTAATATGACAACTAGATTGACTGTTAGATTACTTATATACCTTTTTTCTAAATACATACATATTGTGAGTGTATGTTCTTACATTTACGAATAAATTGTTTTGCTTTTTTCTTTATTTCTATTGTATATAGAAAACACCAAAACTAGGAAAAAACATTTTTAGATCATACAAACATTTGCATGATCAGCACAACAGACGCATGCGCTAAAACTGCACCACCGAGGCAGTACAATACGTAATTATATTACTTATAAATTATTAGTTTATTAATAAATATACTAGTTTAAACATTTACAATACTCGTTCATTTGTTATGGCATTGGAAGGCAAACCAGCAGACGGGTCACTGATGGTAAGTGACTTCCATTGCCCGTAAAAACCTGCAACCCAAGGGTACAAGTGCGACAATAAAAGAATTTCTCGTCACCTTTTTTCTGTGAGATCGTGGTTTCACTCCGGCGGCCCATTTGTCCCGAAGCAAACTCTCCCACGGTAAAATACATTTTAGGTATTACTTAAGTCGCAAATCAAGTAGCAGTATTAGTAATAATGGAATCAAAGTGGTACTCAGATTTCATTATTCACTTACAATCTCACAAGTAAGACTCGTATTTTGTATAGACTTTATATCAATCAAATAACTATATCGACTTACATCAATCCAATCCTATTTCTAAAGAAATATAGTCATTGTACACACTACCATTAATATAATTGTTACATAGAAAACTAACATACATTAGGCATAAACAGTTACAAAGAGATATTTTATCATTAGTATAATGAATAAATGTTTGACAAAGTTTGACTTTAGTCTACACACGAGACTTTTTTGACTTGAGATTTTTTTTTTTTTTATGAAATAAAGATATTTAAGTTTGATTTGAGTTTAGTAAATATGCCAGTTTGTAAAGAAATAAGTCGCTGCCGACGGCTTCTTTGAGGCTCCCAATCACGTCGGGTACACCACTGTGGAGGAACAGTTGTCAGATTATTCCAACAAAAAGAGAGGATCCTCCGACTAGGCGAAGTGATCATGCCTAGCGGGCCGCGGTCCAACGGTTGACGTTGGGAAATTTTATGTATACCAATCGGCGTGAGACATATGTAAAACGCGATACAGGATTAGCAGTCACTCCGTAGTTCGGTGTGTCTTCGTTAGATGGCACTTTAGTATGGTTCTTTGTTTCACAGCATGTGGAAGTCGCCACAGTTGTGACACTTGACAATATGACGATTTTGTTGCTTTAAACTCTTTTTTATACATTATATAAATGGCTATTTTTGGACTACATGTACTATTACCATTAAATTTGTATCAGTAAAGAGACATTGAAAAGCATGTTTATTTTTTAAGAAATTAGACAAACTCCTACTTAATAACTTCGAAAGTTCATTAAAATATTAATTTTAAAATACTGATCTACTAATAAATTCTTTTTTTTTTGGTTTGACTTATTTCCTAATAGCAGCGATTTTCAAGTGATCATTTAATCATTTTACCTTATAAACTTATATGTATATACATTTTACACATTCTAGTAGCTATAGTAGCTATTCTGTTTAAGACACGAGTAATAAATCTTCGACCCTTTTGAAAACGCGTATCACTCCTTAAATGTATTACTGTAGCCCCACATTGCTAATTTCATCAGCGGTATCCTTGGAACTTCCTTCTACGTGTTTACTATTTTCACTTTCCCGGCATTCTGTATTTTGATGAAATCGGCCATGACCTAAATCTGTATAATCCTGATTTAAGATGAGACTAACCACTATTTTAATGTACGTGATACGGGAATGTTTTATTCTGTTACACGTGACACCTGTCTATACCATAGATGATTTTATTTATTTAAAAGTAGGTCATCCCACATTGCCACGTCGCTCGCGTCGGTCAAATTTTCCTAAAAATAAATTAATTTGTTGTAATTAATCTTTGCTTGGAGGCCAATATTACAAGGCCATTGAACAGACGAAAAATATAATGATGCCGCAAAATATACCTGAAGTCCAAAATGAAAGCTTTGGCCTGTACGACAAATCTATTTTTCAAGTTACTATAAATAAGTTATTTCGACGATTCAGTTACTTTTTATTTTGCGGGCAGACATAAAGCTCATGTTTCAAAACATCTATATTTGAAACTTAATCATCACGCTCTGGTAACATAGCACCTCGTAACATAACTTTCTATTTGCGAAAAAAATACACGATGACGATATTATTCTCATAATATTTATTTTAGTGAAAAAAAAAGTATAGCACAGTTTAAGAAGTTACTTTTCTAAGCTAATATAATTTTTAAACTTTTGCAAACCATGATGCTCACTGTCCGTCGGCCTATATACCACAACCAGTGTAATCTGGTCGAAACGTCAGGCAGGTCAAAAGTATGTAGTAGATACAATTGGTACCTATAACATACATTTGGACTATCACGTTAATTCCTATTCATTAGAAAAAAACTGCCGTAGTCATTACAACAAACGTGCTAAAGTTATTCCATTAAAGTACAATATTCTGCAGAACACCTAATTTAAAATTCTAATAAAATATAAGACACACATACATATTTCACGTCAATATAAACTTTAAAAAAATAAAAAAGTTAACACCTATAAGTCTTCAAGGAAAATAAGGAGGAATAAAATCCTTTAAAAAAAAGTTGATCCGGCTTCAAAAAATAGTGACAAAGAGCACTAAAAATAAAAAAAAAATTACAAATCTAAGTAAAAATGTAATAATAAGTGCAACCCTCAATATAACAGGTACCATTATAATAGCAATAGTCCCTTCAAGTCTGTTTGAAGCAGTGTGTCGTTTAACTTCTTACAGGACATGGTAATTTTAAGAGCAAAACTATATTCATTTAAATTAGTCTAGTCAACATTGTGTGCTTATCATATCCTCTGGGAATGTAGTCTTTAGTATAATGAACGTTATATAATGCTGAATACCTTGCAGGTGCCATCTGGAGCGGTATGCTATGGGGGTCGTGGTGTTTCCCTGTTTAAAAGGGTGTATGCTTATTTTACTTCATTTTGTCTCCCACTTTGCTAAAGAGGGAAGTGAATTATATTTCGTTGCGGGTTCCCATATAGTTTAATTTTTTCCTGGGACTTTCCGAGTGTCATAACTCAGTGTGTTTATGGGTCACTGCTGCTGATCCTGGTGAACAGGAGTTACAGTGGTGGGCGTGTGCTCAGCTCAGCAATATGATAAAGCGACTACTAAACGCAAATACCGATATAGCCAGAGAAACAAGAAAACAAGTTGTCGGGGCTGTAAAACTTGAGGGTTTCTCTCGGTTACTCTAGGATCCCATCATCAGATCCTGATTTGGTGGTAATGTTACCACTTAGGGTGTACACCCTTCCGATTACAAAAAAAAATAATTAAAATCGATTCACAATTGATGGATATCGCGTAACAAATATACAAAAAAAACAGCCGAATTGATAACCTCCTCTTTTGTGTTTTTGAAGTTGGTAAAAAAAGAAGCACTACTAAAATGATTTCATCGAAAACATACATTTTCACACGTTATTTTTAAGATTTTTTCAGCTTTTACAATGTTTTCGCTGAAATACAATTGTCCCACCGATCGTTTTTATGTGTTCACACACCTTTGTTGCAGCTGCTATCATTGTGTACTTAGAAAGGAAAATAATAACATCGTAAATTGTTATGTTTAGGTTTTATTTGATATATTTGTTTGTTTTTAACATATCTATAATTTTAAAACAATTCGAATACATTTGTAATTTTATATTGTACACCGTGAATATTTTTCATGGCTGATGCACTGCTAAATCCTTGATATTGGACAGTAATATTATTGGAATGGAATTGTTTGTTATTTTTGCCAGCATACTGCTAAGCTAGATGTCGAAAAAAATATGAAGAACTAGTTAACTTACCGTAAATGTTGATTTTATCAGTCACTTTTTTCAGGAACACAAAAAACAGGCAAAGAACAGATAGGAAACACAATCTATTCGAATACCATTTTTATACTACTGGGATTTCTTTATATTCATATTAAATTTTTATTTAGTCTACTATTTTTGGTAACTAATACAAAAGGTTCACCCCAAGGTTGACTGGAAGAAAATGCCTATGGCATTAAGTCCGCCTTATGCAATGTATTTGCAGGAAGTATAAATAAATAAAAGCGAGTTCATAAAAAGTAGTCAGTGAAAAAGCTATTGTCGCTTCTTGGGGAATGCCTTCGTTCAGCAGTGGACGGCGATAGGCTGATGATAAAAAAGCTATCAGTTTTTAATATAATGTAGTTCATATCAGTAAAGTTCAATGTTATATTTGAATTCTACAAAATTTAAGGTTCTAAAAATCCTTTTTCTTTAAGTTGAACCGACTTTAAACAAATTACCAAATAGAGTACTAAAACCTCTCAGCTATCAAGCTAGAGCAAAGAGCACTGAAAAGGTTCATTCAATGTCATTTTTTGAAGAGTTCCGTTGTTTGTCTCCGAAACTCATCATCACATCTATATGAAATTTAAATGGGACCATTTCGAAATTAACTCCTTTCGAACAAAAAATAATTTAAAAAATCCGTCTGTATATGACGAAGTTATGCCCGAACATATGTACATAAAAAAAAAACATCCGAAATGATAACCTCCTCCTTTTTTAAGTCAGTTAAAAAACGCTTAAAAATTCAATTTTTTTCTTATATCGAGACACCAGTTGCTAAGTAAATAGATATTTTCGGTATGTGTCAGATAATATTTATAAAGGATAAATGGTTTTACTCATGTGTATAATATAACGGTGATGACCGACCAGTTTTTAAAGTGAAGCGATTGACGCAGAAGATCACCCATTAAAAATATCCCCGTTAGGTGCAAAACTAGTCGAGATCCTCGAAATATATGTGTGATTAAAACCCTTTATCCTTTATAAGTAAGGATACCACTCACAACAACTTACAACATTTAAGGTTACGTATATAAATATTTGCCTTAAATGGGAATCGAACCCACGACTTCTGAAGTCGCAATCGTACGTTTTACCACCGTGCTACATGTATTGTTTACATTTTAAGATTTACGTATTTTATTTAGTATCAATTTACTCTTTATTATTATTTTATACGCGCGGCGGTAGTCACTTACCAATCTACCCCTCCTCGCACCTTTTTTTTCTGCGCGGAAATCTCCTCGGGTACCACCCACCGGTGGTTATGTCGGACTCATACCAACTAAAAACCGCACTCCATCTCGGGTATCAGTAACCGGGGAAGCTCCACCTCTCCCCCCAATACTATAAAAAAAGATCATTAATTATAAGTAGCATTAAAGTAACACTTACTTTTGCTTATTATTTATTAAATTTTTTTTTCAAATAGAAAAGCTACACAGAAATGGTGTAGAGAAGTTCCAAGCGTTTGTTTACACAGGAACTCAATTCGATTTTTCAACGAACATATTACACAAACATATTGCTTTACTTCCATTTAGACAGCCAACATCGTTCCAAGTTCTTGGAAACTTTATTTTGTAATTATTTATAGGAGACCGCTTTTATAAATGGTATTGAGATTGGCCTCAATACGTGTTCGTTTGGTTTTACTATCGATTCCCACTAGAATAGAACGAAGGTCCGGTTGACGCTAGCGCTGTTTTATGAAGGTCCTTTGACCATTTTGTTGGATAGCGTCGTTAAATTGCATACATTATTTTCAGAACATGCTTTGGGCTCGCTTATTTCTGATAACTTATGAATATATTAATAGAAAATATTCCTTTATAGAAATAAGCGTTGTAATCGTGCTCGATGGCTGATGTAACTTTATTGATTTTTTTGTTTTTAACCATCATCAAAAATAAATAGGAAGTTCTCAATTCCACTGTATTTTTTTTGTGTGTTTTGGGATTTTACAAATTTTGCGACGATTTTCGAAAGTCTTTTTGTAATCGAAAAGGTATTGTTTGGGGTGCAATTGGAGGTTTTAAAAGGATGTAAAGTAATGTTATAAAATGTTTATTGTTATATAAACTACTCTAAATGTTTACAAAACACGATGATACCAAACTATGTTAAATGTATTAAATGTTACTAAAGTTAATGGGAAATGTTAATATGTAATGTTGATATGTTAAAATGTTAATATGTTATTGTTATGAATGCACCCGGTCGCCACGGTTCCGAAAAGTACACTGTTTTATTTTACAGAATTTTGTCATTATGTATAATGCGTCGCGGCCTGACCGGATTCAATTCACGTGTTCGATGTCAGCAATAATAATAATTAATAAATACATCGAACAGGTATACTCCCGGGATGGTTTCATTATCACAAATCTGAATTTGATAAATGAATCCCAGAGAAATCGAGGGAACATTCTATTTTACAGGTCCAACACCGTGTTTTATCTTTTTTTTAAACGGATTTATCTAAATATTCATGTACTTACTACAGAGGTGTTTTTAAGTATATACTAAGTTACATCGGGGTACCAGGGATTTCTTTCCAGGGTACACCTGGCTCCCCGTCTACTGGTACCCGAGACGGCGTGCGGTTTTCGGTCGGTTCGAGACCGACATAGCTACCCCACCGGTGGGTGGTATCCGAGGGGATTATCGCACAGGAAAAAAATATGTAAATACTAAGTTTCTTATTAGTTACCTATCGTTTGAAGCAAGTATGACACTGACCAGCTCGTACTTTTGCATATACATTTTCTACCATTGTAATATCTTCCTGTTCTATCTTATTGCTGAGGTACCCCGTTGACGGATACAGACTTTCTACGTTAGTGGGTCTCAAATAATAGCTGTTATAATACGCTTGTTTATTATGTCTCTATCTAGTTAACTCATCGGGCAAATAGACGTGAGTAATGTGTTGTGTTCGTTTAACATATAAATATTTTCTGTTAAAATAATAAAATAAAGTCTGTGTGGTGATGGATTAACGTGGGTGTCATAAGAGCCGTCTAAGGGAGCAAACTACGCAGGACAACAGCACTGCAAAGAGAAGTAAAACTTGATACAAACCATATACCAACTCGTCTTGCCAGCGTGGCATAGTAAGCAAAAACCTCCTTTCTAAGGAGAGGCCAATGTCTAGAAGTGAACTATTAAAGGCTGTTGATGATGATGAAATAAAACACTTCTGGATTCCGTGTCCCGTCAAATAGATAAATAATGATTAACTGATTTAATCTTTAAAATCTTTTCGTTAAAAATTAATATATAATCCACATGTAAATGTATATTACGCAAACACAAAAGAGTATCATAGTTTTATTTTTAATATAAATGAGAAATAACTTCATTCAGTTCCATGTTTTCCTTAAAAGCGAGTAGACAAACAACGTGAGAGCCCTTTTACGTTTTCATTAAAACACCGAGTCTCATCGTCAAAGGGCAGCGCAAACGTTTAAGATCTTAATGAGTATCCACTAAGTTTTTTTTTTTCTTTTTTCCAGAATGCGATACCGCCCCTTCCACCTCGAACTAAACACAAGAAGATAACAGTGAAAACAATGACTATTAATTTAAGCGTGTTACGTAACGTGCTCCAAATGTGACCATAAATAAATTTAGTGCCAAAACAATGCTTTGCTGTAGAGAACTCAAACTACTCTACGCTACTATTGTTCTTTTACTGGAAGCCGAGTTGTTGGTTAACACGGGTGCTATGGAGTCGAAAAGGTCTTCCATTTTGGTTGCACAGAACGCGGACGACCTAAAATCTTTGGAGTTATGTACGACGAGGAATCAGCAAAGACTGGGCAGCGTGTTCGGAAACTTCACAAGGCACCACAAAAAAGGTAAGGCGATTATCTTGAATGTTATAACATAATTAAGTATATAGTTATTAAAATTCCCTTATTAGTTTAGAGAGATAAGAGCCACATCGTAAAGCAAATAATATTTTAATAATTTATTTATTTCTTTTAATAATTTATTATAATAAATTATTAAAAGAAATAAATCATTTCCTCAAAAAACGTAATATATTTTCAACTACCGATATTTATACCGATGCCAATGGCTACTCGATGGCATCTCAATAGCGTGTCAGTGGTATGACACTGGCTTGGCGTAAACATAGCAGAATTGAGGCCCCGGTCGCATACCTGTTTTAGATATTTACTTAAGCGTAACAAACAAATAAACAAACTCAGTTTCATATTTGTATAAGTATGGATTGCTGAATTTTTCACCCGTAGAAGCCTCTTAGAAGTATACACTACTAAATAAAAAAGGATTTTCTTTATCGATTCGTAAATGACAACAAACAAAAAAATTCAACCGAATTGAAACACTCCTCCTTTTTCCGAAGTCTGTTTATAAGTCTGAAAATTATTGGTTGATATAAGTTTTGACTGACGCTCTCAGTCTTAGCTGTTCCAAATGCATAAAATTCATATAAATATTGGTTGCCAGGCGGATTGATTATCTTTGTAATATTGTAATACAAAAATCAACTTCATCGTTTCAGCCCAGGGTCGCTATGGAATTCACCTCACTGAACTTGTCACTTTATACGAGTATACCATATTCACCGTAGGTCAAGTATATAAAAAAAGAAAATATTTTTTGGCTTATATACTAAAAACGGTAAAGTAGCATGGTGAGATTTACAAAAAAGGGTACTACGCCATCTATCGAGCTTTATGTTGAACTTACTTATTAATGCTATCAACAGTCATTCTCCTCCTTTATGTACATATCAAGTAAGTTACTATGATTTGTCGCTGTAGTCGTACCAAAATTTAAATAAAACCCTCTTAACTTTTGAGTCACAGCGTTTATCTAAGTGTTATCGTCATTGCGATAGACATTCTTAACTCAGTGAACGACGAGTTTAAAGAAAAGTAGAGATAAATTAATTGAGTTATATAAATTGCGTCTTGTATTTCGAGAACTATTTTATAAACTACCTACCAACCTACTAAACCAGAACTCTAATATATTGATTGATTTTTAAAATATACATGAAAAAAGATGTACTGATATTAGCAAAATTATTTGTAATAAAAAAGAAATGTTGATTTAAAAAAATAACTTTTATGTACACGTTTCTAGTCTACATTTAATCAATTTCAAAAACCTTGTTCTTATTGTATAGGTCTTCTTATTGTACAGCTTTTTGTATAGGCCATTGATTTGACAACAACTTCTTACTCATTCTGTCCCCTTGGCCTTAAATTACGAGCTCGAGATAGTGAGTGGAAAAGAAACTTAATCGCAGGAATTAGATAAGTATGCCTCGCATTTGTGTCCAGACAATAACTGTTTATCAGAGACAAGGCCACTTAAAAAATTATTACGCTTGAGAATAAAGTTATGTTTATAACAGAAAAAAATAGTTTTATTAGTAACGAATCATCAGAAAACTATATTTTATCATTAAAAATTATACGATTCATTTAAATTGGTACAAACTTAAAATGACATACCTACATGAAATCAAATATTTTAACCACTATACGAGTAGTTTATTTCCATCTACATAAGGTATAAGCATGTATTTTTAATCCATCAAAATGTTTTCATTTTCTTTTCATCTCTTTTCCTTCCACAAAATTAAATGTGTTGAAACCCTAGGGAGATTGCTGGAGCTACGGATTAGTAGGTATTAGAACCAGCAATACACGGACAGCATTGCACAATCGTAACTCTATGATGTATTGCACAAATGTGTTAAAATTGCTTTGAGCGTGAAAAGATCTTTCAACCAATAATTCAATTTTTCTTGTTTTGTTTAGGCTACGCCGAAAAAGGAACGACAAAGTAGTTTTGAGGCGAACCAACTTAATCCATAAATGTATTCGACAGAAGAGATTAACAATGTTGTGGAGTGATCAAAGATCTGAGTTTTCAAATCATTTCTTGCTCTCGAACCCAAGAATAATAAATTCCATTTGTTCTCAGCTATATTTAAAAAAGTCACAATATCCAGTAAAGAAACCAGATCCGACAAACTACCCTTAAGATTTTGTTTTTAAATAGGATCGCTTTCACCATTTATAAAAAAAGCTAAACGTGACTTGATCTCGTAAATATTTATACGTAAACAATTTTAAATATTCTAATATTCAGATTTAGAACGAATATTGAGGCAAATAAGTACAGTTTTACTAAGATGCATTAAAGTTACAGAAGATTAAAAACAATTGTTGTTATGAGTCGACAGTTTTCAAATATAATCAATACATGTCTTACTTATTCACAACATATTACACATCAACAGAATATTTTATGTCCTTTATACTGATTCTTTTCATATTTGAATATAACCGTTGTAATATTACAGTAAATCCAAACAGCTCTAAGATTCTCAAGCAATTTTGATCAAAGCACAAATGTGTAAATTGTTCGTCCTTCCATAACCTCCAGTAATCCGGGTCCAATTGCCAGTCGGATTTACTTGGAAGCCTACCTTTGTATGCTGTTATGCCATTAGGCTCTAATATAATGGTATACCGTGACGTCATTTAGAAAGGTCATTTCAGTAGGCAAACAATAGGTGTGTAGTCTTCGAGTATGTAGATTTGTACGTTCAAATACCTAGGTATATGGATAGTATAGATATATGTAGAAAGATCATTTAGATTGGTACAGGTTTATTACTTATTTGTTGAACTTCCTTTAGTTTTATGAAATATGAATATTTTGACGGGCTCCTTGTTAGAGGTTAGCGACTGCTAAGAATAAAGACCTGGGTTCGATTTCTTTCCAGGACTAATATTGTGAGATCAGCACGAATAAATAAGCATTTAAAAATATAAGTGTTTGGTTGACAGCAATAGATTTTCCCCAATTACGTAAGTGTAATAAATTTAATATTTTTATTAATAATAAATCATTTTTATTATTATTATTTAATAGTATTTTTAACATTTATGCTTTTATAGTAGCTATATTATTTTTATTTTTCTTTAAACTATCTACTGTAAATTCGCTATTTTTTTTAAAGGCTTTCTAGCCACGGTAGTTACTAGTATTTCCGTTAACCCCTCCAGCTAAGCTAAATCGCAAGCTCTTGATCGCAAGTCCAAGGCAATCACTAGTCTCCCGTCACTTATTGGTTTTCATATTTACTATTTCCCAACTTTGACATTCTCGAGGCGTCGATTGGCTTATCATTATTTCCATCTAATCGACCGGCCAACTTCTGACATATTTTTAATCCTGATTTATGTAAATTGCATTTCCTCATAAGCTTAAAGGTTATTATTATTATAATTATTATAAAAAAGACAACTCCCGCATTAGGAATAAATCCTGTGTCTCGAGGGACTTTACAAACATACATGAAACGGACACAAAGAACACCCAGACTCAGAACAACAATTTGTGGATCACACAAAGTGTCGTCCCATGTGGGGTTTGAACCCACAACACTCGGCTTAGTAGGAAGCGGCGTGGCGACCGCTTAAACCACCACGCCATCCGTGCAGTCGTATGTATGTATGTATGTTACAGCTATCCTATAGAACTCATAATATAGAAATTTGGGAAAAACACTTTACTGATGACGATCTAATCGCTAGCCAAGCAAAACCTGTAACACAGTAACCAGACTACTAATAAGTTTGCTATATATTACTAAATACTACTAAATCAACAGCATGGAATAGTCCACTTCTGGACAATGGCCTTTCCTTAGTACATACATATTACAGTCTTTCTTTTTCTTTAAAAAAGACAACTCCCGCATTAGGAATATATCCTGTGGGTGTATATTTGTGTGTGTGTATGTGTATGTGTGTGTGTGTATATATGACTTTACAAACATACAAGAAACGGACATACGCAGTAGGAAGCGGCGAGGTGACCGCTTAAATGACTACGCCATCCGTGCATTCATACACTCAGACACAAATGATCGTGATCATCACAAAATTATTTGTAGTGGGAAATAAAACCATGTCAACCCCTTAGACTAAAAGTTTTCTTAGACCATTCCAAACAATACCAGTTAAGTTATGATTGAGAATAAACATCCGGACATCTTTATAGCTCAGATTTATAATATTAATTGGCACCCGAAATGAACCTCCAGCAGCAATTTGGAGAGATTATCTGAGACTCAGACAATAAACTTAATCTGGATCGTACAGGATCAAAAGCTGTTGAATATGTCCTACAGACGTTATGTAATGGTTATGTCATAGTTAGGTTACGATACCAGCTTTATTACTGAAACTCGAAATTGAGTTTATTACAATTCTATCTAACTCCGTCCCATTTACCCTATATATTAAAACAATTCATTTATGTAACTTGGATTTTGGTGGTTTAAAATGTAGACAAATATAGTTTTTTAATAACACGTTTTAGGTTCGTAAGAATCACACAAATTGATCCAGAATGTTATCCAGGCCCTTAAATTTCATTCATTTTAAGTTCAAAGAAAATGTTAGGTAAATTCTAGTCTAGGTTTGATTAATTTGTAAGAAAATATATTAAATGTAAATTACACTTTTTCAGGTCTTTAAAGGACGCCGTTTCTAAAATATCAACGCTCCGCAGATATAATAGCATTCTAATTGAAAAAGGAATACTCGTAAAATATAAAGATATTTTACAGTGGACATCCTATACGCGTTTGATAATTATAATGTACTAATAGGTCTAGCTATTAATAAACTCGGTTTTCTTACGATCTGTACAAAAATTTGTTTTTTAATAAAATGATTTTGCATAAAATCCGTTCGTTTACATAATTAACTGTATCTTATATCCAATTATTTGCGTGAAGCAGCCTCGCTGGAAAGCGATTAATTAAAACCAAAGGGAAGAAATGGTTACATGAAAGTAATCAAACTGAGCTGATATTTAAATAGGTATACTCGTATATTTAATCATAGCAGAGAAAGGCAATCATTTAAATTTAATTATTTCAAGACTCGGTCGATTTTTCATTCGATTGATTAAATACAATAGTATTCTGATCGTTTTTCGCATTAATCGTAAACACGGATGAGACTTTTGTTGAAAACATCCAGAAGGGACAAAACATACTTTTTCTAAGCCTTTTCTTGGTTAAGTAGTCTTTCTACAGCTATCTGTTCCATGGTCCAAAGTTGTCCTAGAAGATTATTGGTACCTACGGGACTTTGAGACTTTTTGGTGAAAGTAACACGCTTTTTCGGTTTTTGTGAGGATTAAGTTATACGTAGGTATCTTAAAAGCATACTTCATGTTTTAATCTACTTTTAATGATGTATGTCATTTTGATATTATGAAAGACAACATGCTTCATAACTCAGATTTTGGAAAATCAATTTGAGATTTTTTTAATAAATGACTTTGTGAATATGTTATTCTGCATAAACACTATAACAGTATAAGCTTATATAGGTATAGGATATATATGAAGCTAAATAGCCATTGCATATATCGATCCATCCATAAGGATAGACAAGAGGCCTGTGACAGACATTCACTTATCGAACTTATGGTGACATTGGCTGTAAATCAAACCAAGGTTTTAACCTTCTGAAATTGTACGTATGCTATGCACTAGATTGATAGGTCTAATCACAGTTGTAACGCTTATGGCTTTGCTCCACTAAAGTTAGTGCATTACCACAGTAAAGCACATTTTTTCGAGAAACAAGTTAATATGAATGCACTCAACAAGAGCAACTTTAAGCCACATCATCATCATCATCCACAGACTATAATAGTCTAGTAATATACTAGCAAAGTAATATACTACCCAAAACCTCCTTTCTAAGGAGAGTTAGAAAGGAGGTTTTGGGTAATATATTACTTTAAGCCACAATTTGCAAAATTTAATACATATGGGTAAATGACTTGTTGATAAATACAACTTGTCAATATCAATAAAATAAATTGAACTTTCATTTATGAACTACTAGCTGACCCTGCAAACGTTGTTTTGCTATTTACATTATTATTATTATTATTTTTTTGAATTTCTTAAAATCCGTTCTTAGCTGACCTCTACTCGGTGAAAAGAATATTCCTACCAAATTTCAAGTCTTTAGCTCTAATTGTTCCAGAGACATCGTGATGAGTGACTATATACGTGGAAATCTCATATATATATATACATAGATTAACTAACTCGTGCAACTGCGTATGCGTTTTAGGAATAAGTTTTCTTTTTTTAAACATTTATTGCCTATATTGCCTTCATTGCCTTCACAGAGCTGTATTTTATCTTAAGATATTCAAACAATCATTAGCATTTATAATTAAGATCTTCTAGGAGTCGAAGTCAGAAGAATAGTACATTTCTCTTAATACAATATCTTCAGTAAAAGTCAAATATTCATATTTCATGTGACTGTAGCAGTTTTTTTTGTATAATAAAACTAATAAACGTCTTTTATGAGGATCATGTCTGGGGCCGCCCTAGTAACTCAGAGCGGCCATACAAGATACGAGTAGGTATAATTCAGAGCTATTCGTGACAAGATAATGCGTTTAGCTTTGGAGTTTAGTTATTATAGGTATATCTATGATCACCTATGAAGATAGTATTAATGAACACTTAGTATTTTTTTAAATAGCCAAAATACACGCAATTATAATATTATTGTAGTCAACTCATAGAGAAACAAAAATTGACTGTATTGGGAAGTATTGAACTGACTTACATTGAATTGAATACTCACCGAAGAAATCTTAATTCTGTTAAAAATTTAAACTGTTGCGCCATAGGATTAAATGGTTCGATTGTTTCAGAATTGTAAGGAATGTGGAGAACAGCGCTATCTAGTATCGAGTAAAGTACAACTATTGAGATAGTGATTAGTAATTCAGACACTTACAGTGCCGTGGGAAAGCCATGCTTCGGCACGAATGGGCCGGCTCGACCGGAGTGATACCACGGCCTCACAGAAAACCGGTGTTAAGCAATTGTGTCGTTGCCTTTCATTGAGTGAGTGAGGTTAACGGAGTCCAAATCCCCTCTCCCGCTAACTCGAGCGGGAGGGACTCCAAGGGCGGCAACGCTTACCAGTTGCTTACCATAAGGTGACCCGTCTGCTCGTTTGCCCCCTTATATTATACCATAACAAAAAAAAAGATGGCGCTGCAAGTAATGCTTTACTGATACTGGAATATTCTTATTTATCTGGAACGGACTATCGAATACTAGGGATCATTCTAGTAAATTCGATAGCGCTATAAAAGTGAAGCGTTTTGGCCGTACGACACAGTTTCATTTTACCAGACAGCGAATTAACATCGAAGTGAATTTCTAGTGCGACTAACGAGTTGTATAGTGATTTCTTCTTTGTAATAGTGAGCGTGTGTAATTACAGTGCAATAAAAGTAATTAACCGACAACTTTTATTTATTGTATATCCCGCTCGTAATAATACTGTAAGAAGAGTGATCAACTACAAGCAAGATTCAGAAAAAATGCAGATCCTCCTGACCCAAGTTAACTTAATTTTTACACTGTATTTTTTTTTGGGTTCTTTCAGTATTTTTTTTTTAAATTATTTCCTGACAATCTCGGGTTGGTCTTGTGGCATTTGACCGATTTAAGTTTTGTGTCATACCATGTGACAAAAGCAACTTTGTTTGAGTGGCTAAGCCATGAAAGAGGGTTTTATGGACCGTTTCTATATTCACCCGTTTCAAAATTGCTTTTATAGATTTTTGACGCCATAATGTACTTAAAAGTAACTTATTTCTCCAAAACTTTATCTAGTGTAAAAATATAGGATTTTAAAGATTATTATGGTTTTTATGGGTTTATATATTTTACTTAGTCTGGTTTTTTTTTTGATAGCGTAGGTAAGCATAATGTTTTTTTGTTCTATTTTAGTTAATTGATAACGGTTTTTCTAATAAAAAGTTACTTTAAATTGAGGTATAAAATCAACTAAAAATTTTGATACAAAAAGAAATGGCTTTAATAATTTTAACTCCAAAGTTTGTAGCCTAACCAATTTAAAAGTCAACAACAGCGGCGCTAATTGCTACTGTTCTACATTTATGCTAATTGTGAAGCCTTTTTTATGTAGATAAGACTTTCACCATTTGTATTCAATTGGTTAAGTTTGTGTACTACAAAAAGATGTTTGTACTATATTCCCTGGTTGGTAAGTGCGGCTATCCATTGTAAAATAATATCTTACCGATAATCGGGGTTAAAGATCGCTCGTTATGTAATATTGATTATATAGTTTCGTGGATTCGGCAGAACTTAGTGAGTAAAGGTTGCGGTATACGGCGCATGATTTGAGTCAAAGTAACTACTTATCATCAAAAAGACCATGCCCTCGAAATGTTATTGGACACAGAAAACTGGTAGAGGATTGAAACCGTAAAGCTTCGTTATTTGCAAACTGTCTCAAAAATGGTAACATATTTTAACAAAGGTACATAAGAACTGGGACATCTTGATACTAATAAAAATAAAAAGAGAGTGAAGTATTCTTGAGGTTGAAAAAGATGTACACACTCCCAGGTCTGGGAATCTGTAAATAAACTGGTTATCCGGTAAAATATAGATTTCCATTTGACGGGCCTGTTGGTCTAGATGTTAGTGATCCTGACTGCTAAACCGGAAGTCGTAGGTTCGATTCCCACCCAGAATAAATATTGTGTGATGAGCGCGGTCATTTGTTCTGTGTTGTGATGTAATTTATCTACAATATGCATCCATTTAAAAATATATCAGTAAGTTTATCAGCAGTCTGGTTACCATAGCACAGGCTCTGCCTAGTTTGGAATCAGACGGCAGTGTCTGAAATGTGTGAGAAATATTATATATTACTATTATTTCTTAAGCCTTGAAGTCTTGGCTACTTGATCTCTAAGACAGTGTTGATTAAAGGAATTCATTGTTTTTCTTTTCTTTTTAACTTTCTTTATTAACAAAGAAAAATATCACATACAGATACATCATTGATTACGATTTTTGGAATCAATTGACAACTATCTAAAGTCGAACTAAGTGTAACTCGTATTTTGACTATCAGCAACCAGTCCTCAATATACTATACAGTTATAGTTAGGAAAATATCCAGATCAGACTTAGTTACACAATAATTGATAATCAATTATTATCATAATTATAAACTCTACTGGCTCTCGACTCAAAAGGCATGCTATCGGTGGAAAGTTATTAAGTTATAAAGTCGTAAAATTTGTCTGTCACCGCTTCAAGATTTACCGTACAACTACTCGGTAAACGAAGTGACTCACGGATACAGCCCTTTACGTACATAAATACGCAAGTCTTTACTTTTTACAATGTCTTATAAACATTGAAAGAGGGGAAGTTAGTCCTAATAGGTTTTAAATAAGTATGTGCTTAAATAAAACCTTTGTTCATTTATGTTGGTGATTTCCCAGCTTGTATGTAACGTTAGCAGAACTTTATCTGGTGTACGTTTTCTACTTTTCGTGTTATTTCGGTTTATATTATTACGAGCGTTAAGAGTACTTCGAATTTAAAAACTGATAAAGCAATTTTCCTTGGCTTGTTTACAAGATTAAGTACTCCCGAAATCTTTTCATTGAAGTCATCTTTACCGCGCTCTAGGGTTAACAACCGCACTCAAATATATTGACACAAAGTGGCTTATTGTCATGCCTTTCTCAGACAAACAAAATTAAGAGAGGGACTTTATTTATTTAGTTAATGCTTTATGCACAAATTTTTTTACAAAGGTGGACTTCGTGTTATTGGCATTCTCTGCACTAATCTTAACTAGTTAATAAACTTAATAGTTGTTTTTAAAGGAAATAAATAAATAAACAACTGTGGAAACTTCTAATTTTTTTTAAATTGCAAAATTTCTTATCTGAAGCAGTGGTTACGTTTTTGAATAAAGTCAAATTAATAGTAGAAAATTCTAAATGTAGCAAAAACCTTGCACTAAATATTTCTTTTATATATTATATCGTTCAAAACGAAAAAAAACTTTAAACTTTATCTTTTTATTTACATGTACAAATATAGGTCACAATGTACAAACCACGTCAAAGACATAGAACGAAGTAGTACGAAGAAGTAGTCGTTCGGTTGTAGCACTAACATCTCACCTTGGTGAAACTAAGGTTCAAGAATATTTTTTTTTTTACATTTAATTTTACACTAATAAAGATCGTATTTTATAGGATATTTTAAAGACAATATATATATGAGCACATGTATTAGTCTGTAGTGGAAAAGCCGTGTTTCAGCTCATATCATCCGGCTCGATCTGGGTCATACAATGGGCTCACAAAAAACCGGTGTTAAGCATTTCTTTCCTTATCTTTCACTAGTTAGAGGATATTGAAGCCCAACCGGTGGGAGCCTCTCCTATTCTGACAGGAATGGGCAGCCACAGGTCTTGAGTGAGAGCCACTCTTGTGTGTCTTGAGTTACATGTATCCATAGGTGGCGATAGTCACTTACCATCAGTGCCCCGAGCACGAATAACTTGCGAAAAAGTATTCTTATCGTCTTCGACAAAATTTGTATGACATTTGTGCAGCGCCCCTATCGTGCGTAAAAGTAACTAATTTTGGCAGCACGAACGTTTCGAATTTACTTTCGTATCGTAAACGTATCGTCAAGCATTCGATACGTTACACTTTATAAAGAAAATTGGCAGCACGAATGAAATTTTGACGTACGTTCGAAGGCTGGCTATCGAGCACCTGTCGAGCTTAGTCGAATGTTTATTCACTAAAGATTTGACGGTGAGAAAAGTTTCGAAACAATCAATTTCTTTTAAAACTATTATTTTCAAGTATTAACGGTTAATTTTTTGTAGAGATAAAATGCAAAGACCGCCGCTTTAGTCCTATGTATGTTCTTGTCGCAAGTTTAATTGAAAATAAGGGTAATTCAACAACTAGATTCGAGGTAAGCAAATCTTGTTTTATCTATAAAGTGTAAACTAAATATTTGTCAGAAACATTTGAAGAAACTTCTACTATATTAATAAAATGTAGTATACTTAGTATGTACCTATATATATTAATTTAATTAATATTTTTTTAGTGAAATAAGGCGAAGAGATAAACAAAGGAAGACAAAAGTCAAGAAAAATCTGTCTGTTTGTAATATAAAATTATAGGTTTTTTTAATGCTCACACGGTTTTTTGCAAGATACCTATGCCTAAAAACCAGTATAAATATTTTTTGTCTGTCTGTTTGTTCGGGTAATCTTCAAAACCTCTGGACCGATTTTGATAATATTTTACTACCAGGTAGCTGTCTATATAAGGATTTATTTGGCTAAAAAAATTGTCCGGTCGGGGAATCGAACCCACGAAGGTGGCGCTTTTTAAATTCTACGCAAAGGAAGTTTCGGGCACCAACTAGTTCTTTAAATATAAATGACAACGAATTTCAAAATATATCGCTTTTAGCTAAGAAGTAGTTTGACTTAACCAACGAAATAACTAAAAATGGTTATTTCGTTGCGTTGTATGCCGTGGAAGAGGGTGTGAGGGGTATACCAGCTAAATCCCTCTATAACCTGTTTAAAGACCTTGGATTTCTCCAGTAAGCTTTTTCCTTGAACAAATATCCAAAGCGGCATTGCTAGGCTCGTACCAAATTTGGTTACATAGAGGGGTTACACAGCAGACAGGGATGAAAGGCATATAGTAAAAAATGAGCTAGTGTGAATATTTTTTATTTACCATAATTTTAAAAGGAATTACACAGAGTTGGTTTTTATACATTACATACTTACATGTTATTTACAGAGAACATTATTTACTTTGAAAAAATTATATGTCTAGTTAATAATTTTAATTTTATTTCACACGATTACGATTCTATTAACGGTTAAAATATCATTGCTTGTTTTGAGTTTTTTTTTTCTTAAGGAGGCTTCCACTCCTCTGCCACTGTGGTGACTGGAGAAGACTGAGAATGAATCTCAGGTGCTGGTAAAGGAGAAGCCACAGTCGGTTGGCTGCTTGAGCACGCAGTAAATATACAACTTTCATTTGTGTGGCAGTGACGCGGCAGTCGTCGTCCGAGCAGCACACGAATAAAAGTTGCACAACTGAGTTGAACTATCTATAATATTTTCAGACATCTGACACACAACACCATCGAGTTTCAAACTAAGCAGAACTTGTACTATGATACCTAGATTGACTGATATGAGACATTAGTTGTCCCTGGTATGTTTATCTGTAGGATTGCTGTGGTGGTGTTCAAGTAACATTTATAAAGTAACAGATGTTATCTATATTTACAATTGAAACTTTATTTTAATGTCAAGTAGCAGTGTAAGTCTCATAACAACGAGAAATTGAATTATAAATAATATTAAATTTACCATATTCTCAAACATCACATCGTTATTTTACATTACAGTACATTCAGTATTGCAAATAGTAAATTTAATAAACACTCACCTTTCAAGAAATTCCACCATAGCCACGTATTGTAAATGGCTTGTTCGCACTGACTTTTTTGACGTTGCGAACACGTCTTCGTCTGTGCTATTCAACAGTTCGATTTCTTGTGGCACGACATACAGTGGTTTATTTTAAATAACACAACGATCTAGTGGTATACGACTTAGCTATTATTAGAAGCTTGGATTTTTGTCACAATCGACAGCCAACACGACGTAATAATACAATTAATATTTTCTATAAAATGCTTCTTAAAGTTTCAAGGTTTACAAATCATCTTAAACTTGGTGATGAATTTACAATAAAAATAATAAACAATTTATTGACATAGCGTCGTAGCCATGTCAATAAATTGTCAAGCGGAGACGTGTTTTTCAGAAACCGAAAAAAATGACAAAATAATTGTTTTAATTTCCCAATACTACATTTTAAAATGTCCCATACCTCATTTAAGATTTACTATGTGTTTATATAAGTATATTTTGTTTTAATTGTCAATAAATAGGTAGTTTAACCGAAAGTAATAAAAAGTTCACTATTTCATTATGTTTTTGAACGTATAGTTCATTCAATAAGATGTTGAATTCGTTCTTAAGTGCTCATCCTTATTTACGTGAAGATGACGTCACTAACGTAATCGTATCGAGCTCTCGATACCTTAACGTTAGTGCTTCGTGCTACCGCCTATCGTAAAACTCCGTAAACGTATCGAGGACTCGATACGTTTACGATACGCATTCGAAAATTTTTCGTGCTCGAGGCACAGGTGACTTGGGCAATAGTAATTGTGGAGTTTTCAATGTGCCTTAATAATTACCTTGGTCAATTGATTCGGGTGTTGCTTAAGAAAGGTACATTTTTGATTAAAGTGTACTTAAAGTGTACCCATTTTAATTTTCTGTATCCTCGACAACATGTAAACACTATTTTATGATGGTTGATTAAGTAGTTAAGGCATAACTAACCAATATAACCAAATGAATCCAATGTATTTTAAAAGATTCAAATGTTTGAATTAAAAACAAATTTTTCTATTACAGGTCACAGAAGAAGAACTACAACCACATCCCCAACTCCAACAACAATAACATATACAACAATAAAAGGAGAAGAAATAACTGAAGTGACGACAACAACAGAATATATACTTACAACACACCCCAAACTACCTAAGCCACTTCGACTTTCGTCATTATTAGATAAAGAATATAATGAAGATGTACATACCGTAGATAATATTATTGATGAAGTTATTGTAGGTAGAGGAAGACACTCCAAACGCGATAAGATAACAGATAAAGAAATAATAGAAGAATTACATGAAACATCACTAGCTAAGACTATGAATAAAGTTAAGAAAATGTACAGAGATTCCACAGCTTCAAACGTAAATAAATTAAGTGGAAAAGGCACAAAAGCTGGTATATTTTTAACTGAAAACTGTACCACAGTTATAGCTCAAATAGGAACCACTGCAATACTTCACTGTGAAGTTAGTGACATCACTGAAAATACGGTAAGTTTAACATTAATAGATATAGACTAACTTAGTATTAATCACAAGGTGCTACAGTGCTAAAGGTCAAATATTCTAAAATAAAAATCCAATTTCCTGACTACACCAAATTTACAATTTTTTATTTTTATGTACTTTAATTTTAATTGAAAAGTGTACTCATCGGTACTTCCTTTAGCTAAAGCTCATCTTGATATTAAATATGTTTTATTGAATCCACTCTTTTGCTATTTACTTAAATAAATAATAATTCCTTAAAAAGTTATTTTAAAGAAACCGCCAACAAACATAGAACTTCAGTCATAATTTCCTCGCATGACTTCAAAGCTCCGACGAAAGTGTCTGTTTTTCTCTTACAGTGGAAATTACGGACTAAATATTCTAAAACATGTATAGCTGGTTTAAAAACGATGTGAAAGATATACTTGACCGTTTACACAAAAGTACCTTTTCAGTAAACAAGTAATGTCGTGTTTGAGATTTTGGTGAGTTAGAAAACTTTTGGGCTTTGCTGAGCTAATATAAATTTAAACAGAAACATTTATTTTAGATCCTCCTGCAAAAAATATATAATTTTCAAGACAAAGGTTGATATTGATCTTCAGTTCATTTCTAACAGAATGACCATCTATTGTAAGACTATTGTATTTGCAACTGTGACAAGTACAATACCTGTTTTAAAATTAAACAACCTTTGTGTCAGTAACAGACTGATATTAAATATCTTTTTTTCGTAAAAAAAATTAACAAAATTTATTTTGACTTCATTGAACTTCAATCTAATCTAACTTGTATTGATAACATCGTGGCATAACAATGAATAATTTATTCATTGTATATTATATATTTAAATTAATTATTACGCTATGTAACATAATTTTACATGTTTTGCAGTTTTGATATATGACTAAAATCCCTTTCGTTTTTCTTTCTTATATTACTCCCGGTATTATGAAATGCAACAACTTTTAGCAGAGTAAACCAACTGATTTTAATTTCATAGACAATATATTTCACTCAAATCTTTACAATTTTCTTACTTAATTTCTTTAAAAAGCTTGGAATTTTACCAGTAATTTGTCTTCAAAGAAACAGAGAGATAATTCTTTGTTTAGAGTTGCAATTTTTTTTTAAATGTATTACGACATCTTTAGCTTCACATTTAAAATATACAACCCAATTAAAACATTGAAGTAGAGTTACGGTTTAAATAATCATTTGTTACCTAACACTCAGACGGACTGTTTTGCATTCAATCCCCACTGGGACGACTGTATGAAAATATATACTTTGTGCCCTCTATTTGCATATTTTGTCGAAACCCTTGCTATACACACATAATTGCCTCTAGCACTGAAATACTCTTAAAACATATTACAGAATAAATAGTAAACAAAAATTGAACGTTATAATCCTGGTCTTTGTCTATGCAGTATTGGCTTAGCAAAGCAATTCATTCAAATAATAAGTTTTATATGAAAATATAGTGTATCATTAAATAGTTTTCCAACCATAATAGCCGAAGCATTTTGTGATTAAAAAATAATAGGGTTCACAAAGCAATCAATCTACTTAAATGCTAACTTTGAAAGAAAATTACTATACTTATTTCTGTTATTTTATAGCACCGACTTCAATGTTCATGTTGCTTTTAACCTTTCTAATCCTCTATCGCTGTAATTTGAAATAAAATATTATGGAAATTATGTCTTGATTTCATCACAGTCAATCATCAACAGCCTTTAATAGTCCACTGCTGGACATAGGCCTCAGGTAAGAACCTTTTGGCCTATTATAAAACGCTGGCCAGACGAAGTTTTCCTTCTTAGTAGGGCTCTTTCAATACCCGCGGGATGAGTAGGGGCGCTGACACTCCTAGTGGTATTCTTAATCCAACACCATACGGTATTGTCCTGATTTACAAAAGATTATTCATTCTTCAGAAAGACAACCTTCATTCCTAATAACCTTATAGTATTTATTAAGGATCGACAGGTTTATTTAAGTTTGTGTTTCGGGGTATTCGACTTATTTCTATTAGTTAAAGTTATTAAGCAGCCTTCCACAGAAAGCCACATAAAAGACATTTTACTAAAACCGCATTTTGTTTATAAATGTTATGGATTCCACAAGCTTTGAGATGAAATAATCGCCTAATATTGTTCAAAGAAATCGAAGACCTCACTTATAAGCTTAACTATGAAGTGATTCTTGATAAGATAATAGGCAATAGCATATAGATAAGTCTCGTTTGGGACCCTTCAGATCGTCGATAACCGCGAATTTAAAAGAAGTCAATGACAATCAATTATTCTGGAAGATGAACATAAAATATCCACTAGTTTATAAAACAGACTAAATAGAAATCTTGGGCGTTGAGAGTTATCTGATAACTAAAGCAGAATTGCATTTAATCATTCTTTTCAGATTGATAGATGAAATGTGGGAAAATTTATAGAACTCTATACTAAAATGAGTTGCTCAAATCATTTGTTTCATATTTGCTGTAAATTTGGCAACGATTATGTTAAATTGTTACATGGCCTGAATATATCTTGACCATTTATAGGTGTAATTACAATCAAAACTGGACGTAACATATGCTTGTTGCAAGTATAGCAGTATATATATACACTACAATACTACAGTATTGTATGTAAGAATAGCACATTTGTACTTGAATTTCAGAATGTATGTTATTGTGCACAGGTGACGTGGATAAGAAGAAAGGACTATTCGCTGCTATCAGTTGGGCTGGTGACGTACAGCGCTGACAGCCGATTTTTCTCAGCGCATGGACGGCACGTTAAGGTAAGATTTATTTGATGAACCTGGATATTAGTTTCAATATACAACGCTTCCTAAGTTGTCTCTAGCAAAAATAAAACGTCAAATTGTAGAACAATTTGTTAAAATAAAGTGATAAAAAATCCTATTTTATTAGCTTTTAAATATATTGAATTAAGTGACATTTGGTACTTAAAGTAAATAATGGTTTTATTAATTATTAACTTTCCTAAATGTTTCATCATCTTAAATGCACCTATATTATCATCATCATTATCAACAGTCTATAATAGTCCACTGCTAGATATAGGCCTTTCCTTAGAAAGGTGGTTCTGGCCTACTATACCACGCTAACTAGACGGGTTGGTATAAGGTTTGTTCAAGTTTTCCAACTCTTTACAGTGCTGTTGTCATGCGTAGTTTGCTCCCTTAAACGGATCTTACGACTCACGGGATGTATAAGGGGGGTAATGACACTCCATATTCTTAATCCGTCACCACATTCTTAATATCACCACACCTATATCATGCAATAAACTGTTCTTCAATTTGCCACCCTTTGAAGTGGCACTTTTAAAAAAAATTAACGCACTAAAGGAGAGATATAACCCTTTTCAAACAAAAAAAGAATTAATTCAAACTTCCATGTCCATTTTACTTAATAAGTTACTAATATAAATGGCGTCAAGTTATTATGAGGGTCATGATCACGAATGAACTCAGTTCAACCTTGATCATGGCGCATATAACAGTGTCGTATCGGAAACTCATTCGCGAAAATAAACATGGTAATATCGCATTTATGATAACTCATCAAAAAAATAAAAAGATCCAAAACGGTTTATAAATGTCGGAAAGACCGGCGAACGCGCTTGTAACGCCTGAGTACCAGGTTGTCAAGAGTGGAGGTAGTTACTTTCCATCAGGTGACCGGTCTCATTTGCCTTGTCTTCCATAGAAAAAAGAAAACAAACATAAAAAAATCAATCAAATTAAGAACCGTCCTTTTTTTTAAGTCACATGAATATTATAACTATGAGTCACATATATCAAGATTTTAGTAACATAAATCGTTAAAATATAAGAATAATTCTCTTGATTTCAATAAAGAAATACATTATATCTGAAAATGTGAATGTGGAAATTTACTGCTAAATCTGAATAGAGAGATAGAACTGTCATGAATAGGAAGGTAATAAATTTCAATGATACTGTTAAAATGTATAGAATATACGGATTTATTCCAACACAACCGTGTATAAAATAATGTATTTTACTTACATGTCATTTGCAAACAAATTTTATTTGAAAGTAAATACATGTCATTGTAAAAAAGGAAACTTAAGGAAGTTTCTATAACATATTTAAAAAACGAACGAAATATAACTCTTTGAATTGTTTTAGAATATATACGTATACGTCTATGTATGAAATTTAAGCAACATGATTTAAGATTCTGAAATAAAAAAAAAAACACAAAAAACTTTCTAGAAAACGTTCATCCATCAAATGTTATTAATAAAACTGATCTTTATTAGATGTAATAGAGATCAGTTTTATTAATAACATTTAAAATAGACTACAAATATTTTTCCATTCTTAAGTCTTGGCTAAAACTCCACAGACAACTCTTGAAGTAAGAACAACGAAATAATTAATTATAAGTTAATAAGGAATCAAGGTCGGTGACAATGTATGCGTAAATAAATTGTCCACCGGTTCATCGCCCATTGATCCCTATGAGCAAGTTCACGATAGTAATTAGATTGATAGATAACAGACCGGATTGTCTGCATGTGTTGAGTATACTAACTCTCAATGTAAAACTGGAAAACAAAGGCGTTATTAGAGGCGTTCCTTTAAAATGGTTCAGAAGTTACCTGACGTCACGGAGACAGTGTGTAAGAGTTACTGGCCAACTCAGTGCACCATAATTAATATTTCTGGTGTCACAAGGTAGTTTGTTAGGACTCCTTTTGTTTAATATATACATGGATGACATCCACAAACTATCTCTCTCCAATTCAGAAATGATTTGCTACGCAGATGATACCACTATACTCCTTAAGGGCTCAAACTTCCAAGAAGCATTTGACAGGGCAGAAACTGGAATGTCGACAATAGCGAACTGGCTTAACAACAACCTTCTGACGCTTAATTTAAAAAAAAAAAAAATTCATGTGCTTCCATAAAACTGCCACCTCTGCTCCACCTCTTTCATCCAAACTGAAACTACACACATGTCATAATCCGTCCTCCACTACATGCGCTTGTAGTTACATCGATAGAACTCCTGAAATTAAATACCTTGGAGTCATGGTAGACCAAAAACTTAACTTCCAAACCCACATTAACTCCCTTTCAAACAGAGTAAGAAAAACAACAAATATAATGAGACAACTCAGACCTGACCTATGTCCAGCAGTGGACTAGTATAGGCTGTTGATGTGTCAACTCAGACATGCTGCCTCTCCAGAAACACTTAAAATTACTTACTTTGCACTGTGTCAATCGCTTCTTACCTATTGCATATCCTGTTGGGGCGGAGCAGCCAAGTCACACATGATTCCATTGGAGAGAGCACATCGCGCTGTATTAAAAACAATGCTCAAAAAACCCAGACTATACCCAACCACTAAACTCTATGAGGAAAGTTAACTTTTAAGTGTCCGCAAACTTTTTATATACCATACCATATTACTTGTGCACAAAACAGTTATTTCATCCCCGGAATATAACGATATTACCAGACGTCGCCTTTTTAGACTACATGTACCTGCTTGTCGCACTAAATTTGCCCAACGCTTTCATCCGTTTTTATCAGCCTACATTTATAATAGTACTTCCAAATTCTGTAACATCCGTCTGAATACAGTACCAGAGACAAAAATAAAAACTTATGAATGGTTAAGTAAACTCACATATGAAGAGACAGAAAAGTTATTAACTACTACAGCATAAAACATATTTATATATTCAGTTATTTATAATATTTAGAAGTAAATTTTATTATATGGGTTATATTTGTATATGATTTATATATGGGATTATATATATTATAATATAATTTGTACCTATTTAAAAGGGATCTCGTAATTTTAAGCATAATTTTTAAGTATTTATTTTTGTTGAATTGTCTTATTGTTTTATTTTAGGTAGCTCATGAAGGATTTGTTATTATTACTTTTTCCTGTTATTCTAATTTGTTTCAAATTGTGAAGTGCAGGAGCTCTATACCTTAATGTAAATACGTTTGGCTGGGACCCCACGATACAGGCTTGCCTAGTGTGGGGACCGCGTTAATATTTATCTGATAAGATCTGCTACACTAATTTCATGTCTTGTTAAGTACTCCTGTAATTTATTTTCTTTGTTTCTAAATATATTTTTTTTCATTTTTATTTTTCATTTTCAAATCGTCATGCTATTGACAGTATTCTGAAAATTCGACTTCACGGATGTCGTAGTGTTTTAAGCAGTGACTTCGCCATTTCCTACCATGCTGTTACATGGGACAACACTTTGTGTGATCCACAAATTGTTATTTTAAGTCTGAGTGTTCTTTGGGTCGCTTTTATGAATGTTTGTAAAGGCCCCCGTGACACAGGATATATTCCTGGTGCGGGAGTTGTCTTTTAAAACAAAGACCTCATACTGAAAACTTTTTGTACTATCTTTAACACATTCGGTTTGTACATGCAAGATATATAACGGTTAGGAAAATATTAAATGCTTAATATAACATAATGCTCTCTAATCAGCTACACTTTAAATAAATTATATTTATACGACTCAATTAGAATTGTCATTCTAATTGAGTCGTGAGGTGTCCCTCAGGGCGTTCAATGACCATTTCAACTGCCAGCGGTATTTTCAGCTTTCTATAAAGAATTCAAGCTTTTTATTTATTAGGACCTTTTATAAATATTTTACACGTAGTGGAGAGCGTCTCAAATGTTATTTTAAAGCTGTTAAATGTTTTATCATTTTGATAGTTATAGTTAATACATGCCACATAAAATAATTTAAATACAGGTACTACGTATATTTATGCACTTTTGGTGCATTGGCGGACTTAATGTCTAAAGCATTCTCTATCAGTCAACCTTTGGGTGATGCAGAGAAAACAGGAAGTAGGTGCATTTTGGTTGAAATTAGTTTTATAATAATAATATCAAATACACATACATAAACTTGTCATACACTAGAACCTATACAAATTGTACATAAGTACGTATATGTATATACCTAAATACATACACACTTATATATATTCATACATACGCAAAGAAATACCATTAAATGACATAACATGACAATCATGTATCAGTTGATTCTGCTAGTTTTTTTGTAAGACTGCTTTTACTTTTGCTTTGAATGAGAAAGTGTTGGTGGCCATCCTGACTTCGAGTGCATAAGAAAAGATAAGCCAACAAACTCAGACGTATGGGAGGGACAGCGAAGAAAAAGTTTATTAGAGGACCGAAAGTCTTCGTCGTGATTGTTACCTACAAGTTTGAAGTAGGAATAAATATGTTGGCGAAGATAAGTTGTTTAAGATACCGGATAAGACAGTGAGAGCGCGTAGGCGATATTGGTAGCCAATTGCGCTGCAAACGGAAAGAGGATACATGATCATATTTACAAAGATTATGAACAAATTACACTGTCTATTTTAATAAATCCTTTCTACTACGTAATTGACAAAAAAGTAGAATAAGCACTAGAAATAAAGATATTTTATACATTTTTGAGAATCATCATTACACTGCCAGTAAATAGTAATGACATTAATAAATAAACAATTTTTCCACATTAACTGTATTTATTATTATTATAACGGGTGGTGTAGACGGTAGTACATTTTTTAACAATACTTACTAATATTTTTATAGTATCTATAGCAATACAATGTTGTTGGAAAAGGAACGGACGAACTAAGGACTCGACGAAGTTGGGACCTAGTTCGCGAAGTTCATCTATTAAACCTCTTTTGAACTAGGTCGTTAGTGAACTATACAGCAATATCATTTTACCTAAATAAACTTTCATAAATAATTATTAATGTTTGTTCGCTTTTAAAGACAATTAAAATATAATAATGATAATAGCGTGTGTGGGTGCGCTCGTGAGTACGTCTGTATTTGGGTGTGTGAGGAAGGGAAAATTTAAGAGACAAAAGTTTTACTCTTTTCGCCGCATTTCTAGTTTCAGATGTGACCCAGTTTCAGTGGGTTGCATTAGGTAGGTTCTTTCTGTTCTTCTGTGGAACCTCTCATATTCGTTCTGAGGACCAGCTTTCCCCCAGGATTAAGCTACGCAGACGATACTCTAGTAGTAAACCTATTTTAAAAATCCCTGTAATAATGGAATCAATAAATAAATAAAATAATGGCAAGCTACAATATCAGTTAGTAACATAGGCTAATTTTTATCGCAATAGCCGACAAACACGAGGGCGGACATAGCTGGTAGTAATATACTATGTTCATTGTTCAATGTTTTCAGTATATTCGATCGAACTCAAAATCGAAAAGGCTACATTTCTTAAGCTAAGCTTAAAGGGCGGCAAGCCACTAGCTTCTCTTAAACAACAGGAGTTAATAGGCGGCGGTAATCATTTCTTGCCATCTAGTAACCAGCCCACTTATTTGATCGCCATTTTATAAAATAGATACTTTGTTATTAATAGTACTGTTTACGATCGATGTTCTACAAAACATGTTTTTTTTGTTTCACTTGGAATTCGATAGATGGCGTTGATTCGTTTATGTAAATCACGCTATTAATATGATGCTGTGTAATAAGGTCGTCTATATATGTGATAAATAAAAACCAGCCAGTGCAAAAGATAGATTATGTTTCATTAGCAAACCCTCTAGAGTTAGGGCCTCACATTAGGGCAACGAGTTCAACTTTAAGCTTAGGTAGCTAACAAGCACATCGATAAATAAAAATACTAAGACTTGAAATGGTATTACTATTTTTAAAAGACCACTTAGTAGGACTTATCTATTCTGCCTGGAATCCGTTTATTATAAGGGACAGTACCAAAATAGTATACAGCTATTGCTGTATACTAGGTATTACCAGATCTAATTAAACGAGTACAAAAAAATAACCTTCTAAATATTGCCATCAATTCACATTACCGATCACGTTTGAAACTTCTACCTTGATAAGTTTTTTTCTAATATCCGCTATGATAAAGATATTGCGATGTTAGGTAATCCCTATCTCTGCCTCTCCTAAGTAACTCACACCGCGTTAGAAAGTTGAAGGCTTAATCCTCCATATATTATTTTGTGGTTCCTTCATTAATATTTGTATACCACAGATGTTCCATGAACACTCAGAAAGCGGCATCAAATCAAACGGTTAAAATACAGGCATATACAGAGTTATGCTACCAAGTGCTCAAAGTATCTAGTACTACGAGTATGATGCATACTATATAAATCAAGTTTTTTTAGGTAAAGTGCATCTTTTGTATATTTAATGTGGTTTTCTTATTTCACTTCAATTGGTTAGACGATTCGGATTTACCGCTAATAGCAATATTATCATTTTTTGGAAACCCTCCGTAAATTGAAGGAGACTTACTGGTGGATTTCTCAAGAACCAAGTGTATTATATATATACATATATATGTGTATATATAAATATATGTATGTATTTACAAAAAAAATAATTAAATTTATATTTATGTTAGTTGTCTAGAACCCATAGTACAAGCTCTGTGGGATTGGGACTAGATTACATTGTGTGAATATGGTAGAATATTATTATATAACAGAGAGTAGATGAGATATTTTCAAACTATTATTTTATTTTTTGTTTTAATTGAACTCGTAGACTAATCACCCGATAGCAAGTGATTACCGCCGCCAATGGACTCCTGCAACTCGTGTTGTGGATTCGATCCCAACACGGGACCACAGTGTGTGATCGACGCATTGTTGTTCTGAGTCTGGGTGTTCTTTGTGGCCGTTTCACGTATGTTTGTAAAGACCCCCGCGGCACAGAATACCAGGAGGTGCGGGAGTTGTAGTGTAAAAAGAAAAGACTTACAACTTCGTTGCCAGCCTTAAGTTTTGAGTACGCTCTTTTCTGGAAGGTCTCGAAGCCGTATCTTTTCGATATTTTCTTTTAACATTGATCTGAGAATCTTAAGAGTAAAACAGTGCCCATAAAACGGATGAAATGGCAGTGATTGGCTAGCCTATTTATACGACAGTTACACCTGTACTAGAATGAGGACGAACAAATCGATTTACGTCAAAGTTATAAAAACTGTCGCAGACACTTAACGCAGGTTGAACACGAACGTACGAATGTTATGCAACCTTATGACGAAGCTATTGACAGACAGATTAGCTTATTACCCAACAGAACCCAAGAAAAATACAAACAACTATCCACATACAACCTTTTAATCTTTCTTGTTATATCTAAATATTTGTATGTTTGTCTTCTTTGCATTGATCAGATTGTTCAGATTGTTTTGAAAGTTATAGGAAAAACATATCTATGTATATACTCGTAAGAACGTCAAGCTGGTTTATGGGTGCTTAAAGAAATTGAAAAAAGGTGGAAATGTCGTGTTTTGACATTTGTAAAAAAACATACCTAATATAAAACATAAAAAACAAAATTTGAACTAATTTAATGTGAAATATCAATGTAAAAATAAAAATAATGGTTATGGAAATTACTCTTTAATTAACTGAGTTAGTATAGGGCTAGTAAAATCATCCAACAAAAACAAAAAACAAACAAGCCGAAAATAATTTGAATCTACCTCCACACAAAGTTATCGGACATCATTGTCGTGTGAGTACATAATTACGGACACCCAACTCCATCCACCCTGATTAAAATCATCAACACGGATCCTTTTGCACAAACACTTTTTATATTCAAACAGCTCATGTCATAAACGTTGGGTACAAGCACACTCGACAACCTGGGGAAACACTCGCGATTAAATTAATCTTCATATGTCGATCTCGCTCCTGCCATTTCAAAAGCTACCTACACATTTAAATTTTCCGACTCCATTCTTTGCACAAAAATAATGAGGAGTCGGGTTTTTGAATAAAGTCTTTGTTGACGTTGCGGTAAAATTTAGTTTTGAAAATGTTTTGTAAATTAAAGTAAGAGAGGAATATTCGAGTGTAATCAGAAATGTAATGCTTGGAAATGCTTGGAATTTAAGTATCTACCTTATGATTCTAGTCTCCTTAATATGCAGCGAAAGGCTTAGTTTATTTGTTTAAACGGCCCAATTTTTTGAACTGACTGAATCAGTCAAATTCGAATGACTGATTGATAAAACTTTTTTCCTGTTTGGGCAATAATGTTTAAATTAAAAAATTTCAAAGATTTTCTTAAGAGCGTGTACCAAGGCTTTTTATTTAAAAAGTGTCTAAATACATGATTAATACTATTGATGTTACAATTGTTAAATAGGTTTGTGAATACTAGAAACGAATTCGTAAAGTGCTCAATGTTTGTTCAGCAGCCGTAAGAGATACATGGACTACAAAATGAACAAAACTGTCAATTCAACGCAAGAGAGAATTGGAGTTTAAGAAGACCCATTATTGTAAAATTCTATTGAATTGTTTCTCGTGGTTTATTTCCAAGTCTTCTGTACTCGTGTTTGTGTTGCTTAATTCACTGATTATAACATGGTTCAGTAAATTCCGATTGAAATCGGAAATTGTTTTAGATTTGTTTAGTTACTTCTTTCGTATCTAAGAATTATTGGTGTTTCTCGTTGTTTGTTTTTCATTTCTATCTTTATAGCAATTTTACTATTAGACATTGTCTATATAGAAATAATGCGTCCCTAATGTCCTTGTGAGTATAAAATGTTTCAAGCTTTTGTAGATGAACTGAATATATTTTCCAATTGCATTATTTAATTCAATCGTATTAACTATATTATACGGTACATACCTTTGAATGACCTAACGTTTCGCTCAGGGTTCACTAGCCGCGGTCATAGGCTGACTCTGAGTTACATTATATTAAACACACATATTTTGCATGCATTGGATTCAGCAGCACATACAAAAGAAGCATCCTTTTTTTCATGGTGTGAATATGAGTCAGAGAGTACATAAAAATTGATAAAATTGAGTCGACTTTCTTAATTTCTTCATGATGATAAAATGTGATCAGCAAAAAGTCTAAATTCTAATCCATTAAAAACATTCAACGACCAACAAAACTTGCAAGTACAACCGAAAAACTTATTAAATAAAATACAAAGTAAGCATCAACTTCGTTAAATTAACTGAAACAAAAATTCTAAATCATCTAGGGTATTAAATTGCTAGCGAAGCGGAATATATAGCTTAGAAACTTTCCACCCTTCCAAATGCCTTTTCTTGCAAGCCCTTAATGTGATTTATTTTTACCAGGACTGGGCGTTACACATAAGATTCGCCACGTCAGCAGATGCCGGATACTACGAGTGCCAGGTTCCGACGCACCCGCCTACCAGTATTTTCTTCAAACTTGTTCTCGTTGGTAAGTCCTTTAACGTTGCGTAGAATTCCTTGGCTTACATTTCTGGGAAGTAAAGTTCGTGTTATATTTAATACGAGGAAATGTAAATTAAAGTACAACAGCCTACGAAACAAAGTTAGTGTAGTAGTCAGTGAAGGTGTTTTGAGAGAATACAGATGTTAGATTAGTAAGTAATCATTTGTAAGAACTTTAGGGCTGGGAATTGATTAAATTAATCAAGATAAATGTCAATGCATTTAATTCTTGTTAGCCACAACCTCTAAGTAAAGCCAGTTAATTTATTAATTACCTACGAAGTTGGTATTGTATGACATAAAATTAATATAAACATTGTAAACGTAATGAACAAATTAATGCATATTAAATTCTCATATTTTTATTTTTGTAAAACGTCACATTTTTTATAATTGGTAATGTAATTGTGACACTGTGCAGCATTTTCCCATCAAAATTTTAATTTCATTTTTTTCGTAAAATATGTCTTTAAACTATAACTTTTCAGACCGACAGACTGCGGTAAGCCTACATTTTACAAATACAATTTTTCGAGATATCTGTATATGCGTCAGTATGGTGTATACCCATTCTATCCATTAATGTACCCAACTTTATTTATATTGGAAATGGTAGGATACATCCATTGTACTTTTTATTAACATATATATTTCTTATTTTTAGTTTTTTTATAATGCAATAAAGATTATGTATTTCATTTTTATCAACAGCGGCGTACGCAGAGATTGTAGGTGAATCAGAAAAAATAATCCATGAAGGATCAATGTTGAGGCTGGTGTGCGTGGTGAAGAGGTCTACGGAGCCACCATCATATGTATTTTGGTACTTCGAAAACAGAATGATCAACTATGATTTAAGTAAGTCAATATTTAACTTATTATAACTGGTATTATATCATTTGTTGTTTTTTCGAACTAACATATTGTTTTGATGTATAAATAATAATTAAAACTTCTTTGAACCTATTTATTATACATACATTTCATGTTCACTCACTATAAATAGTCTTGAGGTGTGCGATATCACGAGGCTTAAAGACGCCTTATATAATTTTCCCAAATATATTTTGGGGTCGGCACATTGAGTTTTATTCTTCAACTCTCCGCTGTTACTTGAAAGATCACAACTTACTCCCTTTCTAGTCATATTCTCTGTCACATAGTTTTTTCATTACGAGTATTTTCTGTGCAAAATGGTTATAGATTTTTATTATGGCTGGTCACCTGTCTGACGCCAATCCTCCTAGAGCATGGAATAGTTTCTCGTACAAATACGAGAAAGTAGTTTGAAGCTATATGCTGTTAACCACGTTCTCAAGTCAAGTTTGAAGTAAAAAATTCTAATGATAGAATGTCAAGTTATAACTATTCTGTATTCAATCTATTTTCTTTTTCCATTTGAAACTTACTTGTATTACCGACTACCAGGTATTGGAAACAATTATGAAGTGAAAATTCAAACCAGAACACAACGTACAAAAGAATAACATAAACATGATTGGTTTCTAACTAAAACCTATGACAAACTTTTAATATAGTCTAGTACTTTAAAATATGTAGATTTTTCTTACAAAAATATACTGTACATCTGATCGATATTTTCACAACAAAATGTTATATATAAACTGTATCATATTGTAAGGTAACGGTGAGGAAAATCTTCGGAATACAACCGTCACTTTCACAAGGTTCTACGTTGGAAGTAATCTTTAGAAAGTTACAAACTCCAGTGTTGTCCCCAGAGTATCGCGCTTCGTTTGTAGTCAAGCGAATAAGTAAAGGAAAAACTACTATGGTGTCCTATTTCCCTGGTGATTTAAGCGGTATTGCTTTAGAACAAGACAAGATATTGATTAAAATCCCTTTCGTTGGATAAGCTTAATAAGTTTTTATGTTATATGGGGTTAAAAATCTATGGGTCCTTTGATGATAAGCAACTATCGCCGCCAATGGACACTTGTATCTCAAAAGAGCCAGCCTTGTGTGTGTGTGTATGTGTCCCTCCGGAATAGAACGACGAAAACCCCTCTAGGGTTGATAGGGCCTCCGGAAACCTCACTTACTCTAAATAAATCAACGAAATAATTGTTTAACACCAGTTTACTATGAGGTGGTTGTTTCACTCCGGAGGGTCATATTCCTAGTCACAAACCGACCAAAGCATGGCTCTCCCACGGTAAATCCGTCATATTGCGTTCAAGTTGCTTTTAGATTTTCATTTCTAAAAAACTCATAAGTAGTCATAGCACATAAAAATGGTGAAATATTTTTCCAAAGTAATAAAGGTAAATCTTTTAGCCATTTATTTTATTAACTTATTTTCAGTCGTTTGAGCAGAGTAAGTCAATGAAGCTGCCAAATGGTTCGTTTAATTCTCTATCTCGAGCTTTTTTTATTAAATTATACCTCATCGCTTCAAGAATTGAATATTACTTAACGAGGACTAACGATTTCAGAAAAGTTTTAAAAGAAGCAAGAAATTTAGTATTTGTAGTCAGCTATACTTATTTTCAAGAGGATTGTTAAATAATTTATTTTGACTATAGTAAAAGGCCCTATTATGCCAGTAAGAAAAATTTAAAAAGTATTAGTATTGAAATAAAAACATTCCGTATTATCAGTAGGCTGAATTTGCTGTAATGCTAATTTGCTGTGTACTGTAATGTTTATTTATAATATTTATCTGTTAAGATTTATTTAAGTATGTTTATTTGAAAACTGCCTCGGTGGTGCAGTGGTATCGTATGCGACTGCTGTGCCGAGGTCTTGGGTTCGATGCTCGGGTCGGAAATGTTTGTATGATATGCAAATATTTATTACTTCACCGACATGAAACAGACTAGAAGGGACTATTGCTATTATAATGTTACCCGTTTTATTGAGGTTTTACTTATTATAGTTTTTTTACTTAGGTTTGGAATTTTTTTTAATTTTTAGTGCTCATTGCCAGTTTTGTTAGGACACAGTTCAACTTTTTTTTTAAAGGACGCATTGCTCGCGCACGTATTTACGTGTTGCTTTAGGTTATTTATTAACACTAACTATCAGACCTTCAATTATAATCGATCAAAATTTTATTTAAATCAATCAAATTATTTTTAATAAGTAAGGTAGTTTGTAGTTGCTCCGATATGTGCAATATAAATCTCAGTCATATTACAATTCCATTACATTGATCCCAAACTAGGTAGAGCCTATACTATAATAACCGGACTACTGATAAACATATTTATATATTTCTAAATACATAAATATTATAGATATATTACACTCAGACATATAACTAATGATCGTGCTCATCACACATTATTTGTCCTGGGTGGGAATGGACACCACAACCTCTGGCTTAGCAGTGAAGATCACTAACCACTAGACTTACCCATCCAGAAGTAATCTTCCAGAAGGGTAAGTGTACTGTTGAAGAAAGTCTTGAAATGCGGCCATGTCTTTTATTTTACTTACCGTTCATCACTAACAAAATAGGTACACAGTTTACGTTTTAATGTGTTTTGTATTAAAACGCCTAATAAAGAGTTTATTTGTAACTGTTTTATTAGAGTGATTGACGTCAATGCGTTAAAAATAGTTATCTTAGGGTATTTACGCACTTTGACAAGTAAACGAATGTAAATTAATGATTAGGTACAGTTATTTTTTCAAGATGGGAACACACATAATGTCATGTGAAAGTTTTCCCACGTTTAACGTTTGAGTTGCTGGGTGTTGACACGTTACAGTATAATAGGATTTAGGTCACACACATTTTTTATTATGTAGAGGGCCTCGTATGTCATAAAAAGATTTAGAAAAGCACAGAATGTTTTCCGACCTCCATGAGTACTAGCCTTAGTACTTGGAGTAATGGGTCGGGTTCATTACTCTTGCAGTATACATGAAAATTATTGCTGGTTTTAAATCATAGTCATTTGATGAAATGATAGGTTTTAGAAACAGCGATTACACATGTTAAGATAAATTTAATTAAATTTTGGCATTAAAATCAATCAAATTTTTTTTTTATCGAAGATTACGACCATTATTTTTTTTCAAGATTTAGACGTGTCGTGAGTCATGTGCTAGCGTAATAAAAATAAAAACTTTATTTATATGATAACTTAACCTAGAGAATAAAAATAGATGATAACATAGCATTATATTTCGGTATTATAATCAATGCATTATATTACGTTATAGGATTACAAATAGTAGGAATGCTATCCTTCAAACTAGGACAATCCTGTGTCTTAAAGGACATTGTTACATGACATCATGAAGTAATGAAATTTTTACAATAGAGTAACAGTATACCTGTAATTACAGCGTTAGGATATAAAGGGCGAAATAAGAAAAGTAATAATAATAATTCAGTTGCAATGGTTTTGTAAATCAGTCACCGGGTGTGACGATATAATTTATCACATGTGATTGTGATTTTATTCCATACCTACCTTGCAGAAGGAGGCTTCGGTATGAATAGACCCGCTTGACCATAGTGATAGTGCGTGAGGTTACCGGCGATTGAAACCCCCCTAATCTTTAAGAGGGGCGCTCTAAGGGAGGAAACGCTTTTATGACTCTTCATTTACAGGTATCCATAGGCAGTGGTAGTCACTTACCATCAGATGACCCGTCTGCTCGTTGGCTCCTCCTTGTCATAAAAAAGCATGCACCAGACGGTTTTCAATGCGTTCAGTGCGCCTCGCTAATCTAGATAGATAGAGATGGACTAGGGAGATAGACTCCCGTACTGAACAGTGTATACATATGTATATGTGTGTATATATATGTGTATTTATGTATGTAAATGTGTTTATTCGGGTATATGTATATATTACTGCGTATATTTCGTCGTCGTCTATTCGAAGGACAACTATTGTAGGCTGAATATGAATTCTATCATTCATCCCCATAAGTGCACCTACCTCATTCTTTCCCTGCATCGCCCAATCGGTTGACTGGCAGAGAATGCCTTAAGCATTAAATCCACCGATGTATATATTTATGCATGAAGTTACAAATAAATAAAAATCGCTATTTACTAAACTGACCTTTCACTTTAGCGTTAAATTTGGTGAGACGTTGACTCGTTGGCTTTTCCACGCAATAAAAAAATGTACCCAATGATATTAATGATTTTACACAAACCAGTAATTCATTGCTCTATGATATATTGGAACTATTAAAGTTAATTACATATTAGCCCTAAAACTTAAAAGCATTTAGTCGAATAGAGTTTAAAAACTTTATTTAATTAAAAACCCTCTCTCCCAGAAAATTTTCTTTCTTTACGAAAGTGAGTAAAACTACAGCAGTATTTTTTAGATACTAACTGAATTAATTAGATATTTGTTTAAAACAACCTGTTAATCATCTTGGTTTCTCAAATTAAATCTCCGGCCTCAACTTCACAGGAAGAAAATTCAATGTTATACAAGAGTGCCATTTTATTTATACAGATGGCGTGAGTGTACACAATGGTCGTCAAACGAGTGAGCTCGTGATAGGAAAAGCGGAACCGCGTCACGCTGGCAACTACACCTGCGTGCCTGCTAATGCCAAGGCTGCATCAGTCACCGTACACGTTGTGCAAAGTAAGTATCATCATCAAAGTAAGTATACTTATATATTACTAGCTGACCCTGCAAACGTTGTTTTGCTATTTACATTATTTAATTATTATTTTTTTAATTTCTTAAAATCCGTTCTTACCTGACCTGTACTCGGTGAAAAGAATATTCCTACCAAATTTCAAGTCTTTAGCTCTAATTGTTCCAGAGATATCGTGATGAGTGACTATATACGTGGAAATCTCTTGTATATATATATATATATATATAGATAGATTTATGTAAAGAAAGCTGTATTCATGATATAAGTAATTTGGTGATATCAACATAATTATTTGTTTACTAAGAGCAGAAACCACGTACTGAAGCATTTAATACCTTTTGCCTTGTAGCATCTCGCTGGCGCTATCTGGTGAAGGTACTTGTATACAACAGGGGCATCTATACAGGGGGGTGGTCTACTCGTCTGTAGATGGCCCGAGGTATCTCGGGGCACCAGGGACTTCATTTCCAGGGTATACCTGGTTCACCGGCTATTAGTAACCGAGACGGCGTGCGGTTTTAGTCGGTTCGAGTCCGACATGCCACCGATAGGTGGTATCCGAGGGAATTTCCGCACGGAAAAAAAAAAGAAAAAAAAAGGGCATCTATACAAATCTAAAATTCTGATTTCGAATATGCTAATTTAGGAATCTAGTCTCAAAAAAAAAATATTCACTCAAAAAGTTTGTTCAAGTTACATTAATGTTAAACGTTTGCTACTCATTAATTTTTTACAAATTTGTGTTTATACCCTGAAATTCAAGCTAGGTAAAGCTGTATTTTAGAGATTAGTGTGCTGTGAAAAAAACCCTAACCTACTCGTTAGGGTTAAAACAATGTGAATGTATGAAAAACTGATAATTAGAGGGCGGTTATATGCGATTTCTCATGATGAAAGGGATACAGAGTGATTTCGAGATATTTAGGGATAACAGATTTTGTGATAGCCAATTATTTATAATTATAAGGTATGATTTTATTTTAGTAGCTAAAGTTAAACGTTGTAGTTGTTTATGGAGTTTAGAGATGTAGTCGTATCTTCTGTTTTTGTCAGTAGCTCAAGAGGACGGATATGTGTTTTATTAGTGTTAGTTATTGTTTTGATGGTCTTCCAAGCAGCTTTGAGATTGTTTTTATTTTTTAAGTTCATTCTTCTCATATGCTCTTTTACCTTACGTAAAAGAAGATTGCAATAATTACGATAGCGCTTATATGTCAATTTTAAAATTAGATTATTTGGGAATATGTAGATTTTTATGGAGTCTGTCCCTATTTTTTATGTATCGCAATAGCCCTATGGTACTCCAGAGTTTCAAAGTTTTGTTTGTTCTAGACACTGGAATTGATTTGGAGTGGTTATTAATTATAGTAAACATGATTGAGACTAGTGAATCTGTGACTAGGTAGCCATTAGGTAGGTTTGCGTCTTCTGTGAGGAGAATGTGACTAAAATCTGTATTTGCAATATCGCGCTGAATACTTGCCGTATCGATTTGAAATTTAAGGCGGCCATGACTTTTAGTATTATTTTAAAGCGGAAGGCAGAGTACTGTATGAAAATGATCAGCTATATCCAATTCTATTGCAAGTGTAGTCGATAGAAGTTTTAATTTAAATAAGACGTGATCGTAGCATTTACTCAAACTTGTGGCAAACACGTGTGTGCGTGATAGGCCATGACTGTCGTTTAAAAGTAGGTAACTATTAGATAAGTTGTCCTCGTTTTAGGCTTAATATCTATGTTGAGGTTTCCTAAAAGTGCAACATGATTGAAAGATTTTAAATCCACTAGGAAGTTTGTATGATGGTGATTTATAAATTCCTATAATTGCTATTTTATTGTTAAAATTGCAGGTCAAATAAGCAGCATGATTAAAAATGGGCTCGGTAACAGTATGTGACAGGGATGTTTTAACGTAGAAGATAACGCCTGCATTTTGGTTTAAGTGTCTCTTAGAAGAATAGTGGGAGTACCCTTCCAACGTGGGGATATTTGAACACTTCGGTAGCCAACACTCTGTCAATATTATGACGTCACGTTTCACTTTTATTTCTGTAATAACAGCATTAATTGGTCAAAGTTTTTGCTGACACTACAAATATTTAATTGAAAGGTATTTAGAGAGTTATATTGAATTGGTTCTAACAATCGATGAAATTCCTGAGGTTCACATTTAATAACTTAACTTTCTAAGGAAAGGCTTATGTTCAGCAGTGGACTATTAAAGGCTGTTGATGTTGATGTGTGACATTTAATAGAACTGGAACTGTTTAGTTCAGTACTGTCAAGTTCAGTATCAACTATAGAGGTAATTTTTGTAAAACAATAAAAAATGATGTTGGGCAAAAGGGGATCACTTAGTGATAAGCAATGAAAGAATTATATTTTACAAAGTTGTTTAGAACATTTTTATAAAATTAATTTTTAAAACATTTTATTGTTTACCACACATAGTACAAGGAGCAAGAATAAAAAATTATTAGTTGGCTAATGCAATGTGCGGCCTTATCGCACTGAGGCAATCTTTTCTAAGCAACTATGGAATCAACAAACGACCAATCAAGTTTTATCGATCGTGAACCATATTATGAAGGCTGATGTGGCCTTCTTCGTTTTACATATTTGAAATTAGATCTGAAAGTGACTACATTTGTTTTTTTAATATTTGTGAAAAAAAGTGCAAAACTGTATTTAAAGCGTTTCAATTCTATATTCTTTAAACCTGTTACGCCGATACCTATTTACGAGGATTCAATATGAGCTTATTTCAAGCCAGAAAATCTAGGTCTATGAATCTTCTTTAGCTTCCGATTGTATATGTTTGCTGTAAGATACGATGTTTGCTTTAACTCGGTTTATATTAAGCCTAAATGTGTATTTTAATTTATATTTCCTGTTGTTGATTTATATTTCCTTTCTTTCTTTCTTTCTTTCTTTGATATTTAAATTTTCATAAGTCAAGGCATCTGATTCCGCATTATTATAAATAGATCAATCATATCATTATCGTCATCAACAGCCTTTATAGTTCACTGCTGGGCATAGGCATTTCCATCATAATTTTATGGTGTTCCTTGGATTTTTTTTAATTTTTTAATGTTGTCTTCTGTATCTCTGATCCACCTGATGAAATAGTATGATTTTTTTACGGTAATCGGTAAGTGTTCAAGTGCAACAAATCAACTCACTTTAGAGTATGCCTGTTTTTGTTTAGGTTGAAAACAAAAAACAAACATACTTTATTAGTAAATCAAATTAAAGATAACAAAAAAATGCACTATCCATTGTTGTGTTCCAAGATGCCCAACTGTAGAATTTGTCATCTAAACTACATCTTCTTACAAAGTTTCATTTACATACAACTATTTACATAGTTAGTTTAAAGTAAAACCAACTAAAGTGGTTTAAAAATAAAAGAATTAAAACCTTTTATCATGCCAGCTTTTGTGTCTCTTTGGTATTGTTACGAGCTAAGAATTCGCTTAATAAAATAGGCGGTTAGTAACAAAATTAGCACTGTGTTTATAAGCACTCACTTACAAACGACAATTAAGTAAATGACGCCTTGGTCATACTAGAAGATCGCTTAGGTGTTAATCTGCTATCTCGTAAAACAATAAATTACGCTCCGCTTATATAAGGCTATCGAAATTACCAGAATAATCCCTAGAATTTGATAGAGCGTTCCAGATAAATCAATCAATCAATTAATACAATAAGGAACTTCTAGAGTTCCATTATCCTATTAGTTCCACACTCGATACTAAGGGCCGCAGCAAGTATCGGAATTATGAACCATAATTTTAACGCGTTGAGTTAAGATTATCCTTAAGATTTCATACGACTCTCGATTGTTCATGTAACTACTAACGAGTCAACACTAAAACCATTTAAAGCTATGGCGCAACACCATTGTAAAAATAATATTATCTGGGTGAATTTTTATAAGACTAATGTATTTCTGATATTTTAATCTAATGATAATTTAATAAGAATTCAATTTGATTGACCACTTTCATATAAATTTGTAGAATGTATATACTTTATTAAATCATCTTCATAATGTAATAACAAAGTAAAACATATCCAAAACTTCTAACATCAACAATTTATTCAATAACCCTCAACCCGAATCTTCTAAACTTGATTAAATACTTGGCATAAATGGTAAATGACAAAATTCATCTCATAAACATAATTTTGTTTCTGCTTCAAGTCCTTCACAAGATTTACGAGATGGAGAGACAAAGGCTAATGAATATAATGTAATAGACAAAAGGTGAAATGACATTTTCGCGATACAATACATTCGCAGAAACAAGTCCCTTTCCGGTATAATTGGATTTTATGTAAGGCCTTAATTCTTTAAGAGAGTCGTAAAAAGGTAAAAAATTAGCCAATTTTAACGTACACTCAATTCTTTGGAGAAAAATGAGGTACTTAATGACTACAAGTCTTTGTTTGTTATTCAATCCATGTAATTGTAATATCGTGAAGTTTTAAGGGACTTAAAGAGAATTACAAGACTTTACTAAAGTTAGTAATGGATTACTTGACTCTAAGTGGATATTTTAGTTAAAAAACGAAAGCTAGAAAGTTTAATACCCCAAAGGTTCAACAACTCAAAGAAAGCTGAGTGTGGAGTCGCTTTAATAAAGTGTTAACTACGTATGGAGAGACGAAACTTGCATAACAAATGTGTTTTCCTGAGCAAAATTACGGTGTCTCTGACGTAATATGTATTCATAATTAAGATGAAATAAAAGAGCGAGGTGTTGTATAATGTAAAACGTGCTTTGCAGTCATAATTTTATCTTAAACAGAATTGCTACATCAGGTTAATATTAATCTAATTTTACGTACTGCAATAATTTTAGTTTGTTGGTTTTTTGTAAAAGATAACTCCCGCACTAGAAACATATCTTGCATAGTGAGGTACTTTACAGATATACATGGAACGGACACAAGGAATACTCAGAGTCAGAACACCAATTTATGGATGACACAAAGTGTTGTCCCATGTGGGGATCGAGACTACAATATTCAGTGCAGTAGGAATCGGCGAAGTGACCACTGGAAACAATGTGCCAACTGTACAGTCGATCAATTATTTATATATTATTCAAAAACCTACATAGATTTGGTTGTGATGATTGATAATAATGAATATGAAAGGTCCTATAAGACTAGCGTGCATAATGTTGTACTTAAACACTGAAACAGTCACTGAAATTATGAGCTTTTAAAAAGTATCATTGACTTCAATTAGCCTACAAAACGATAACTTGTAATGTACTTTAAATGTATTCTTTAATCCTTAAAATTCCAGCTCTAAGGTATTTTTTTTTGCATTTGAATGGAAAATCAAGCATTAACCCTTCAAAATAAATGGAACACAAACACACATAAACACCGGAACAAATATTTACAGATTAAACAAACATTTGGTCCGACCCCGAAATCGAACCCGAGACCTCAGCATAGCAGTCGTATACGCTACCACTGCACCACCGAGGTAGTCATAATAAAGGCAGTCAAATAAGGTATTTTAAAGTGGCTCATAAGAGTTCTGAGGTCACAAACATCAAAAAATCAAGCTAAATTTAGAACTTACTCTTTTTCTTTTCTTCGTTGAACATTGAGAGTACAGGCACTGGAAATCGTTTTAAAATTATGCACGAAGTGTAACTACATTATATTATTAGAGCACTTGATTACTACTAGAAAAAAACCTTAATATAATTAAGTACACTTTTATATCGCTTTGTTTTATATCATTTACCATTACATAAATCTTGAATCTTCATTATATAGTTGTCCGTAACATCATTATTTAACAGAATCAAATACAAACTTTACTAACGAGCCAAACACTAGTGAAGTTTCTAAATAAAACTTGACTGATAGTAGTCCACTATACAAGACATACCTCAATTTAACTAAAATTATTTAGATCTTCTTAGAAATTCTTACTTAGATAACTTCTATTGCCCCTTTATGAAAATCCTGTTGTTCTCGTATTTTCCAAACATAAACCTACCATATACATCTAAAATCAGACAAAAATATCTGTTAATTCAATTATGAAAGTCGAACGTACTATCGCCGCCGCAAAGGCTACACTTATTCCAACTAAACTACTTACTAACACTAAAAAAACTACTCCAGCGTCCATTCTCTTATATAAGAATAGAAATAGACATAGTAGCTATAAACGCGGTAAAGTGAAAACAAAAATAAAACACACGCATCGCAAGCATTAATTTTACGAGGAACCTAATATGGCTGTTATCCGTAGGGTAGGCTGTTAACCTTCATATTCAACTACGATTAACCACACACAATATTTAGCTGAGCTTGTTCCAAGAAAAAAGAAATCAGTTTTTTTGTTTTTTTTTAGTATCTAATTAACTTTTCATTCAGTTTAAATTGCTTCCTGCCATTATCTTCAATAAATAAGCCATCTAACCATCTTATGATGAACCATCTTAATTGGTTTTTATTTCACTGTAATAGCACGCTCATTACAAGTACTCTCGTTAACCTATCCAGATGAGCTAAATTCTAGGTTAGGAGTGGGTTTAGGAGGGTAATTCAATAGGTGGGGTTCAAATCCGCAACCACTCAAAGTTCGACTTCTAAACAATTACAACTTAGAAATTTTAGGTTTCAAATTAAAGATTAATTTCTAATTAGTATATTAGTTAAGTTTAGTTATACAAGTAAGTATTATATACTTATGTAGTAGTAAATATTTTACCATATTTATACTTATTATACTACTAATTGTTTTTTTTTAAGATAAACTGGGTTCTCTGCTGGTATATGTTATGGTTAATCTGACATATGATTTGCGAATTTTTGTGTTAGACAGTAATGAACATAGGTATATTAATATTTAAAAACTTGTCTGATTTGTATGTATGTAAATTCCATCTTAGGTACATAATATTTGATATTCCATAATTTCATATCATAAATAAGAACGCCTCGATGATTTTGTACCACGGATACCCTTTTTGTATTTCAATAATATACCTAATACTTACTCCTATATGCATATATAAACACTTAAAATTAATCAGATCACTCTCATGAGTGTGTTTACGCTCATGCGTACAAGAGAGACATACAGAGCGTACTGACTGCTTTTATTTTAAAGATATAAAAAGAAATATCCTATAATACGCTATATCCAATATATATTAAACTCGGCCTTTTCGGTCTAGCATAGAAAGAAATTCTGTGTGAAGGCTTTGTACAGAGAGAGAGTTTTTTATTTATTTATAGGAATACCCAAATGAAATATCTACAAAATTTTATTAAGAAAATAATAAGAGCATGTTATTATTTTTTATACGAAATCCACTCTCAAAACTGACGGGCACCTATTTTTTTTGTCATTAGCTTTAAAAGTTAAATTTCGTCAATGTCACTTAAATAGGTTCGATCAAAAGGCCTTTGTTGTTACGAAGCTCTGTTCTTTAATCATTACATCGTAGTATAAATAGTTGTGGTACTAATTTCCGATTCATGTGATAGGTGAGGATGACCATTGTGTGGAGGAACGAGTGTCATGTCTCTCCAACACAAAGGGAGGATCCTCCAACCAGGCGAAGTGATCATGGCGGGCCGCGGCCCAACGGTTGATGTTGGGAAGTTGTTTGTTGTGTTGGAAGAGAATTCTTAATATCGCGATACAGGATTAGCAAATCTCATTCAGTAGTCCGTGTCTTCGTTAGATGGCGTTGTAGTGTTTCTGTTTTTTCGTATGTGAGAGTCGCCACAATTGTATAGTAATAAGGCAAAAATATCAAAGGTAACGAGGAAAATTAAAATTAATATATTCTTTTTTTGTTCTCAGGTGAGACTCCTGCAGCCATGCAACACGGCAATAATTTTTCGGCCACCACTCAACAGACTCATGCGCTAATATATTATGTGGTCGTTGTCCTCGTGACATTGAGGATGCTGATCACACATCACCAGGAATTTGGATAACGTCGCTTATAATACAATCATATTAGATATTGTTGTTATTAAGTCTGTGTAAACAATATTCTCTGATATTAATTATTTTCAGCTGTAGGTAGGAATATAATTGGAGATGTGGTAATTCATCATTAATTTTTATTACTTGATAAATAGGTTTTATTGGGTATAGAAAATTAAATTCTAATACCAGCATTTGGTAATTGCAAATTATATCATTCGTAATACTCGTATGTTAACAACTCATCAACTAAACTAAAAAAAACACATGTCAGTTCTAGATTTGTTTTATATTTGTTTTGAGTTAAATTGACTATACATATTTAAAGAATACAATTAAGCCTTTCAATTGACGTAATAGATATATTTAGGTAACAAATTAAATTATTGATTAACTAGCTTTTGGTTTTCAGTTAAGGAAAAGTAATTATTCCCTCAGACACACTTTTATTTTGGTTAACGATAACCTGTATCTTTATTTTAAATTTAAAATAAACAAATAAACATTGTTATTTTTTAAATGAGCATTATAATCGTTAATCTTCTTAGTTACATAACCTAACGGTTAATTTATAAAATTACCATTTTTTTTACATTTCATGTTCTACATGTAGGTGTGCTATATTATTTTAAATTTGTTTATAACTATAAAAGAGAACTATGATATGATGGTGAGGGACATCCCTGAAGTTAATCTTCTTAACGCTGTGATTAAAAAACGTAATAGTACCACTTCAGTATTTAGGTCTTAGACTTTGTACTAATTTGACTGCAAAACGAGCTCATTAAAATACTTAACAAAACCTTAACTAAAAATCAAATGTAAAAAATTAAGTCTCAGAAATGAAATCAGCAGCCAAAGTGACCGAAAAAATGACCATTTTCGTAGGTAGTCGTTCCGTGTAATAGGGTTCAGGCACAATACATTAAGATCGTTTGGGAATGTGACGGTCTCTTTGACAAAACGCTGCGTCAAAATTGGGGCAGGTTGGATTATTCACTTTTGTACACGTTTACTTAGGCATGTATTGTAGTCAACCTACAATAGCCAGAATTGGAGTAATGGGTTTTGGTTTGGTTATTTTTTATGTTGATTAATAGTGTTCTATAGATTTTTTATTTATTAGAAGAATAAAATGCTATCACTTTTTTACACTACTTTCCTTTAAATCCTTTTTTAAACAAACTCACCAGATATGAAAACGGAAAATAGACAAGAAGAAAGGGAGGATCAACGGGCGGTAACGCCCTTGTGACTCTCTTGTGAGGTACATGTGTCCAAGGGAGGCAGCGACGGTAGTCACTTACCATCAGATGAGCCATCTACTCTTTTGCATCCCTATATCATAAAAAGGAAAGTAAATGGAAGGAAAATAATATTTTTACGCATGGAGGTCAGCAATAGATTGAGAACGGCAGGTTAGCATTGACATCATACACATCATCAGCCTTTAATAGTCCACTCCTGGACATAGGCCTCTCCTTAGAAAGGAGGTATTGGCCAACTATACCGCACTGGACAAACGGGTTGGTATAAGGTTTATGTCAAGTTTTCCTTCCTTATGCAGTGCTGTAATTGTGAATAAACTACGCAGGACAGTAGTTTATTCCCTTAGTCGGCTCTTACGACTCCCACGGGATGAATAGGCGTGGTGACACTCTATATCCTTAATCCATCACCACACGCTGTAAGTCAATTTTTTTAATATGAGGTCGCTCGAGCCCACTAAGTACTTACCAAACTTTTATAATGACTATATTTTTTTACTAAAATTTCTACAAAGAAAAGCAAGCATACCAGTGTAGACTACAAAGATTGCGGGTTTTTTGGTAATAAAAGGCCACAATTAGTATTTCATGGCCACCAATTTCTCACCTAGTAAAGCTGGTAACTTAGATTTTTCTAGATAAAATTACCAAGACCTAACCTTTAAAATATGCGAGACACTGATATTTTTAGTTTACTAAATGATCGGAAAGTTTGAAGTATTGCTGGATTAAATACGATTAAAATGCCCTTGGGGTACGTGTCTAATAATAGGTCTTTACCTATGAAATTGCCGTTTTGTACGCAATAAGTGAAAGTACTTATTTTTTCAAACTTTTTTATTTCTGTTATTCGAAGTAATCACCCATGCAATCGACGCATCTTTGCCAACGCATTGGCAGTTTATTGATGCCCTTCTTGTAAAAATCAGCTGGACGGGAGGCAACCAACTCTTCAAAGGCATTTTGTACTGCCTCTCGGGAATTGAATTTTTCACCCACTAAAAAGTTGTCTAAATTTTGGAAAAAGTTATGAAAAGCGCTTAGTGGTGTAGTACTTTCTATGAGTTCGGTTCGATTCCCAGGCCGGGCAAAATTGTATGTTTTTTCTTGAGAGGACAAATAGCCTAAGTTACTCCTTATACATATAGACAGCTACTTGGTAGTAAAATAATATCAAAATCTTTGAAGACTACCAGTAACAAACAGATAGCCAAAAAGTATTTAAACTGGTTTTTATGCACAGATATCGTGCAAATAACCGCATGAAAACAGATATTATTTAGACATTACAAACAGACACTTCAATTTCATTTATTTGTCTAGATAATGTCTTATAAATATATTAAGTCAGCTTGAAATAAACTAAATAGATAAAGGATGAAATCGGATCGCTTGATTAATCATTGTGGTGCTTAACAAAAAAAAAACTGATAAATTTATAACAATGCACCATATACCAGTATTTAGTCTATATGTAAGTCATTAATTCATGACAATATGTCAATGGTTATTGCAGCAATTACACTATAAAGGTAGGTAAACTAATTATAAAATATGAGTAAAATTAAATACAAAATACAAGTTTAATAAAAACAGATGGGACAGTGGTAGCGTATATTGCAAATGTTTGTATGATCTGCAAATATTTGTTTCGGATTTTGGGTGTTTTCTATGTATAATATGTATTTATTTACAAAAAAAAAGTATGTAAGTATTCTATCACTGAATCTAGCTTTCATAGTACAAGCTCTGCTTAGTTTGAAACTAGATGGCGTTGTGTGTCAGATATCCTAAAATACTATTATTAATAATAATAATAATAATAATAATAATATTCTACCACATTCACACAACGCCATCTAGTCCCAAACTAAGCAGAGCTTGTACTATGGGTACTAGACAACTGATATAAATACATATATACTTTTTTTTTTGTAAATACATACATATTATACATAGACACACCCAGACCAAATTAAACATCAAATGTTCATGCACACAAATGTTTGAATTGAGCATGAATCGAACCCGCGACCTTTGGAATAGCAGTCCGTTACACAAACCACTACGCCATCCAGTCGTCAAAATAAAAAATCAACTAGTCGTCAGTCGTCGTTTTTTTAATTACATCTTACATTAGCGGAATATATGATCCTCAGCTTTTGAAAAAAATGTAATACATTAATGGTTTAAATAACTTGTTTTATTGAAAAAAGCTACTTTACAGATTAAACAGAGATCCTAAACTGGCTGAACTAAATCATTGTCATATAATTGTGAAGGTTAAAAACTTGTAATGCTAAATTTATTTAATAAAATTGCGTATAAAACGCTTCACACCAAAACTACATTAATTAAACTACATTTAAATTGTTAATAATTACACAAGAGCTAGTACATCTCCCTCAGAAATAGTTAAGTCCAGCCAAGTTTCTCAGAACTACTCTCAAGATAGCTCCTACTACACTTTATTAAGGGAACAAACTTCAAGTCTCGACGGTCACATACTGAGGCAAGGCAACGCTTTTAAGACCACGTCTTATACTACCGTATTTATATACTCGTAGTAGCTTTCTCCATGTTTAGGTAACTGTGGTGAGCTGGCGCACTGACGTTATATCTTATAAAATATTTTTTAAAATTTAACGGGAAATATTTTTGCTCTTGTTTTCAAGCTTTTAACGAAATTCAGTTTCTAAAACCTGTAATTACTTATATTATTGTGTTTTAAAGCTAAAATTGTACCTCGATGATTGATTAGGTATTTTAAATAAAGACTATATTTTTTATTATTTACTGTATGGTTTTCAAAGTTTTCCCTATACCTGCTTCTAGTATAAGACGATATTACTTGCAAAATTTTATAGTTCTAGTTCAACGGACAGTACCCTATGAATTTTGATTCCCTAGAGAGTCTCAAAGTATACGTTTTTGGCGGCATATTATCTTTTTTAAGTTAACCTAGAAGTTTGATTTTCACAGCTTCATGAAATCGTAGACTTGAGTATAATAATATGGTTTCAATTTGAAGTACAGAACCCTAAAAATTTGTTAGAATCTGGTAATTTTAATAATAAAGTAATCTTTTCAAAGTTCTATACATTCAACGGAGATTCCAATTTCAACAAGCTTTGAAATAAATAGCTTCAAGTTTCAAGCTTCATTCATCATATTCGAACATAAATAAAAAAAAAGTAGATTTTCCAGAGCAACCGCATGGCTGTATGCGCGTGCGTGAATGGATAATAAAAACTTTACTACATTTAATAATTTATTGGTGAGGTTTTAAACGGTAATGTTGGATGTTGCTTTTACGAGGCCACAGATACACCGTGTGTTTTAATCTCAAGTGCCTCGACCCTCAACATTCTGAGCGGTTCACACCAGCGCTGCTCTAAAACCCGTACGCAACAGTATTAAATGTTTATTGAGTAAATTGGGGGAGCTATATGATTAATATTTTAAAACAGACATACATAGCTTGAACGCATAGTATACATTTTAGTTTTCATTTAATGTATAGCACGAATAATAATTTTGTTTACAATTCTGTTCTGACAATCGAGTATAATTTAATATTTAATTATTTATTTTTATTTTAAGGTCGATTAGTCTCCTTTAACGGCGTAAGATAAAGCTCTAAGTAACCAAAGAATATATAATCAGGACAAAGAAAAAGAAATGTTTTCAATATAATGAAACCTCACGTCACTGATCTATGAACTAACGTTTTTACTAATAGAATGTCTCATCATATAAAAGAAAGTTAATTAATAAAAGGAAAACGTATTTTTTAAATTTTCGAGTGGCTTGTTAGCTTAGTGATAACTGATATTAAAAGACTATAAAACTTTTCATAAATATATCACGACACATGAAGGCGCTTCATCCACACTAAATAGGGTCAGCGTTAGTACATTTTAACCTCTCACGCCTCGTCGTCGCCCCCGCCCGATGCCTGCCGCTACTTTCCTGTATTTCTAAATCATTTTCTATTTGAGATAAGTGCTTACGCGGAATAGCACTGTAAACACGGTTACATCAAGACAATTCACGTCCAACTGCAAGACACGCGACGTAAATCTTATCCAGGAGTAGTTGCAAGGTTCACGAGAGATCCAGTTATGTAGCTTTTATGAAACGATTTATTTTCAATTACAGCGTGAAGAATGGTGTAGTAAAATTTTAGAATCGTAACGACGTGTAGCCGAAGTGTAGTTAAATTACCCTTCTAAAAAAGAAACAACATAAAAAAATGAAACAATTATTGGATTTTGCTTCGTTATTTTATGCACTCATTTTCACAACAAGCCCGAAACCGTTTCAGCTCTCTCTGAAACGAAATATTAGCTTTTCCACTCATACTTCAAATTCAATTCGCTCTCAAAATTCGCTCTAAAAAGACCTACTCTGAGGCTTACTAGGATACTTGCAGACAACATAGCAGTCACAAAAATATATATAGACGAGATTGTCTAAGCATCATCTCTGCAAGCCCTTTGCAGTGACATTACGTCAATCAGATTACGTCAGTTTTAAATTCAGGGTAGTTTTTGAAATATAATTCAATGTGATTATGAATTAATAATAAAAGAATTACTTCAAATTTAGCCAGTCGTTTTTATTTTAATGATACGAAGAAACTTGTGGAAATGAGATATTATATCGATATACCGGAAAGTTACCGGTTGCGGATACTAACAGTCTAGGCTAAGCCTTCTAAACTTAGACTTATCTCAGTTATTACAAGTCCGTTATATTTATAAATCTATGTTCCAAATACGTTAACTACCTGTTATGTATAAATGTATATGATTTTTAATAAAGAATACCTACAGCTGAAAACCTGATTTAAAAATTGAAATTTATCACAGTCGATAAACAAAAAATAAAAAGTATACCAATCGAGTACAATAAACTTAAATGTAAATATAAATAACGTGGAATATATTCATATGTAAGTGATGTATAAGAAATTATAATTATCTGTCATTTGAAATTAAGAATAAATAACAATTTTGAATTTAACGTGCCAAGTTTAATTGTTTTATTTACCTAAGTCATGCATCTAGAACCGCCCATCAGTTGCCATGTTCATCTTCACCGTCATGAAAAATAATATTTTCGAATTTATGTGAAATCTGCTGGTCATTATAACTATGAGCGATCCCTAGCCAACACTACCCTAAGATGAGATTTATGTACAGCTGCGTAAAGTACACAATTACAACTTGGTACTGAAGAACTTTTTTAGAAATAGTGATTGCGATCTTTCTATTATTTTTTTAATTGAAGGGCTTTGTCGCTGTGCGGCCACACCGCCCTTTTTTTTCCGTGTGGAAATCCCCTCAGATACCACCTATCTTGGGTCTCGGGTACTAATAGCCGATGAACAAGGTATACCCTAGAAAGGAAGTCCCTGGTGCCCCGACATACCTCGGGCCATCTACAACAAGTAGACGACCCCCCCGTGTGGGAACCCCATGTTGCCTCTGCTCCCTGGAGGCGAGCGCGCTTCGCAACGCGCTCGCCGCCACCCCGGCCTGCTTCTGCTAGGGTGACACATGGCCTCACCTGTCACCCCCAGGCCTGCGCTTATGGAGGATGGAGGTCGTTATGCTACCTCCGGCGCCTGAGTCGCCTGCGGTACCTGGCCCGTTCCCGGGCCTGGCGTGCCGGGTGAGTTCTAAACCTCTCCCGGTCCCGCTCCGCCGTCTCCTTCGCGAGCATAATGTGGTGGCACTCAGGCGTTGGCTCCTTGTGGATCAGACACAGGTGATCCCCGAAACATCCTTTCCCAGTGATCACCTGCGTCAGTCGGTATGAGAGGGTCCCGTGACGCCTCTCGAGCCAATCCTCCATAACGGCCACACCGCCCTGATCATTCATTTTAAAATAAACATTATCTGAATATTGATACAAAAGAGTACATATTTATTATAAAGAAGGTTTCTCAAAATAGCTTGCAACTGCCGTAGGAGGAACCTTTTAACATTATTTATTTTGTACTTTTCTATTACTATTATATAACATTTATTTTGTACTTTTCTATCTATCTATGTAAGCAGCCATGTTTTTCTCGCGAGTGTATTTTGATTATTTTCGGACTCGAAGTAAAGGTTCAAGGAGTGTGCCTTGCCGTAACTGTGTCACCGACACATTCATCATCAACTTTAATAAATTTTGAATATTAATTATGACTGTATCAAGCTTATACAGGTAAAACAACTTCCTTAATAATAAACAACAGTAAGTACAGGTGTAACACCCCGCGGTGTTACCTGTTTATCAAAAATATTTCAATCCCTTGACAAACCCACGGAAACACTTCATTTTTCGTGATAAGCAGTAACCTATATGTTAATCCAGATGTCAGCTACCTCCACACCAAATTAGTCTAGCCATTAGGCTACACTCATTAGAGTGTCAAGAAATAACAAACAAATAAACACACACACACACACAAACTTTCGTCTTTATAATATTATTGAGAACATTAGTGTACATACATACACATCTATTTCCTTTTGATCAAATTATTTAGCTCCTCGTTGTTATAGACTATTGTAAGTCTATTCAAGGCAGGTGAAGTGTTGATATGGGATTCATTTAAAGTGTAACGCAACCCAAAAGGTTCTGGAGTGGCGACCACGTACCGGAAGACGGAGCGTCGGCAGGCAACCTACAAGGTGGTTAAGGACGACCTGATTAAGGTCGCGGGGAGCCGGTTGATTCGGGCAGCACAGGACCAGTTGTTGTGGCGAACATTGGGGGAAGGCTAAGATGATGATGATGATAACGCATTAGATTGCAATTAGTAATTACATATTTTTGATTGTGTATATATCATATGTATTTGATATTAAAGTAATGAAGCTGATATTAAAGTAATGAAGCTGACTTGGGTAACTTACACCAACAACTTTTTGAAATGAGAAATCGCAATCTACTGACCTGACCAATCATCTAACCATTAATATGCTAAGATAGACTATCAAAGCCATATCCGCTAGTATGCCCATGTAGACTAGTGGTCTACAAAAACGAAATCCTAAAGTGCCCGTGTAGACTAGCAGTCTACAAAAATAAAAACGGAAAGTGCCCGTGTAGACTAGTAGTCTACAAAAATAAAACCGTAAAGTGCCCGTGTAGACCGGTAGTCTACATGGCTCCTGCCACAGATTAATTAGTATTTGACAGTAATTGTATTGACATAATGCTCTTTAGTAATATTTTTTCTATAGTCTGATATATTATCTATGGTATTAATCTCAGTCGAGCATGCAAACACTAGTAAAAAAAAGAATTATACGTCATAAAACTTCTGTCATTTCATCAGTCTTCGAATCGTTCCGTGCAGTGACTGTGTTGGAATTTCTTTGTGATATTATTTTGTGTGTTGGTGAAATTTAAATGTGTGTTGGTGAAATTTAAATGAAAAGGATATTAAATGTATTATAAGGCAATGTTAATGTTATTTTTGTTTTGTTTAGTATGTAGAACAAAAAACATCTGGAAAACTAAGTTATGTTACTGAGAGCATGGGAACTGTTTCAGAAATGTTCATATTATTCAAAAGTGGTGTATGTTATCCCTATTGTTTTTGATTGTAATAAAAGAATATAAGACTACTTATATAGTTATACCTTATTTATATTCCTAACAATGATATTTGTGTACGATATGCCTTGTTAAGTCTTACATAAATTATGCCGCGTGGCGGCCGATAATGGTAAGGATTTAGAGGCCTGTAAATAAATAAATATGTATGGGAGAGTATATGGTTTTATTTCATAACATATTAACTACTATCTAAACAACATAATTAAACATTAAAAACCATAGGTCATCGCTTTCATTTTTAAACTATGAGCTTCGAAGTGCAACACGAGCTTAAAAAGACGTTATCTCAATTTCAACACAGTGTAACTCAACACCAGAGCCGTAATCTGTAAATAGAAAGATAACATTGTTTAGCTAATTTCATAGGCAACTAAATAAATATAACACTTGACACCCTTTCAATACAAACTTTAGTCACAAGAACCGATTAAGTGGAACACGGCGCGCGCGTCGATAACGCAAAAAACAGTGGGGCACTTTACGGGTGGTCGGTATTTGTGCCGGGGCAATCTAGACGGTCTCGCTCGCGAGTCGCGGGCACTCTGGACGCCGCGGGCGCCATGACAGGGGCATACGAGCGGATATATAATACAAGTCAATGATGAAAAACGTTGAATAAATAGCCTCTAGCTGTTAGCCACTACATTAACTGTGGTGTCGCTAATTGAATAAACGCTTGATTCGCAAGCACGGCCGCATAAATTTGAATGCAAATCAGAACAAAAAGTTTGCCTCTTCTGTTTTGTAGAACTTCATCGAGACATAACATAGAAATGATATAGCAGACTCTGTAATAAAGATGTATCATTGTTTTTTTTTTGGTTTGTTTTTTACGTTGTATGCTTCATAAACATGGTGTGCAATAAAGAGTATCCTACCTAACTGTTTATCTGTCTGTCTGTCTACAACTGTCTGACCTATCTGTCTGTTTTATCTAGATCACCGTGTACGATAAAATAGAGTGCATTTTTAAATATATACGTATTAAGTAAGCCCTTTTAAAATGCTAGTGTTCGCATAGTGATCACTTAGCACATTTCCTAGAACTTATAAATAGTTATTAAACAAAAGAAATAGGGCATCGATTTACAAAACAAGTGAGTTTTCAACTGTCTCAATTTGCCTATTTACATGTACAAGAACAGTAGCCTGGTTTCTTTTATAATACTTGTGTAAATCAGTTGGAAATTTAACGTGATTATTTGAGTACGGAAACCCTAAGGAAGAAATCGTGGCCATGTTAAAGTGTCACTGAGATACTACAGGTAAGTGAAACCTGTAATTTTAAATGTCATACTGGGTCTGCGGCATGTAAAATCGTTTATTCATTAATTCATTCGTGTAATCCAAATTATGCAAATACGTCGTATCCTAAAAATAGTAAGCAACAGATTATTATAAGTAATTACAAAAATTTAGTTCCTCATAATTTAATTCATTAAATTATTTTATCAATAAGAATATCGACATATTGTTTTTCCTTATGAAAAATATCGTTGAAGACATAAATGTCTTCCATACAAATAAATAATCAATGTAGGCTCTGTTTGTTATATCACAATTGAATAAGAATGAATAATAAATATCGAATCAGGAATGAAGAGATCCGCAGACGAACCAAGGTCACTGACATTATCCGGAGAATAAATTGCCAAACTTAAGTGGCAGGGCACATTTCTCGTAGAAACAGCTTCATAGTAATATCTGAATGTTTCCATTAGTTCTACCATTTTTTGTGTGTCTGTTAATCACTGTTGGAACTATTTCAAATACGTTAACGAGAATGAGAATAAATATCTTATTAGGTGTTACTCGCACTGAAGTTGCAAGTGTTCATAGGCTGTGGTAAATATTTACTATAAGGAAGACCGTAAGCTTTTTTGCTAAAAATCGTGGTAAAAATTAAATCAAGGTAGGTTTTATATACATACAAATATAGTACTATGAAACAAAACATCAAACACTATGTATTTTTCACTCTAACAAGGTTAAATTAAGGTGCATCATTTGCAATCAAGGTCTCGTTAAGGTACGTTTAAATGCGGTTCGCTCTAATAATTGTGATTTGTCTTGACAATTTTCTCTGTTGTATTATCTACTTCTTTAATGTGGTGAGGATTTTGGAAATATAGGTAGGTATTCTTGTGGGTATATAGGAATATAGTAATACTCATAGGAGTATTTCGCAGATGCCTGACTACTTTCGTAATACTTACATTTCACATTCGGCCGTCTAATCCCAAACTAGCAGAGCCTGTACTGGGTTACCAGATAGCTAATAAACATACTTATATATTTCTAAAAACTTACATAATAGTATAGAAAAATTGCAACTACACATATAACAGATGATCATACTCATTACATAGTTATTGTCCTGGTTGGGAATCAAACCCAATCGAATAAGTAGACCATCATGCCTCTCTCCGTCGTCAGGCTCCTTAGCCATGGATTAAGCATAGTATCGGTTACAGGATACGCATTAATTGTTGAGCCTACAGCTGTTACGGTAGAATATTGGGTACGAGTTTTCTTCATGTTGTGTATGCAGATTTTGTCAATCAGTTCATGAATTCATGTTAAACAAAAATCTTTTGTTGGATAAAAGGCCATATTTGCACATTGTTATAAGGAAACCTGTGTGCTAAATTTTGTGATGATCGCTTAAAAAATTATGTAAAGAATAAGATTCGAATCAATTAAATGAATAAGAAAGTAATGGTTGACGACCGGATGGTGTAGTGGTTTGTGTAACGGACTGCTATTCCAAAGGTCGCGGGTTCGATTCCCGCTTAAGTCAAACATTTGTGTGCGGGAACATTTAATGTTTGATTTGGTCTGGGTGTTTCTATGTATACCTAATATGTATGTATTTATAAGAGAAAAGTATATCTGTATTTATATCAGTTGTCTAGTACCCATAGTACAAGCTCTGCTTAGTTTGGGACTAGATGGCGTAGTGTGAATGTGGTAGCATATTATTATTTTTATTATATGGTGTGTTATAGCTGATATCTGACATCGTTAGAATGGCCATTAGTAAACTAGTAGTATTGCTAATAGCAAAGACTGAGATTGCAAAGAAATCCAATAAAAACCACATAATAAAATTAGTCCAAAATCGAAAATAATCATAAACTTTTTGGTGGCATGGAAGTACAAGTCGTGGCGGCTGTGCATATTTTTTATATATGTAAACATTTAAGAACTGTGTCTTACTATATGTTTTATCTTATTATTACAGTTGTGTAGCTTACAATAAATAAATTAATGAAATGCATTATTTTTTCGATGTTAATTTATTTAATATTGTCGTTAGCTTCTTCTTGAGCCGATTGTCGATTCTAAAACAATTTACAATAATATTCCACAATATACTTACAATGGCTGATACTAACTGTAGCTGACATACAAACATACACTATTTATTTACACTGTGAACAATATTTATTTATATTATTCAATATTAGAATATATAATGCAACGCACACTATAAACAAATAAATATTATATTAATATAATTAATAGATTATTATAGTATTTATCCATAAGCGTTTTTTACACATTCGACAATACGCAGAAACTACGCAGGACAACAGCACTGCAAAGAGAAGGAAACCTTGACACAAACCCTATACCAACCCGTCTGGCCAGCGTGGTGTAGTAGGCCAAAAGCTCCTTTCTAAGAAGAGGTCCAGCAGTGGACAAGTAAAGCTGTTGATGATGATGATGACAATATTATAAAATGTAGGTTAACGTGAAGAACAGTTTACGTCCACTACTCATAGCTTACTACCGCCACGATTATTATAGTGTTAATTGTTTGTGTATTCTGTCTGTTGTGTTCTATATACGTCCTACCGTTCTAACTATTATATAGTGCCTTCTAAACTGTAAACTTTGTGTCGCGTGTGTACTGTGAACATTAAACGTATATCGGTAAAAATGATTGTTTGCTTTATTACCAACTACGAACCGTAAGTAACATTACACCCCGTCGACCAAACTAACGAAATTAAACCAATCATTCCTTTAAATGTTACCTTAATTCTTTTAATGAGTCGGCCGTAAGCCGGTGCTATTTAAGTTAAATAACTGGTAGCCCACAATATTACCGTTACGAAATCCCACAACCGCAAACCAATTGTAATACTTGATTATGTGCAGACCTTTATTTTATGTACGAATGGTAAATAATAGTCTGGATATAAACATGTTTTTGTTCATGCTTGTTTAGATTGACTGCACGGATGGCGTAGTGGTTTAAGCGGTCGCCACGCCGCTTCCTACTACGCCGAGTGTTGTGGGTTCAAACCCCACATGGGACGACACTTTGTGTGATCCACAAATTGTTGTTCTGAGTCTGGGTGTTCTTTGTGTCCGTTTCATGTATGTTTGTAAAGTCCCCCGCGACACAGGATTTATTCCTAATGCGGGAGTTGTCTTTAAAAAAAAAAAAAAAAAAAAAAAAAAAAAAAAAAAAAAAAAAAAAAAAAAAAAAGATACTAAAATATTATGTCTGGTCACCTGATGGTAAGCGACCACTGCCGTGCATGTGCACCCACAACTACGTGCGTTTACTAGTCATCTGTGTCTCTAATTTTAAACAGAGTTTGGTCTCAAGTCAAACCTAATGTATAAATAGTATTTTGGGTATGATATATATTTTTCCATATTTGATATATTTTTCATTTGTATTTGTAGTGTATTTTATTTTTATTTCTTGATATATTTAAATATATATACACAGCTCATACATTATAGCTCAGTAGCTCAAGTAGCGTTTCTTTCTTAGTTAAAAGTCAAACATTTTTTGCAAGGTCATTAATATTAATTAACAAAGACAAACAATTTTTTATCCATACTTATATTACAAACGTGAAAATGAGTTTGTTTTCTTGTTTGTTTGTTTGTAACGCTTTAATGACTAAATCACTAAACCGATTTTAAAAATTCTTTCACCAATGAAAAGCTACATTATCACAGAGTGATAAAGGCTACTTTTTACAGCGATAACCTACATACACGCGGGCAGAGCCGCGGGCAAAACCTGGTATTTAATATTTATTTTAAATACTATGTACGAATTACCTTTGTTATTGTAATCATTAAAATTTCTTGCTCTTCTGCTTCTTGCTAAAATATTCGTTAAAAAGTGATAAAAACTGAGAGAACAGGTTGTTTAGGTTAACGCCTAAACAACCATTTTAACCCTTTGCGGGTAGTTACAAATTTGAAAATATTTACGTACCTTAAGAAAATTTTACACCAAGTTGTAATTAATTCTAGAAATATCCTGAACTAGAATGTATTCCTTAACACGGAAACACCTGAGACACTTACACTAAATTCTTCATAGTAATGTTGTGTTATGAATTTAAATTTATTCCATTATGGAAATAGAATAATTAATTTAGATTAATTAACGTTTAACACAGCGAAGCGCTAATATTGTTGGGAATAATTATAGTGCGTTGTGTGTGTTCTCTCAACGTGTTGATTGTTGATGTTATTCCAAGACGGTCACACACATTAACGATGTAATTAACACTTTAGTCACAAGTGTTGAAACTGGCTTTACACACGTTACTTTGTTCTCATCATAAGGATTTATATATTTATTGTTTTTTTTATTGTGTAGTGACAAGTTAATATGTTAAGTTGTTTTATTTTTATATTCAAATTTATAAAAGCCATTAGTCAGCCATTTACTTAATAGTTGTCAATGTTACTTTCTACTTGATGAGATTATCAAATAGAAGAAATGTTTACTCTTTAATTTGCCTTAAAAGTCTATTGACATATAACAAACTTAAATACCATTGAAAACGTATGTAATAATTTATTTACTAAATTAAAATAGGTAGAGATTGAATTCGGATTTTTTTATTGTCTTATTTCGGTGACCGATATAATTAGGCGACCGGGTGGCGTAGTGGTTTGTGTAACAGACTCTGCTATTCCAAAGGTCGCGGGTTCGATTCGAACACTTAATGTTTGATTTGGTCTGGGTATTTCTATGTATAATATGTATATATTTACAAATAAAAATATATATGTATTTTATCAGTCTATCTAGCTTTCATAGCACAAGCTCTGCATAGTTTGAAGCTAGATGGCGTTGTGTGCCAGATGTCTAAAATATTTATTTATTACTTTTAACGTATATTATACATTTGAAAGTGAGTTTGTTTGTTACGCTTTCACGCCTAAACGGATTTTAAAAATTGTTTCACCAATGGAAATCTACATTATCAGCGAGTAATATAGGTTATTTTTACCGCGATAACTGACATACACATTTGTACAAAGGTAGTAAATCAATATTTATGCAGGCGAAGCCACGGGTGAAGTTTAACTACAAGATAACGTTACCAAATAAGTTAACACTAGTTGGAACAATTTGAAATATCGTTTACCAACTATAGTTACTATCGTAAATGGTTTTCACAGAAGTCCACACCCCAAGCTTTTGATATATAATATGTTTTGGTATGTAATAGTTGAGAAAGCCTAGAAACAATGTTTTTTCAACGCTATAAATGGAACCTTTAGATGTTAGATAACGTCTTATTTGTACAACAATTTTCCCAATTACTTAAATGTATTTTTTTTTTATGTTTTATCTTGAAAGGTTTTGAATTAATTTGATTAGCTATCTATATTTTTTCCACAGCGATAAGTTGTTAAAACATTTTCTAAATTAATAATAGTTTTTGAAAATGAAAAGTCTGTTTTAAAATCACTATAAGAGAATTTATTCATTAAGTTAAAAACAAAAAGTGTAGACTTCTATAAAATCTAAAAAATGGATTAATTGACCACAAAATATTGATTCCAAACGTACCTCAGACCGTTGCTTTTTCAGTATATAAAATTTAAATAAACTGCTAAAAAACATTGTGGCAATGTACACGCTCTGTGTATGTAAACAAAAGAGATCAGAATTGCTAACCTGTTTTGAAGTCAAAAGACACTGGTGACATTTTCGGAATAAATACTCTGAAAATAACACAGAGAATGTACAAATATTAGGCAAAATATCAACATAATATAATTAAAACACCAACCGAACTTCTAAATTGCTACGCCGTAGTATTTCGTAGCTCTTGTAGCCATTATTACGAGTTATGTAACCATTTCATTAGTACTGCGTCATTTTGTTAATTTAAATAAATATGTTGCCAAATTCACACGGGAATTGGTCAATTAGTAACATTGAGCCACTAATTTTGAGTATGTTTTGCACTGGTTACGTGTAATAAACTAAAAGTCTATAATGATTTGCACATAGTTTTTGATGGCATTGTTCATTTACTTTACTATATTTTAAATGTCAAGTTGTTTTTTTATTGATTATTTATGTCTTGATAAGCTTAAGTAGAATAGTTGATGAAAATATATGGTGACATACTTTTTGTTCGAAAAACTGGATAAAACCCGTTTGTTACGTTTACGGTGAACAAATATTAGCTACTTTTGAAGGTAGGTAGACCTGTGAACTATTGGTAAAAAAAAAAGAAAATATCATATCGGGCGGAGTCCAGTTTCGCGGTCACTTGGAGAGTTTGGCCAATTCAGTATCAAACAAACTTCGTGTGCTGAACAGATACCCGAAGAAGAAGAGTTTACTATATATCCGAAGTTTCACATGTTTTGAATTTACCCGATCTTACGAGTATTTCAAGAGATTAACGTATTTAAACAAACAATCAAACCAATTAACTCTTTATTTTATAAGCTTTATTATATAAGCAAAGATACATTACAGTTCACATTAACTATGGTTTCTTATCTGTATATCACCCACTTAAATCCCATACTTGTATTATCAGATGGAGATGTCAGATGTTCTTTTTCGAGCAATTTATTTTATAACTTGGCCAACAAATTTATTGGTAAGCCGACGATACAACGTTACGATCGTAAGGCCGTGTTGAAACTTTTTATAACTTAATCGCTCCGGGTTAAATTTATTACAAAACCATAAAAAGACAATCCAAGTCGGAGTTGGTTTCGGTTCGTTTAATTTAAGTACTCTTAAATATCGTAAACGACTGACGATGTGGCGGAAAAGATAGATGCAAAGCTTTTACTGAACGACGTAACATAAATAAGACGCAGTGACAAAGTCGTGGGACTATTTAAATTGTATCCCGCTGATCCACTGTTTTTAATGCTTGATATTTATTTTTCTAATGGCTCATTTTATTTCTTAATGAGTATAAGGAAATCTGTAGCTTATTTTTATTGATTGAGGTTATGGAATACTTAACAGTATCCGCCCTGGAATGAAATTTACTACTTACTTAGTAGTAAATTTCATTCCAGGGCGGATACAACCTACTTCAAAACATTAACAACACCTACATTGTTCTAAAGAGAACGTCTTTGACATTCTGAGCTGCACACCTGAAGGTTCAGATATCATAAGATACATTTTGTGACTACCTTTAAAAGTTTAAGTTTTTTAGATTTTTCCTATTCGATTATAGACGTGGAGAAAGCAAAGGAGGCCACACGCTACAAGTCGATGGATGCCCAATATAACAAACATTTATGAAAAGTTTTTATATTAAAAATTCAAACCAAGCATTTAAGTCTACATTAAGAAATGTTTTGTAAAGATTAAAGTAACTAATCTGAATAATTCTTATTGCAAAAATTGTATCTTTAGAATTCTACTTACAGTTAAAAAAAAACTGTCCTTAAGTGTTGCAAAGTATTAAATATACGATCATTTTTAGGCGTATTGAAGTAGGTTGTCTTTTTTTATTATTTTTATATAATTCAAGCAAGCATGATATTTGAATTTTAATAACTTACAAATTAGGAACGCAATTAATTAATTTAATTTATTCATATTTCACTATTAAAACATTTTGAGGTTCAGTTGACACCATATGCAAAGCAACACTGCAATGAGCACACATTTGAACATTGATATACAATAAAGTATGTTTACTATACGACGATATTTATTCATACGCACTGAAATATATAATTTTGTGCAGTAAGTAAGTTCTACGTTTAAACGCTGTCTAAAATTGTTGCACAAATTCACGGCGCGGAGCCTCTCTAAGCAACATCGCGACTTAGTGTAACAGCATCTAAACTTACATAAATACCTACCGTAGAGATTTGAAACTATATTAAATTTAGGCAACACTAAGGAAATATTAGTTCTTAAAGGACCCTATTTACTAGACAAATATCCATTAGTTGCTTCAAACAAAGTTTGAATTCAAAATATTTAAATAGTAAACGCGACGTTTATAATGGCAAACTCTGTCGCGCTTTCATAAAAAGAACATACGTAAAAAGAACAATTCAGTCCATCAAAATATTTCTTGCGTAAACTGAAGCATGCTATTTCAAAGAGTGAAGTAAACGGGCAGAGAGTACAAGTCACTTTATATTCTGCGGAGGCTGCAGAGTTGATTAAGGGAAATGACTTGTTAGGGTTCTCTGAAGTGATGAGCGAGCAATTTGTCACCGACTTTGAACAAGTGTGCTTTATTTCCTTTTGTGTTATCAAACATTTGAAATGTTTTAAGTGAAGTGTTATCTTAGCGGAGTAATTGTTGAGTTTAGATTATTATTCTAATGTTGAGTTAATGTTATTTTTTTATGCCTAAAATAAAATGCTATCTAGACTCAAACTGAGCATTATACAAAGTGGTATTGAGTACCTAAACTATCTATAGATACCTTTTAATACATCATTACGTATATATTACACATAGAAATATTACCACCCGCACCATTTCAAATGGATAAAATAATAATACGAATATTTCTTCAGCTATTTCTGACGTTTCAATGTAAGGCGTAACACATAAGTTGTTAACATAATTATATAAATTTCACTAACATTTTTTCTCATCTACAAACTAAAAAAAAACTAGGGCTGATCCCATAGGAAGAATGAATTGAAAATTTGAAATATCTTTAAACTAAAAACAGAAGAAGATACTAAAAAGAGAAGAAACTTTTTTTTCTTCCTTTTCAGACTAAAGTCCTCCTCTCTCAATCCCTGCTTCTTCCCCTTCTTGACTATGCTGATGTTTCTTTTCTCGACGCTACTGAAGAACTCTGGGGTAAGCTAGAACGGTTACAAAATCTCTGTATCCGCTTCATATTTGGTCTTAAAAAGTTCGATCATGTTTCGGAATTTCGGAAACAGCTAAATTGGTTACCTATTCGGCGGCGTCGAGATCTCCATATTCTTTCCTTACTCTATTCAACTTTATACAACCCCACTTGTCCTTCATATCTCCGTGAGCGCTTCGAGCACTTTATTCCCAGGAACAATCTTTGTCGCTCTTCTTCTTCTCTCCTCCTTCGAACTCCCTCCCACACTTCGAGTCGTTATGACAACTCTTTTAGCGTTGCAGCTGTTCGACTATGGAATGCCTTACCGCGTGCAATACGCAATAGCCCTTCTCCTAGCGTGTTCAGGAGGAGAACCAGGGATTATTATCTGTCCCTTCAATAATCAGACCCTTGGTATTTATGTATGTATGTATGTGTGTATATATATATATATATATATGTATATGTTTGTAAACGTATAATATATTTTGCTATCCTAATTTATGTCGGTATTTATTTAATTTTTATGCTTTTCTGTGTTGATTCCTACGTACGCATGACTGTGCCCTTACGTTTCTCTGTTGTCCTCTATTCGCTCAAGGTTTGCTGGAAGAAAACTCAGTTTTGGGTTAAGCTCGCCTTTGTACATGACATTTCCTTGTTACTTATATATATGTATGTGTTCAGTGTGTACAATAAAGAATAAATAAATAAATAAATAAATAAACTTGGAGTAGCTGAAAAGATTTTTGAAACTTATAGCCACTGTCGAAGTTTGTTTATACTCGTATTTTGTGGCTTCAAAAAATGGTCCATCCTTTTAGGAGTTATGTTATATCAGATATACCTAGATGCATACATATAAATTTTAAAGTTATGACAACTTTTTAAGGGTTAACAACCTATATCTATTTAATAAGACTTAATAACTTTCTCTTAACTAGCAACGAACAATATTTGTACAAGCTTTGATAGGCTGTCTCGACCGGAAGGCAGATCTGATCAACAAACTTAACCTACTCAATAATATTAATTAATTTTATTCGGTATTACAATCACTTAATTTCACAGTTCAGTTCAGTATAACATTAATGGCGGATAATTGAACAACTTATCAACACTTTTCAGTCTTCATTACTGTAGAAATATAGTAGGGATATTTTATTGCGTGATACAGAAACTATTGTAACACACTGAAAGTTTAATAAAGTACATAATGTCACGTGAAATTAAATTAACTTCATCATACTATCATCATCAATAAAATATTTTTAAATAAGGTTTTAAGCATCAGAGTAATTACAAGTATGGAACGTATCATTGTTCCATTAAGATAGATTAAAATGAACTTTAAAGATTTATTTAATAAATACATAGTTTGTACATTTTTTAACGGTATAACTTGTAAGTTATACTGTTAAAAAAAAATGTAATGTCTAAGTTATGTTTCTTCATCGTATAAAACGTTTCTTTTCTGCATTTATCAGTCAAACTATAAGTTTAATCATTACAGTTTGGGACACACAGTTAAAAAATAGCCAATACACATTGTGTTCTTATGTTTAGTGTTAGAAGTAAGGTATGAAACTATCTAAATATATAAAAATATTAAGTTGATTTGTGTACGATTCAAAAACTCAAAAGTTCTGCACCGATTTAATCTCAAATTTTGACACGATATTCCACTCACTTCAAAGACGGTTCTTATCATTTTTTCACGTCAGTTTGCATCCTTATTTCTCATTAATGCAACCACGAAAACGATAAAGACAAACGAAGGAAAGAAAACATTTCTTTTTTTTAATTTAAACAGCAATTGTGTATTCGCTCTTGTGTATAAATCGCTATGTATATAAATACACACACATTCATATTTTATCTATTTCAATTATCAGACCTTGTCAAGCGTAAGGGTTTTAGTATGCATTAATTAGAACAGTATGAATTTACACATAAGATATTTCCATAGAGAGTACCCTTGTCTGTATCCAACGGTCGAAGATATCAGGTGTCTTGATTATATAGGTGCGTAATTTATTCGTAATAATACTGGGAATATGGGACTGAGCGGAAATTATATAGTAGCTGAAAAGTTATCCATACTTCCATACTCATAATATAAACCAACTGGTGCCCGCGACTTCATTCGCGTGGAATTTGTAAAGCGCTGCCTTAGTGGATTCGATCCCCAGACCGGGCAAAATGTTATTGGGTTTTTCTAACAGAAAAAATTGCCTAAGTTAATCCTTATATAGACTGTGACAGTTGGTAGACAGCAGACCTGGTAGTAAAATATTATCAAAATCGGTACAGCCGTTTTGAAGATTACCCGAAACAAATAAACAGACAGACAGACAAAAAATATTTAAACTGGATTTTAGGCATAGGTATCGTGCAAATAACCGTGTTACCATGAAAAAAACCTATTATTTTGACATTATAAAGAGGCACTTTAATTTTATTTATTTGTAAAGATTTAGAGGTGAAAGTGAGTTTGTTTGTTACGCTTTCACGAAAAAACCACGGAGCTCATTTAAAAAATGTTTTAACAATGGAAAGCTATATTTATTAGCTGATGACATAGGGTACGTTTTAACAATGGAAAGCTACAACCAATATACACGCGGGCGGAGTCGCAAGCAAAAGCTAGTATATTATTAATGTGAAAAAGAGTTTATTTAATTGTTACGCTTTCGCGCCGAAATCACAAAACCGATTTTATAAATTCTTTCACCAATGGAAAGCTATATTATCAGGCAATGACATAGGCTACTTTTTACTACGATAACCGACATAAACGCTAGCGTCTAAAAGACAATTGAAACTATTGTAAAATGTAGTATAAAATTAGAAATCTGTTCCATTCTTAAGTTAGCTTACAAATATTGAAATAGTTATTTGCCAATTCGACTTTTAAAAAAGAATTGTGTTAAATACACCATAGAGAAAAGATATTCTAACTTTAAGGTTACTCTACTTCGTGTACCCCATTTTTTTTTCCGTGCGTAAATCCCCTCGGACTTCGTGTACCCCAGGTAATGCGTATGCAAATTCATCATTCAACGATGATTGCTTGAGTACTGATCAAATAGTATTTACACTCTAATAAGTTCTAACGTTTACTAATCTCTTAAATTGTAGCCTAAATTTCTCTTTAAGCTGCTGGAATATTGTTCGAAATAAACAATAGCACCACTAACTAGACCTGTTTAGATTATGCATAGAAACTATACCAAATCATGTACCTAAATACAGTAGTGTAGCTTACTATGAATACATAGCATCAAATGCTATAAATATGTAGCTATATTATATGCAGAGTGCTCCGATGCTATTTTTTTTTTTAAAGACAATTCTTCTTTTTAAAAGAGAACTCCCACACTAGGAATATATCCTGTATCGCGGGGGGATTTTATAAGCATTCATTAAACGTATACAAAGAACATCCAGACTCAGAACAACAATTTGTGGATCACAAAAAGTGTTGTGGGGATCGAACCCACAAAACTAAGCGTGGAAGGAAGCGGCGAGCTGACTGCCTAAACCACTGCGCCAACCGTGCAGTCATAGCAAAGAAGATATCATTTGTCGTATCACCTCGGTTTTAAAACACCTCCCTAAGTGCCTAGTCATCGACATATCGAGAAAAGTCCAGTTTCGGGGTCACTTAGAGGGTAAGGTCAAATTTGCCTGGAAGAAGCTCAGTGTGCGGCACAGATCGAGGCAGTATTTCACTCCGGCCCACCGCCTTTAGCTCAATAAGGCGCAAGTCCTGCCGCATATGGAATACTGTTCTCGTCGCTATGCAGGGGCACCTCAGTACCAGCTTCTCCCTCTGGACCGCATCCAATGAAGAGCGACTCGAATCGTCGATAGCCCAAACATCTCCGATCGGCTCGATCCCTTAGCGTTACGTAGAGATGCGGTTTCACTTTGCATTCTCTACCACATATATCATGGAGAGTGCTCCGAGAAATTGTTCGGACTAATACCGGCTACAACTAACCGAAATCTTGAATTGGCATTCCACCACAGTGCGCTTTTCGAGACACTTTGTGCCTCGCACTACCAACCTGTGGAACGAATTATCGTTTGCGGGTTTTCAGGACCGATACGACCTTCAAGAAAAGAGCGTACTCCTTGAAAGCGTTCATCGAGCTTTCCATCAGCTGACTTGTCTGCTCATTTATTCGATAAATAAAACTTACGCTATGAGGTGGCTAATTTTAATTAAATATTACTTACCAAAAACAATACATTTGTGCGTTTTGCAACGTAAATCAAACTATCAATTTTTAAGTCAAAAATGAACAATATTATTTTTGCAAATGAAAAACTATACATAGAGCAGACAAAATAGTTATGCAACACTTTTAAAGGTTCAAAATACTTGTGTTGTTAAACAATACAGATAACAAATTGCTTCGTAATTTTGTAAAATTGCTTGATTCTAAATATTAATCAAAGTGTAGGCTAATATTTAACACCTCAACCCGTGACTAATAATCAGGGGCAGATTAACTGTCATAGACTAAGTAAATTAAGATTCGACTACTGGTGGTTAATACCCACGTGATTTTTAACACTTAGGTATCATAAAGTAGGCGACGTATTGCCATTTTTCAGACACAGTTTAGACTTCTATATATATATAAGTAAAGTTTAGTTTTTATGCCATTGAAGTCGGTAACGAAGGCTTCGAAAATACTAGACCTAAAAAATCAATTTTCTATTTTTCGTCAAGGTTTTGTCTTAAAGAGCTCAATAAATTTATTATGATGTCTGCTCGAGGTTTCACTATGAACAAAAACTATTTACCTACCTTCCTTTTTATAAGTACGAGTACACTAAATAAATGTAAACTTAAAATATCCGAAAGAAAAAAAAGAAAGAATACTGTTGAATGTTTAACGATGGTATTTTATACAAAGCAAATAGGCACCGATAGAATTTGAAGAATATTTACACGAAGATATTCAAACAGGATAACTATGAAGGCACGAAAAAAATGTTCAAGGCTCGCTTTTTGTGTTATTTTCTTTTGAAACAAAGGAATCGTATTTGCTTACGTGACCCTTCATTTATTGGGTTTCTAGAAAACCTACTGAATAATTTTAAGACAGTCTAGAAAAAAAAATGTTATTATTAATAAAATATCGTAGCATTTTAAAATTTTAAAACTGCTGGAAACATTATGAAAATTAAAGTCGCTATTCTCACTGACTTTTTCTAAGTAATTTCAAAGAAATCTAACAATTGCGGCTCTGAACCGGGCACCTAGGGTTCCGTATATATCTTATTTTGATGAGCACTTATTTTGGCTGCTAATTGCATTATTATTAATAAAAAATATTTCGAGAATTGAGAACCTCCTTTTTTTTGGAGTCGATTTAAAAGAAATATTTTTATTATTTTATCTGTCTACGTATTCTGCCTAGCTTGTTTGAAGAATCATATCTGTTTCACCTCATGGCTACCTGACCTATATAAGAACACGTCTGGGTCACGGCTGGATGACGTTGTCTAATAAATCAAGCATTGTTATTAACGACAAAAGAAGTCATTTTTGGGCGAAAAGTACCCCATTCAAGAAGGTACCCCATAATATTTGTATACACAAAGGTGGGTTTCGCTAAGGTCATTTTTGAAGGGATAATGGTGTGAATATGAAACAAATTCTTTAGGTTATGATATTAATCGTTTTTATAGTTCATTCAGCTTTTTAATAAAATAAATCTATGTAACGACTAATGTCTAAAGGTGAAGAAATATATAAAACTGTTTTATTTCACATCTTTTGTCATGTTTTACCTAAATTGGGCTCTTTAAACTGAAAATCTTACCTAATTAAGAAGACTTAATAATGAACGTGCTTGTGACTCCTGAGTTGCATGCGTTCATGGGCGAAAGTGGTTGCTTTCCATCATGTGACCCGTTTGCTCGTTTGCCCCTCTTCCATAAAAAAGTCCTAAGATGGGCAAATCAAAAGCTTTAATGTTGTATGGTATATTTATGTACAAGATATGTATAAGATTCATATGTATTTAAGTATAGCATTCCAGACAAACCCATAGTGCTTTTTGGAATGTTTATTGTAAAACATGGTATTCTTTAGTTAAAAATAAATAATAATAAAAAAGAAATGAATTGAAGCTAACCTTTTAAGTAATTAATTAAATATTTTGACTTTTCCTATTTAACTTCCTTAATACACATACTTTAAATTTCTCTTTAACACATACTGTATTACTCTTACAGATATTGAGGCAATACTGGGTAATTATATAAGTTATATGTTAACCACAAACCTCGAAATATGTCATCGAGCAATAATATAATGAATTAAACGCGTTCTATATTTCAAAAGACATGTCGGTACATTAGTTAAGTTCATTACAAGGAAACAAATAAACGTTTCCTTAATAGCATTCATATTTAATACAAGTTTGTGGTTGTACTTTCCTATGTATTTCTCGAATTCCTGATAAGTTTTAGGTCCTAAGAACCTTTCATTTCTCAGTAAATAGACGAGTGTTTAAAATTGTATGTATAAATAAATAGCTTTAGAATTTATTTGGTGAGTGTTTCATGAGCTTGTTTTGCACATATTCTAAAAAATTATTAACTGACTAATAACTAACATTTTATGGCTCATAAAGTTTAGTGAGTTTGTTCTCATTTATTATTATTATTATTAAAGTGTAATGTATAAATAATTAAAGTTTTTAGACTATATAATTATCACATATACCCCAATAAAACTTACACTTAAAACATAATTTCCTTACGATCTACGACAGTCTTTATTCATCTACTGTTGGAAATAGGAATCTCCATAAACAGTAGGTTTTGGTCTACTAAATAATAAAAAGTTATAATATCCTTATAAAATATGTTTAACAGGTTGCCATAGAAAACCTGGTAGATCAAGTTTTACTTGGCGAGAACTTTATTCTATAAAGATAAAATAAGATCCGACTAAAAGCTATACAATGTTTTCTCTACTTATAACTTATCCTTGAGGCCTAAATCTTAGAAATAAGTACATACTAGCTCGCATCATTCCTCAGGGCTTTTGTGAGTGACAGTCACAAAGATAACGTAGGTCCTATAATAAGGTCCCTTTGTTATCCTATGTACGGAACTCTAAATCAAAGCGCTTTAGAGCCTTTCTTATTGTCAATTCGTTTTCACTGATACGTACAATCCCTAGTTTTTCAGGCTTTACCTTCGAGTTATATCCAATTCAGACCTTGGCATCAATATGTAAATTGACATTGTTATGGAATAGTAGTAAAGTAGCAATAAAAGTTTTCTATCGTAAATATTCGTTATTTAACTTATTTTTTTTGTATTTTCATTTTTCTTTATTTAAATCTACCTAAGAGCTTCCATTGACTTACGCATTTAGAAAAATATAGAAATAATAAAGAAAAAAAAAAGAAATTAATATATTTTTTTACTTATTGCGGTAATATACACTATAAATATACTATATATCATCAATTTCTTGAAACATTTTATCGAAGAATATTGAGTGTATCTATAAACCCAAACCTTCGTCTAGTGCTATAATATAATAGTATAATTACATTTGAAATAATTCAGTGGTATTTTTTATTCATAGAAAAGGTACGTCTAACTAGTTATCACCGAATAATAGAAATATTTAATATATATAAAAACTCCCACTAGACATTCTATAATGAAAATTACTATACCAATGGATATCGCACCATTGAACATTAAATGTTTCAAATAATCACTTGTATATATTGAGCTCTGTACCGTCAATACGAAACGTAGGTACTACACATTTCATACCTCAAAACCTTTATGATTGCGATACTCGAATATAATATTTTAACAATTTCCAACTTCACGTGAACACGGCTCGTTAATTTGGTTGGTATTAATGTTAAGTGAGTTCATATTTATTGTTATAATTTTATGCGACAACTTTATATAAGTATATTTTTATGTTAACTTCATCAATAGCCTTTATTAGTCCACTCCCAGACATAGGCCTCTCCTTAGAAAGGAGGTTTTGGCCTACTATACCACGCTGGCTAGACGGGTTGGTATGGAGTTTGCTTCAAGTTTTCCTTCTCTTTGCAGTGCTGCTGTCCTGCGCAGTTTGCTCCCTTAGTCGTCTCTTACGATACCCACGAGATGAACAGGGGTGTTGACATTCCGTATTCTTAATCCGTCACCACACGGAGTACCTATATTCACTTGTTTTGATAATATTTTATTTTAAATAATAACTGTTATGTACTAAGAGCTGAATACAATAGGATACAATGAAGGGTACTTCGTTTCGTGTGTACAATACAATACTATTCTCAATCCAGGTTATACACAAGAACAAAGATGTGTAAGTACATATATTTAGACGTTATGCACCAAAGTATTGCTCTGACCAACATGACGAAAGTATTATACGACCAGGAACCCCAAAAAAAAAGGAAAATGTGTTTTTATTCGCAGACTTCATAGTTATTTTTTCTAAAGTAAATCTACAGTATTGGTTTCATCGCCGTTTTGATACGGTGAGGATTTGAGAAATACTATGTAAATGTCACTGAAGTAGATATAAAATAAATATAATTGCGCGAAGAAATCTGGGAGGACATAAAAAGTAATCTAACTCTAACCTAATCTATCTGTGTCGGGGCAGGCGGATAATTTTCGGTTCACAATCTTTCGACAGTTTACAATTTAACGGTATTTACAATTTTCTGTGACATAAATAATTGGTTTGTTGGGCTTCCAATTACGACATATATTGGTAGTATATATACAGGGTTACTAGGTAAGTCGACATAAATACTTTAAGGGGTTGTAGTTGCCATCATTTCTGATAGATTTCACTATGAAATACCATATCCTAAACAAAACCAATTCCAAGATATTGATTTTTTTTTATAACTTTTATTCTTTTTTTTCTTACGGATACTGTCAATAAAGGGTATAAGTTATAAAAAGAATATTAGGCAAAATTTCGAAATTGTTTATAAAATTCCTAAAAGTTCAATATTTTGAAAATAGTTGGGTTTGGGATACAGTATTTCATTGTGAAATCTATCAGAAATTATGACAACTACAACCCTTTAAAGTATTTAGCCTACCTTAGGTACCAGTCTCCCACACTATTGATTCCTATTTTGTTATTGTTTTAGTTATTTTAATTGTTATGATGTTGTGGTGAGAAAAATAAAAATTATTATTATTATTTAGGTCGACTTACCCAGTAACCCTGTAAATATTATATACATATACGTCACGTAATTAACTATCAGACTAATTCAGGAAGCGCCCGCATGAAATAAACTTTGTTCAGTGTCGCTAAATCTACGAAATACGACACCTTAGAAAGAAGCTCTGTTTCACTTTGACAGATCTAATTACAAACCATTATATTCTTTGGCCACATCAAAATAAGGTTAACTTTTCAAACGTGTATGAAAATAGCTGTGATTGCGCAAGATAAATTCTGTCGTAAGGCTGATTGTCAGCCTGCCTCGTAATCGAAAGGCTAAATATATTAAAAAAGTGTTTTACAATTTGTTTTAGTCTCTTTATTGCTGATCATTATATCATTCTCTTAGAATTTGACGAATTTTATGTAGGGTTAGAACCATGTGTAACATTGCTAGAGAGGTTTTTTGTTTATTCTATGGCCAACCCCTCTTGAGAATATATTTCTTTTAAAATAGTTCAAAGGAAGAACAAAGGTTAATGATATTGATAGGACGAGGAGTGCTATGTTGAGAAAAATTGTAAATCTCGGACAATGAAACGGGACTTCCGCAGCTCGAAGAGGCTTGCTCAATTGTGTATAAATCCGTCCTATTTGGGGACGCCACTATACGGATATGAACATCAACTACCAAATCTCTTTATTGTAATATCTCTTAAATTAATGGTGCCGTCACTTATAAATTTACTATTATTTCATTAATGCATCTATTCACCAGCATTCCTTATTATTAAAGAGTGTTTTCTTGGTGGACTTTAGAAGGAAATAAATTGATTATAAACAATATTAATGACTTTGAAATTGGCTTTAAGAGACGGTTTTATTAACTAATAGTACCTGAATGGTATTTCGGACATATGGTCGCTAAGGCTGGCTCAAATGAAGCACAATCAGGGCGATCACATTTCGATTGTATCGGCAATAACGCGGTGATTAGTCCAGTTCACATGTTCGTTACGCAAAGTCAGGTCTTATTGAATGTTTCCCTTCAATAAATATGTAATTGCCTGCGCTGTGTAATTTTAGCACTAGTTAATTGACACCAAATCTCTGCCCCCAATCACAACTATTAAATAAAAAAACGAAGAAGTAAGCAAGCCTTGCTGTACAGCGCGTTCTATTGAGTTAATATTCTGGACGACTTGGCGATTTCGCTTCATTCGAATTAGACGTCCTCGAAATCCCAGTTTAACAATAATAGCATAAAATTATCTCTGATTTAGTCAACTCTGCAACTTTAATTAGATTGTAATCATAACACAATCAGATAAGGTAATATTTTGAGATTTTGTGTATAATCTTAGTGGTTTAAGTGAAGCGAACTAATCCGACTCTAACACGGACTACAAGTAAGACTTTTATGCCATTCTTAGCACTAACGATTCTATATTATATTGTAGTTAATGAATTGATTTATTGAAATTTTATATTTGTATTCCAAGCAAATACCACTTCTAAAAAGTAACTAAATTTATGTGGCATTGCCTATTTCTTTTTTTTTTAAACGTGCCTTTTAATGAGTGATACAACGTGCCAATTAATATTGAAATGATTTTTTTGTTACTAAAAGTAACAAACAGATTGATCTTTACAGAGACAAAATTAAATTTCAAAGAAGGTTTAAAGTGTAAGCCCACGAAGTATACGACTTAGGTATGTATATGTAAATATAGTATGTCTAATTATAACTACTGGAGTATACATATATTATGAGCTAAGTATTGTACATTACCTAACATTTAACGCCATATTTTACGCTATTGTTTTAAGGCGAAAAATAATTACTCTCTCTGTATAGTCTATAGTCACTCATTAAGTTTTATATTTTAACGTTTGTTAGCTTTCGTAGCTTAGCGTTTCTTAGCTTAAATGGGTAAATCAGCAGCAGCAAAGCAGCAGTATCTAGCTCAAAAAATAAAGTTGTCAGTACTAGGGTTAAGTTTTACACAATCTATTTTTTAAGTAGCTAATAGGTGAAATTTATTTATGTTATAAGTGTATGCGACTTATAGTTCTTATACTTCTTAATAATCAAACGATTGGTTATTTCTCATAAAAACGTCAAAGTGTGTACATTGAAGTTCTTATTGTGTGATGAGCACGGTCATTTGTTCTGGCTTTATCTATAATATGCATGTATTTAGAAATATATATGTATGTTTGTCAGCAGTCTGGTTACCATAGTACAGGCTCTGCCTAGTTTGGGATCAGAGAGATTGACTTTTTTTGTTAAGAAAAACTGCAATGGTAATACTGTAACATTGAAGTCAGCACTTAGTTTAAAATTTAGGGCATAATTTTACAATCAAGATTCAAATGAAATATAAAGAAACAATAAATGATCCTAATTATCTTTTGTAAGGGAATGGCAAACAAACAATCTCAGTATCACATATATACTGCACGGATGGCGTAGTGGTTTAAGCGGGCGCCACGCTACTTCTGATTGCACTGAGTGTTGTGGGTTCGATCCACACATGAGACGACTCTATGTGTGATCTACAAATTGTCGTTCTGAGTCGGGAATCCTTAGTGTCTGTTTCATAAATGGATACAGGATATGTTCAGGAGTTGCCTTTAAAAAAAACAATATATGTAACATCAGTTTATGTTAATAGTGAGGTCTGGAAAATTTATCTGAAATAGTATTTCTTTAATTCATTTCTCTTTAATTTTATCAGAGCGCACGATGACTCTCCTTTAAATTTCCGTTAATTTCGTGGCTTCAAACATAATGGTAGTTGGTTAATTGAGTTTGCGTTGTAGTTCTAAGTGGACGGAGATGTAGGAAGCTCTGTTTTTGCTTGTTAACAATAAGGTCAAGAGTTCATGTGACAGTTCGTTTTGTTTCATATTCGGCTGTTGTATAATGCCAAAAGTTATAAGTCTGACTTGCCAAGTTGCTTATTTCTTTGGTGTTTAGTTTTTTTTTAAATTACTGATTTATAACCGAAATATAAAGTACCAGTCTATTGTCATCATCATCTCAGCTGAAAAACGTCCACTACTGGTATAGGCCTACCCCCAAGTTCGCCACAACAACTGGTCTTGTGCTGCCCGCAACCAACGACTTCCCGCGGCCTTTACCAGGTCGTCGGATCACCTTGTAATACCCGACCAGTCTATATATTTATGAAATTAAATTTCCTCTGTTTTTATGAAGTACAACAAATATATATTAACACACACTGAGATATAGAATTTTATTTGTCTAATACCTTTAATTAATAATATCATTTATTCTACAGAATTTCATGGAAATTCCTAGAAAATTCTAACATATTTACAGTTCAATGGGCCAACCCAGTTCTCAATTACCTTGTATGAACGACGTAACGATTCTTTCGTACCGCAGACCTTCTCAAGCAGGGTTGACCAAGATCCTTCTACATAAACTCGTTTACTAAGTGAAGAGTCTCAAATTATTATGTATATACATGTTACATCAGATTTTACACGATATTTTACTCAAGTAAAGTATATAGGCACAATTACTCTAATATATATAAAATATTAATCTATACATATTCATACCCTACGATGAAGTTACAGTTAAAGTGTAGTATCAGTGCCTTAATACGATAAAAGTTCTAACTATAGTTTTATTTTTACTTTACTTACTTTACATATTTTTTTATTTCATGGAATAGAGGATGCCATCGAGCAGAGGGTCCATCCATTAAGTTAGTTCATGGATACTTGGAACTCAAGTGTTAAAAGTGCGTTTTGGTTTGAAACGTTTGTTTTTGTCTTTTAGGGTCGTGTCCATGAGAAGTCTGTTGATTCTTATTTCACTTGGTGAAAGAAACCGCAAAGAACATAAATACGTAGATTGATAAATAGAACGATATTACTAAGATGAAATGTGTGAATAAAGAATACTGTAATTTTACTTCGTGTGCTATAATACTTCTCACGGCTGATTTAATATCTTACCACTTCCTAACAAAAAAATTGTATAAGCAATAATAATAATAACTTCACACATCTCACACTGCCGTCTGATCCCAATCTAGGCAGAGCCTGTATTATGGTAACTAATCTGCTGATCAAACATGCTAATATTTTTAAATATTACTTATATATTAATACTCTCAATAATAAGTAATATTCTTGCAATATTCTTGTTAGACAACCCTGTTCTTACCTTAGTTTTATCCAGCATTTCGACTTACTGCAAGTACTGAATAAAATTAGACGTTAAAAAGTAATCATGCAATAAATATCTATCGTTAATTGGTTGATTAAGAAAATAAAATGCGATACTTTATAAAGTGTTTTGCTTGTTGTGTTGTTGATTGTGCTATGAAGAACGAATACGAACTACGAAGAGGTAAATAGCAAAGACTTGAGAATTTTGTCCTTTTTAAAGTCAGTTACGATGTCATAGATGCAGACTATGACATGCTTTCAAATATATGTAATTATCTAACTAGGGTTGCTGTAAGCCCTCGTCAAAGATCACCTCAAACAACTTAATAGATTGTGGGTATGAACAATGCAAACTTAATGATTGAAGTTTATCAGGTACAGTAAAACATAAAAGTATAATAACATATTAGTTAAAACAAAATCACATAAATGGTTCAGAGTTACTGACAAAAATAAGCTACATTATAAATAGCTACTAGACAGCTACACGACCGCTGTGCCAAGAGCGACACGACAGAGAAGAAGAAGAAGACAGCTACATTATCTGCTAATAACATAGGCAACTTTTTACCGCAATAACCGACAAACACTCGGATGAAGCCGTAAGTACTCGTAAAAGTCAGTTATAGATAAATTAATTAGATACAGAACAGATATAGAACAAATGATCATGCTCGTCACTTAATAATGTTTTCTGACTGAGAATCGAACTTACGATCACGTGTCTATGAAGCTAGCGTAGCCAAGTCAAAGGGCCATAATAAAACTAACACCATATTTTTAAGTAATTATTTACAAACTTGCTATTGCTTAAATTATTTGCTATTTTTTGCCAGAGAATTATTTTATTTGCTATAGCCATTTCCGAAAAACAATGGTCCTGCTGACTTGAGACATAAGCCTGCGCAGCCAACGCTATATCTCCGGATCTCTTACAACATCAAAACAGGCTTTGTGGTATATTTTTTACTAATATACCACAAACCAATCAATTCTTTAGCAAAAAGATAGCAAATAATGATCAAAAAAATATGGGACAAAGCCTGTTTAGGTAAGTGTAAGAGATCTGTAGATATAGCGTTGGCTACGCTCACTTAAGTCTCAAGTCAGCAGGACTATTGTTTTTCGGAAATGGCTATATCAAAAAAAGTCTATACTTTGCCAAAAAAATAGCAAAAAAATATGGTGTTAGTTTTATTACGACCCTATGACGGCTACGCCAGCTTCATAAACACTATGATCATTGGCAAAGCAGTTATTTACTCGTAATGACTAAACACATGAAATATGCACGCATAAACTGAACACAACTGATAATTACTATCCTCGTGTGATTGTATAAAGCTAATGTATCTCAACCAATCGATTATTAAAATGTTTCTTACAATCGTAATGAATACTTTTAAGTCAATTTCGTAATGTCACGCAATATTGATATTATATTACCAAAAATCAATACTGCTGGTATACATCTTAATCAACCCGTAATTCGATATTGAACTTTATTTTAAGGTATCCAAAGTTTTGTTTGAAAAATCCGTGGGTTAATAAGGTACGGAATACATGATTCTGAAAACAAGGCTATGGGACCGTTTTATTTACCGTAGCCAATCAATCTTGATATAAAGAGTTTTATCAAAATACATATTGGAATTGGTTCTGGCATCTAATCACTTTGTCCAAAAGGCCCGGCATTGCGATGTTAAGTCTTTCTACCGTGTCAAGTGAAGAGAAACCTATATTCCCTGATTTGCTTCCCGGTTGAAATCCTATCCTAACCAACATTCTACTCAAACATTTAAACTAAAACTTAATGGGGCTTACTTTTTTATAGTCAAACGAGCAGACGGGTGACCTGACAGGGGGTGACTAACACCGCCCATATACACTAATTACTGAAGAGTCACAAGTTGTTTGCCACTATTTAAGCCTTCCCAATCTAATCCTTTCCAATGGCATGTCATGACTGTCTTACGATACATATAATATATGCAGTACCCACAAACTAATCTACCTTGAACTAAATAATTATTCAGAAAACCTGTTACAGACTTACGTAAATAAGACTAACATAAGTTGTTTGATTTTTTTAAAGAAAAAGTAGAAGTCAACATTTTTATTTCATGTCAAGTTTTTGGGGTCAATTCTTTCACTTAAGTGCTTTCAGAAGAAAATGACTAAATATTTATATAAAAAGAAAATAAACACGTGAATAGGGTTAACCATATACCTCTTTGTAATATTTTCCACAGTCTAAATTTAACGCTGGTTATGAAGCAGTATCTAAATTTGACATTCGGGAAATGAATCATTAAACAATTATATTATAATCAATATTGTTTGTATTAACTTGTAACACAAACATTTTACCGACAATTTTACATACGTGCCGCAACCAGCTTGAAAAAATAGAAAAGGTGCCGTGTTTTTTTTATAATAATATTGTCACACATTTTACATGTGGAAGCTTGTAAATGGCATCTAGATAATTAACATAATATGTATTTTGTAAATTTAGCCGTAAGCTCCCCAAATATAATAAAATAAAATAAATTTACACAGACGTGTGATTTCAAACTAGGCAGAGCCTGTACTATGGTAACTAGACTGCTGATAAACATACTTATATATTTCTAAATACATACATACATAATATTATAGATAAAGTACACCCAGACACAGAATAAATGACCATGCTCATCACATGATAATCACTTTATGTTAATCTGGTTTTGTTACCTTAGAACTCCGCCATTCATGAATAGATTTCAATAAATCTTTTTTTAATTTATGATGACCATATACTTTCCTAAAGAGAGGTCTATGTCCAGCAGTGGACTTTTAAAGACTGTTGATGTGATATACTTGCCGTTAGATCCCATTCAAATTTAATAAATAATTATTTTTTGTGAAGTGAAAATTTAACTTTCAACTGAACTAAAATGTTTGTGTTAGGAGTCACGTCAGTAGTGTAACATGACGGATTCAAGCTGTGACCACTTAATCGCAAGTCCAATAACAATACAGGTTTAAAAAAAACAGGGTTCACGGATATTTCCTTTTGAAGATACACTCGGTCACCTCGCCACATCCTACGACGCTGAGTGTTGAGGGTTTGATCCTCACACTTTATGTGTTTCACAAATTGTTGTTCTAAAAATTCTTGAAACAGATACAAAGAACATGCAGACGCATGTTCTTTGTATCCGTTTCAAGAATTTTTGTTAAGTCTCCCGCGACTCAGGATTTACTCGTATGCTCAGTGTGGGAGTTTAAAAAAAAAGACAAACATAAACAAACACTATTATAACTGTTACGTATTAATTCTAACCTATCCCTACGTGATGTAATTTGATGTTTCATGGCCATTTATTTTTTTACGTGAGTTATAGTGAACTTTATGGGTGATATTTTCTTCAATTATTTCTTTATTTTACCGTTGTATGTCTTTTTTGTAAAAGTAGCATTCACAATAGTTTTTTTACATACATTCAGTTACGTCTTTATCTCCGAAGGAATAGACATAGGTAAAATAAAACCCCCCCATTTTGCCGACTATAGTTTTATCCCTACTTACGTAACAGAGGGCAAGCCTTTTTTTTGTTGATAAGTTGGAAAATGCCTTTGGATCCCCTGCTCGTCGAGGACTCAGATGCCAGAAATATGTGGTTATTCTACAAAAAACCATTTCGACGGCCATCCTCTAGCGCCTTACTCTGGGAGGACCCAGACTATGCTATTTCAGCTCCTCCCCGAATCGACATGATGATTAATCAGCCCTATCCCAGCGGAAATCACATTAATAGAGGGCAAGCCTATTGCCTAGTTCCTCAATATTTTAAAATTCAAATTTTGAGTATATTCAATCGATAAATTATCAATTCTATATAATAATAAATTTGTTGATCCATAAGTGTTACAACAGTGAAACATAACAGACTCAGTAGGTGTTTACAATATTATACGCCATAGTTCTAAGAGTTTCATAAAAAATGTTGTTTAATATACAATAATAATATATATATATATATATATATATAAAATAAATATATATATATATATATATATATATATATATATATATATATATATATATATATCGCAACAGAATTTGGGTTCGATTTAAAAAGTAATGTAAAACCGTTGACCTTTATCAAGGTCAAGGCTCTACAGTCTTTATTTAAGCTAAGAAGGTAATAACGATTAAATGAAACATAAAACAGTTAAGGAGTTGAGACTTGTTTTTAATAGTTATTTCAGTAATGTTTGGGGGGTAGGTGAAATTACGTCTGTTCGCTAAGGAATTACCATTATGAGAAGAACAGACAAGAAACTCATAAGGTTTTCTTTTTCAACAGTCAAACATTATTACAATTTCATTTACTTCAACTAGAAAAACTTAGAAAGTTAATACTCAACATTTAAATAACTATTTTTCAACACTATTTCTTAACAAATTGACTTTAACTCAATAACTATCGAAATAATAGCAAGACACTAATTTGATTTGGAATCCGGGGAGAAAATGCACAAAGGTTCAACACTCACTTGTTTTCCCGCTCAAAATCCGTCACAGACTCTCTCTCAATAATGTTTTTCAAGCCCACCTGCCGCCACTCTGGCGGCAACGTCTAGTTGCGCGTCAAAACGGAGGCAGATGGCGCTAACGTATTTTCGTAATATTAAATTTACCACAAATAACCATATTAAGAATTCCAAATCAAGCCTTAATTATTTAAACAATATTACAAATAAGTTCTGATAGTCTAAAGCAATCAAAACATTTAAAATAGTAAAAACAACTTACATTGAAAGTACTCACAAAGACTTGCATCAAATTAACTCACCAAAATTAAAACTTCACGTTAATACAGTATTATGAATTACAATCTTGTCTAAAAATTCTAATTAGATTTTAGAGAGTGAAATTTATAATCAAAAATAATCAATAACAATAATCAATTTAATTAATTTCCGGCGCCTCCAAAACTCCGCGGCGACACGGCCATACTGCGAGGCGAGACGTGCTCAGGATCGCTTGATTCTGAAAATAGGAAAGTAAATTCTTTTGAAGCTAGGCACTTCCACAGTACACCTAGTATTACAATTTACGGAAAGAGGCGCTCTATGATAACTCTTAGTAGGAGTATTGCTTATTGGACGGCTCCACACGCCAATAGCAATTTTAAGATAAATTATTCCCTCCGCGGAAAGCATCACGGGGGATTGGACTTATCGGACGGCTCCACACGCCAATAGTCCTTTTTACACACTATTTTTAGTCGAAGTCAAAGTCATGAAAGTCCTAATGTCAAAATTATGATATAGTGTGCATAGAGGTATGGTTTGTATTCATGTACATTTGGTGCGTATATTCGCACGTGTGTGTGATATGTGTGCGAGTGTGTGCTTGAAGAGCACAATATATTGAAAAACCCTCACCGGGAGAAATAGGTTTATGTAGACTCGGCGTCGCTGTCCTCTTCCAGGACAGCGGGGGTGGTGACAGCCTTCGATGGAGCCTCAACTCCAGGTGCTGGTGCCAGGTGTTCGTCTGGGGGCGACACGGCCGCCTGGGTGCCAGTTGGTTGTGGGGCGCGCCGCAGTTGGTCGTGCGCGACCTTGCGGGGTCGACCCTGATGTCCCACGACCTTTTTGACAAGGTAGCGGTCGTTCTCGAGCACTCTGTGAACTTCGTATGGAACTCTAAATTTCAAGTCTAAAGAAGTTTGATTTCTAGGGTTATTTTTAATTAGGACAAGGTAGCCTCGTTGAAAGTTATGGACTTTGGCACGCCCTCTATCGAACCTGTCCTTGTCCTTTAAAGCTATTGCAAGCATTCTTTGCTGCACATGTCGTTCTAAAGCTTCAGCGTTGACTAGAGTTTTGTCGATGTCGACTAGGTTCAGCAACTCTGCAGGCACGCAGTTCTGGCGACGAGTGAGGAGTGTTAATGGCGCAGTCCCAGTAGTTCTATGTACCGTACAGTTCATGGCGAGCTGCAGACTCTCGAGCGCTGTATGCCAGTCCGGGGATTCGTAATTTTTTATTATTACAAGACCGTTCTTAAGAGTTGCCATGACTCTTTCGACTTGTCCGTTTGCTCTGCTAACACCTGGTGATATTGGATGAAGTTCAATACCGTACCTGTCACAGTAGCTTTTATAGTCACCCAAGAACTCGCGCCCGCCATCTACTATGATTTGCCGCGGCGCTCCGAAAAGATGGATGACCTGTTTCAATGCGGCAAGAGAGCTGTGTTGACTTTTATCATTAGTGTGACGGAGTAGCACGTATTTCGTGTATGCGTCTATTGTAACTATAACATACTCTTGATTGTTTGGAGAACCAAGTTTCCCAGTAATGTCCATGTGTATTACTTCGAAGGGTACTGTTGGTTTGGGAATGGGGTGTAGTTGGACCTGATTAGCTCCCGATGTCTGTTTCGACGTTTTGCATACCACACAATTGTCGATAAAATCCCTGACACTGGTGTTCATCTTGTCAAAATGATAAGACTCTCTGATTTTGTGCAGAGTCTTCTCCCATCCTGCATGTTGTAGGGCACTATGGAAAGTGTTAATCAGGCTCCATTGAAATGCCCTTGGCACGACAGCGAGTCTTCGTGGGCCTAGAATAGGATCGATCCTTTCAAATTTGAGTATGTTACCTTCCAGATGATAACCAGTTACTTCCTCTCCTGTGCCCAAGGCGTCTATAGTGGGACGCAACTGTGGGTCGCGGCGCTGCTCTACGATAAGCCAGTCTAGGTTGCTGGTCATGACATTGACCGACAGTACCTCTGGATTCCGGCTCAGGAAATCTGCATGCTGCATCCGCTCGCCCTTCCTGTATTCTATGTCAAATTGGAAATTCTGAAGATATGCCCACCACCTATGGATCCGCGGGAGCAGATCTTGTTTGTGTTTCGAAGCCTTCAACGCGTTGCAATCAGTGACCACTTTAAATTTTCGGCCGTAAAGAAAGTGTCGAAAGTGCTTAATTGCTCGGACCACGGCCAATGTTTCGAGCTCGTATGAATGATATCTACTTTCGATATCAGTTGTACGCATACTAAAGTATGCCACTACATGTTGCCGACCATTGATAACTTGAACGAGTATTGCTCCAAATCCGAGACTACTGGCGTCAGTAAACAACTCTATTGGTTTCTCTTCTTGGAAAATCGTTAGTATCGGCGCGGTGGTGAGGAAACGAATTATCTTCCTACCTTCATGAACACGACTCCATTTCCATTCAGCGCCCTGCTTAGTTAAATCGTACAGGGGAATCATTGTTCGTGCAAAATCGGGAATGAAGCGGCGAAAATAACCCGCTAAGCCATTGAATTGGCGGACTTGTTTTACAGTGGTGGGAGCTGGGTGACTGGGACGGACCTGACCATTCTCTACTATATTACCAAGGTACTCTATAGACTTTTTGAAAAAGCTGCATTTGTCAATATTAATGGAAAACCCAGATTGCCGCAATGCTATCAAGATTCTTTCCAAGTATGAAAGACCAGAGGAAAAGTCGCGGCATTTGCTTATGACGTCATCTATGTACACTTGGGCTACGCTATCGTTGTGACCATTATTGGCACTGCCAGAATTCAGTAGCGGACCTAACGCGCGATTAATGCACCTTTGGTAAACGGACGGCGCGTTACAGAGACCAAAGGGCATGGTTAGGTATTCGTAGAGACCATCGGGTGTCACAAAAGCAGTTTTCTCGATTGAATCTGGGGCAATAGGAATCTGATGGAATCCGGATGCCATATCTAAACTCGTGGAATACTGTCCACCAGCCAACTGATCGATTTGATCAGCAATTAGAAGTAGGGGGTAGTGATCGCGTAACGTGTTACTATTTAACTCCCGATAATCGACGCACATTCGGTCGTCGCTATTTTTCTTCTTAACTAAAATAATTGGACTCGAATATGGAGATTTACTTTCCCGCACAATATCGTTCTTAATTAATTCAGCGACTATTTTCTTAACCTTTTCACGCTCGACTGGACTTAACCTATAAGGCCTTCTCTCAACAAATTTGTCTTTATTCTTTAAACGGATTTCTAGTTGACCTGTATTGACTCGAGACTTAGCAAAACCGCGCGTAAAGAGATCTGAGTACTGGTTAAGCAAAGTGAACAATTGATCTACCTCGGATTGTTCCTTTAGATCGTGATCCATATTGTCAAATATACCGCTGTCGGCTCGTACATGCATGACACGTGGGCATGGTACTAGTTTCGCGCTATTCTGTGTCACTAAAACACTTAAACCGGTATCGTGTAGTAAATTCGCACCGATTAGAACATCCGAAGTCATTTCAAAATCGGGCAAAACATTGAACACGATTTCTACGTTAGTATTATCTATGACGCATATGGTCTTTATTCTCCACGTGGAGATCACCGGGAATGGACCTATACCTCGCAAGTAACTAACTATTTGTTCTCTACGACCTGGCAACTTGTTTGCAATGGATTCGCGCATTACCGAACATTCGGCCCCACTATCAAATACCGTAGCTATCGTAATGTCACCTACACGCATGGGCATAGTATTCAAACTAGAGTGACTGCTAGCCACCGAATTAATGTTGGGAACTATCGCTTTTTCCCGGCGGTAGCAAGTGTCAAACGTATGACCTGGTTTGGAACAATATGAACAAAACTTATTATTCGTGTCATTTGGCTTTGATGAGGGGTGGGACTGAGGACCGGTTGTTTGCACATTCGGATTAGCAGCATTTTTGTTACGGCAATTACTGAAAGAATGGCCAGTCCTTTTACAATGATTACAGTAAAGAGAAGCATATCGAGGGCGTTTATGCAATGGTTGATTAGGATTCAGATTGTTTTGGCTAGAACGTTTACTAAATCTAATAGTGGAAGCAACAGAGATCAGTTCGGGCACTGAACTAGCTCTGGCATTCATTACTTCAATTTCTAAGGCGCTCTTCACTAATAGTTCCTATTACCGCTTCTACCGCATCACTATTGTCAAGCTTATCTTTAGTCACACGTCTCCATAAAATCCACGACTGGGTCAAAAATTCCGAAATATCTTTGGAATTGTCGTAGGTATGCTCTCTAAAACGGACTATATCCCGTGAGTAACGTGTTTCGGGCTCAAACGTTGTTATAATTATTTGACGTAGCTCTTCCCACGTTGAGGTAGTTACAAGCCAGTTATCGGCCCATATTTTAGCACGCCCTTTCAACAAGCTGGTCACTTTCATGCGAATGTCGTAGTCACTGAGCTCATAGGTATCTTTAGCCGTAGAAATATGATTACACCACTCACGTACACCAACACTACCATCAGGATCATATGAGGGTAGGAAGACCTCTGTGATTTTAACCTTATTATTGGGTTGTTGGAGTCGTTCAGTCATGGTCTGCATCATTTTCATCATGTGTAGGAAAAAATCAGGTGGTACATTACCAATTTGTTGTGATACTGGGCTTGCAGTGTGCTCACTAGGAGTCGGGTTGCTCGGTCCCAAAGGACACGTAGGAGGCTCATCTGACTCGGCTCCGTCCATGGTGCATGCTGTAATGCTTCAGTCAGGATTATCTGAAATCGTCGAAAGACCAGAGCAGAAAGGGGATCGCATGGCGATCCCACTTCTGATATCGCAACAGAATTTGGGTTCGATTTAAAAAGTAATGTAAAACCGTTGACCTTTATCAAGGTCAAGGCTCTACAGTCTTTATTTAAGCTAAGAAGGTAATAACGATTAAATGAAACATAAAACAGTTAAGGAGTTGAGACTTGTTTTTAATAGTTATTTCAGTAATGTTTGGGGGGTAGGTGAAATTACGTCTGTTCGCTAAGGAATTACCATTATGAGAAGAACAGACAAGAAACTCATAAGGTTTTCTTTTTCAACAGTCAAACATTATTACAATTTCATTTACTTCAACTAGAAAAACTTAGAAAGTTAATACTCAACATTTAAATAACTATTTTTCAACACTATTTCTTAACAAATTGACTTTAACTCAATAACTATCGAAATAATAGCAAGACACTAATTTGATTTGGAATCCGGGGAGAAAATGCACAAAGGTTCAACACTCACTTGTTTTCCCGCTCAAAATCCGTCACAGACTCTCTCTCAATAATGTTTTTCAAGCCCACCTGCCGCCACTCTGGCGGCAACGTCTAGTTGCGCGTCAAAACGGAGGCAGATGGCGCTAACGTATTTTCGTAATATTAAATTTACCACAAATAACCATATTAATATGGTTATTTGTGGTAAATTCCAAATCAAGCCTTAATTATTTAAACAATATTACAAATAAGTTCTGATAGTCTAAAGCAATCAAAACATTTAAAATAGTAAAAACAACTTACATTGAAAGTACTCACAAAGACTTGCATCAAATTAACTCACCAAAATTAAAACTTCACGTTAATACAGTATTATGAATTACAATCTTGTCTAAAAATTCTAATTAGATTTTAGAGAGTGAAATTTATAATCAAAAATAATCAATAACAATAATCAATTTAATTAATTTCCGGCGCCTCCAAAACTCCGCGGCGACATATATATATATATATATATAATGTATTAATATATAATAATCATATTAAAAAAAAAACAACTTTGACTCTTAAACTAGGCTACGCCTACGAGTATATCTTGAAAGACAGATTTCGTCTGTAAGGGGTTACAATAACGATTTTCATTGGGCATTGAGAGGATAAAGATACTATGTTGATTGGATGATTACCGTATGAATAATATATGCTAATGACAGTTATAAGTTAAGTGTGTGTATGTGTGTGTGTGTAATTACGTTTATGCGTGTATATAAATATACTATAGTCACTTTATTTCAGTTACTTTACATTTACTTAACTGGCTACATACCCTCGTGTGAACTAGAGTATTTTCCGCAAGCCAAAAGGTAACAAAAACCATGAAAATTAATACAATTTGAAGAAGAAGAAACTACAAACTTATATTATTGAATAGAAAATAATTGAGAAGTAGGATATGAACGATGGGAAAAATATACATAAATACACACATACTAAATACATACACATATATATACAGGCATTTACTTAATATTTTACCTTTTTATGTATTTACTCTTCCTGTATTACAACGTGCGCGGACTTACTGCCACATGGCTTTATCTACCAGTCAACCTTAAGATGGTTCAGTAAGGCACTTGCTTTGACTATGAAAAGATAACGTTAAAAAAATACTGTTATTTAAAAATACATAGACAAATACACAAAAAAAATACACAACATTAATGCTGACAAAAGTTACATTCAGTTTCATTAATCATTGGTAACACACCAAAGTTTTTAAACTATATACTATCCCATTTTAGAGTCCTAAATAATGATATTTCGTTATCTTAATTTGCTTCACCCAAAAGAGCTGATTCACTTTTAACTTGCCCCACAGAATTAGTCTCAATTATTCCTTTGAAAAACAAAAAGGAATCATCATTCATTCCGTTTTAACTCGGTCCCTGGACCACCGTTAGTGAGCTAAAACTCGGTACATTAATTTACGTTCAATTCAGATATCCCAAAGTTGGCCCAAATTTTCGACCCAAAATTGGAAACAATTTGCAAATAACAACAAACTCATAATTTTACCCCTCACCCCTACCTTATTGTTTTAACCCTATCGTAGAACTGGTATACAGTATATATTATTTTATAAATTTATAATTTCGTATTCAGGTAACATTCACTGACTTCTTCTGAGGCAGTTATTCAATTTTTTTATTCGCATTATTGATTGGAAAACAATTTTTTTGTGATACTTAAATGTTACAATTAAAGCATGATCAACTGTGCGTTCTACCGTTATTCTGATAAATAAAAAAATTAAGTGAAAAAATATTTTACATGGATTTTATATTTTGGCAATAAGTTCACTCTTATGATTAGAGTAGGTTGACGACTGGATGGCATAGTGGTTTATGTAACGGACTGCTATTCCAAAGGTCGCGGGTTCGATTCCCGCTTAAGTCAAACATTTGTGTGCATGAACATTTGATGTTTGATTTGGTCTGGGTGTTTCTATGTATAATATGTATGTATTTACAAAAAAAAAAGTATAAATGTATTTATATCAGTTGTCTAGTACCTACCCATGGTACAAGCTCTGCTTAGTTTGGGACTAGATGGCGTTGTGTGTATGTGGTACAATATATTATTATATTACTCATCATCAACAGCCTATACTAGTCCACTGCTGGACATAGGCCTCTCCTTAGAAAGGAGGTTATTATATTACTATTATTATTATATTATTATAAAATCAGTAACTACCTTAGTTACCTTACTTAGTTACCTTAGGTTAGTGATCCTCACTGCTAAGCCAGAGGTCGTGCGTTCGATCCCCACCCAGAACAAACGATTGTGCGAAAAGCACGATCATTTGTTCTGTGTCTGGGTATAATTTATCTATGATATGTATGTATATAGAAATATTTGTATCAACACAATAGACACTAGACATGTATCTATAGTTCGGTTACTAAAAAGTGTACCATAAAACGTAAAGTTGACCTAATAATAAAAGTCCAAATGTTTGCAAAATTACATAAATATGGATCCTCTGGTGTAGGGAAATAGAATCATAGAATATTTCATTAACACCCAATTAACTAAATTCGGTTAGGTTAAATTACCCAAATCGTTTGAATCGCGGTATGGAGTGTCCATTAAAAATGGTAATTAGTAACGGTAATGTACTGGACATTGTTCCGTGGAACTTTTTAGGCTACATGCCACTGTATAAATCGCAACAAAAACATTCAACCCGAAGATTAATAGCATATTATTGATTTAAAAACAAACTGTACGTTATAGCTTCATTACTAAGTAAATCGTTGTTCACCTAAAACGCTGGTAAACAAGCGGGATATTTACGAGTACAAGAAAGTAGGTTAAAACATTATTATTGTAAATTAAAGACAACAATGAATAATTTGAGGTTTATGGAACAACAAACATGATTATGAAAATTAAAATAACATCTAGATAAACAAATCAAACTCAACAACTCAAAAGCAACATCAAATTTATTACAATAACTCTCAGATCAAAATTAATGCAATAACATCGAGACGATAAGAATTTATATTTAAGTATAATAAAATGAGGCCTTGCCATTCCTATAGTATGAAATCTGTTATCTACCACAAAAAAACGATATTAAGCTAAAGCTAACAAAAAAATCGCGGTTTTAAGGCAAAATCAGAGAGGTCTTAACGTAAAGCCGAATCGGTTTTAAGGTAATATCGAAGCCTTATAAAGGCAAACTTTTCATACATCTTTTGGCACACAACATTTGATACTTTCTTATTTTATTTTAATGTGTTGTTTGTAAAAAATAATTGGTATAAAAATTAAATTAAAAAGCACAAAGTCAAATATATTATGTGTGTATATGTTATTAGATATACATTATTTTTGTGTTTAATAATATGTCAATTGGCCTTCTGATTTTACTATAAGTACCCAGCATTTCCCATTGACTTAGCCGCCCCCGACAGAGAGATACACATAGGTACCTACACACATACACATTTCAAATTTATAATACTTCTCTTTGCGTAACTAAGGTAATTTTGTCTTTGGAAAATATTATCTTAATTTTGAAAGCATACATTATTTTAAGCTAGCTATTGTATGATAAATAGTTGCTACTAACCTTGGCTTGAATTTTATTTATTTTATTTATTTTATTTTAAACTTAATGCACATATTGTACAAAGGCGGACTTAATGCCATTAGGCATTCTCTCCCAGTCAACCTTCAGGTGATGTAGAAATATGATGCGGTAGGTGCAAAATAAAATATGATATTAACATAATTTAGGTCCAGAAACATACACAATATAAAAACACACATGCATACATAAACCTACATAAATTTAATAAAATATATAAATACTCAGTCGGGAACTAGAGCTTTAACTATTTCGCCAATTCACCCCGAAGAAGATCGCGCACTTTTCTCTTGAATGCGAGGCGATTTGTTGACATCCTGATTTCGGCAGGGAGGGCATTCCAGAGGAGGACTGACTGGACGTAGAAGGAGGAGTTGATGAAGTTAGAGGTGTGAGGGGGGCATAGAAGAAGCATATTGTTGGTTGATCGAAGATTTCGATCGTGATTGGAGCATAGGAAACGGAAGTGGGGTACGAGGTATTCAGGTAACGATGGAGAGTTGAGGAAAGAAAAGAGAGAAGTCAGCGCTCGTAAACTGCGGCGCTGACGAATTGGGAGCCATTGCAGCTGGGAACGTAAAGCAGACACGTGGTCATACTTGCGAAGATTGAAAACGAATCGAATGCAGTTATTGAGAAGGCGATCTAGTTTATTGAGAAGGTCTGCATTCAGGTCGAAATAACACACATCACCATAGTCGATTATGGAAATAATTAAGGACTGCATAAGCGTAGCTTTAGTTTTAGCGGGAAGGAAGTTCTTCAATCGATATAAGGCACGGAGACATGTGGTGACTTTCTGGCCGACGTGTGTAACCTGTGCCCGCCAGTCAAGTGTCGAGTCGATATATAACCCCAGGTTCTTTACCACTGCACTATAAGGTATAGTCACATTGTTGTAGACAACTGGCGGGATGACCGCCAAATCCAACCTACTTATCATTTGTTTGCTCCCCACGACGATCACTTGACATTTGGTTGGATTTACCGACAAACCAAACCTCGTTGACCAGCTCTTTATAAAGTCCAAGTCCTTGTTGACTTTGTCGATAGCGTATGTTATGTCCTCAACCCTTGTCTGTGTGTACACTTGTAAGTCATCAGCGTACAGGTGATACGTACACTGAAGGTGCTGGGTTATGAGATTAATGAATATTGAGAATAATAAGGGAGATAATATACCGCCTTGAGGGACGCCAGTGAGAAGATCACACCAACTCGATGACAAGTCATCAATATGAACACTCTGTTGTCGTCCCTGAAGATAGCAGGAGAACCATTCCAGAGCTTCTGAGGAGATCATAAGATAGGAAAGGATGGCCAGTAGAACGTCATGACTAACGGTATTAAAGGCATTCGAGAAGTCAATCAAAGCCAGCACTGTGACTTTAGTCTCCTCCATACCCTCCCTAATATCGCTTGTCACTTTGAGGAGAGCGGTGGTTGTGCTGTGACCAGGTCTGAACCCAGATTGTAAAGGACTAAAAAGATTCTGCTGATTTACAAACTGTGCGAGCTGCTTATGTACACAGGCCTCTAGCACTTTAGAAAGAAAGGGAAGTATAGAAATTGGTCGAAAGTGTTCGGGAAGAGAGGGGTTAGTTTTTTTGGGTAAAGGAATGATGAAGGCCTTACGCCAGAGTGAGGGAAAGGTTGCAGAGTCAAGTGAAAAGTTTATGATATGAGATATTGCTGGAAGAACGTGATCCAGGATGGTAACAATCATGCGACGGCTGATACCGTCACATCCCACAGCATTGGAACGAATGGATAGGATAATCTTTTTGATGTCCTCAGAAGATACCGGAGAAAAGTCAAAGGATTTAATATCAGGGTGGGTTAGACTAGCTATATAGCTCAAGGTTTGACACTTGGTTTGATGATCCAACTGAGGTGTAGTTGAGAAATGACGGTTAATATCATCTAAACCAATTGTCATCTTAAACTCAGGGCGTTGTTGCTTGCCAATGCCTAGTGTTCCAAGGAACTTCCACACACTGGAAGTTGAAGAGGTTTCTATATTTTGAATGATATGGCGGCGTTTTGCGTTACGTATCACCTGGTTACACCGATTCCTAGCAGCTTTAAAAAGGTTCCATTTCTCCTCACAGCGATCCTTCCTGTACCCATTAAAACAACGGTCTCTCCATCTCATAGCCATTCGAATTTCGTCCGTCATCCATGGCGCCGGAGGGCGCTTCAATTTGACTTTCCTCACAGGTGCGTGGATATCATACAGGTTAAGAGCTGCGTCATTAAAAAGAGTAACTTTTTCGTTCATGTCTGTAGCTGCAGCCAAGTCTGTCCAGTCTAATGCAGAAGCGCCTGCACACAGGTTTTTGACGTCCATTCGTCTGAAACTACGAATATGCAGAAATTTGGGAACGGATTTCGACGAAATTTCTAGTTGTACTTATAAGTATTTTAGAAATCTTTAGTTATATATTTATGTATATGCGAATTAACGCATAGTGAGGCACTGAAAAAAGAAAAAGAAAAAGAAAATGAACTGATTGCCTTAACTAAATTTCTACAGTATTGTAGCCTAAATAATAATAAGTCGGCGCCCAACCTAAAACATACAAATTAATTATGAGGTAAACATGGAATTTTGTTTTATTTGTACGTTTGTCACCGTCGGGCAGCACGGCCATTATAGGAGCACAATTTAGGGTTGCTGATCTCAACATATGTTTCTAAACGGTGTATTGAGATAGGCGCTCAGGGTCTTCGCCCGTTGTACGTTAACGTCAACAAATCGAGGGTAGAAGTGCCAACCCTTTTGCCCTAATAACGTCGATATGTCGACTTATTTGAACTGACCCATAGACGATAAGACCAAAGAGTTTTTCGCCAAAGAAGAATGTAATATTATATGACTTTAATGGCACACCATAAAAAGCATCTAAAATTACATTATTATTTTAAAACTTACGTTAATATACTAACGTCGTTACGGGTATTTGGAGCCCTAAAAAGTCCGACAACAGTCTTTCTACAGAACTTCGATATCGTCTAGTACTTGGGTTGTGGTGGTTTGATGGCAGTCGCTTCGCGTAAAAAAAGCTTTGACTTAAAGCCGCCCCCAATCTAGTTTGGAAAAAGGCTCGGATAAAGGTTAATATATTAACCCCATTATTAAACGGCGTTAATATTCAATATATTAACGCCTTTTAATAATGGCCTTGTTGAAAAAAATAGTATCTTCAATTTTATTTAAAAAAAACCCTTTGTTTTACATAAATACCTTTATAAATTTCCAAGTACGATAAAGAATGAATAAATAATAATATAAGAGCTTCACACACCTCACACACGGCAGTCAGCTTACAAACTAGGCAGAGCCTATGCTATGGTAACCAGAGTACTGGTTCACATCACATCAACAGCCTATAATAGTCTACTGTTGGACATAGGCCTCTCCTTAGAAAGAAGGTTTGGCCTACTATCCCACATTGGATAGACGGGTTGGTATGGGATTTGTTTTAAGTTTTCCTTCTCTTTGCAGTGCTGTTGTCCTGCGTAGTATTCGCCCTTAGTCGACTCTTACGACACCTAAATGATGAACAGGGGTGGTGACAAAAGTACTGAAAAACGTACTTAAATATTTCTAAATACACACATATTATGTGTGTGTTTTTACTTTTTATTTATTTATACATCTTTATTGTAAACTGCTACAGTATATATTTTGTACAGACATGGATGATCATCTACATGTGGTATTACAATAGGCGACTTTATCGCTCACAGCGATGTCTTATAACCTTTACATATATTATCAAATTTGATTTTGGGTAGTCTGTGGTGTACTTTCATATTACACAGACACAGAACAAATGATAGTGCTTACCACACAAATTAAACCTGTGTGCTTAGCAATCTAGGTCACTGACCCCTAGAACAGCAGGCCAGAATAATGTCTTGTTAAATGGGCTTACGGAACATGTGATATAGAAAAAAAAAACGTAGCAAATTTAGCACCCGACGTTCCATTTCTGCCTCTCAAATCATTTCCTTTTACGATCCCATTCGTACAGATTACAACAAAAGCCAATTACTATGAATCATATAATATCCTGACTTTGCGAACTCCAGTAGCTAATGAAAAAACTTTTAGTCACTTAAAGTCATCGGCTCTTGTTATCGAAGTTTTGGGTGTTACGAAATAATTTGAACTCTGTTATGAACGTTCATTACAAAAATGTGTACCTTTTTCATGGTATAGGGAGCAAACTAGTTAACTAGCTGGTAAGCGACATTTGTTAAATCATATGATTTACAAATCAGATCAGCACACTTTGACTGAATTACAAAACCACTGATTCTACCACTGCTACTACTTAATTATTATTGTTACGCTATCTTTGTCTATGACGAAATCACAATCACATGTGAAATCGCTGTGACTAATGTCAATCATTTCATAAAATGAATATGATTTAAAAGTAGCAATTATATTCAAGTCTAATCACAAATTGCGTTGCCGCCCTAAGTCAGAATCAGAACGAGAGGGGGTTTTGGGCTCCGGTTAGCTAAGTCACTCAGTGAAAAGCAATGAAAAATAATCTAAACGCCGGTTTTCTCTAACTCACTCCTAACCTACTGTATATTTGTTTTAGGCAAAACTTAATAAAATATACTTCCTAGTTGCAAAATTTTCTTCCTTACAAAAAGAGAAAGAAGAAAAGCCACCAATTCAACCAAACAACGCTACCATATACTTCTAATAAAATAAAATAACATTTGCAAGTAACTGCAGCTCTTGTCGGATTGATAACTACATTTTATTCTTTACAAATTAGTTAAAAATTGCGTGGTATGCTGGAGTTTATGGCTCCACAATGACCAATAGAGTTCACTGACAATAAAGTTATCATCGTTGTCTCTAAACTATTACAAAAACCTCTTATGCTATTCTTTAAAGATATTTTAGGTGAAGCTCATATTTGCAGTGAAGTACTCTCATTACAGTTGTAGTTAAATATCTGAAATTGTTTCAATGTAAGAAATAAAGGTAGATAAAATATTTGAATGATAGATATCTATTTGACTATAGTCACATTAAGAACTTATGCATATTTTTGTACACTTTTACTCTACGTATTATTTCGTGAAGAGAAAAAGAATATTCCATTTTAAGCCCGTTCCATATACGGAGAATATAATGTTTTAAATACTTAAAATTTATATTTAAAAGTAAATAACTCTAAGTTTTAAATGTCTACAACTGTCTAGTATGTAGATCAATCTGCCATAGTACATTAATTCTGTGCAATGTTAGTTTAAAAGTAATGAATTTCGTATGTTCGAAAGTTGAATACAATGATGTCTTGAGTCCGAATAAAATAAGTAAATTTAACATTATTTATATACGATACTTTCACGTACGGTAGCTTAAAAAATTAGAAATAAGATTATTTGTCTTTTAATCATATGACTGTGTAATTTACATGTACCAAGGTAGATGTTATCAAAACAATACCCAATCAAACTATTTGGACGTGGACGCACGTGTTGGTGGAGCCTCTGTTGAGGAGACAGAGGCCCACCGAGGCCGCCCACTCCTCTACGGCCTCGCCCCTTGCGTCCGTCCTGGGGGAACCCCACGCAATGGACTTTGCGTTGAAGTCCCCCAGCACAAGGACGTGCCCAGACGCTAGTCGCCGTATCGAGGTCTCCAAGCTGGTTAGGAAAACCTCGAAGTCGTTCAAACTCCGGTTGGGGGAGAAATAGACACCATATATGGTGATCCCCCCCCACTCGACGGCAACATATCCAGTGCCCTTGTCTCTTAGCGACAAGGGCGGGGAATGAGCCGTCGTGGAACCGACGACTGCCACGGAGCCGTCCCAGTCACCCATCCAGTTTGGACGGGGAGGGACAGAATAGGGCTCCGCGACTACGGCAACACCTATCGACCACTGTGCCATGGTTTGCAGGAAGAGATCCTGCGCCGCGGCACAGTGGTTCAGGTTCGTCTGGACCAGGAGGATCGTCGATCCATTACTGGATCGTCTCTACAGCCTCCTCCATGGGCGACGACGTCGACGCACGAACTACATCGGAGGCAGCCTGGGTCGACTGGCTAGCCCCCGATGCTTGCTGAGAGTTGCGGGGAGGCTTGCAGCCCCCCTGCCCCATCTGATGATTGGCGGGCTTGTTACCCGCCGCACACACCGGGCAGTGAGGGGCGGCAGAGCATTCCACCGCCACATGCCCCGGTCGACCACAGCGGAAACATAGTCCGCTGCAGTCGAAGCAGCTTTGGCACTTGACGCGCGTGTGCCCCGATGCTAGGCATTTGTAACACCTCATCGGTCTCGCCGCCAGGACTGTGATCCTAGCGCTCACGAAACCGATGAGCAGCCTGCCGGCGTCGGCCAATGCTTTGGCCGACGCTACGGGACAGCTGACCCACACGGCGCCAAGCCCCCCTGGACCGGGGCGGATGGTGCCGACCCTGACGTTGTCCGCGCTGCACCCCGTCTTCTCCCGGATTACAGCGCGGACATCTTCGGCCGTCACAGAGTCGTCCAGGCCCGAGATGCGCAGCTCCGCGCACTTGGTAGGCCTGGCGATCTTGACACCATCTGTGGCCGCGAATAAACCCCGCAGCCTCTCAGCGAAAGTGTCCGCCGTCTTGGCGCCTTCAGCCCCTGGGAACTCGAGAACTCGAGCTCCCGTTTGGGCGAGGCGCATCTTGACCCCCACCGTCCCAAAGTCGTTGGCGAGGCTGTCCCGGGCCTTTTTAAAAACGGCCGCGTAGGACAACCCGCCGTCAGCCGCCTCCGGGGACACGGTCACCACTACAGCCGCAGTTTTGGGCGGCTGCAGCTTCCGCGGCCTCTTTGCAGAGGCCGTTGCCACCGGTGGCGAAGGCTGGGCTTGGGCTGATTTTTGGGCAGCCCTTCTGGCCCGCCTTCGGGACTTCTTGGAGCCCCTCGCCTCCTGCCAGCCCTCGTTGGAGGGGGCAGGTGCGGAGGGGCCCGGCATGGGTGTCGGAGTGGGGAGCGCGCCGTTTTAGGCCCCGTCTTGGCCGGCACTTTGGCCGGCGCCTGGGCCGGTGCCTTGGCCCCCCTCCTCGGCTTTTGGGGAGCCGATGGAGTCGGGGCAGACGCCGCCGCCGCGTAGGAGACGCGGCCTCCCACTACGGGGAGCGCGGTCGGAGCGGCGGCCTTAGGCCGCTGTGTCGACGCGAGCGGGGGGCGCACAACCGGCGCAGGGGGCAGTCTCGCCTCCAGGCCAGCCAGGCGTCCGTCCAGCATATTCCCAACTGCGATGAGGATTTCTCGCAGTTGGGAGTCAAATGCCCCTGAGTTGGTGGTAGGGGCAGGCTGGGACGCCGACGGGGCTTCCCGCTCGGGGAGGTTCGCCTGGAAGCGGGCGAACTGAGCGCTCAGCTCGTTCACCCGCTCCGTCAGCCTCTCGTTGGCCACCTGCAGGCGAGACACATCGCCCACCAGGCCCTCAACGACCTCCGACAAAGCGGAGGAGGAGTCCTTAAGGGCCCTCACAAACGAGCCCTTAAGGTTCACGGACTTGGTGGCCACCTTGTGGATGACGGCCACCGCCGCTTTCGCCCTCTCCTGCACGGACACGGGAGCCTGGGGGGCATTTCCCCCCACCGGCTCCCGAACCTTGAGCAGGAGATCCGCGATCTCCTCCTCCGCTACGGCCTCGCCGTCCACTCGTACATTCCTGTATGACTCCGCGTTTGAGAACGCGGAGCCTGACGGGGTCGAGACCGAGGCCGAGGCCGGTTTGCGTGCCCTCCCTCGGCGTCTGCTTGCCACCTTTGGTGGCATCATCTCCTGGGACGTGTCGGTTTCCACGTCCCCTGAGCGTCCGCGTTTTCGGCTGTCGCTGCGATGTTCCGCTTCCATGGCCTCCGCGCCATCCGACGACGCGGCGGATCCGGAACGCAGCCGATCCGATGCTCTTCGGCTCCCAGAGACCAGCGTCAGACTGACTTCTGGGAGCCCCACCGAGATAGGCGTTCCCGACGCTATCTCACCCTCCGTGGATGACCCATCCACTCCACTGCTCCTCTTCTCTTTCATTTCAGAGTCCGTTTTGCTTGCCTTTTTCTTTTGTGATTGGTTTTCCGATCGTTTTTTAATATTTTTGTTCATATTGTCCATAATAATCCCACGAGTGGGGGAGAACTAAAGGTCCACCCGGGCAGAGATCCCCCATTACCCGGGCAAGCGTATGTTTTTAACCCAACCGAGGGGTCCGCAGGTACCTCGGCTTGGAGTGCGCTCGCGACTGAACTTCCCATCAGCCATGCATCCCCTGGCCACGCACCAGAACACGGGATTCGGGGAATTTTTTAGAGAGGTTATCTTCCTCGCGGTCCGGGCGGTTAAGCCAAGACCCTCGCCCCCGATCAGAGCCGCGAGACTTAACCACAGCGCTCTTCTCGGGATTACGATATGCCGACGGTTGACAGGGAGACTACGTCCCCCTGCCTGCTCGGTGGTAGTGTGAGTACACGCCGAGCCCGTCCTCCTTTCTCCACCGCTGTCAGCGGAGAAACTGTGGCCCCTACAGGGCCCCGCCATCAGGTTTTTTACCGAGGTTTCCTCCTCCATGCTCCGAAGAGCGAAGAGCCAGCAGGGCAACCGGCAGACACGCCCACCCTGCTGGACCAGGCCTTGCCCGAGAGCCGATGAACGGCTACCTCTTCTGCTAGAATATTGGCCGCTGGCGATAATCCTCTCCTCCAAGAGGACAAGGAGGAAACAGTACCATCGCCAGCGTTTCCAGGGTGCACCACGAGGAGGTTTTCTAGCCCAGCACCCCAAACCCTATACCAACCCGTCTGGCCAGCGTGACATAGTAGGCCAAGTCTCCTTTCTAAGAAGAGGCCTATGTACAGCAGTATACTATTAGAGGCTGTTGATGATGATGACGGCTGCTGCAGATCTTCAACGCTGACACATCGACAACTTACCACCAGAGTAGTCTTAATAATAAAATAAATGATTTTACCTACATAGCAGAGATCATTTTAGAAGTAAGTAGTTTTTCTTTTTTTTCTGCGAAAACCATTGATGGTACCAATTTTATACCATTGATGTTCCGAGATACTTTTTAGGTTTAAAAAAACGTCTTAAAACAGAGACACTGATTACAATATCATTGTGCTATCAATGCATGTATATCTTTGTATACAGAACAGTAATGAACGCGACACGTATATAAGTGCGTGCCTGAACGCGGAAACAAGAATACTGATAAGGGGTTATGCAAATTAAACAACACTTCTTGATTGTCGTACTTGCTCTAGATGTAGCTGTATTCTTCATCTCTTAATTTTCTACCCTTTGAATAAGGAAAATTTTCTTCAAATTTGTGTAGCCTTAAGTACGACGAATCAGATAAAAAAATATATAGAAGTCACAAATGACAAAGATATCGTTTAACATACACAGTCGAATGGAAAACCCTACTCTTGCATGCAACTACGTAGTTGAAAATCATAACATCGTGTTTTATAAATTTTATAAATACTACTTCGTACTACTACGTACTCGTATAATTGACAGACTTCACGGATGGCGTAAACGCTGAATGTTTTAGTTTCAATCCACACATGGGACGACACTTTGTATGTTCCATAAATTATTGTTCTGAGTCTGGGTGTTATTTGTGTCCGTTTCATGTATGTTCGTAAAGTCCCCCGAGACACAGGATATATTCTTAGGAATATATCCTGTGTCGCGGGGGACGCGGGAGTTGTTGTTTTAAAAAAATAAATTTTAAATAATAATAATTTCTAGCTATAGTAAAATTTAAAGTAGTAAAATATACACCTACTACACACATTGTTACATAACCCAAAGATTGATTAAATGATAAATGCGTTTACCATAATCCGGGACCTCGTCAGGGTAGAGCGCTTGAGATCGACCGTCGGCATGGTTTCTAGTGGAAACACCACAACGTCTCCGAGGAGCCGGAGATTCGAAGGGATTTTTGACTTAACTTGCACAAAGTATTATAAATAGGTAAATTAAAAGCGTTATGCCACTTTTCACAGCGTAGTTATTAGGTATACTAACTTTTGAGTCAAAATAACCAACAGAATTTAATTGCAAAAGATTTGCAAAAAAAAGTATGTTAAAATACTACGTAAAAAAAGAAATCTTTCGCCCACCCACTTAGATTTATTTCATAAATATCTCTTGATAGCTGCATAAAGTTCAGAGAGATTAAAAGCTGTAAACATGTTCGTTATCCTTATTGAATATATACTAAAATACTATGAACTTTATAATATCTAATTATGTGTAAACTTCAAACTTTAGTTATTCATCCCGGTTTTCCGAAAATTATTATAGTTGACATAGTCATTTTAGTATTGTATATAACTTTTGTTACTGACAGTCCCCAGTTTTCCACTAAATATATATACTCCAAATAAGTATCCATACCTATATCCATACCTATATCCGATACCAACCCGTCTGGCCAGCATGGTATAGTAGGCCAAAACCTCCTTTCTAAGGAGAGGCCCATGTCCAGCAGTGGACTGTTATAGGCTGTTGATGATCATGAAGTATCCATGGAAAATCATAGCCTAATATAACCTTCATCATACATTGAATAGAATTGGGCAAATAACATAATATATTCTACCATCTCAAATAAAACTTATCCTAATAAAATCATTGTATATCCTTTAGGGATAAAAGTTACAAGGGTAGGTTTCAAAGGTGTTGCCAGATCATTCGAAAATGCACTGATATATTGAGGTCAATAGGCCGTAGTGTTTTTTGGATACGACCCTCCGTTTAGTAAATAGAATGAATGTGTGCTATACCATTATATTGTCTGTTTATTTTTATTTGATGGTCGATAGCCAAGGACCTTTGCAGTTTCAATAACATGAAAAGAGCCTTTGAAAGGTTTTAAAAGGAACTGTTTATAATGTGGTAAGGATAGACAATAATGCGTTTTTCTTACTTAATAATTATGTCATTAGGTGGATGGGGGTGATTTCGGAATGTGTACCTACTTAGACCCAAAATGAATCATAACTAAGGGGACAGATGATATTATTATGTTTTTTATGGTATAGAGCCTATACATAGGACTCTTCCACAGTGCTGTTCGGTTTTCTTCCCCTATTTTCTCCAAGTCATCAGTACATCTGGCTGGGGTTCGTTTTCGTTTCGTGCACCATTTTCTACAAAAGATAGGTTAGATTAATGCCTTGTCACCATTCTCATTTCATCATCATCCTCCTCCAAGGCTCTCAACCAAGGTCCTGTGCTGCCCGCATCCCACGAATCCCCGCTACTATTACCAAGCCGTCGGACCACATTGTAGATGGCCTACCCACGCTTCGTCTTCCAGTAATATAGGTCGCCTATCTATATATAACTTTCTTTAAAATAACAAATTAATCTTACTATTATGCTACTATTATTAGGTATTGACATAGAACTGAGTTTTGAATTATATGAATTTTCCGCCATCTCTTTGACTACGAGGCCAGATAACGCCCTAGTTATTTATTTTAATAAAATTGTCTTAATAATGAAATATCTATCGTTCGTTAGGCTAGTAATATTACTCTTAATTACTTTTTTCGTTTTTATTTCCAATATTTTTTGTCACAAAATATCTGGTTATGAGGTTTATCTATGAGAGATAGGCATATCGTATTGCGGACCTTTCTTGGATGTACTACGGGCCAATATATTTATAGAACTTGGTATTTAAACAAGGCTAGCTAACAAGCGTACCCAAATGCAAAATAGTTTATACTTATTTTAGGTTCAATAGATATTACATACTTTGGATTGCCTAATGTTTCAACCAATTTGCACGGGCCATGGTCACAGGCGATCCGAAATAATTACCTTACCTTACATACCTTAAAATATGACATTTCGTGTTTATGAGAACATTACACGTATGTAATTATGATTACGAATTGTACATAGATTTTTTGTATTAGAATGTACGCGGCAATGTGTGCGAATTTGTATGCTGTTGTAGCGTTTCTTTACACATCGATTTGATTAATTGGTTTTAATACCAAGCATACCTACAGCAGTGGACTATTAAAGGCTGTTGATGTGATGTGTGATGTGATACCTACATATAAAAATAATTATCGTTGTTGTTCATTGATGCCGTTTGTAATACCAAACAAATAACTTTAAAAGTGTACATTTATACATACATATTTGTTTAATATCTATGTAGTAAAAGTTTGTTAAAAATTTGAACGATACCAAACACAGCCAAGGCATGGCAAAAAAAAAGGACAGGCAAAAAATTAATAAAGTAACCCAATTTCTACATATGCATTTAGCCCTCCAGAAATCCAAAAGTGGAATCACTCAATACATCCTTAGGCAATTGAAAGACCAAAGATTATAATTATGTGTTGCTCATTGACCTTACCGTCAAAGCCATTATTACTTAAGGTGGCAAAGAAATATGAACGATCATATCTTCAGCCCCAGTTATAAGTAAAATTTCTTAGAAGTTTTACCATCAGTTATTGATGGTGCAAGTTTTGTACAACTTTGTCCATTATGCCCAAAGACTGCTTGACAGAACCTTCTGATCGTTATTAAACATGGCCATTTTAACTTGACATCCTTCTTTCCGACGACATTTATAGTAAAGAACAATTTCACCAACTACGACAGAGTTCTTCGAAAAATGGTTTCCATTACGCTCTCAAGTGTAAAATCTATTAAACTAGGACTGAGCATTTGGTTTGAACGACTTTTTTTTAATAACGTCATTTTAAAAGAAATATGACCAGTTGCTGTGGAATAATCGCTTACCTACATATTTGAAATCTCATAGTGTTCGAAAGAAATTTAATTTTCATTTTCTTTTAATATTATTTTATATTTTTCGTATATTGAAATCAGGACTGATACAAAAACCAAGAAAATTATTTATGCTAATATTCCTTCGAAATGAAATGCGTAACGCTAGAGCTGAATAGAAATAATTTATTGCAGGCTTGATCCGGAGTCCTTTGTTACAGAACAATACTTTAGATTTATATAGATGTAAATGTCGGCAATTATAGAATAAGAACTTAAATAATTCAGAATATAATAGCCAAATACTAAATTGTTAATCACTTTATGAAACATAAAAATAAAAAGCAAATCTGCATTGATGGAATGAACTGCGACAAGTTGATAATATTATTGGTTGAAAATGCGACTTTGCACAACGTTAATTGCGACTGATTTGTATGATTATTATATGAGTAAACTTTGATTTAAAATCTTCAGTATTAGTAAGATACGATACTTCTTGGTTAACGGATGATGCCATCGAATTCTAGTGACTGTATTCATGTAATTTTTTTACCAACTTTTCTAAGACAACCATAATCTCACGACAGAAATCTTCCTGACTATGTTTACTGACCATGTCACGGAGAACTGCCTTGTGCGTCAGTCTTTTTTTTAACGTATGGAAACCCTCTCGGGCCGACACCCAACCGGAGTTTGCGGCGGGGTAGTGTGTCAAAATCGAACCGACTAAAACCACACGGTGTGCCACTCTGCGCCTGAAATAGGATGGATCCGGGAACAGCTATTATTAAGATATCCGAACCCATGCGTCAGTCGCTTGGTCCAGCCGTCTAATGCGTTGCAAAATGTTTTACATTTCGAATGTGAGTTAGATATATCGACAGTCTCGTAAGACTAATAATTTTTTTTTAATTATCTTTTTCAACTTTTACTAGGGTCTCGAAAAAAAACGAGTTAGATATACGAACGTGGTGTAGAGCGCCCTACGGTGCGATGGAGCTATGACTTGAGGGAAATAGCTGGCAGAGGATTGATGCAGACTGCCCAAGACCGGATTGGTTGGCCCTCCTTGGAAGTGGCCTTTGTTCCGAGGTGGACGGCAACAGACTGATGATGAGAAATAATAAAAATAATAAGCATTTCTGGCGTAAATTGAAAATAATGCCTGTGACTTGCCTATTTAAACTTGTTAAATAGTCAGTTCCAAAATATAGCACATATAAATCATGTAGTTAAAGATGCAAGGGACTAGCTGATAATAATGGCTATAAGTTTGGTATCAATAGTCTCTTAATCCAATTGAATAACACCATATCTCACTAGTGGTTGAGCGTAGCCCCCTAACGACTGAAGGGCTGTCCTTCCCATCCATCACTCTCAGGCCTAGCCCATTAACCTCAAATACACAGGACATTTTTTTCCGTTCATATTACAAAAGCAATTTTATATTCATCCTCGTCAACAAAGCCGTCATTATACGACACAGAGTACAACTTACTCATAAATATATATATGTCTGTATCCATAGTTTGTATTTGTAAACTTAATAATTAAAAAAGAAAGTTATCGTTAAAGGTACTGTTCATTCATAATATTACTTTATATATTATTACTTTTTTGTTGTTTATAGTTTAGTAAATATTTTACCGTGTCTCCCCACTTTTAGGAAATTGTTGTTATATCCAATAATATTTTTTTATTTTAGAATTAGTTTAAAAAAATATTTCATATGTAGATATTTTTCATACAGTTTGATAAGATAAATATGTTATAATCCTATTTTATTCGTTACTACATTTACAGACCTACTTTCGCGATTCCTGTAGATACTTTGCGATCATAACAGCGACATATATATTTTTTAATTAAGCACGAAACCTGTGGATCGATGCATCAAAAACATTGACCTGCCTGTTGGTCTAGTGCTTAGTGACCCTGAATGCTAAGCCGGAGGTCATGGGTTCGATTCCGGTCCAGGACACATAATTGTGTAAAGATCACGACCTAGGTATGTACTATGTACTTAAAAATATTTAAGAATGTTTATCAATAGTCAGATTACAATAGCACATGCTCTGTCTAGTTTGGGACTAGACGACCGTGTGTGAGATATATGAAAATATTATTACTATTGTTAGTACTACGAGTACATTACAGGTAAACAATATCAGAATAGAACAAGGTAAGATTTCAACTCAATATTGAAGTAAATTTTACTCTAAACACTCCTCAATTACGATAACTTGATATTACAACCGAGAATGCGGCAAACTTCTTCGTTCAAACTTTACTGGAACAACACATAAAGGTTCTATATCAATATGTGTTTATAAGCATTGTTATTTGCCTTATACATATAAGATGCTCTGTTTTGTTTGTATTTACTTAGAGACGCATATATGTATGTTTTATTCATCAACAGCCTTTAATAGTCCACTGCTGGACATAAGCCTCTCCTTAGAAAGGAGGTTTTGGCCTACTATACCACGCTGGCCAGACGGGTTGGTATAGGGTTTGTGTCAAGTTTTCCTTGTCTCTGCAGTGCTGTTGTCTTACGTAGTTTTTTCCCTTAGTCGGCTCTTACGACACCCACGGGATGAATAGGGGTGGTGACACTCTGTATTCTTAATCCGTCACCACACGGACATGTATGTATGTTTTATTGCTTCCTGTAAATACTTATAAACGACACTTGAATATATGTTTTAAGTTTAAACACTCGTATGCATATTATTTTAAATCAAGAAATCTCAAATGGACCTTTTACAAGCAATAGTCGACCCGTGACCGAGATGGCAAAGATAAGTTCGAAATTTCGGATTTACAAAAATACCTATATTTGGTTAATATTTGACTAAACTCCCAAGCTTGTTGAATTAATTTTCCTATAACGTACTCGCATATAGTTTTTCTCACTAACAATCGAAAGATTCGCAATTGTAAAATTACGAAATTTTTGATGAATATTTGTTACTTAATCAAATAAGAACAGCTGAGCGGATATGCATGAAATTTCTTACAGATTATAGTCTAGCGTGACACAATACATACTTTTTTTCCATTTTTTTAAAATCGTCATCAACGCATGCGCAACCGCTGGTAAAAGCTAGTATAAACCTATTAATTTTAAAAAGAAATCTAATAAAGCTATGTGATACTACTGTCTATCGAAAGTTATAACACATAAGGTTAGATTATTATAATCCGATCCGATTTTGCTTCTTGACGCTGGAACGGACAGATAGAGGACGGACGGACGACGACTTAAATTCGCATTTTATTTCTATATCGTACGAACTTAGTACTACAGCTGATAAAATGATATGGCAACAAAGTTAAAGTTCATGAAATACACAATATTCAAAGTACTTTAAAACACAGGTTTTCATTTCGTTGCAACTTTTCCGTAAATCATCATCATCATCAACAGCCTTTAATAGTCCACTGCTGGGCATAGGCCTCTCCTTGGAAAGGAGGTTTTGGTTTATAACAAACATAGAACACGGACTTGACAACTGTCTCGCTCTCAGACGGTTACAATTTCAATAGATAAGTTTAACTGCGAAAGTATCGCATGTGTCCAGGGAAACGTCGAACTATCTAAGAACAACTTTATGACAAGGACAACAATTTCTAACAAATGGCTTTTATTTTATCACTCTCTGTAAAGAAGATAAATAAAAAGTTTTATACCATACAAGTCGTCAATGTGTAGTTTAGGAAGTTGTGCGTATTTTTTAACACGCTTTTATTAGCTTGGTATGTATGTAACGGAATCTTTGAACGTGATTTTGACGAACTTAAAAATGTCGATTTAAATTGAAACTTCACACACTTATCGAGATTTGATGTCAATATAATAATTGTATAAGTTTGGGCGGTTATCCTGGTTAGGATCTTCAGGATCAACGGCTTTTTCCATACCTAAAAATAAAAAATACGGTAGTGTTTGCTGCGTACTAAGAGGCGTGTGCTGAAGTATATGTGACTTACTTACTTGTTACTTTTTTAGTCTTATTGAGAAAATAATCCTCTTTAATGACTAAAAGAGCAAAAATAAATTTCATTTGAAAATACTATGAAACACGCATTTGTAACTAGCCGAACTAAAAAGGAGAAAATAATTTTAGAAGTTATAAAAGAAAAATCCTTTTATCCTAAGAAAGTGTAGGGTGCTATTCAAGATATTTTATACTATAAAAGCTTACTTTTACCAATATCTGTCAACAAAATAGTTTTACAACCATTAAGTTCTAGCGCCCCACGCATTTTGTCTGTCTCTTTTTACAGAAACGCGTAAAGATATTAGGATGAAATAAATAATAGATCTTTACCTATGAAGTTGGAGATATTATCTTAAATTAAAATGCAGGTTTTTGTTTTAGATAGTGTTTTGTTTTTGTTCAATTATGGTAGTTTTTGGCGCCATCTATAAACTGCAAATTCGTATAATTTTCGAATATGAAGTGTAAATGTTTAGTGTTGTTTGCGCAGCGGTATTTCCACAAGGAAGTACCGCTGCGCAAACAACACGAAACATTTTAAGTTCATATCATTAAGTTTATTATTGGTACAAATGTTGTAGATCTAAAAAAAAATGAGTTGAAGAACGAGCCTCAGGGTCGGCTGGTAACTATAATCGACAACGGCTAATTGAACTAAACGACCATCAGCAAGATTTAGGTGTCGAAGTATGCATAGCACTACTGAATCGGCATAAAAACGAGGGAATTCTAAATCGAATTGTTACCAGTGATGAAAAGTTGATCCTGAACGACAACCGTAAGCGTTCGTCTCAGTGGGTGGACCCGGGTACAGCAGCTAATCAATGCGCTTAAAATAAGATTGAAAAATCATGCTTCGAGTCAAACAGAATTTTAGGATACAGCCATTTCATTTGATTCTATATCATATGTTTTGGAATAACAAACCTAAAATATGATCTTGAAAAATTTACTATGAAAATAAATATAAGAAAGATATATGAAACCTACTTTTGATAGCAAAAGTTAAATATATTAATTTTTGCCATCAAACTTATACTTCTATCCATTTCTTTTAATACCAAACAATAATAGTACCTGATGACTTGACAATAGTAAAGACTGTGGTCACAAGAGGTGTTTGTTGTCATAAATTAAATAAGCGCAAGTTTTATCAGAAGAAAGAAAGAAGATATAATTTAAGGACGAGAAAGTGATTCGCCATGACAGTCCAATAAGTCATAGTTCAAGAAGTATTCGAAAATAAGTACTTTTAAAATTTACTTGTACATTACTGTCTGTAGATGAAAAGGTTACTTACTTACTTACTATATTGAAGAATATCGTTTGCTTTACTTCCTCTTAAGATTCGACGGCAGATAAGCAACGCTGAACTTGACAAGCATTTTACTCCTCGTTAGACAAGTTGAAAAAATATAGAAATGTTTAAAGTAGCACACACCAACTAAAAAAGTGCAATAAAATCTATGTAGGTAGGCAGGTAGAGCCAAATAATAACAAATGAATAAAACTGCATATCTACATATTTATGAATTGTTAAACAATACATTCCCACAATAAGAGCTTTTATTCAATGGGATTCCATTCGGTTAAAATGAATTTATGTATGAATAATTTCTACGTGTTCACAGCTTATAATGGAATACAATATGATGATAAAATATGACCAGGTATGGCTGTACGTGGAATGAAGTAACATGTATCATTATGATTTATGTACAATTTTAAACCTTTGAATATCAATATATTTACTAAATTGTTTTTCTAAGGCATTTTGTACAAAAATAAGATTCCTTAGAATATTTTTGTTTTCCGAAAGAAGAAAAATACAATAACTAGAAATCTGACTAAATGTTTTACAAAACAATAAGAAAGGAAATCTAATCTAAATCTTTTGCAGGCTATAATAATTTTAGTTAAACTTACGTAATAAAAGCAAGCCTAGTGTCGTTAACAACTAGAACAACAACTAACCGTTATACATTTCTAAATATATGTATATATATATATATATATCTTATATACATAAATGTTAAGTTGGTTTGTGTGCGCTTCAAAAACTTAAAGTTATGCACCGTTTGAACTCAAATTTTGAGACAATATACAACACACTTCATAAATAGTTTTTATCTTTTTTCGGATCACTTAAGTTTCTCATTTCTCATCAATGCAATAGCAATATAAACCAGAAAAGCGTGGCAAGGTACAGCCAGTTATAGATAAATTGCACCCCTGGGTGAGAATCGTATCCACGACTTCTAGCCCATCAGTCAGGATTGCTAAACATTTTTTTTTAATAATATTTTCAAATATCTTATCCCAGATCCCAAACTAGGCAGAGCCTGTACTATGGTAACGAGACTGCTGATAAACGTACTTATATATTCCTAAAAACATACATGTTATAGATAAAATACACCCAGACACAGAACAAATGACCGAGCTCGTCACACAATTATTTGTCCTGGGAGGGAATCTAACCCACGAACTCAGGCGTAGCAGTCAGGGTCACTAACCACTGGACAATAGTCCTGTCGAACATTAAACCAGTAATTGGTTGCATGAAATATTAAGTTAGAAATAACACTTTTATAATACATATCTAAATTAGTAATCAACTATAAAATAGATTTTAAAAAGAAGTGAAGAAGTTTACATTCCAGATGCGCACGGCATAAGCCATAGTAATATAGTGTTCAACAAAATATTAAAAACAGTAACATACATTGCCATATTATTAAACATCACTTGCTAGAAATTTATTCATGTATACCGTGATGTATTGAAATTCAATTTGAGTCAATATTAATTGGCTAGCTAAGAGCCTTGAACAGTGTTCAGGTGTAGTTACTATGAGTTTTTACCACAGTTGAGATACAAATATGGAAAATATTTAATGTTTTCTCAAGCCCGGTAGCCATACGAATATCTGTATCAATAGTTACGGAAAGTTGGAGCCCAAAAAACCGTCCGACATTTGTCTTTCTACAGAACTTCGATATTTCCTAAGACTTGGGGTGTTAAGGTATGAAAGCAGTCGCTACGCGTGAAAAAATTTAGCCGTATAGTAAAAAGGGAAGGGAAAAAAGGCTCGAAGGATGAACATTTAATGTTTCACACCAATTCTGAGGATGTCGTATGTAGAACACAGAAATACTTGTGAACATATCAATTCATATCCGTCGAAGATTAGTTACGGCTTTGGTAAAGTGCATCGGCACCACGTGTGCATACGTACGCATATCTCTCTCATCAGGAAGGTTGCGTTCTCTGTCTATCAAATCATCACATCAACGGCCTTCAATAGTCCACTGCTGGACAGGAGCCTCTCCTTAGAAAGGAGGGTTTGGCCTACAATACCACACTAGCCAGACAGGTTAGTATAGGGTTTGTGTCAAGTTTTCCTTCTCTTTTCAGTGCTGTTCTTCTGCGTGGTTTGCTCCCTTAGTCGGCCCTTACGATACTCACGGTATGAATAGGGGTGCTGACACTTTTTATTCTTAATTCGTCACCACACGGTCAAACGTCTCTGTGTATTGAAATTTTCAAACAGCATTAAGCAAAATTCTTTCTACAGTAGCTACCGTTTTCTATAACTTCAACACTGCAGAAACTCATAGTAGCGGTGGAAACAAAATTAGATTTGCGTCACTGATGGCCGTCGCAGTCAAATATAAAATATAATTTGTGTATGCGAATTTCATCATGAGTCTAGACGTAGTAACGTAAACATTATACATTTGCATTTCTTTAAAGGGTTGTGCAAATAGTTTATTCATATAAGTTTAAAACTTAATAATACGATAGAAGGTCAGGGCTCTGTTTTATAAAGTTGACAATCCGACAAGTCCGACATACGTCAAAAAGTGGCAATTCGACAATTTTTCTGATTTACAGGCGACAAAATTGTCATTGTTGAAAATTGACAATAATGTCGGATTGTCACGACATTATTGGATGGAGAAAGTGGATGGAGACTATTCCCAAACGCATTAATCTTGGGAGACTGGATATGGTTTAAAAAAGTGGCTTATGACGCCTAACACTTGGTGTTTCAAGATTCTTCTTCTTTATTTAAAGTTGGTTAACGGTCTAAAAAAAAATATTTAGGCAGTGAAACTAGTTAATTAAAATGAACCAAACCTTACCATAGTCCTTTTGAGCCAATTTTCAATGTAGTGTGAAGAAAGCCGGTAAATTTTTTGGCTATTTAATTCCATTTTTATTTTTTTAATTGGGAAGTTTAGTGACCAATTGACTCACGTCAATTGGTCACTAAACTTCCCAAAGAGTATATTTCTATTTTAATAGAAAAGGCTCAAAATGATAAGATCAAACCAAACAATCAAAGTTACACTAGTGATTGATTCGTTAATATTTCAGAAAATTAAATAAGTTGCAAATATGTCAAAAGTTTACATAATTCTCACGACAATCCGACAATTGTCACCGACCATTGCCAGTAATAATTTGAATGTGTTTTTTTTTAAATATGACGAGGTTTATTCAACGCGTTTTTAAATGATAAATATGTCAAGATTGTACCTGTCGATTTTTGACATAGTTTTCACTTTTATTAAACAGCTTAATCGCGACAATTCTACAATTTTGTCACTTTTTGACATATTTTTCGAAATGTCAGCTTCATAAAACAGGGCCCTGATGTTATGTTTCTTTTAGCTCTGTTTCCTACGCGTAAAGAACAAAACAAGTCTTTATTTCAGTAATGTTTAACTCTAAAGTTAAAATGTTGTATTTAGAGTAGCATAAGGGTGACAGAGCACACACTTCAGTAAGTGGTGATATTGCTCTCTTTTCAATTCGGTTTTTTCAGATTTTTTTACTATCCTCTACATGTATACTGTTACAAAATATGAGTTCAATCATAATCACTCACATGTTCAACTAGCTGTGTGTACGCGACTACAATGTGACAATTTTCTAGTACGTTAACCATATATTTACAGGGCGAGTTTCGTGTAATAATTTTTTGCTGTGCTGCTCTATCATTTAATTTGTTTGTATAACATACGTGTAGTGTATTTTTACTACACGTATTTTACACAAAGAAGAAAAGATAATTACGATGATTAATTACGATGTAACAATACCATCATAGTACTTTTTTTTAGCAACTAAAATGTATCAATGTGAGATCACATTGATACATTTTAGTTGCTAAAAAAGGTACCAGATGGAAAAAGGGGGAAAATGAGCAGATGGTTCACCTGATGTTAAGTGACTACCGCCGCCTATGGACACCATCAATTTAAGAGTCATAAGTCAGTATAACATAGTTATAAGTCAAATTGTTACTAACACTATGAGTTTTGTTACTCGATGAGAAATGAATAAAAAAAAGCGATGTGGTGTCGTGGGACACTCGATAGGAACGAAGTTTTGACGATCGAGTAAAACTGATTTGACACAATTTTAATTACAACGCCATCTATGAAAGCGGCTATTATCTACATATTAAGAACAATTAAAACAATTTATACATTGGTAAAATCTCCTTGCGAAATGATTTCCTATCTATTCGATAGATGGCGCTGAATGTCTGACAAGATGACACGAAAATAAATAGCAAAAAGCCAACATCACGTGGTATTCCCAGGCGGTCACCCATCCAAGTACTAACCACGCCCGATGTTGCTTAACTTCGGTGATAGGACGAGAACCGGTGTATTCAACATGGTATGGACGTTGGCGAACGTTAAAGCAAATTTAATGTATGATATCCACAGTTAGACGTCAATTTATATTAAAAGTGTCGTTCCAAATTTTCGTATGAATTTTTTCCGTCTAGCCCCCTTTCACAACGCGCGATAAGGAACTTCGTTCCAAAAAAAAAAAAAAAAAAATAAGTGCATTCCCGCCTTTATTCCTTTGGTTGAATTCATGTACATATATTTGTGTGAGCCCTGTGATGAAGTTCTACGATTTTTTTTATAAAGACAACTCCCGCATTATCCCGCATATATTCTGTGTCGCGGAGGACATTACAAACAAATGAAACGGACACAAAAAATACTCTGACTCAGAACAGCAATTTGTGGATCACACAAAGTGTCGTCCCGTGTGAGGATCGAACCCACAACACTCAGCGTAGGAGGAAGTGACATCAAAGCAACACTCCATCCGTGCATTCGTTCAATCGATCATCCGTATTATATAGTTATTTAACAAACTTTACTCCATGATGGCTTAAACTTGTATCGGAATGTAGCATATTAATATTTATAAATCCAATTAAATTACAGTTAAATCTACCGACGCACTAATATCTATCTTAGTTCATAAATGCCTAGTCATTCAGTCGTCTAAAATCTAATCATTAGGAGACCTTTCGTGTCTAGTTAAGCATGAATTCACATTAGGGCCGATTCTTAGAGCCGTAGAATCAGTATCTTCTGAACGCACACATGGTTCAACGAGTTAAATGTTTATAAGACCTTTTGAAAGTGAATATGAACGACTGAGTTTGCCTCTCTGCAGTATAATAATATCTTGCGAGCCGTATGCCTAATTTGTCCAGTTAAGTGACCAGAAATGTTATGTTAACATTTTTGCTCACAAAAAGCGTACAGTTTTTCATTTTAGTCTATTATATATTTAGTCCGTGTGGTGACGGATTAGGAATACGGAGTGTCACCACCCCTATTCATCCCTAGGGTGTTGTAAGAGACGACTAAGCGTTCAAACTACGCAGGACAACAGCACTGCAAAGAGAAGGAAAACTTGAAACAAACCCTATACCAACCTGTCTGGCCAGCGTGGTATAGTAGGCCAAAACCTTATTTCTAAAGAGAGGCCTATATCCAGCAGTGGACTGTTAAGGGTGTTTCGCCTATTTCGTGCAAATTCGGTGAAAATTCTAAATTTCAAATTATTGTCAAAAAACTTTTTTTTTTTTCTTATTTCATTACTATATACTTAATTCTTCAACCTTTTATTGTTTCTACCTTATTTTTGTGAAAAACAATGAAATTATTAGCATATCAAAAATTGGAATGAGATAGTAATGAGAATGTTGGGGAGGGGAATGATTTTGAGTCGTTAGCTGTGGGAAATAACACAAAATGACTGGAATGACACAAAATGTTGTTATACAAAGATGCATTTTTAATATTTATGATTCAAGAATCTAATTGCTATAGAAATAATGATCATAACATAATATGGGCCATTTCTCCATGCCTTCCTTAAAAAAAATTCTTTATTAATACAATCAAAATCTAATTTATCTAAATATATTAATTACTAATTTTTGGTAATCCGAGATCAAGAATAAGAAAAGTCTCTCTTTACAAATCTTAAAATCATTTCACAGATTTGTATCTTCTTTGTCGGTGTCATAATTCCAAAAGTCAATTACTCGTAATTTCTGCTTCTGCTTTTCATATATTTCGTCTTTATTTTCTTTTGTGTAATTTTCATTACTACTCTTACCCATAATAAACTTTTCAGTCTGTTTGATAATTATTACTAATTTGTTTTTTTAGCAAGTTTTTTTTTTCATTTTGTTTCCGACAGTCCACTGTCGGAGACAAAATGTACTGTGTCAATCTGGCTTGAAAGCTCCATCACATACGCAATAGTCGATATCAAATGTGCCCAAACAGCTGCTGCATCGTGTTGGGTACATTCACTTACTGTGCAAAAGCCATATTGTTTTTGAATTCTAACTTCTGGATCTATCAAATAGAAAACACATGTGTGCAATGATAACTGCATCCTACTTCCACCACAATGAAAACTCTGCATTTCCTCGTAATATTTTAAGCAGTATTTCTCACTAAAATCAACATGAATCACTGCTTCTTATGGATTAAGATTATTTTTAAGCTCTTTAATATTTCTATACTGAGTTAAAATATTAGTGCAGTGTTTCATATAGCCAACGAGAGAGTTTTTAAATTTTGAAATATAATATTTCGTTTTGTCAACAAATCAACATTAACGTGAACTTTGCAAGCACACATATATCTGCTTGATTCCCGTGGGTATAAAACCCAAAATGGACGATATTTACAAAAGGTTTGATGCGTTACCTTGACATTTGAATTATGCATAAACTTCTTGTAAAAATTAGTCAATGTGTCTGTTAAGTATCTTTTCTGCTTTCTTATTTTGTTTCTAGTAATGTATTCTCTTTTATCAGCTGCAATTCTAGTTACTGCGTCATCATCAAAAAACTCCAAAATTAATTGCTCTGTTAAGTTCTCACTCTTATGTGTTTGCGTCAAGAGCTTATATCTTTATTTTTTTTATTTTTCCGTCATTACCACATAAGAAAACTCTTTTTTATCTTTTTTTTTCAAACACGTATACCCTTTTTGAACACTACTTCTAAGGAGCTAAACATTAGTTTCTTTTTAATTTCTTCACGTTTTTCAATGCCTTCATTTTGTACCAAATATTCTATTTTTTCTTCAGTCGTTATATTTGCATTTTTCTTCTCATTTTTCATTGCTTTATAAAACAGTTTTCTAATGGCGTCTTTCTGCTTTTTTCATTTTTTCTATGTCTTGTTTCAAAATGCCGATTTATTTTTTATGTCGGTAGCGAAGCTTTCTTAGAAGCACATTCTTTTTTAGGCACTGTTGACAAGAGTTCTGGTTACCGGAACCCAAAGAATTTAAGGAAGAACTTGGAAATGGGCTTACAGTTGGTCTAGAGAGAGGATCTTGTTTCGCTGAGATTACTTCAATGTCACTATTTATTGGAGAATTCTCTAGTAATAGCTGTTGTATAACTTTTTCTTTCTTTTTCCTTTCGTAGTGACGTTTCGAATTAACTCTCCATGTTTTTCCTTGGACTCTGAATTGTCTTGGTGTCATATCTGCTGCGCTTTTTATATTTTCTGTTCTTTTCTTTTAAGATACCTTACTCGTTCTTTTGCTTTCTCTTTTGCATACTTTTCGGGGCCTTACTTTATTTCTGCATATTTACTTTTTTTGTAGTCGATCTCGCTCTCGTTTCTGCTCCAATGTTTGTTTGGTTTTCTTTGGCATCCTTAGCGATCTATAGAAGTAATTTTTTTTTTGCTTTATTTATTTTTATTTTGCTTTATTTTTTTAAATTATAATAATTGTATTTTTTTGCTTAGCCAGTTATCGTCACAGTTGGCAAACATAATTTTGCAAAAAGAAAATAGCAAATAAAAATGAACTAACATAAAATACATTCTAATTGCCATCGTATTAATCTCATCACCATCGCTCAAAAAAACGACGGTAAACGAAGGCACTGAGAAAGAATGTAATGAGGTTTGAATACTTTATCCATAGTTTCCCAAAAAATATCAAAGTAACGGACCTAATGCATATTTTAAACGACAAAGGTATCTATTAAAATTGAAAATTAGCTGCGCACTGAATAAAATCATAAATACTCACTTAATAGTGTGGACGATAGGAAAGAGTACGATTTCAGAATAATCACCTCCCGCAAAACTCTAAACGAAAATATATTTTTTCCACGAACAAGCATGCACTTGCTACGATGTTTGCCAGCCAAATGAGAGATGTGCGCGGGGTATAGTAACAGCTAAGAAGCATTTAAGGGCAAACCCAGACTGCAATTTACACTTTCTTACGAACCGATGGTTATCAGAAAAAAAATGTGCTAAACATAAATAAAATAAAATTCCATTGTATTGTTGAGTTAATATTAATTATTTTAAGTTCAAACGTTGCTCTTGTTAATACAGTTTCTTAAAATTATTACTTTGTTAAGGTTTGATATTTATATTTTAGGTTTAAATACAAATTTAATAGGGAGAATAGCAAGTGGACACCGAAATAAATGAGATTTAGCAAAGTTTTTTACGTATAACACATTAAATAAGCTATGTGGAACAGTTAATGTTACATGCATATAAGCACAATTTTATAACATATGATTTGATTTAAAAGAATCATAGATATTTATTGAAAAAATTAAGATTTTTGCAATGGACGCCTAATTTGCACGAAAAATGAGAAACACCCTTAAAGGCTGTTGATGATGATGATATATTTTCGCAAGAAAATAGTTGTGTGAATTGATATAATATCGGTTTTTAAGCATAGCATCGAATACTTATGTGTATTCTATACACCGTTCATTTTGATTTGATCAACCCTTCTTTTAAATATATTGAAAATCATCTGTCATCTGACCGTGTAGTTCTTTTAAGACTAAGTAGTAATAAAATATCAAGTATTTATAAAAAGTATTCTCATTCGACTCGTAAACACGGCAAATAAACATTTGTGACTATGACAATGTACCGTAAAAATGGTTGGAAAGATTAGGTACAATTTTAGACACGAAAACTGTGTGATCCACAAATTGTTGTTCTAAGTATGGGTGTTCTTAGTGTCCACTTCATGTATGTGTGTAAAGTCCCCCTCGACACAGGATATATTCCTAACGCGGGAGGTTGTCTTTAAAAAAAAACTGTATCATTTTTTCTTTTATAATATACGAGTATTGCATATCGGATGAATTTTATTAACTAGTAATGACCAATAATATATAAATTACTACAATATTAACTACTTATAATCAGTTAAATGATTATCATCGATCAAAAAGCAAAGAAAATAAAAGCAATATAAATTAAGGGAGAACTGTATAATAATTTCATAGTAACCTGACGAATAGTAGCAGTGTAATATCTATTTTGAACAAAATCGCTTTATTCACATCGGCTACAAAGATAATTTGGGTTGTACCTGGCGCGGAGCTATCAAATAACTTGAAATAGGACTACGTTGAAATAACTGAAAAAGATTTGTGATTTTGGAGAATTGGTTCAAAATATATTTCTTTTTTGTTATTACTTTAAGTTTTTCTAGGATTTTCATTCAGATTTCGTTAGTATTTTTTTTTGCTTTTAGTAATGTTTAACAAATGGTATTTTAAACACACTTTTATTAGCTTTACTTGTATGTTACATAATATTGTACACAATACGATAATTATGTACATTATATTTTAATCTGTGGTTTGTATAGGTATCTTTAAACGTTAATTGCAACTACTTTCAAATGTAAACTTTGCATAACACTGTTGACGAACGATACAATCATTCTAATTTATATTATTACCAATACAATCCGTTATCTGTTTTCAACCTAATTGAAAATTGTGTAGTAGTGAGCGGCGTAGTGACCGCTTAAACCACTACGCCACCCGTACAGTCAATTAAAGCAATATGGGCTCTGACCAAGTTTATATACTTGATTTTGCCATATAGCATGGAAGCTGCGTATACATTTTTGATCTCAGATTTTACGTTGAAAGATAAAAATTGTTGCAGCACGAACATATAAAATATTCATTTAGAAATTCGAAAGCTAAAGAGCTTCAGAGCATCTTAAATCTTAGCTAAACAGTCGAAACCCCTTTATCATAGCTATACTTATTAACTGTGACATAAGACATATCCTTGTACTGAACAGAAATAAATAAATAATAAAAACAAATGTTCAGTAAAAAAATAATTGAATGGCCAATTTATTAGAGAAACATATTGCACCCTCCAGTAGTACAATCATACCATACAACTTTTATTATTTAACTAACTTGCAAGTGGCAATTAAAAGTTCACCACATTGCTGTACAGTCAACTACAAAAGTTTAAATTAGTAACAAGCCAAGTAATTAACATATGCCACTATATATAATTTTATTCTGGTGGAAATGCAAGTGAAAAAAATCTTCTAAAATAGGACAACACATTTGAGGGTGCTGTTTTTTAAATTTGCGTACCTCGACAATGTACAAGCACGGTAACGTAGGGATCTTTAGTTTTTTTTAATATGGCCGTTAAGATACTTCCGGAGCGATATCACATATGGACCTAATGCACCGTTTTTGTGCTATAAAAGCCTTATTTACATCTGTACCGTTACCCCATACCAACAACCCATACCTTACCACAGATTCGACATACGCGTAATTTTTATGTATGTTATCGTCATTAATCTTAGTGAATATTAGTGAAACCGTAGTTTGATCTCCTTACTTCAACACAGTCCTTAGCGGTTAACTGTGTCAAATCAACACATTGAAATCTATAATAAACAATAAAACATACTTAATGTTTTTAGCCAATCTAAAGCTGGTCCTCTAATACCATAATGCTCAAGTTTCATCAGCAACTGTACATGTGGAACAAAATCAACAACCTTGGACATATCAAGAAACATCACTATTGTGTACATTTTTCCATTGACACTGAAGGATTTCTTGAATGAAGAAAGATGTAAGTTTCTCGTGCATAACTTTTTCTCAAATATTTTTGAAAACTGGTGGTTTTATAACTGAGTACTTAAGCTTTTGATGGAAAGTCCCTGTCTCCAATGAAGGATTCACTAGAAATGTAATCATAGGAGTTAGTTGTTTGCTACACATTTTTACAACTTTTGTACATATAGAATCGTAGCCTTCAGATGTTGCATTAGAAAGAGACATGATTATTTTATGTATGAACGACTCGTCTAACGGTGACATAAAATTGAACTCACTTGGATGTGTTTAGTACGTGTATTATGAATATCGCCATTCAATGCATTAGTTATTGATATGAAATATTGTTTGAATTCATTAGCTATTTGTAATGGATCTGTAATTTTATCACCTTTTTTGTGTATCTCAGTAATGTAATTCCCCATATTGGCAGCGCTCGCTTCACTCTTAATAACTGACCAGGTAGCCTTACATTTATTTTTACTATTGGCAACGTAATCCTTATTACTTTTTCGTTTGGCTGTATTAATGCATTTTTAACAGTCGGTCATACCTTAGATAAATATGTTTAGCTTTTTTAAATTTAGTAGAATAATATTTATGCCGCAATTCTCTTTTATAACTACGTATTTTACGTAGATCTCTTGCCATTTTTTTTTTAATATACACCTTCATAATCGGCAAACAAAGATGGTACAATAGGCAAAGGTAATCATGGAATATTTTAAATGATAAATTTATGATAAATATTTTCAATAAAGTAACACCTTTTAAAATTATATACAAGCTCGGGTATTTTATTTTTATACATTACAGACCATGTGAGTATCTGTGCAGTGTTGTGATAAGGGCAGAAGTGACCCTGCTTTAATCCTAATATTGCTAATAATTAAGCCAAAGCACGATTTGCCTCTGGTGGGGTCAGAGATGTGAGATATTAAATTTTATTTGTTTAAAATGTCCGTAAATTGTCAGGTGATTTCTTTCTGCAGGTCCCTCGTATTTATGTTCAGATCCCCGGTTATCATAATATTACTTGTAGCGTATAGCTATTAGACAGGTATTTTACGGTATGAATAATACAATTTATCACTATGTAGGCGCATTGAAGTCGGTGATGCTTTTTTATAAATAACTAGCTATGGTTCGAAGCTTTGCTGGCGTAATTATTTCTTATTTCGTGTTTCTAACTTTGAAAACGATGAACTACCATACTACCGTTCATTCCTTATTTTACCACCTTAGTGAAAAATCCTTTCTTTGTAGGTGCTTACAATATAAAAAGCATCAGCTGCCAAAATTTCAACTCTGTAGCCCCAATGGTTTAGGCTCTGCGTCGATGAATCCGTCAGTATGGGCAGTAATTTTAGGTTTTAGTTTGCGGGTTTTCGCGGTTGAAAAATAGCTTATGTCAGTCGGTTCAGTAGTTTAGGCGTAATAGCGTAAAAAACAAACAAAGAAACTCACTTTCACATTTATAATATAAGTATGGATTATTTGTTTTAATGCTACGACAAAGCGACGACACAGTCTAACCAACGTAATCAACACTAATCATTATTGCACATAAGGTCAGTACAGATTAGATGTAGTAATAGCAGATTATGGATTAATACGGATGGCATTCACCTGGGCACTGATTACATAATTAGCTGAATTGTTAATATGCTCATCAATTCCTTGAGTGCTGTAAGTTAGATTCAATCAAGTCTTGTAGTCGACTGCCTATTAAAAAGATTCAAGAAACTAGCTTTTTTAACGAGCTTCTCATTTCAGTTGCTTTATACCTCCGTAATTTATGAACCAATTTGGAAAATACTGTTTTTATTTGGGAGAATTTATTTTCTGTATGATCCCATTTTATTGTAAAGAAAAAATACTACTGGAGAATTAAAGAATGAAGTTTCTAGTTTATTACTATGTGGACGTATTGAAAGCCATAAAATAATAGCATTACTTTTCTTAATTATAATTCTCACAATGAGTTCACGTCAAAAAATCATGTGACATTATAAATCTTGAGTACAAATTGTACTTCAAATAAAAAGGAATTCTCATACAGTGCAGGCAATGTGTTCACACAATAGATACAACATATCATAGGTTGCACATACTAACCAAAATTAATTTTAATGTTGTTAAAATATTTTTCCCCTAAATGTGCATAAGGAGGATTTGGCCTACTGTACCACGCTACCAACCGTCTGTTGGTATAGGGTTTATTTGGGATGAACTGCCTTTCTAAGGTGAGACCTATGTATGAGCAGTGGACTCTTGAAGGTAGTTGAGGATGTTGATAAATGTGCATAATAATTTTTATTACGTGTAAAGAGCCGGGAATAAAGGTATTTAATACAAGTCATTTATTTAAATTAAATTTAAACAAGAATTAATAGTATTCTTTCTTATTAATAATATTATATTGTGTGGTAATGATCAACCGATGTTCCTAAAGTGTTTAATCAATAAAATTATCATATGATTTGTTAGTAAAAGCTATTTGTAAAGAAAACATTTTTTTTACCTTTAAACTATTTCATCAAAAGAAAACACATGTCATATTTCCACGAAAACATGATTAGAATCTAGAGCTACACTAATAATAGTGAATTGACATCAAAATAATTTATTTAATACCAAACTACTGATGTCGATCATCAAAAATTCTGTCTAGTTTTAAAGATAAAATATCTATAAGTACATAGATAGAAGATAAAATATCGCTGCCAGCGAGTGGTTCACGCGCGAGGACGATGCACCGACGGTACATCACTCCCTCGAGCGTGTCTGTCGTTTTCTGGTTAACAACGCGGTGTCCACCCGTGGACCACCATGAAGTCGAGGTGGTACCCGACTAGCACCAGCTAGTCGGGTGCGTGTAATGAGTTATGACCTTAATATTCATTAAGGCGGCCTGAGGCTTCCAAAGCGTGGCACGTAGCACATAGAGCTGCCTAGCTGTTTTGTGAGATACCTAAAAGGCTCTGTCAGCATCACTTTGAAAACAGCTCTTTGTGGTGCTCTACCTCCAGAAACCTTGATTTAGCGGCGCCTTCCCGTACCGATATACAATAACCGATGACGGATTGACAAAGCGCAGAGTATACCTCTTTCAAGATTTTCGTGTCTGCACAGTATGTTAGAGTTTTAAAGATGTGAATAGATTTCCTAATTTTGTTAGATATTGTCTCTAGATGTGTAAACCATTTAAGTCCTTCATCGATCATTAAGCCAAGGTATTTAACACTGGTTACTTTAGAAATAGTAACACACGAGTAGTTTATGCTTTTTGTGTTTCGGCATGTGTGAGCTTTTATGGTGTAGGGTGTTCCTTCGTTAGTATGTGGATTTAAAGTTAAGGGGATGTAGTTGGTTTTAGACAGATTGAGGTTGAGTTTATTGTATGTTTAACCATCCCATCATAATCAGAAGTGATGTCTCGGCGGTACCTTTAACTTTTGACCATTCGTTTCACACCACCACAATTGCAGTATCATCAGCGTACGCTATTATTTTAGATTTCATTAAGTTTCACAGATCGTTTATATTTATTAAAAACAGCGTAGGTTCGATCACACTGCCCTGCGGGACACATGATCATTTCATCTTCGCTAGTTTAAGCACCGCTCCTAACACATATAATCCAGTCCTCTAAATAGGTCTGGAATAGCTTAAGTGCTGTTCCTCTTATACCAATCGAGTCCAACCTGAACAGGGGACGCGCTGGCGAGGACCGCCTTGGCTTACTGCTGAGTTCGCCGCGGGCGCCCCACGGCAAGACAACAACATCGAACTGGGAAACTTCGAATTTCATCAGCATCTCATATTAGAGCACATTTTAGTACTCAGGCACAAAATTTCTATACAGACAATTGGAACCGCAGTTCCGACCAATTGGCCTTATTTTTCTTTGAAAATAAGTCAATTAAAGTGTGGACTGGTCAATGTCAATTCTGTAAAAATACCTAGGTATAAACTGTATATAAATAGATAATATAATTATTCTAAATAAGCATAGTAAATTTAGTTTAGAAATAGTAACTTCAATTAACAGTAAGTAAGATTAGTTAAATTTAGTCATCATCAATCAACAGCCTATACTAGTCCACTGCTGGACATAGGCCTCTCCTTAGAAAGGAGGTTTTGGCCTACTATACCACGCTGGCCAGACGGGTTGGTATAGGGTTTGTTTCAAGTTTTCCTTCTCTTTGCAGTGCTGTTGTCCTGCTTAGTTTGCTCCCTTAGTCGGCTCTTACGACACCCACGGGATGAATTGGGGTGGTGACAATTTGTATTCTTAATCCGTCACCACACGGACAATTTAGTTAAATTTAGTGTCAAACCAAATTAGTCATAAAATATTAGTCTTTAAAAATAGTAAAAATGGATAATTCCCTGTATATTTGAAAGTAAAATTAGCCATTAGCCATTATATGTTATAAAGCAATGTAGTAAAAGAAAAATTGTAAAGCAAACTTGTCAACTTAACTTGCCTTGCCTGCCCTTTTTTTTTTTTTTTTTTTCGCGCGGGGAATGCTTTTCGCACCATACCCTCCGTTGGGGAAACGCAGGGCGTGTGTGGGACTCCCGGAGAACCGGTCTACCCACTAAACCCCGCGGCGGCCTACCTCGGCGGTCGGGAGGAGCTCCAGGAACGCATCGGCGACTTCTGGAGTCCTCCCTGCCGTACCTCATGTCTGAGGCACATCACTGTTCTACAGAGTAAAAGGCGCAACGGCGTCCCGCCTTAGACGACACCCCCCCGGCCGCACCGGAGTGTCATCCGTCTCGGGTCGTTTACAGCGGTCTCATCGCCCCAAGATGTGGCCGCAGCGACCCTTAGGCGGCGATTGGGGAGTTAGCGACCTCTGCCACGTCCCCTTCGCGGCCTCCTTCGAGCGGGATCGGCCCTCTCCCGATCCCGCTCTGCGGCCTCCTTTTGGAGCATAACGTCCTCGCAGAAGGAGACCGCGGCTGCCCATCCCTCGCCACTCGCCAGCATTGCCGCGATTAATGCTGGCGGTGACAGGTTTCGTCCGATCTGTCCGACCAAGACTCGACGTTCGGACTCCCATGCAGGGCAGTCCTCCAGCGTGTGCTGGGCGGAGTCCCGGTCGGACCCGCAATGGTGGCATTGTGCCGTGGCCTCCCGTCCAATTCGATTCAGATACTCACTGAAGCAACCGTGCCCGGTAAGCATCTGAGTCAATCGGTAGGTGACACAGTCGTTCCTCCCTACCCACGCTTCGAAGCTCGGCAGAACGGCTCCGACGGCGCGTTGGCTAGCACAGCCCTGGATTACAAGCCGTGCCTGCCACGCTCGCAAAGCCTTCCGCCTATGCGCGTTCCGCCGTAGCATTCCGGGCTCATGATCCGGCGCGGCCTCCTCACCATTCCGACCGACAGGACGGACTTGGTCATAGACCATCGCGTCCATGTCGGCCAGAATGTCGAAGGGTGGATATCGAGCCAGGACCGTCGCCGCCTCAAACGAGATGGTACGATAACCCCGTACGAGCCGTATGGCCATCAACCGCTGTAGGCTTCTGAGTAGAGCCTTGCAGCGGGAGGCACCCGCCAAGTCATTAGACCCGACGGGCGCCCCATAGAGGACCATGGATCGCACGACCCCCATATAGAGACGGCGAACTTCTTCCCGTGGTCCCCCGAGATTGGGCAGCAGGCGATGCAGTGCACCCGCTACCCCGCGCACTCGGGGGACTAATCGCACGAAATGCTCTTCGAAGCTCCACCGACTGTCCAGGATGAGGCCTAAGTACTTCATGTACCGGCCCACCTGGACTTCAGCGTCACCCACCCGGAGGCATGAGCTGGGTGGTTCCTGGCGCTTACGTAGGCCATGGAACCATATCGCCTCAGTTTTCTGAGGCGCCACCCTCAGACCCAGCTCATGAATCTTTCCCACGACACAAGCCACCCCATGCTCGGCGAGCCGAAGCACCTCGTCGAAGTGTGACCCTCTAGCCAGTATTAAAGTGTCATCTGCATAGCAGTGCCTTGCCTGCCCTGCCTAACCATTAATGTACACTGTAAACCATAACAAAAAATGTACATAATCATTAAAAAACTACATAAGGTCTCCGATTATGTTGGAGGAGAACCAGACTGAAATTATAAAAAAAAAACCTGAACAGGAGAATAAGAACAGAAACTGTGTTAAATGCCTTTGTTAAATCTAGAAACAAGCCTAAACATTTTTGCTGTGTGTCTAGTTTTTGGGCTGCAAACTCTTTCAACTGAACTACTGCATCTTCGGTGGAACTTTTTTGAAAGTATTCCTTTTAAAAAAGGAGGTCCTCCTCCTCCTCCTCCTCTTAGGTTCAAAGCAGTACACCTAGGTTTTTTCACCTGTCACTATATTATAGACAGCCAATGACTGTCCTCCGTTATTTTTTTGTTATCAGTTTACGGCACCACTGGACACGCATTTGTTTCTGATCCTCCGTTAAGTCATGTGGTATCGAGTCATCGAGTGCATGTACATGGTGCTTCATCACCAAATGTCAATTGAAGTCTCTGGCAACTCTCTTGTTGACTTAAACCACAACAAAAATCATAAAAAATCATTGAGTTGAAATATTCACGAATTAAATTCATTTTGATGGCGGCACACAATTTTCGAAAGGACGTCACAATAAAAAAACACGCACCCAAAGAGTTCCATTTTTTTAATTCCGTAATTGTTTTTTCATTTATTTATTTTTATTGTGAGTGGCCAGATTCAGAGACTTTCAGTATGCCCCACGTACTTCAAATTTTTCCGTCTAATTCCGTTTTCTGAACCCTCCACAGGCTAATTTTAAAATTTATGATGGGCGGTTTAGTTGTTGATTTCGTTCGTAATAGAATTCCATATACCTCTACTTTCAAAGTTAAACGATAAGTCTGTAAACTAAATCAAACCTTAATGTAAACTTCCACAAGTTGAATATGCACGTAATCAAAACAGATTTGTTATAAAATTCGTGGCATATCTGTGTTTAACGGCTGTAGGTCACGACACCTCGAGGCATTCTACAGCTGTTGCGACCACAGTACATTTTGGGACACACTGTTAAGAAACCAGCCAATAGAAATCAGGGAAGAGGAAATAATAGAGGTTAAATAATGACATTGCCGTTGTATAGTAATAGATAATTTGAGTTGAAATAAAATCTTCATGGTGTCAGATTTTCGTGTGAAACTTTTTCACACGAAAACCTTTTTTAATAAATGTGCGTGACTGTTTAGTAATTTATATTTGGCTAACTGTCTTCCTATGAATATATAACATACAAAAAACAGATGTATTTATTTTGTGTCACATTGACGAAACTTTTTACAGAACTCTTCTTATCTCATCTGAAATTGCGGCTCCGGTATGGAATTTCAAAAGGTGAGTAAAAACGTTTTGTTTGAAAATTCGTTTGTGAAACTTTGTTATTACTAACTATTGAAGTGCCGTATTGTCGCTCATCACTAAATGAACAATATACTAGGCTTGTGTCCACTAATAACAAATTGCTTGGTTTATAGTTTCAAATTATAAATAAAGAGACATAGATAAGAAAAAACCAGTCTATTTCTCATAAAAGTTAAAGATTATTAATATTTTTTGAAATAAATTCGTACAAAATAGGCATTAAGTCGCGTGACAGCGAACACCAATCAGAAAGTGTTACGACACGCCACGCAAAACATCATTGTTGTTTTTGACGTTTTCATACAACAGAGTAGGTTAGTTGTTCCTTATTCATTTTTAGAAAACAGTTGACACTGGATACAGATGTAAACAGTTTTTTTCGCAGACTTTGACGTCATTCAAGACGCCATGACACTATTCAGCGTTTTCATGCGAAATTTAAATTGTTTTTTTTAAATACAAAATTCGTAATGTAAATATTGCTTTTTCTCCAAAATATAGGTTTTTTTGGGATAAAATAGATGTTAAAGTATATAATTAACCAAGTTTTCTAATTGAGTCAACTAGCCTATTTGTAGTACAACGGCAAAGACTATATTGGCACATAACGGCACTAGAATTTAGTCAAAATCACAAGGTCTTAACTTTAAGGGACCTATATTTGTAACAGATTTCTAAAGTTTAGGTTCGCATTTTAACCTGCAGTGTGTCATATTACTGTACAATTCCACAGCGTTACATAGCATGCTCGTAATTTGAGTTCGAATTGTGTTTCAGTCTAATATTACACAATGGAACTAATTTTACATCTAAAATATGGGCTCTAATAATAGCAATGAATTCCAGGAAGTGTTGATATATGTGACGTAACATCTCTTAACCATGAGGACGGTCATGGCATGGTTGTGTTTTCATCTCAGTAATACATAAACACTCAATATTTTGCAAGCAAATATGACACACTAGCTGTTGCACGCGGCTTCACTTACGAGATTTAATCTTGTTTCTTGTTTCTAACTTTGTAAATCACAAATTGTGTGTGTGTGTGTGTGTTGTGTTTTCATCAATTATTTTACCCACTTAGGGGTAAAGTTTTCAAAAATATTTTCTTAAGCACCTTACCAGCTCACAACATAAAAAGCATAAGCTGCCAAAACTTCAAGTTTGTAGCCCCAGTGGTTTAGGCTTTGCGTTTATGAATCAGTCGCCAGTAATCAAGTAATTTTATACGTACAGATTGTAAGTTATGCCGTTAAGTTATGAATTTAGAAATTTGACGAAGTCCTTTAAAATATCATTACTAGTAACTATGTACTCATTATATAAATTTTATCAATCACTTTATCACTCAAGACCAGTTCTTTTTCATAAACACTATATCCTTTTGGTTATCCCTAAAAAGTTTCTCATGATCGGTTGACTAGTTGAGGCATAGAATTGAACTAAGATGCATCAATTGTTTTAGTAAAATAATAAATTAATACAATAGTTCTTACGCTACTCGTATGCTAAAGTTGAAACCTCTATTTCTCTCTCAACCGAAAGACGTCCACTGCTGGACACAGCCCTCCCCCAAAGTTCACCACAACCGGTCCCGTGCTGCCCGCTTTTAACAGCTTCCTGCGACCTTCACCAGGTCGTCGGACCATCTTGTGGGGGCCTACCCATGATGCGTTTTCCAGTACGCGGTCGCCTCGCAAGGCGTACCAAACTACCAAACTTAAGTGGCAGAGCCACACCCGCCCAGATCACATTGCTCGCATAACCCCTATCACTATTCCTCAAAATCTCAATATCAAGATCGTTTCCACATATATGTTTTCATATTGAAACACAACTAGTAAACTAACTTTAATGCAGTTATTTGAGCTATTCACTATCAAACATAAATATCCGTAACCGAAAACTTACTTTGACCTCATTCACATTCTTCTTACTTGGTAAATTATTAAATAAGACCTTACTACCTTAATCTTAGGTGATATTTTGAATGTTTCAAGCGTAAAAATAAATTACCGAACCGTAAAGTAAACCGAATTTGCCAAATTGTTTCTTGAACGTCTTAATAGTGAAGATTCAACGTCAGCCAAATGAAGCAGAAGATTCTACATTTTCGAATCGGATGGAATACACAATGAGGGGGTTTTATTGTCAGGAAAATATATGTGGGTTGATATTGAACTGATTTTGTTTACTTTGTTTTTGGATAGGCTGGAATCAGTCCGTGTGAGTTATCGATAGCAATTTAATAGGGAATGCAAATTTTATGTTTTCAGGATCAGACTTGGTTTGTATTGAGAAAAACTTACGAATCAGTAATACATTGTATTACTGATTCATTAGAATCATCGATCTAGGGAATTCCATTGGCAGGAAACACAAATCTCCAGCTAATTAAAGTAAATCTTAATTTGTGCTTAGCTTCAAAACATGTTAGACAGACAGATTTAATATATAGGTCCTATGTCTTATAATGAGTGTCTAGTCTTATAACGAATGAGCACCAAAAGTGGTAATTCGTCGCATCGATTTATCTAAAATGTACGCAAGATGTTGTTCCATTTCCGGCAAAACAATTTTTATTCAAAATCAGTTTAAATCAAATACATATGGACTAATTATTATTTAATAGACTTATTATTATTTATAATTTTATTATTATTATAAATATAATAATTAGTCAATCTATCGAAAAATGACATAAGATCATTATATCTATCATCTATGGCCTTGTGTAATTTTTCGAGTACATTCATAATTCCGTAGGTGGGTTTACCTACACTATAAAATTTTAAAGAAGTAAAGTTTGTGAGTTTGTGCAATTTATGTTCGGTGCAATTTCAGGAAGTACTGGTTCTAATTCAAAAATACTTTTAGTGCGGGATAGTGATAGTGTAGATTTTAGTATGAGACAGTTATCCAAATAATATGTGCAGGTGAAATTGGTGCAACAATTACAAGGCTTATTATGCGTCATTAGTTAAAGCCATTCGAGATATGTACTAGATAGTAGTGAGCTACACCTAACAGTGTGGCGGATTAAGTCATTTGCGTCCCAATCTACGCTTAGCCATAATGAGAGCTAAGCTGGTTACAAATGTTGGCATTCGACCAAATTAATGCAGCGCCTTTCGCCCCGTCAATTAGTATAAATGTAGCTATTAGTAATTTTTAAAAGGATCCAATTATTATTTTAATATTTTTTTGATTTGGTGTACATCATTACACTCGTGTCTATAACATCAAAGAGGTGAGCAGAGGTATATGAAACGCTCAAACTGTGCCTGCAATATTAATAAATTATGTTATCATGATAATCCCAACTTTCTTCAAGTGCTTACGCATATAACAAATATTTATCTATTTTATTCTATCTTTTTTACATTACAAGTACATATCGACAACAGTGTTCGTAGGCGTTGAACCTTGAATAAATGAGGCCATTTTTATGGTTAACAATGACCTGGAGGCTATTGGCAGTTGGGCTGATGGGTTTGGTTTGGCAGTTAATCCAGCGAAGTGCCAAGCCATCATCATAAGCAGTCAGCGCATGGCTACAAGAATGTATCAAGGCAAACTGCCACCCATTACTTATAACGGCATAGTCATTCCCTTTAGTCCCTTTGTTAAGAACCTAGGCCTATTTATTGACTCCAAACTCAGCTAGCAAACCCAGGTCACTAGCGTCAGTCAGAGAGTCACAGGTACGCTACGGGCCTTCTATTGGCTTAAAAATTTCCTCCCTTCCGAGACAAAAGCGATGCTAGTACAGACCCTTATCTTCCCTATCTTGGATTATGGTGATGTATGCTCCTTGCTAAGGAGAGGCCTATATCCAGCAGTGGGCTGTTGATGATGATGATGCTATTATGACTTGAATGCAGATCTCCTCAATAAATATTTTTTTATTTATTTATTTAATTCTTTTTGCACAAACTATAATTCACAAGTACAATGGCGGACTTGATGCCACAGGCATTTTCTCCCAGTCTACCTTTGGGTGGTGTGAAAATGTCTGAGTAGGTGCACTAGGAATTAAGTTTTATATGTAACGAGATAATAATAATTAAGGATATGGACAGAAACAGTGTGACAGATATACATACATATATACTGAGACACACATACATATATACTTGCTCAGTTACACCTGTTACCTCAAAAAGGGGCACCTATGCCGCCCGATTCACGGACGGCGAATTAGGTCCGAATGTAGATCTTTCTCCCGAGCCCTCTCCGTCGCCTCCTTCCGTTCGACCAACATTCTAATAAAACTGCGGGTAGCGAGAGATCCTCTCTGATAACTGCAGTAAGGATCCGACGCTGTGTCGCCCAAGCGAGGCAAACCAGCGTATGCTGAGCAGAGACCTCACTGTAGTCGCAGTGGTGACAGGCTGGATTTAATCGCCTACTAGCGTGAGTGCAGGTACATCCCGAAGAAACCGTGCCTAGAAACCTTCTGCATCGTACAGAAGCAAAGATCCCGTGTGAGAAATGTGATAAGATTTCAATGATTTCAACCTTTTCGAGTATTACTGTTCACTGCTCACTGCTTCTAAGAAAATGTAAAAGATTTTCAAGGAACATGAATATATTATGATTTTATAATTAATAGCTATTACTGAACTACAATTTATTAGAAGTTGATATCATTTAAAATAATTATAGGAAACTAAAAGTTCATTATTGATTTTTCTAAATTAATAGTCACTTCGATATTGTCGATAGACTGTATTAAATTTTGAGAATTCAAGGTAATTTTCATTTCATTTCGTTTATTAGTGTTGCTCATACATCTATTAGAGTGAAAACTTTCATGAGTAATATTCAAGATAAACGGTTTCAGTCAAGTATGTATTTCATTGTTGCCCGACAAGTTTTGGAACCGACGGTGTTAGGTATCAGACGACGTTGCAGAATGTTTTACTCCTTGAAAAGGACCCTGTCGTTTAAATTATTTATCTGTAAAAAACATTATCTTTAATATCAATATTTTACAGTTATCGGTTAATTGCAATTTATTTTTATATTAACCATACGCATAGCTTCGTTTCGTAGGTAGATTATTTTATATTGAGTTATAACGTTTGATAAGGTATAATCCAAAAGGCAGCTAAAGAATCTGTTTAGAAATCAGGCTTAACCTCTACTCAACTACTATAGAAAAGTAACTAAAGAAGTTTGGGACTAGTTAGTTCAGTTATGATATAAAACTTTTAGATAAGCTACTGAGAAGAGCGATCATACCTACTAAGATTAAATGCTGCAATCCCGACTGCGCGAATGGCGTAGTGGTTTAAGCAGTAACTTCGCCGTTTCCTATTGCGATGAGTTTTTGGGTTCGATTCCCACAGGAGATAACACTTTGTATGATCCTCAAATTGTTGTTCTTTGTGTCTATTTCATGTGTGTTTGTAAAGTCATAATTTGTAAATGATATAAACTTTTGCGTGAGTTGTCTTTAAAAAAAAAAACAGTCTTCTTTCGCAGAATAATTTGTCGAAGCCTATTCCCCTACGTTACATAACAATACTAAAGCTTCACGTTAAACCTTTATTACATTCAGTCACGTACATTTACCCCATAAACTAATATTGACCCCGCTTGTTCTTCAATTTCTAATAGAGTTTTCAGTTTTCAAGTTATTTGGACTTTGTTTGGAGACTTCTAAATAACTTACTTCAAACTTTTCCCTTAATCAATGGAAGAGAGGCAATTGTGTAGATTTATTTTTGGAAAGTTTCAAACAAATACTTTGAAAGTGTAGTTTTGGTACAAAGAACATTCTACTCGTATAATGGAAATAATACCTTTCATCATCATCATCATCAACAGCCTTTAATAGTCCACTGCTGGACATAGGCCTCTCTTTAGAAAGGAGGTTTTGACCTACTATTCCACGCTGGCCAGACGGGTTGATATAGGGTTTGTTTCAAGTAACTACCTGGACCCCTCCTAAACTGGAAGCGCAAAGAGGGCACACCGTGTGGTTTTAGGCGGTTCGAGTCCGACACACCGTCCCGCCGAACGAGAGCCCCGGCGGGGTGACGGTCCGAGGGGATTTCCACACGTTAAAAAAAAAAAAAAAAAAGAAGGGTTTGTTTCAAGTCCATCCACGGTTGATCCAATTAACTGTAATTAATCTGAGGTCAGAGAACTCATAGAGGTGAAGGAAACGGTTTATAACCTACTGTATTTATTCCTTATTTATTCCCTTTTGCTTTTTTCTGTCATCATCCTACAGTCACAATACAATGTGGCTACTTTCATATACAATGAAATGACAACATACTTCAGCGCCATCTAACGAAGACAAGCCAAACTATGGAGTAACCGCTAATCCGCGATATGAAAAGTTCTCACGTCGATTGGCATAATTATATGCAACCTCCCAACATCAACCGTTGGGCGCAGCACGCCAGGCTAGATCACCTCGCCTGGTCGAAGTATCCTCCCTCCGTGTTAGAGAGACATAGCACCCGTTCCTACACAACATAAATTATTGTACAAAGTTGTAATTATAATCTTCCATTCTGTTCTTGCCAATTAAATAATGCAACAAAAAAACCGCTTGGAAAATTTTCGAATTCGGATTTCGAATTTTATTCTTAGTCATGATCAAATACTTTAGTTTATTTCTGTTTATTATGTCCTTGTTTTATTAGCTCACTATTCTGAAGGTAACAATGATATTATTTAGCGTTTTGGTGTCAATACCACCACATTTCTATTGATATTAGTGGTAAAAACGGAGCAAATATGCGCCATGGTGGTAACACACGAATGAGATCATTTATGTTGTAATTTTTAGATATCTTCTACTTAACATGTATCCTCATTTCCCTAACCTGTATCATACTATTAACTTTTCTATGAATTAGGATCACATGGTCGTAAATGCCTATGTACCGCCACTGAAGGTTAATATAAAAGCTTTATATTTTTATTACATTTTAATTATGCAGTTTCTTATATATTGTATGTTCCCTTCTCAGGTCCTTAATATTCAAAAAGAATGCCATACAACCTATACCACATTCGAAAGGGGGTTGGGAACGCAAAAGTCCTTCCAGGCCAGATGTTATTTGATCCTTAGGCGTCTAATACAACAAAATCTCATTCTACAAGAACCCGAAAGACATAAATATTGATAAACACAGGTGTATTTTTGAGAATATTAAACCTTGAGCAAAGTTATTCGTATCATACATAACAAGCTTGCGCCTTACAAAATTAAAAGAAATGTCACCTACAAGAAGCTTTAGTAACTATTCTATTGAAATTGAACCTTAAGTCGTAGTAATAGGGAACTATTTGATGAAAGTATTTTATAAAATTAGATTTTTCCTACCATGTTTAATAAAAAATGTCGCTTTAATCTCCAATATCCGCCCTTTAAAGAGAAATTATCATATAAATCGCTTATTAACTTAGCCCTGTCACTTAAGATATTTATTTTCTTAAAAACAGGAATACTTGTAAAACATAGACCAGAATTCAACTGAGTTGTACGTGATTTGGTCATCATAGTATATGTTTTTTTTGTTAAAATTTGTTTAATTTTTATTTTATTTTTACTTAACGCCCATACTATTTATGTAGAGCTTTAGCGACCGGCTAGTCACTGCTCAACTTTTAAGATCGGTAGCTTAATGTTGGAGGCACGGTTCCAGAGTAGTTAAGTACACGCTAAATAAAAGTACGCAATTTCTGTAACTTCATTGACTACTGGCGTACAAAAATGCGAACCGCGCAAAATCTGAAACCAAAATCAAATTTCTAAATTAAATACACCATTACGGCAATCGCTTTGATATATTATATAATCACCGTATAAACATAATTTATTTTATTACATTTACCCCATAACATGACGTTATATTAGCACGAAGAAAACGCGCGATAGTAATCTTTATTTCGTAAATGACTTGTAAGTGTTATTCAGTTGGTGGGTTATTATCGAGAACACTTAATAGCTAAACAGTGTTATCAGGTTTTGATCGGTGACTTTGGTAATGTAATAAATAAACATAAATATAGTCTTCTCTTATAATAATTCATTATTAAAAATGGTTCGGGGTAAATTTATGGTATTTTGTAAATATCTTAATAGCGGTGATATGTATTATAATACAAGTAACAAAAATTGTATAAGTCTTTTATACGTCTAATTATACATCACTATAGTCCATCCATGTCAAGGAAATCGATAACTACAAGATAACCGCTTTACGTTCAAGAAAAGAGTACAAGATCTTCTCCAAAATGAGTTGGCAAAAAGGTCACAACGCTAGTACCTCACTGTGTATTTTGATATTTATGTATGTGTATGTTTATGTATTGTACGTGTAGACTTGGGAAATCTATGTATATTTGTAGAACTGTATATATTGGTTTATTTATATATATTATATCTAAGTTACAGTTACATTAATAAATTTAAAATAAATCAATCAAATTTCTTGTTCTCTCTTGTACCTACCGCATCATTTTTCTACATCATCCGCAGGTCGACTGGCAGAAAATGCCATGGGCATTAAGACCGTCTGTGTACAACTTGTGCCTTAAGTTATTATAAATAAATAAATAAAAAAAAACGATTTTTAAGATATATCGATATAATTTCTTTGTATTTACAAATCGATTACAGTTTTAAAGATTTATGTATGTTTCTGTTGTTATGTTTTTCCATGGCTTGAGAACGTGTTATAAATAAAATCACTTGTTGACTTCTTGACTATTATATTATCATATAATTAATGTATTGCATACACAAAAATTATATCTATTGTATATATTAGTTGTTTTGCTTTGTTTAAAAGATTTAAATTTAGTCATTTAGAATTGTACATATTTTGATAAAATAGAGATGACTTCATAATTCCATGGTTTTACGGCAAAGTTTATTACGAATACAATTGTGTGAGTTACGCCAAACACACAAAGTTGTTTCGTCTTCAAAAGTATGAACGGTACCTCTTAGATTAGATGAACTATTAACTCTTTCTTAGTTTAATATTTAAGGCTGGTTAATGTATTTTGGTTGATTCTTTGGACAAAATAATTCTACGATCACAACCCTCCGATTTTAAGTTTGAGGGAGCAAATACTTGACGGGTCACCCGATGGTGGGGTGCAACTCTAAAGACTGGAGGCAGTTGGGTCTCCGGTAACCTCACTCACTCGGTAAATAGCAATAAATAAATGGTTTAGCACTGGTTTTCTCTGACGTTAGCCCATACGTGCCGGAACATGGCTCTTCCACATTTATATTACTTTAATATATCTTTAAATGCGTAGCTTTTATAAAACAGTTAAACAACCCACCAGACAGATCATTGGCACTCCACTATTGTGCGCTTAGCAAGACACTTTTTGCTTAGCACAACCAGTCTGTGAAACAAGTTATCATCTGAGGTATATCCAGAGCGATACGACCTTTAAAGCTTCAAGAAAAGATCGTACTCCTCCCTCAAAAGCTGCCAACTCGCTTGTGACTTCTGAGTTGTATTCGATCATGGGCGGCGGTAGTCGGTTTCCATCAGGTGAACCGTTTCCTCGTTTGCACCCTCTTCTGAGAAAAATCTGTAACTATTTTGTTGATCTTATTTAAAAACCTCATCGTGTTTACTTATCGAGTTAACTGTTCATAGTGGCATCACATTTTTCAAACTCGACGATTTTCAATATTTAAAGCAAAGGTTGTATTTAAAGTAAGCTTATCATTTGTGATAGCCATTTGAAATTTATATGCGATTTAATAGGATCAAAGTTAGTGAAAGGACCCTTGAACTCAAATAAATTTAATTACAGTTAAGTTCACAGTTTGAATAGGATAAATTGTACCTTATTCCGTCCGATATATCAGATTTCATTTAGGAGCTATGTATCGAAAAGGGTATGTTTGAATCCGTTTATCCTATACATACTCGTACCATTCACCGGTCTGTCAGAAGGTTTTATATAAGTAACCCTTTTTCTTAGAACGGTCCCTCATATCTGAGGATCGTAGTTAGTATCAGGGTTGCATTTGGAGTGGATGATCTATCTCCACCAGTTGCTATCCAGAGCCTATGGATCTTTCACTCGGTCGGTCCATCTTTTTCATGCACAACGTTTATAAACCAATCACTCAGAAATTGAGCCTTGAAGAGAGCTGAAGTTTCTTCTAAGACAGCTAAGCTGTTTACAGCATTCCATTACAAACAGATTTCACATTAAGCCCAAAATTTGATAATTGAGCTTAAATTCTGTCACGAAATACAACCCGCTTTAATGATTATTTTTATCTATTATTCGCAATACTTTTGTTCTTCATTTCTATGTATATTTTAGTACTTGGCAAAGTGAAGCGAAATAGGGACTGCAGATTAATTACGGTTTGTTGAATAATAACTATATTATTATATCACATCGTCTGTAGTTCAGCCTTTAGTAGTTTACTACTGGACATGACCTCTCCTTAAAAAGGAGATATATATTTCTAAATGAATTCAAATAATAAACAATACAAAGTCACAAAATAAATGGTTCTAATCACACAATATTTAGCTTCTTTGGAATCGAACCCACACCTTTTATTTAGTAGTAGGCAGGTTCGCTAACTTCTAGATCAACAAACCAGTCATTGAAGATAAATATTATATTGCATTTTAACTTAGCTGTAATGACAGATGGTACTTTCACATTTATTTTCTTTGTAATCTATTTAAAAAAAATGTCTATGTATCTGTATTATGTTTATTTAGCATGAAATCTCATTATAGATGCACGATATATTTTCAGTTTCCTTGGGTTTTAAATGACAAAATCACTTTTCATTTTAATTAGTCTTTTGCTTATCGTTACCTATCAAAGTAAATTACGGAGCCAATTAAAGTTAATTATGAAGCTATTTTAATAGAAATGCAAAACAAGTATAGTTAAAAATGCATTAAATAGTATATTGCTTTTACAACTGCCTTCGTTTTGAAAATAACAACATGAAAGACTCTATAGTTATCATTTTTGTAGGTAAGTATTTTATTTATTTACAAATATAAATCCATTAGAGACCCATTTCTTAGCGTTCACTGGATTCACCTTGCGGGTGCCGGGTCCACGACTACGACCCAGGTCCCTGGTTTAGGGAGTGCTCCTTGCAACGCGTCAGCGCTCACCTCCACTGTCTGCTGAGTTACGTATGTTTGTTGTTATTCCTTTTTAAGCTCTCACCAGTGATATACTTATAGTTCCGCATTTGATTTGTAATACACTATCATGGCGACGTAAATAATTACCCCCGTCTAATAGCGCCTTGCAACCTGTCAGTAAGTGCCTGACTGTACCTATTTGCACACTGCACAAGCCTTTTCTGTAGCTTTGCCCCACCTTACTAGGTTGCTTTGACCGGGGAGAGATAATTGAAAGGCGTTGAGGTAAAATTCAATAGGGCAGGTGACCAATCGTATAAAAGTGTACGCCAGTTCAAAGCTGGTGGGATGCTAAATTCTCCTAGAGTAAACCGTTGATTCTGCATTTCTAGGTTCATTGCGTGCACTTTGCAGGTCTCGTTTTCATCTTGTTGGAGGAAAGATTTTGTTATCTCTTTGTCGGTCTTTCTTCTATCAATTCCCAATCCAACTCTAATGGAATGCCTACCCACCATGATTTTTTTTGTGGATTCATAGCCGTGACTCAAGCTCTGATGAATTTTCGTATTATACACGGTGGAAGGGACATTGTAACGAATACTGAAATAGTGTATTCAGACCATCATTCTGAGTCTAAAATCATTAGAATTTTCTTCCGGAAAATTAATCTTTTTATGCAATCAGCTTTCAAAGGTAAAGGTCATTCCCCGGCGGTATCCGTGCAAATAGTCTACGCACACTAAAACAAGTTGGCGGCCGGAGGAGAGGCTCGCGCGATTCCGCTGTTTGATTAATTACATTGCAGTTTTTGACCGAATGCGGTATTTACGTATTTTGTTTTCGGTGAAATGTTCTGTTTACTCATTGTGATATCATTTTTTACCAAAAACTGGAAAATTACAAAAAAATGATGAATTTGCCGGCAGAAAAATCCAATAATTTTCGACTCAGAAAAAAGGTCTGAATACACTATGTCAGTATTCGTCACGATGTCCCTTGGACCCTGTATATAAATTAGTAAGTACAAAAACCTTTTCCTCTTTTAAATTTTTATTAACAAATAAGGTACTTTATTTATCTTTTAAAAAAGACAACTTCTTATTTTGTTTAACTTTTGTTATGCTTGTTTTTTTTACAGCATTGGCGTTTATCCTGGGATTTCAGGTGGCAGACTTTAAAATATTTCATGTCCTTCGTTTCTATAACTTGAATTCTCGCGATCTAGTAGATTTGGGTGATATACCTATTACACCTGGTTGTAGTTCGTGCCCTAGAATCTATTTCCCTGTTTGTGGCGATGATAACCGGACTTATTTAAACCAATGCATGTTGAAATGTAAAAATGTTTTATCTAGGACCCCAGAAAATTATGTAAATTACACAAGGAATGGACCTTGTAATATATTCGCTGAAAACTAAATACATATAAGCCATTAATGTTTTAATATACCTAAAAAAAAACTGACGAAATACGGAGTCCTGTGGTCTTTATAAAGGTGACATCCGAATTGTTGATGTCACTAACGCTATAATTTTAATGATTACTCAACTTCACTAATAAAATTCTCGAATATTTACTTCATCACTTTTATTACTAAACCAGTAACGTCACTCTGTCCTCAATACATCCTAACCCATCCATCCAAACTGTGTGGCGATCCTTGGCGATCCCAACGAGATGGTGTCACCCGCGATTCGTGCAGTCATATTAATACGCCTGTTACACGTATCCCGATGTTTTTAGTTTAAGTAACAAGTTTTTAGGTTAAGTATTGAAATATTATCAATTGTAGTTTTTTCTAGTACCTAAATAAAACTAAACAGTGATGATGAAATATTAACAATACTCCAGATAAATTGGTAAAAGGCTAAACTACTATTTTTAACAGTGTGTGGATTACCACGTTTAGTATATGATTTTTTATGGTCGCAGCGATGTTTATTGATAATTCAACTCTTTTTATTCAAATTCTTATTCCTAGTGTTTCATTATACACGTGTTTCAAATGTCTTTTACAAGAAAAAAATACTAATCACATTAAGCTAAATTCATTAAGTGCATGTAGGAAATACTTTGCATGTAGTAGAAAAGGGGCGCGTGGCTAAGTGGTAAGCGACTTTTCCCAAACTAGGTTGGGGACAACTTTATAGTCTACTACGATACGGCTGAACTTCATTTTTCGGAGCGTCTACCATCAGACCTGTACAACCTAAGTAGGTACTAGGCGATATCGAAGTTCTGTAGACCATTGTCGAACTTTTTGGAGTCCAACTACCCGTAACGATTGCAACTCATGTTCGTATGGCAACCAGAACCGACGCCTTAACGCCCTATCCGAGGCACGAAGGGGTCTTCATGTGTTAAGAATGGTAGCCCCACCATAGACTGACCCGGCTAGAATTGCTTAACTTTGTAATGTGCTAACCAACTCGGTTACCACTTAGCCACGAGCCCATCTATATCTTGTCTACTACTACTTATTGAATAGAGCGGAATGCTTATCAGACACTGACGACTGCCGTTTAGTTACCTATATAGCTGAGAAGTTTATATCTCAGATTGCAAATCACTTTGGTTCCAGTTTAGAGAAATGCGTCATCGTCTTAAGCCTATTTTAGGGATAACGTTAACAACTGTACCTACCAAAACTATATCGAAGTCGAAATATTGTTAGATTACGGAGGGAAAGCTTTTCATTCCTAAAATACTCGTTACAAAGAAAAACATTCAGAAAGCTTGAAAGCTGAGACAGTCATTGTCGATTGTAGGGGCAAAAACTTCCAACGCCCAATATTTGGCATGTCGTTGGACAGCCTTTTTGTTTCAGTAGAATTTGATTTAAATATCTTTTATATTACTGTTTTGGTATTTTAGATAAAAATAAGATTAAACGACAATGCAGAATAAGGACGCTTATAATAATAAATACGGAACCTTTCACCCGTCTTTAATCACATCATTAATGACAGCCTTTTGCATTCAACTTAGCATGAATTTAAATGGAGAATATCAAAGTGGAATCGTCGTTTTTGGAACGCACACGAGTTTAAGTTAGTCAAGCGCGAATGTATCCATACATGTATAGAAAGTGGTAACACCACAGATCTTAAGGTATAGTTAAATAAGGTGTTAAAGTTATTACGTAAGTATTGTACACCTTACGCAATTGATGTTTTTGAGCATGAAAAGGCACAAATAATAATAATAATAATAAACCTCACACATCTCACACATGGCAGTCTGATCCCAAACAAGGCAAAGCATGTATAACCAGACTGCTGATAAACATACTTACATATTTCTAAATACATTCATATTAAAAATAAATTCCAGACACAGAACAAACAATCGTGCTCATCACACAAATATTTCCTGGGTGGAAATCGAACCCACGACCTCCGGCTTAGCGGTCAGGGTCACTCACCACTAGACCAACAGGCTCGTCCAAAATCTATTGCTGAGTACAATCTGAATATTTTTTAAGAAAGTAATATAATAATATAATATAATATATTTTACTACATACACACAACGCCATCTAGTCCCAAACTAAGCAGAGCTTGTACTATAGGTACTAAGCAACTGATATAAATACATATATACTTTTTTTTTTGTAAATACATACATATTATACATAGAAACACCCAGACCAAATCAAAAATTAAATGTTCATGCACACAAATGTTTGACTTGAGCGGGAATCGAACCCGCGACATTTGGAATAACAGTCCGTTACACAAACCACTATGCCATCCGGTCGTCAAAGAGTTTAATATCCTAAGCCTAAGTCAATCAAAAGAGGTTAATCTATCAGTCATTTTTTTACCTAGATCATTCGTTTTTTTGCTCTTGGGTTCAGTGTAACCAAGTTAACTAATTAAATGGATATTGAAAAAAAAAATCGCTACATAGATTAATCGATAAAACGAATTTAAATGAAATTAAAAACTTAATGAGCTTTCACAATAGATTCTTAATGTAAAATTTCTACTGCACTGAGTGTCGGGTTTGATCCCCACAATGAACAACACTTTGTGTGATTCATAGATATTTGTTGTGATGAGTCTGTGGTCTTTGTGTCCATTCGATAGATGTTTGTGAAGTCCTTCGCGACAATGAATTCCTTGTCGTTTAAAAAATAAAAATAAATACTTGAATTGTCTTTTCCATTGCAAACCTGTTATATTATATCTAAATCTTAATATGCCATTATAAATCCAAAAGTTTGAATAAATCGTTATTTGTAAATCAAATACCAAACAAATCTGGGTCTAATTTGGCAAAAATATTGATAGATAGATAGATAAATACTTTATTTGTACACCACAGTTTTACAGACATTATAAAGTAATTAAAAACAGATGTAATGTACAAAGGGCGGCCTTATTGCTTAGTGCAATTTCTTCCAGGCAACCTTCGGATGGATTCATTTTGAACTGGTGATATGAATACAGAAATTAGAGAAATAAATAAGGTCTTAGTCTATGAAATATTTATTATCCATAAATCCTACTAATCTATATTTATACATAAATACTATACATACATACGTTAATAGAATAAGCGATAGATAAGAATAGCGTATGGTGTCTACACTTACTACACCAGAAAAAAAGCCGAGAACTAGTGCTAGATATTTTTCAATCGGAATTAGTGTTCGGATTCGATATCGGAATTAGGGATCGAGCCCGCAATACTCAGAGCAGTAGGAAGCGGCGAGTTGACCGCATAAACCACTACGCCATCCATGCAGTCAAGTTATGTAAAAAAAGTACCGTTAAGATATATACCTAAATAATTATGAACTGCCGTCTTAAGCAAACACTTCTAAAAGAAGACTTGAGATCATATGCCACATGATGTTGTATTACTACTCTACCGCAAAGTTCTCCAACTTAGTCAGACAGCAGTATTTCCTTGTTGCAAACTTAATGTAATACCCATTTTTTCCAGTCGCACCTTTCGGTATTTCAGAGCTGTGTGTGGCAGATGTATATTTGAAACTAATAATTATATTATTGCTTAATAGAATCTCTTTTACAATACGAGTAGATAATGGAAATGTCTGAGTGTTTCTTAGTTTGCATATGAAGAATCGTATAATCACATTGATATAATTTAGTAAATAAAGCGATCTAATACGCATAAAATGCACATTGGTTTAAGAAAATTGTTTTTTTAAATTATAAAGAAGTTATACACCTATACACAGCCCGAAAACATTTCGAACAAGTTGGCCGGTGACATAGGTTTTTTGTTTGTATTCTGCAGACATAGGTTCTTTTGTTTGTTGCACGCCATGGATATATACAATATGTTTCTTATCCATGGCGTGCAACAAAGTGTAGATATCTATATATTTATATGTTGATAAGTTAATATAGCCAAACTATCGAGTTTGTAAATGTAAATAAACTATTAAGTTTAAACTCTTTGGGGTAATGAAAGGTGTAAAATGCATTCACACTTTAAAATATTAAAAACTTATGTGCACATCTGTTATTTTAATAAAATATTTACATATTTACATTTCAAATATTTACATTTTTACATATTTTAGAAAGATACACAAACACCCTTTTTAAATGTTAGCTTTGTGTATCGTTCTGGCAGAAAAAAAACATTTGTTTATATAAGTAACGTTCTTGCTGGTACATACTGCTAAGTACACAGATGGGCAGTCTTCACAAGTCTTTATCGTGGCTAGTGCTGAAAACAAGAGCTTACATTCCAAACCCCAATGAATTGAATTTATAGAACAATCCATCGTTAATATTAGAAATACTGCATCTGAAACAAATTTCAAACATTTTTTATGGTATACGGAGCAAACGAGGAGCCGATTACCTGATGGTAAGGTGCATGTGAGAATCAAAGTGAGGGAAAGAGGGGTTTGCTCTCTGGTAACTTCACTCACTCGGTGAAAAGAAACAAAGGAATTACTTAAAATTAGTTATCTGTAAGGCCGTGGTGACACGCCGGTGGAGCCGGCCAACTTGTGCAAGTTCAACTCTCCCACGGTAAAAATTATGTACTACCTTATAAATGATGCTATTAAAACCGATATCCAACTTAATAGAATAAAGCAATGCTGCGGAATAGTGCAGAATACAGAAATTGATATATACTGTTCATGAGCTGGTGTGTTTTTTTAAACAAAACTAAAATTTTCATCTCATGATGAAAATTTTGGTTTTGTGTTCTACATACATGAGTTTGTAGAAAACAGAAGCAGAAGCAGCAAAACATATATATTATATTGAATCCAAAATTACTGTTAACTTTGAAAAAATTAATGTATCAATAAAGTCAATATTTATAATCATATCTAGGCAGTTTGGATTGACGCACCTACAATAAATTTAGAGATTGAATTGAAATGGCTCATTTACAAAGTATTGTGATTAGAGAGGAATCGCCCTCTTCCGAAATTCAAAGTCCTGGGTAAGCTTGAACGGAATCTAGAGCATTTGAAAAACAATAAGCGAACGAATATATTATATTTTAGTCAAGTCATGCAGATTGACGATTACAAGCTAGTGCAACTCTTTATTCAAATTATAAAATAGGTAGAAGAGGCCATATTTGTAGTCCACCATCTTGTGCGTATAGTTTGATAACTTCCCTCCTCATAGCGACTACTTCCGATAAGCAGAAAATCATAGAACGTACCTAGGGGTTAGTGATACTGTTTGCTAAGCAAGACGTCGTGAGTTCAATTCCCAGGACAAATATTGTGTGATGAGTACGATCATTTGTTCTATTTCAATTTGTAATTTATTCTTAACATGTATGTATTTATAAACATATAAATATGTTTATAAGTCTGATTACCATAGTACAGGCTCTACCTGGTTTGGAATAATACGGTCGTGTGTGAGATGAGTGAGGTTATAATTATTATAGTACGAGTATATACCCATATACCCAAGCCTTAAGTTTGAAAGAACTAATTTTGTAACACGTCACCAAAGAAATTTAGAAAATATATACAATTTCTTAACAGAAATAAGATTATCTAAATTTCAACTCCACATTTCTGTAACATATTTTGTCAGTAAAGAGAAACTTTATTTTAGTCATTTTATTCATATTTCCTATTTAGTTTAAAAGAGAAAGGGTTTCAAAAGAAAATAAAAAATACAATTTTCTTTTACAAAATAAGATTTTATCAACAATAAATTCATTACTTATACTCTAATTAAATGCCATAAAGTCGATAATATTAAGAAAGAAATAAATAAATGAAATTAAAGATCGATTGTATTGTTTTAAAAAAATATACAAATTCCCCGTCTGATGACAGTATCATTTCTTGGCTTACAGTTATAGAAACAATAGTTCAGATAAGTAATATTTGAGCTGGTGCATATTGGCAGATACACATATGGACATTCCAAGCAAGGCAATTTAGCGTGTATTGTTGGAAGTAAACGAAAATATGTTCTCGTAATGACTGTTGGCTTCGTTACGTTAAAATTATCCATTGCGTTAGGATCATCATTTTGAGCACTAATTGGGTTTATAGGACAGTCCATCGATAATATTAGAAGTACTGCATCTGAAAGAAAGTAAGCAAATTTTGTACTACAGTGTACATTATGCCAATTAAACTGAAATCCAACCTAATAGAATGAAAGAAAATGTTGTTTTAAGTGTTGAGTTAGTTTAAATAATAACTATAATACTAATAAACTAATACTTAGTTACTCAAGTGCAACACCGATGACATGTAGAAGCAGAATTATATCTAAAACTAAAAAAATAAGTTAACGTTTATTAATGTAACTTCTAATCAAACTTACAAGCTGTATAATAAAACAAACAGACTTGGGCAGTGATAAAAGTGTAAGTTATTAAATAACTTGTCTCATACTGTTATCACACCACATATACCGGCGTCACAATAAGTTTCAGTTGTATTTTTTTATGTAAATCATTTTGTTATTTTTTCCTGAAACGCCAGTACCAGTATAAATAAAATCGAGATTTCATCAAAGGTTTCATTGTAGAGATCAGATCAAAGTACTACATCGAATCATTTGTATTTTTTCTTAAAAATATAGAAATTTAGGTCGTACATTTTAAAATTATCTCACTCATTTACTGCGTTTAATCCATTAAAATATATTGATTATTGCAGTTACTTCTTCCATTTATTTCATCAATCGTTACTAATCCATACTTTATAAATGCGACAGCGTGCCAATACATGTCCGTCTGTTACCTCTACACGCTTAAACCGCTGAACTGATTTACATGAAATTACCAAATTGAGACAACTTTAATTATGGGGAAGAATATAGAATAGTTCCTATGTACAAAATTAGCACTTAAGAGTGATCTTTGGAAATTTGTAAAGAGAATCAATAAAAAAGAACTATAAGAGTTTTATCATTTAGCTTTTCATTAGAAATAAAGTAAGTTTATGCTTTTTTGGCCAATTATTCATCCCTTTAGAGTATAAATAGAGGAGTAGAAGTTTGTATAGGGAACCTAAAAAATTAATAAGTCCTTAAGTAAGGAATTAAACTCAATGTTTCAACTTTTAATTGGAAGGTATTTGTTTCATTTATTTAAAGTTAAATCCATAAGGTGACATAGTTAACATAATAATAATATGTCATAGGTTCAGATGCTCACCGGGAACGGTCGATTCGGTGAGTATCTTGATCGAATCGGACATGAGGTCACGACACAATGTCGCCACTGCGGGCCAGACTGAGATTCCGCCCAGCACACGCTGGAGGACTGCCCTGCGTACGTGTCTTGGTCGGACAGCTCGCAGAAAACATATCACCGCTAGCATTGATCGTGGCAATGCTGGCGAGTGGCGAGGGATGGGCAGCTGCGGTCTCCTTCTGCGAGGACCTTATGTTCCAGAAAGAGACTGCAGAGCGGAATCGGGAGAAGGCCGATCGAGATCAAAGGAGGAAGCAAGGGTCGCTAGATCCTCAATGGCTAACGGTCGCTGCCGCTACATCTTGGAGGGATGTGGCTTTACGATTTCCCTGAATTTTCATTCGTAAAATGGCCTTAAGGATTTATGTAGTTCGGTTATTTTAACCATAAAAAAATACTCACAGTACATATACATGACAACATAAAATATTTTCTCTCGGTTTGTTTCGGTCAGTGTTGATTTTCAATGCAATAAAAAATGAAGTTACGTATGTATTTGCATTATTAGACTCATTATTTTTTTATCGTTTTGCAGAAATTTAATGATCCTGATTAAATACAATTGGAAATGTTTTTAAGAGAGCATACCTTCTTAGTAAAAATAAGAATGTACTTACTCTCTAAATATCGTATACGAAATATTTTTCAATTTCTCATACGTATACATACGTGGGGTATACTAAAAGTTTCTGGATCTGGCCACTTACAATAAAAGAATGAAAAAAAAAAATGGAATTCGAAAATGGAACTCTTTGGGAACATGTTACTGTTTGCTTTTTCATTCTGACGTCCTTTCAACAATTCAATTCAATTCAATTCAAAATGAATTTAACTGGTGAACATTTTCGTACAATGGTTTTCGTTGTGGCTTAAGTCAACAAGAGAGTTGCCAGAGACTTCAATTGGTATTTGGAGGTGAAGCACCATGTCACAACTCTGTGTATTTGTGGTTTGGAGAATTTAGACGTGGACATGATCATCTCCATGATGAGGTACGTGAAGGTCGGCCGGCAACTGCGGTTACAGACTCTAATATTGATACCGTACTACAACTTATTGAAACTGAGAAAAAAACTACTTGCCAGCAAATTCATGCTTTGTTAGGCATTGGAATGAGCCAAGCGTTTTCGTTACATTCACATCTGAAGGTTCGGAAGCTTTGAACTAGATGGATACCGCACGACTTAACGGAGGACCAGAAACGACGCGTGTCCAGTGGTTGCGCAAAATGAAAAAAAAAGTATAAAAGAGGACAGTCATTGGCTGTCTATAATATCGTGACAGGTGATGAAACCTGGGTGTACTACTTTGAACCCGAAAGAAAAAGCCAGTCGGCAGAGTGGGCCTTTCCTTTCCTTTTGAAGATTAAGAAAATTCAAAGCGTTGGTAAAAAAATAGTTGCTTCTTTTTTTATTACACTACAGTATCGCTTGATGATCAAAGGACAGTGATTGCAGATTGGTATGTCAACACTTGCTTGCCCAGAGTCTTAGAAAAAGTTCGCGAAAAGCGTCTTCGAAGCAATGTTCTCCTTCACCACGTAACGCATTCTCACATTCAGCTAAAGGTAACAGAATATTTGAAGGCTTCAAATGTGGAACTGATGACGCATCCGCCTTAAATCTCGGACCTCGCACCCTACGACTTCTTTTTGTTTCCAAAAATTAAAGACAAACTTAGAAAACAATATTTGACGTGGATTGTTTATCGTGTCAAAACGTGAGCTCAATCGGTGTAGAACACAAACTTAGATTGTCTCATCATGTTAAGTATTGTTGTTGTGGCGAACCTTGGGGGAAGCCTATGTCCAGAAAGGGATGTCTTTCGACTGAAATGATAACAATAATCTTAAATATATTTTGTGCCAAAATGAAAATTGTAATAAATGAATTGTTTTGAACTTAAAATAATGTTGATCTCATATTCTATAGATACAACAATAATCATAGTAGTTCGCTTTAGAGCACAGTGAACATCGATCTTTTTTGTTTACATTTTTATTTTGGATTTCTTATTTTATTTCGATAATTCTCCTTATGGCTTGTTTTTGGGCCTTATATATTATATTTTACCCGTAACACACAATATGACCAGCACTTAATTAGTACCTGTCTGCAATTGTCATACTGTTACGATGTTACAGTAAAGGGAAAACATTTTTTACGTACAGGGTGTAAGGGACGGTGTACTGAATACTGAAATACTGTATTCAGACCATCATTTCAAGTCAACAATATTAAATTCATTTTATTTTTTGCACGATTTGAACTACTGCACCAAATTGGATTTTTTTTTGTGTGTCCGTTATTGTTATGACAAGTTTTGTATAAAATAAAATTAATAAAAAAACGAACAACTTAAAAAAAGTCCTTATTAAAAAAGTGTGTGAGTGAATGAGACAGCTCACTGTGAGAGATCTTCTATATAGTATACTCGCTGTATACAGAAAGGGGACATTAATTTATATAAATTATATATATGCAACTACAAACTACCTTACTTAATAAAAACAATTTGATTGATTTAAATTTTAATTTGATTAAGTGTAAAATCGATCTAAGAGGCGTGCAATGGGAGAGGCCTATGTCCAGCAGAGAACTGCGATAGGCTGATGATGAAATTAGATTCTAATTAATTATGATTGAAGTTTTAATATTCGGGTTATTTCTTAATAGTTAGTATTAAGAAATAACCCAAAGAATATCATATTATCTAAAAACACCAAGAAAATACAACACTTAAGCTAACAAGTTACAAACACGTGCTCGAGCAATGCGTCATTTAGTAAGACCTTAGAATACATCTTTTATTATTTACTGTTGTCTTTATTTATTACCATTATTTATGATTCACAGGATCTATGTACAACTGTTGATAAGACCTTGGAACACAATAAAACTTTAATTGTATTTACTGTTGTTCTTATTTACTACCGACGGACTATACAGATCTATATACAACTGATGTTAAGAACTTGGAATACGTCTTTAATTGTATGTACTATTTATGAAAAACAACTTAAAAAAAAAACAGACAACAGTCATCCGTCATACACAAATACTCTCACTCACTTCACTGTCTTCTCTCTCACTTCTTTAGCAACAGCAAAACAGTTTTTTGATGTGTGTTTAAAGGTTTACCGTCGTATTGTCTATTGTTATTGATATAAAAATGCCACCAGTGAGGCGTCAAAATATTGGTCGGCGTACACGTAAAGCAAGTCGAGTTCACAATTTTCGATACAATAAGACTGAAGAAGAACGTAGGCAGCGTTTTTAGGCAAACAGTAGGAATATCTTAAGCGAGATCTACCACGACTCAGGAGGAACCCATACCATCGACTTCAAGCGAGGGGCAACAAAACAGTAATAATGTGATCAAACGTAACAATTACCTATGAACGTTTGGTGTATATATATAAATAGACAGTCGATTACGCCGGCGATAAATCAATAGATTTTATAACAATGAGCACTATTTGTCAATATTTCAATGCTTTGAGGTTTCGACTTGAACCGCCAGGATTGGTGTGAGAATAAAAAGGTCATACATACATAGAATTACCACAACTGACGACACCACCTGAACCACTAAATTCATTACTTTCAGGACTTCAAAGTATTTCTTGCATAATATTCAAAATTACAACAGTGTGTTCCAAATGACATTATTTAAGGCAAATATAATTGAAGAAAGTGGTTTCAATCCAACTTTTAAGTTGTAAGTATGTTTTTTCTTGTCATGTGACACACATTATACATATACATTGCAACATAAACCTACATGAAAATTCTACTGAGGCTTATTAATGAAGATTTCTTTAAATATTCCACCATGCAGGAGCGTTATTGCCATCAGTTGATGATGATTATAAATTTCTTGAAATTTATTTAATGGGTAATTCTGAAGCTGAAGTAAACCAACGCTATACTGTCAATCGTTCAGGTTGGAGAGAGATCATCATACAGCTGCAACAACTCTTACATGGGCATAATCAGTTGCAGTGCGCCTTGCATTCGCAATGACTTAATAAAACCCAAGGCTCTTCGTTAGAAGCGTGTGGAATAAACCTTGAATTACTTTAATATTTGCATGCGTTATACGCCTTGTAACTTGCGTGCTCGAGATTCAGCAAACTATCAGCGCTGTTTGTTTTCTCTTCAGAAGGAAAATCGAAAAATATTGTATTTTATTTAACAAATAGGTTAAGGTTGTTTTTCCTTTTAAATATTATTTCATTATATGGTCGTATTGTAAATGGAAGAATTTGTCATATTTTTTTGACTGAGCACGAAACATTTCCGATATTTTGTAATTTGACGGTTTAATCACTTTCGATAATCTGATGTCAACATAAGGAATTATTGATAATCCAACTAATTTTGGTTTACCGGAAGTGTGACATTAGATTAGAGAATGTGCATTAGTCGGCGACTGAACACCACCCGTGTTATGCCGGAGGCCGATAACAGTAGTAAAACAAATCGCTCAGGAATTTGGAAAATATTAACGAAAACAAAAATATGGCGGTACGAAATTTGCCAGCTCAGCTAGTCTTTAATGATATTCCATACAATAATCTAACAAAGGCAACGAAAAACTTTACAGTGACGAAAGAAAGAGTGTGAAAATTAAAACTTTGAAATCCTAATTTGAAAATGTTTATTTAGTACTTCAAACATCAGGGAAGTTGTCACAGATTCCCATATGTACAAGTTTTACTCGATACTGTGAATTCTGTCTCCCTAAACGCCGATTCAAGCAATTCATTTTACAAATATTAGTGTAACTCTCATTGTTTGAAGCACATATAGGTATATACACTCTGGGACACTTGCAATTTCTTATTTCTTGTAGTGGGGGTATATCGTCCTTCGGCCGAGCCATCACAGGGTCGTGTTTAGAAGCCCAAATATAAAGTTCTTTCCATAAAAATTTTGGTGTACTACGTTGACATTCTGATATGATAGCAAATAACACTGGAAAAAATTTAAAATTATTATATTTTATTTAAGTATTTATTTTCATATTGTTGTCTTTAAAATAATTATAATGAATATCATCACGCTAACGGTCGTCGGTCAGACCCTCCCCGCATTAGATGTTGCACTTATATAGAATTAGAATAATACATTTCACCTTTACATGTGTTTTGTATGAGTTTAAACATAACAACATTGACAATTCATTCACAAAGATCTACTTTGAAAGTAGATAATAGGCCCCTAATAAAATTTAGAACTACCTGAAGTACATTTTATAATAAATAAAAAACCTTATGGCAAAAATAAAATGATTTACCAGGTAATAAGTTAATTATGTAACTGATAAGAGGTACACAAACAAATAGCTTTTCTCTATCTATTCGCACAATTTTCAAAGTACGATCCACGTTTTATACAATTTGTATGTTTAGCAAATTTCTGGCACAGGGTGTGAATGCGGCAGGAGGCGCGGGAGTTGGGTCGGAGTCCTGACCCACGAGAAACCGAGGACCAGAAATCTTAACTCCGCTGGGTCCTCGTAAAGGATTGGAAGGAGCAACTTTGGCAACCTAGCGCCTGGCACGCCGGCAAAAGGTAAAAAAAAAGAATTACCGCCATGGTACGGAGCGAGAGTGCGTGGAACTCCGCCGTCTCCTTCTGCAAGCAAGTTATGCTTGCGAAGGAGATGGCGGAGAGGGACCGGAAGAGGTTTAGAACTCTCCCGGCCCGCCAGTCCTGGGAACTGGCCAGATGTCGTAGACGACTCAGGAGGTCTCTGGCTCCGGACTCCGGAGGTCGCAGAATGACCTCCGTCCTCCATCTTGGGGGTACCAGGTGCCATCTGTCACCCCAACATAAGCAGGCCAGGGTGCGTGATGGCGCGACGCATTACTTAACGCGCATGCAGGCTTCGGGGCAGAAGGGAAATATTGGGGTTCTTACACAGAAGAGGGTCATCTATAAGCCGTAGATAGCCCAAAGTACGTCGGGGTACCAGGGCTTTCCTTTCTAGGATATACCTGGTTCCCCGGCTTTTGGTAGATTCGAGTCCGACATAACTAGGCTGCTGGTGGGTGGTATCCAAGGGAGTTCCGCACAGGAAAAAAAAAGCGTCTGAATGCGGTTTTCAAAGATAGCTGTCACATCACTCCATCTATAACTGCAATAAAAGTTCATAAAATATTCTTAGCTTGCATTAGTCATTCTGGTGGAGTTTTAAACGATTGTTTACTCCTTCGGTCTGTACCCCCCTTCAATATCAATGCCAAAAGTATAAAAATTTTTCCCTTGGTGTCTATAGCATTGAATAATTTTAATCTTATCTAAAATTTATTAAAATGTGTTCAATTACCAAATGATTACATCCATCTGTTATTATTTTTATAAAACTTAATTCTACTTACTAAATATCAGTGCAATCAGTTTCCAAATTGGAGTTTTAACCGTATTGAACATTGTAAATTTAAACTCAAAATAGCAACAGTTATTTTGCCATTTATTTACAAAGAAAATTTTCAAGAAGTTATTTTCACTGCTCATTTAGTAATTACCACTAAAATATCGTTTTAGACGTTCCATGATTTAATGCATACATGTATTTGATAAGAAAATAAGTAGTGTTAAACTAGAGAGCTTAATTGCCGTTGCATTTCACGCCGTTACATTAAAACCTGACTTTCGTGGTTTGTAGTTAATTTTCAGCTGTTGTCTTGAGTGCACTAATTTGTGTTCCTCTGCTTATCCGTTTCCAGGTTTAATTAGCAGAGAGAACAATAAAAAAATGGATAAAGAGAAAGGGGGAATTAGTGCTACTCTCATGCTTCTAGGGTCCTTATCTTAAATGTTTTTGCCTTAAAAAGTGGGGAGAAATGTAATATACTCAGATGAAGTTATTTTATTATTTGTTTTATTACGGAATTTGTACTTGACACAATTTTAATAAAAGTACATCTGTCTATCTAAGGTATTCTTAAAAAACCATTCGTTTACTAAATATAGTTTGTTAGAAAGTGCTATTCTACAGTTCTTACCGCCACAGTGTCTCGACTAGTACAAGCTAGCGGGACAATATTATTTCTTCACTTATTACAATAGTTTATATATGTTCCAGGTATCTTTAGCTAGTTTAAGAAAAAAAGTTGAAAAATGTGTCACAGCACATCACATCAACAGCCTTTAATAGTCCACTGTTGGACGTAGGCCTCTCCTTAGAAAGGAGGTTTTGGCCTACTCTACCACGCTGGCCAGACGGGTTGGTATAGGTTTTGTGTCACGTTTTCCTTCTCTCCGCAGTGCTGTTGTTCTGCTCAGTTTTTTCCTTAGTCGGCTCTTACGACACCCACGGGATGAATAGGGGTGGTGACACTCTGTATACTTAACCCGTCACCACACGGACGAAAAAAATGTGTACTGTATGTGTATTAATCGAAATATGTAGCTGCAAGACGGAAGTGGTTGACTAATATGTCTCATTTGCTCACTATTGTCGCTAATTGTTCTTTAATTAGCTACTCATTATGTGTGTAAAGCACAATCATGTTCATGTTTAAAAATCAATTTCTCGGAAAAAATGAAAATCATTATCATAGTACTCACATTTATTAATTTACAAAATATTATTTATTTTAAAATAAATTAGTACAATAACTGTATCTATATATCAATTATTTACAATAACAAGGTGTATGAGTAAGAGAAATATAATGTTAAATAACTTATATACTAAGGCATGAATTATAAGCAACTACAACACACAATAAAATAAGAATAATAATTACAATAAAATAAAAAAAAAACCTACTAATCACCATCAGATGAGTCGTCATCACCGCTCTCCCATCCAGTAGAATTTTCAGAGAGTAAATAATCCTCCTCATTTTAATCGTGAAGATGACTTACTGATGGTTTTTCAAATGGCAATGAAGGTGGGATAATCAACTGCAGAACCTCCAATGGTAAAAAAGTAAAGTTAAGTAAAGTTTCTTGGCGGTAATTCTCTATACGACGTTGATGACAGGATCCGACGTAATTAAAAGCATTCTCAAGAGATCTGCCGTTCACGGAATCTACGTCTTTATAGTTGACAATTAATGTAAAATTTGCTGGATTTATCTATACATTTACAAATTGATATTACACTAAAAATATACTTTTTTTTTAAATATAAGTCATAATAGAGTACGTACCTTCAACAGAATATTCCATCACAAAAAAACTCATTTCTACTCTACCAATTTTAAAATATGTTTAAAGTATGCATAAAATGCAACTGATTTGCAATTGAAAATGACCGATCTTATAAGGGTTACTTTGACCCCCTGATAAGTTACCTTTATGATAAGGGTTACTTTGACCCCCTGATAAGTTACCTTTATGATGCGATAAACAAATTAGTTCTTGGAATTAGTTAGCTGGGGGGGGGGGGTTTGTTTACAAGTCGTTATGGTTCCTGAAAATTACGTAATGAATATTGTCCCGCTAGCATGTTCTAGCCGAATCACTGTGCGCCAGCTATGAACCTATATACGCATCACGATTCTGGCCACCCATATAAATCATTTTGATTTAGGTACATTTTTTATATTAATTATTTTATATATTGTATAATATTAATAACACGCTGTTTATAGAACGTATTGTTGTATATATTACATAACATATATAAAAAAAGGAATACTTGACACAAAGCCTATACCAACCCGTCTGGCCAGCTTGGTATAGTAGGCGAAAACCTCCTTTTTAAGGAGAGGCCTATGTCCAACAGTGAACTATTAAAGGCTGTTGATGTGATGTTGTTGTATATGTTATATGACATAAATATGTCTTGTATAACATACTCGTATATCATCATCATCATCATCATCGACAGCCTATACTAGTCCACTGCTGGACATAGGCCTCTCCTTAGAAACTCGTATATATTTTGTGTAAATTAGACTTCAGTATGTATTCAATATTTAGGGTCCCCGCCCGGAGAAATACGCGAGTGACGTAAGCCTGCTCGTCGAGCCACGATGGCTCGTTGGTCGTTGTCATTGGTGAGTGGGCAGGGCGGCAGCACGGGACCCTTTCCTTCCGATTGACCGAGAAAGGATTGACTCGTCCTTTCCGGGAACGGCTGCTTCGGAAAGTACCTGCCCAAAAAAAAGCGTCAGGCGTGAAATAAAATACACTCATGGGGTATTTTATTTTTAATAAATACAGCAAAACCTGACACAACAATCTTTAAAATAAGTACATTTTATCAAGTTTCAAATCTCAGAAAATTAATTGTTAAATACTACATTTCAGCAGAACTATTTATAAATAAATTTTGAACACTAGCAACTATGCTGTTGTCAAGAAGCTGTCTCCAGAAACAAAATTTAGTCTCAGAAACTAACAACGGATACGGCAAGGGTATATTTTATAATATCAGATTTACAGCGTCATAGAATTTTTCTGTTTTAAATTTATGGTCTATCGAAATTAATCATTTTTAAATTAACAAATAATTGATTTTTAATATTCCGTATCGACATTAAATGCACTCCAATTTTTATACTACAAGAAGAATAAAGTTTAGTAGAGCATAGATTTTCTGTCCAAGAGCTACTTCAGACAATTTTGATATAAATAAAATATGGCCAAATTTTGGATGGTAATTTGTTCACGTAAGTGTTCTTTTCTAAGTATTCTCTTTAAAATGGCATATTTTCAATGTTATGCCACTCTGTTTCCTCTACGATTTCGGCGAAAGCAACGATCTTGATAATATTTTGGGGATGTCAACGCCTACACTGTCATATTAATTTGAAAAGCTCTGCATTTGAAGACAACTTTTTGGAGGGAAGGTATATCTACTCGTAAAATTACTTCTTAAGTGGATAAATTACAAGTGATAATAAAATATACATTCTATTATTCTTCCTATTTTGACATAAACGTACACAATAAACAATTGCAATTGTTTATTTATTTATGTATCGACTGCACTGATGGCGTAGTGGTTAAAGCGGTCGCCACGCTACTTCCTACTACGCTGAGTGTTGTGGGTTCGATCCCCACATGGAACGACACTTTGTGTGATCCAAAAATTGTTGTACTGAGATTGAGTGTTCTTTGTGTCCGTTTCATATATGTTTTTAAAATTCCCCAAGACAGGATTTATTCCGAATGCGGGAGTTGTCTTTATAAAGCAGAAACAGAATTTATAGCTTACAAATTACAATGTGAATGAGTGTTTTGAATTTACGAGTACATTAACTTAGAATTATAACAAAATATTCTTAACATAATCACGAATTAAAAAATAGAAAGAGTAATTATTTTCAGACATCTGACACACAATGCCATGCCACAGTCAGACTTACTCTTCAGAGAGCTCTAAGTTATTATCTCAATTTATTAAAAATATGGTCCAAGAGAATATTTTGAGGTTGTATTTAGTGATAATACACACGTTCACTCATTTTATTAGCGATACGTTTTACAGATGCAGCTTTTGTAATATTGTTCAATGCAGTACTACTGTTTGCAAATGAACAACAAATAAATACTTCCATGTTTTCATATCCACAACTCAGATCTAAAAATGATGATTTACTAAATTTTCTGAGAGACGAGTAAGTATACTTTTATGATCAGAACATGATGCTCAATACCCAATACTTTATTGCACACCATAACGTTACAGAGATGTTACATACTGGTTTGCAGTGCGTTATGGACCCCATCGGGCTCGGCAGTGTAAGAGAGAGAATGAAGTTCTTGTGCTTAGCTAGCTTATACTTAACTTTAATATTTTGCAAATATATTTATGATATAAATTTAATATTATTTACTAAGGGTTTCTTTTATATTTTAATAAGATTTTATTATAAAACAATATATTTATATTACATTGTGATGAATTACTATCACTTGCTAGATTGTTATCATTAGGTATTCTTGTAGTGTGTAATATGTTTTATCTATTAATAAGAACTACCTATAATATTCTAAGAAATTTTATATTGCTTCCTTCACTTTGAATAGTATCTGGGAGCTTGTTATATATTTAGATAGACATGACAACTGAGCCGATAGAATACATAGTTAATTTGGAAATTGGCTGATATCTGTTTTTATGCCTTAGCGTATAAATTTTTGTGATCTTCCCTTCTATTGTAGATTTATATGTTCTGGTGAAAAAATGTATACCGTAATATAACTGTGAATAGGTAAACGCATAATAGGTTGTCAAGGCAGTGTGCATGTCAATGATTTTTTTTTTAATTTCCCTAAGAGCGTATGAAAATTGTGATAAAACTGTATTAATATTTGAAGGTATCGCGTAGAAAATATTTTTAAAAGATCAATAAGTTGTTGTTTGCGTTAAAAAAGGTAAAGAGGATGCTTCAAGGGAGTCTGCTTTCAATCAATCAATCAATCAATCAATCAGTTTTTATTGTGAAACATAGGTATACAAAGGTTGTTTACAGTGGTAGAATGATCTACTATGTTCTGCCATTTAGGCTTACAATAATTAAAGAGAAAAAAATAAAAATTTGTGAAACGCTAAATTTAAGACATGCAAATAGAACTACATTGAATTGTCGCAATTAAAGCAATATAATATTTCAGTTTGATTTTTCATACCTTAGTGCTTAAAACATGCAAAATCAATGTCTCTTTTTTATAAATTATGTTAAAAATTTTAGAACTATGATGTCAATAAAGTAATTACAATGTCAAATAAAAAATAAAGATAAATAATAAATAAAAATTGAATTCTCCAATCAAAATATTAAAATTATGGAATTGCTTTAATGGTCTACCATGCAAATGTTTGCCCCATGATTCGTTACTGCAATGTAGTTTGGGGCTGCTCATCAGAAATTACGCGAGTATATTTAGATTCATGCAATCCTATTTTTGTATCTCACAAACTGTTGACCGTCCCTAACATGTTCACCTACGAAGTAGCTGAATTTATGAAGTGCAATAAAAATATCTTTGAACTTAAGGACAATACCAACAAACGAAAAAATACTCACTCGTATTTTAAATTACCAGTACACCTTTTCTAGAAATTCAACTTCAAGTCATAACTTAAAAAAACTTAAACTTTTTAAAGTACTTGTGGCGACTCCCACATACAAAGAAACAGAAACATACTTCAGCGCTATCTAACGAAGACACACCGAACTACGGAGTAACTCCTGAATGACAGTTGCTAATCCTGTATCGCGATATGAAGAATTCTCTCGCCGACTAGCATATATATGACTTCTCAACATCAGCGGAGGATCTTCCCTTTATGTTGGAGGGACATGACACCCGTTCCTCCACATACTTATTTCAGTCATATCAGTTCAAAAATGCGATAGAGTAGTAAAGGTTTTTAAAATGTTTTTAATACAATTAAAATGTAATGTACTCGTATATTAGAATATGTATTATCATTCATTATTTGCGATTATTTTCGAGCAACCAATATTTTGGCTAGACAATTTCTTGCCCAGCTTACGATGACCTGTAAATTTTACTTATTATTACATTTTGTATAATGAACTAAAATTTGGTGGAGCTTTCATTGACAATAATTTTGCTGACATGAAGACCATAAATAAAAGGCTTCATCAAAAACAGAGTAGCATAACTATATCCATCTTAGCAGTAAATTCTCTGTAAGAAATTAAAAAAATCATTTAGCGTATACTATGCGTTAGCTTTTCATTATTTTAAATTTCAACACTTTATTTTCAGTCCAGAGAGTGTCTCAAGTGATGATCCTAGCAACACAAGTGATGTAACTGAAACCGCTGAAGGAAATAGTTTTTACACGACTGTAACTAACAACGTTGTAAAAAAATGCAATTGTACCAGAGTTTACGATCCGGTTTGCGCTTCCAATCAAAAGTCATATTACAATCCGTGTAGGATGAAGTGCGAAGACCCAGATTTGTTTATTTTGTATGTTGGAAATTGTATACCTTTTTAAATATTGCACTTATTATTTTTTTAATTAAATATTTCTAAGTACATAACTTGAATAAAATTCACTAACGGAAAAGTAAAAAGTAAAATAAAGAACTGCTATTTATTATTGTAACAGTAACGAGAACTCTTTACCTCATCAAGAAATTTTCAACTTTTCATTAGAACGAGGTCTAAAAATACAAGATTTTATGGTTTTCGTAAAAAAGAAATACTACTTCCATATAGTTCTGAAATTTTGGAATCGGGTTTCAACTACGCCAAGAATTTTCACATTTGAGTAGCTCCAACAAAATACCTAGATTTTTATTCATCTTGTCCGATTGTCTATTAGAAATTGATTGCATAAAACAATTCTAACAAACCCATGGAATTCCTTTAAAAATATATCTATTTTAGAACCTAACTACTTATTTAACTTGAATAGCTGACAGAATTTATTTGAATCACATACTAGTACAAACAGATATAAAACAATGCTAATTCAGGTTAGAACACTACAGCAACCAGAGAGGTTTGATACGAAGACCCAGTCTGTCTGTCTGTGAAGTTTCCGTGTCCCGGTCCCGTGCACACTCGAATCCTTCTTTCCTTAAAATGGATCATGGATCAGACCTGCTTGACTATCAAATATGAGCCAGAGATATTTACTTTATAATAGCTTTAAGAAATCTAACTATTTTTTGACTCTAAGCGTATATCACAGGTCAAGCAGGATTGATCAACGTAACAAGGAGTGCAAACTTTGATTTTTATTAAACCAAACATCTTGTAAGTAGGCAGTGGATAATACATTTATTTACTGGGAGACAAAATTTAACCAGATCGATTTTGAGTGTTACTGTCTTTGAAATACACTTATATCTCTACTTCACAAACGCCGTCAATATACCGTTGCTAAAATTCATATGTCTATGTTTTACTTTTGATATCGTTTTTAAAATACCGTTCAAATTATTTACTTTTTCAACACCTATGGAAGCAAGATCAACACCTATGATTGCACGGGTTCGATCCCCACATGGGACGACACTTTGTGTGATCCACAAATTGTTGTTCTGAGTCTGGGTGTTCTTTGTGTCCGTTTCATGTATGTTCGTAAAGTTCCTCGCGACACTGGATATATTCCTCCTCTAGTTATCTCTTTAAAGAGAAGAAAAAAAAAGTAATTTTTAAACACCTGTCTTTATGTTTGATTTATTATCAGAAATGAATAATGTTTTTCCGACAATTTCTTTTCGCAATACTGTAATACAACGGACAAATTTACGAGAATTTAGTGATATCCACACCTTAGGGAGAGAAAGCGAAAGCTGGGCAACCTCTTAATTAAATTTGATTTCCCTGTTGGCATATGTATAGACGAGTAAGTACCAACCTAGTTACAATAACCCCCTAATGAGTAAGTATTAGATATAATTTAATTGCCAATTATAATGGATATTAATAAGTTAACTTGTATATCCACTAAGTAATATATCAAACCTACATACCTACTCAGGTTGAAGATTCAGGTGAAAACAAAAGCATTTTTCCATTTATATATGATGGACAAACGGTGGCTGGGTTATTTTGAAAAGTGACGTCAGCTAAGCTGACAATATTTTTTATATTGTCGTGGTTTTCCTTAAAGTAGTTAGTAAATAACAACAACAGTAAATACAACTTTATAGTAAACTAGCTTGTACCCGCGACTTGGTTCGCGTGGAGTTTATAAGTTTATAAAAGCTTTTGTGTTTTTTCAACCTGAATGCAAACCTTCTCAATAAACTAGATCGCCTTCTCAATAACTGCATTCGATTCGTTTTCAATCTTCGCAAGTATGACAACGTGTCTGCTTTACGTTCCCAGCTGCAATGGCTCCCAATTCGTCAGTGCCACAGTCTACAAGCACTGACTTCTCTCTTTTCTTTCCTCAACTCTCCATCGTTACCTCAATACCTTGTACCCCACTTCCGTTGCTTATGCTCCAATCACGATCGAAATCTTCGATTAACCAACAATTTGCTTCTTCTATGCCCCGCTCACACCTCCAACTTCATCGACGCCTCCTTCTACGTCCAGTCAGTTTTTCTCTGGAATGCCCCCCTGCCGAAATCAGGTTGTCCACAAACCGCCTTGCATTCAAGGGAAAAGTGCGCGATCTTCTTCGGAGTAAATTGGCAGAGCAGTCACAACGCTAGTACCAAACTGAGTATTTATATATTTTATTAAATTTATATAGGTTTATGTATGTATGAGTGTTTATTTATTGTGTATGTCTCTGGACTTCAATTATGTTAAATTTAATATTTTATTTTGCATCTACCGCATCATATTTCTACATCACCTGAAGGTTGACTGGGAGAGAATGCCTAATGGCATTAAATCCGTTTTTGTACAACATGGCCGCCGAGTTTGGGTGTGCAGAGCAAGCACCGCACACGGGTGGAATTTTCAAGGGGGAGGCAAAAACAGAAAGCGAAACGTAAACGAAACTTTTTCATAATTTGCACGTCTAATGTATTTTTATCTCATCATCACATCACATCACACATCAACAGCCTTTACTAGTCCACTGCTGGACATAGGCCTCTCCTTAGGAAGGAGGTTTTGGCCTACTATACCACGCTGGCCAGACGGGTTGGTATAGGCTTTGTTTCAAGTTTTCCTTCTCTCTGCAGTGCTGTTGTCCTGCATAGTTTGCTCCCTTAGTCGCCTCTTACGACACCCACGGAATGAATAGGGGTGGTGACACTCTGTATTCTTAATCCGTCACCACACGGACAATATCTCAATCTCAATCAATATCTCATCATAGTAACATCTATTGATCAGTGTACGAAAATATCGAATAGGCTTCGAATTACTTTATTAAACGTAAGTATATATAATTTGAATCACTCAAGATGCGGGCGGGGGTTTCCAAATATTCTTTATGGGGCAGCTTAATTCTGGCACGCTAGGAATAGGAAACACGAGACCGTCTGATATTGGGTGACGCAAAGGACGCTTTGGAGGTTCCCTGTGTATGATCCGCAAACAGCCAATATCCGGGTGCTGCCACTACGATAGCCAGAGCGTGGTCATGACGCTTTACGCGCTGCCAGAATGTCCAGCGTGTATGGAGCAAAGGCATAACCTGATGACTGATTGCGACCATGGCACGGAGCGACCAACTCCTGCGGGACGAAGTGGTGGCCGTTGAATGATCTCCGTCCTTCATAAGCGCCGGGCCTGGGGGTGACAGATGTCGAAGCGACGGACGACGTAGCTCCTTTAGGGGATTTGAGGGGAAACCGTGGTCACTACATATCAGGAGACCATCTGTAAACCGTAAATGTTCGGGGCCCGTTGGGGTATCAGCTATTTCCTTTCTAGGTTACACTTGGTATCTTGGTTTGGTTGGATGGCATAGCGTGCAGTGTTAGGGCAAAATTTCGTAAGGTTTTTCTGAGAGGATAAATCATTTTTTTTTTAAAGTTTAACCAACTTCTAACAATGCTAGCAAAGAACACTAGAAACCGAGCAGCAATTACTGTTGATTTGCTGTCATTCTTTTAAGAGTTCCGTTGTCTGTCTCCAAAACTCATCATCAGATCTATATGAAATTTAAATGGAAATATCTCGGAATAAACCCCTTTCGAAAAAAAAATTTTGATTATCCGTTTATATAGGATCTGTTTATATAAAAAAAATAATTGAATTGGCAACCTCTTCCTGTTTGAAGTCGGTTAAAAAATAGCCTAAGTTATTTCTTATAGACGGCTACCTGGTAGTAAAATATTATCAAAATCGGTCCTGCCGTTTAGAAGATTAGCTAGAGACCCGGAACAACAAATAGAATAAAAAATTACACTGGTTTTTAGACATAGGTATCGTGCAAATAACAGTCTGAACATAAAAAAAAAACCTATTATTTTGACATTATTTTGGAATCTTTGGGCAATTTTTATGGGCATCGATTTCAATGACATGCTCCATTTAAGTAGTTACGTATATACATATTATATACGTATTATATATTCAAAGTTGAGATAAACTCTTGTAAGATTTTTATGTTAATATTAAATGTATTAATGTTGATTTATTAAAAGAATATATATTTGGTATATGAGAAAAATAAAATAATGTTTAGATAAATTAACATTGTACACCATCCTACTTTTATATACAGTCTACTGCACAGTGATCTATTAAAATGCTTTGGTTGAAATGCGAAGTAACAAAAACTAAACTGTCATTCAATAAATATTCAATAACAACTACTTACAATTCTGCAAAAACTACAACCTGTCGATCACATCGCAACTAAGCCAACTCAAGTCGTTTTCGACTCACTTTACCAACTTTGGCACGGTACACATTGCAGCGTATGTGAGTGTACTTTCGAAAATTGCACATGTCATGTGTTCTATATGATATCTATTGAAACGCCTTAAGGCTATCGGATTATAAGCGTGTGTTGCAAACGTCTATGTCAACTCCTTTGGAGATCTAGACATGAGGACATGTTAATCTAATTTCAAATACGTCTTGTGTCAAAGGAACTTTAAAAACAAACTCAAACACTATTGCTAATTCTGTTGTTCGGAAACTCTCTAAACTAAAAATTAGTTTAGAGAGTTTTCGAACAACAGAATTAGCACCAATACCTCTAAATCTAAAAATAATTGGAACTTTGATGCAGCACATAGACGATGAGATAATAAGTTTAATGTTTGTAGTGACATTGAAAAAAAAATTATCACATGAGAATCAAATAAAGAATGTTTATATAATCATCAAATGTTTGTTTTGGAGTTTGGGTATTTTCACATGTATGTGTATAACATGTATGTATTTACAAAAAAAAAGTATATATGAAAAAAAAAAGTAGATATTCTATCTCTCTCTGCTTAATTTGAAACTAGATGGCGTTGTGTGTCAGATGACCGAAAATATTAATATTATTATTAATTTATTAATTAAAATGACAGCTAATAAGTAAGATTTAACGTTTAATAACGGCATTATAATAAAACAGTAAAACATATTTTCTTATATTTCAAAATTCTCCAAGTATCAGGATGGAGAAGACGGTCTGTCGTATTACTGATTTAACTTAATTTATCTTACAACTGACTTGCGGCATGACCGAAACAGTACTCATATCCTCTGTAATATAAAATACAAGTTTCCAATCCTACAATCAACACACGCAATCATCAATGTAAATGAACTTCGAAAATGCAGTGCGAAGTTCCAATGTTAAATGAAAATTAACCGAGTGCAAATCCACCAAAACTGGAAACTGTCCCATGAGTACAATCCATAAAATACGATAGTGAACTAAAATCATATAAATATTTGTATATACACGAAAGAAATACTATAATGCAATCAAGTGCACATTTTAAATTAACAATTCTCATTAAAGTATCAAAAAACTATTTCCATATTTGAAAAAGAATATATCCATATAAAAGATTTTTTTACAGATAAATCTTTTCTTTTTTTTCTGTTGATTAAGTGATATTTTTAGTCGTGCTCTATATAGCTGAAAGTAAATAAACAAAACGTACATAAATCACAAATTAAATTAGTTATTAATAAACCGTGTCCAGAGTTAATTAAATCTAATGTTAATGAAAAACGGTCACTAAAATTTATTGCTAGACTAGCATACTATTTAATATGAACATCAGATATGGCAAGGGTTTGGGCAACAATATGGTCATGTAAGTTTACTTATTTCTTAGAAGAAAAATTGTTGCAACAGTCTTCAGAATATTTTAAGAATTCTTCTTTAATTTACATTTTCCAAACTTCACCTTCTGAGGTAACTGTATTGGAAACATTTTGCCCTCTCAATTATTAGATTTTTATAAATACTTGCCAGATCAGTCTAGTGATCATAGAAAAAATAATGATGGAAATGATACATGAACAAAAAATATAATTCAAATAACGCTCTAAGTAGCTAGTAAATACTGTTATCTTACGGTGTATCTGATATTTGGGATTCACGGATTTGAACATCCATATAAATATTAAAGTGAATATAAATAAATATAAATGTTAAAGTGAATTTGTATGTTTGTTATGCTTTCACGTCTAAACCATTAAACTGATTTTAGGAATTCTTTCACTAATACAAAGTTACATTATCTACGAGTAACATAGGCTACTTTTTAAATAAAAGAAAACATGGACTTTTTACTCATGTGTGCTTTTGAGAGATATCAATCTAGTATCAAACCTGGCAATTGTATAATACCATGGAATGAAGTGAGCTATTTCATAAATGTCAAGCACATCAGTTCGTAACAACTCCGTGTGTGCTATGATAGCCATTGTTATTCGCCTTGTTGCAAAACTAGACCTTTTTAAATAGTTCCTTATTTTACAGATGCAGTTGTAATGGTGTTTTTCAATGCAGCACTATCGTTAACAACCAATAATATGCAGACAACGCAAAAATTAAATCCCGCCATGTTCTTTTATCCATTTCGTACTAAGCCTGATCAATACATTTTTAAGAAAAAGTAAGTCAATTAAAAAGGAGAGACCGCGATGTCACCTCTCAAGCCAATACGCCTCATTTGTGAGGTGAACTGCGTTCGGTCGCTCAAATCGTTGCTTTAGTTTTTATTATTACGGTTTTTGTTTAGTTGAAAGTAACAGATATAACTATTTCAAATTTTACGCTTTTTGTTTTCAGTCCGATTATTATACATCCCGATTATATTGAATCCAGACACATCCGGACATCACGAAGGTCTGTACTAAGGTTTCATACAATAAAAGGCAGTCATCATAAAAAAATTGGAACTCCAAGAATTATAGCAAAATGCAATTGTCCAAAAATATACGACCCAGTGTGTGCTTCTGACAATAATTCATACTTCAACGAATGCAAAATGATATGTGAAAATGATGAATTAGTTATTTTATACATGGGAAATTGTTTATCTTTTTAAATAGTATTTTATTGATTTAACTGTGCTTTGTTATGAATATTCTGCAAATAATTAAATTATTATTTATTAAAAGTTTATTAAAAAATATAAATAAAACTAAGTACAAATAACACGTAATAAGAAATAAAATTAGTTACATAAAATAATTTAAGATATATTCATATAAGTGTAGAAGTTAAATCTGGCTAAACCTGCAGTCGAAATGAGCACTTTCTCTTTTGTGTTTTTGAAGTCAGTTACAAATTTCTAAATACGCTGCTGCTTGGCATTTTTTTGAAGTTAGAAGACAAGTTCAGGCATTATGACTAAGACTAAGTACTCTCTATGTAAAGTGTACTAATTTAAAGTAAGGTAATCAAAATACTGAAAGTTAACTCAATTTTTATCAATTCATTTAATGTTACTTAAATGGAATACAGTTTCCTTCATTCAACAACAACTGGTTTTAGCCACAAACTTGATCAAATATATCCCTACAATTACAAAAGGCCTTTGTGTAGTAATTGTTGACATGTTTTTTAGGATAAGGCTCAGTGCTAACTCGTCGACAGAAATATTTGTTAGATTATGATTAATTGCTCCTCCTTCTGGATTTGATATCAAGAAGGGACGGAAAATAAAACAAGTTTATAAATCTCATCAGATCTGTGTTGAAAAGAATACAAAATTAAACAGTAAAAAATGGAATAGAAACAAAAAGTACATTCTTTATTGAGAGATTCATATTATTCGAATGTATTGACTTGAGAAATATTTAATAGTATGTTTAGTCAAAGTATAAAAAAACTATTAATTAATGCGTTGGTAAAAAAACGTTTACAATATTATTATATTCGTTATTTATTAATCAGTATTAAGTTCGCCTGACTGAATAAAGGTACTGAAGAAGAAAACAAGAGAGATACAACCAATGAGAGAAAAAAGTAGAAACTACATAATATTTAATGAGGAGTTGATGACATCGAATCGAAGTTAGATTTTTTCCTAGTATTGATGGGAGAAATGTATCTAAGTGTGTTTATTTCTTTTGAATCTAGTTAGTGCTTTGCCTAATACTATAATGGATGGAGGTACCATCGACCCTCGTTCCTTTATTTCTTTTGAATCTAGTTAGTGCTTTGCCTAATACTATAATGGATGGAGGTACCATCGACCATCGATCAACGACCATCGTTTTGTGGACTCTTCGTTTCCTATTAGTTTTTCTTGCGAGAACAGTCAGGAGTCTTTTCTGTTAAGCCGCGTTACGAACCTGCATAACTTTAGTTACAAGCCCAGATATAAAAAACGGTGACGGCAGATATAAATATACACGGTGTAAGGGACGTCTGAAATAGTGTATTCAGACCATCAATCTGAGTCAAAAATCATTGGAATTTTCTGCCGGAAAATTAAACTTTTTATGCAATCACCTGCCAAAGGTAAAGGTCATTCCTCGTAGGTATCGCACAAAATAACTAAATGTGTATTCCGTGCAAACAGTCTACGCACACTAACACGAAATGGCAGCCGGAGGGGAGGCCCGGCGTACTTCGGCTGTTTGATTAATTACATTGCAGTTTTTTGGTATTTTTAAATTGTTTTGGGTAAAATGGTCTGTCTACTCAGTATAATATCGTTTGTCATCATTTTGAACCAGAAAAATTAAAAAAAAATTGATGATGATTGAATGAATGATTTTTGACTCATAATCATGCTCTGAATTTCAGTATTCGGTACGATGTCCCTTACACCTTGTATATATGTGACTTATGACCTTTCTCTAGGTCATCAGGGTCTATTAATCTCTGTTATTCTAGTGTGTCATTTTTTGGATTTGATTATCAATAATTGTACTCCTGAAGTTTGGACAGTTGGAGCTGCAGCTTGTAACAAGGTCTTCTCAACAAAAAAAATGAGTTTATGTTTGAGAATTATTATTTTAGTTATTCTATAGTGAACCTTTTTTTTAAGTTTCTCATATTACAATTAAGGAATATTAAGATATTCTATACAAAGATCTTCATACTTACCCCTGTTTTACCGATGTAAAATTATTATGATTATCAAAAGCTCTCGATCGTGGATAATAATAATAATAATCATTTATTTCAAAATTTATTTTCCATATTTTGTTAGTAATAATTGGCTTACATACTAATGTTAGTTAAAAGTTATATTTATTATAATAAAAACAAAAACAATTCATATTACGGCATGTAGCCGAATCCATCGGCGCATCATCGGTGTCCCCCACCGATCTGTGAACACCCTTAGGATGATGTTGGCACTGCCGCGAAGACGCGTCATCAGCTGTAATAAGGCGTATAGTTTAATTTAGGAAATGGTCTAAAATGTTGTCCAGGTGCGTAAAGTACCATTGCTAAGATGGCATCTGAAAATGTATTAAACGGATTAACATTACTGAGAATATCAACTTATGTGTGTTCACCTTCATAGAAATCTATTAAGCTGATTAAAAATAAGTGAGCTACACACATTTGGAACAATTAAGTTTACAAGTAAGAGCATCAGGAAACTTGTGCCTGGGACCTATAGTGGCTATAAACAATCGCAAAAGATCTTGCGACTTGCCTTGACATCCTTTGATAGTCTTCATGAATTCTGGGAACCTGGAAACCCTATGCATTACGAAACAACACAACCAGACGGATACTCCATCAACCCTGTGACTTTTAAAACCGTATCTGGTAATTTTATAGTGTTAAATACAACGCTTTTACTATTCAGAACAATATGACAATTGTTGCTATGTTACCTCATTCTATTATTTTATATCTTTCTTATAATCAGAATAAGCATGTCGAGATCGTGTATACAATATTATAATAGACTCCACATCATTAATTTTTATTTAATTGTTTATAAACACAATTTATTTCAATCGGTTTTTGAGGTACGAGTAGATTTGCGTGATCCGGATTATTATAGCCGGTGTTAAGTAATTCTTTCATATGTTTTTCATCAAATGAGTGAGGTCATCGAAGGCCTAGTACCCCTCCCTAGCACTCAAAGGACCCATCCAAAGAGTGGGGACTTCTGGTGGCAGATTGAATGCCACAATGCCGCAATGCATAGGTGATAGAATTGGCAGCTTAATTGCATTAATACGAAATTGGGCCGCCACTACGCGATTGAGGGGTGTGTTATTTCCCCTGAGATAGGTCCTGATTAGGCATGGTGTCAATTCGGGGAGTACCTGAAATAACATGATCCAGGTCCTCCCAGAGTAGGGCACCTGAGGCCAGCCGTCGGGGTGTTTTTTAGTGGAATCACCACATACTCCTGGCTCCTGAGTCCCCAAGGAGCAGGAGATCAGAAGGGATTTTAAACCCCGTCAACAAAAAAAAACACTCAAAGGATGGCAACATACTTGCATATTGCAGATGTACATGACATGTCCGGGTACTCATTTAACATCAGTCCCGTCTGTTCGTTTGCGAAATAAATTTGAACTCTTTTTCATTAAGATCATGCGTGTCTTAATATGATCACCTATTCTACTCGGAGGTTCTCTGGGTGAATTAAAACGTAACTTAAAAGAGAACTGTCTGGTGCTTACGTGAACAAAATATAAGCCAAAAGTTGGCCATATCTGATGTTATTAGTATTCTTGAAATAATTTCACTTCAATTCAAATCAATCACCGGTAATCACTTAAAGTGGCTATAAAACTTTAATCATTATTAGGCTGCACACAATCTGAGTGTGGATTATTAACTTTATTGGAATAATCACACTTTTTTATATTTCCATTCAAACCCAATATTCACTTTAAAACCAAAACTTGTTTTTTCTCGGTTTTTTTTAATTTTGGACCGGCACCTCATCGCAGCGATGTATTTTGTATTTATGTTAGAATCCAGACTTACAAACATGAATGTGAAAGCAAGTTTGTATGTTTGTTACATTTAACGCCTAAACTACCTAACCGATCATTATGAAATTTTGCATACACGTTTTCAGAGATACTAAAAGAACAAATTATTAAATTTATTAAATTTTATTATTCCCGAGTAAATTACATTTGACTGCGACCTAACTTATACGAGATATCCCAGGTGTCGTTGGTACGCTCCCTAAAACGTAATAGTCTGTATTTTTTTTTCATGAATGTCAGTATTTAGTACGTAACCGACGTGCTGTGTAATGCATCTAAGCATTAATGGATAACAACTACAGCACGTCGCGTTGTTATCCATTAATGCATCTAAACAAGTATTAAATTTTACAAAATACAGCCGAGTTTTTTCCACCTTGTCACTTATTTTTTGTTTTTGAGAGTGAAACTCAATTGTATGTTACAATACTCGTAAATCACATAATAATAATGAAATATATGAAAAGAATCTACCAATCACTTAACAAATATAGAATAACCTATGCAAACGTCATAGTTATGTTCCAACACGAGTGCGATACAAATGAGAAGATATTGAATAGAGGTAAAATGGACAATCATTGTACAAATAAATTGCCGAAAAACATCGATGGATTATCGAATTCCTGTGAAACTAGACGACGACCTCTATGATGTGCACCTTTTTTTCTGATGTAGGACAAGCCAGTAGCGTAAGCGAATGTGTCTGTTTAAATCGCCTTCTTAAATTTGAGTAATGCAATCTGAATTTAAATTTAGAGAGAGAATATGGATGTCGGTAAGATTCATACGTTTCAAAGTGGGAAAGCCATGCATTTGCACATTATGGGCCGGCTCGACTAAAGTGATAGCCTCACAGAAAATCGAAGTTAAGCAATTCATTTGTTGCTTTTCACCGAGAGATTGATGTTACCGGAGGAAAAAAATCTCTTTTTTATTCGGGGGCCAATGGACGGTACTGTACTCATGACTCTTGAGTTCGTACTATCAGGTTATCCATCTGCTCGTAAAGCAATAGAAAATGCCAAAAGCTAATCTAGCTTTAATCTATATTCTCTGCCCCTAGTATCATGGGCAGTGCTTCAAGGAATTGTTCTGATTAATACCGACCGCAACATTCCGTCGTCTCTAGCACTTGAATAATTGGTACTGCACCACTATGCGCTTTTCAAGAACCTCCCATTTAACCAATCTGTGGAACAAATTATCGCCTGTTTTTCTAGACCTGAACCGACCATCGAATTCGACCTTCATGAAAAAAGTAAAATTGTACCTCAAAGGCTGGCAATGCGTTTGTGACTCCTGAATTACAGGCGTCCGTAAGCAGCGGTGGTTATTTTACATCCCGTTTCCTCGTTTTCTCTCTACAGCAGGTCTCAATGTTTGATATTTATTTCATGGTTTAAGTTACCAATAAGCTGTATAAACTTCATACAATTATACTTTTCCTACACTAACTTTGAGATTTAACTTGCACCATACATTGAAACTCCAGCAAGTCATGTCAAGCAACCCAAATCACATTGCGGTGGCCTTTACTTAGAACCTCAATACATTAGGAGGACAGCATTGTTCCGGTAAAAACTTATACGAGTAATGTAACTAAACATTCTTTACAATTCATTCCAAACTTAAAACGGCCTCCTTTGATCAAATATTATCATAGCTATTCTATAGATGAGGAATAATTGGATGGATGGATGGATAATTCTTTGTAATCTTGATTCGTATTTTACATCAATCAATGTTCTTTTTTTACTTTCTTTCTTTTATGTTTGCTTTATCTGCTAGATTTCATTATAGCAAGACAATATCAAATGTGAGAGGAAAGATATTCTTCAGTATGCATAAAGAGAGATACTTACAGCCTTTCACATACTATAGACTACAGATATGTATTTATATTGAAGAAATTAGAATTCAATCACACATAACAAATAAGTGAGTAATACATGAGGGATCATTCATCATGTACTAACTCGGTGGTGCAGTATGCGATTGTTGTGCTAAGGTTTCGGGTCCGATTCCCGGGTCGGACCAAATGTTTGTATGATCTGCAAATATTTGTTTCAAATTGGGTGTTTTCTATGTATAATATGTATGTATTTACATTAAAAAAGAGTATATGAGTATTCTATCAGTCAATCTAGCTTTTATAGTACAAGCTGTGCTTAGTTTGAAACTAGATGGTGTTGTGTAAATGTGGTAGAATATTATTGGATTTCCAAAACTATTTCAAGACCGGCAGTAAAAATGGGTTTTAATTTCTTTAAGGCTTATATAATAATCTGTAATTACTTTAAAACTTTTCATCAACATTTCCACCTTTCTCTCGGCGCTTAATATTTTTACTATAAAAAGATCACTTAGTCAAACCGCCATATTTTAACGTTTTTATCACTATCCCTCTTAAAGGAGCTGGATTAACAGATCCTAATCTTAACACAGCTCTTAGGGAGGACATTTTAATGACTTAGTTGAAAGGTCTTTTAAAACTTAGTCCTCGGGAAAGATTATTTTCCATAGTCATTGAGTGTAAGTTAGAAATCCTTTGTGAATTGCATGACAAATGTGTTCGCATTTGATTTGTATTGTGTATAAGTTTGTAAGTGTATAATTGAAATCTGATACACTTTTTATATATCCTAAAAATCACACACGCCAAATGAAAAAAAAAAAGATGTGTGTCCAAATGAAGATCATAAATTCTTTCCACTACAGCAATTTCATTTACGTGTTTAAGCAATATCAATTCCCTACTATTCCTCTTTCTCCTTTCTCTTCCTATTTACCTGTAATTTTATCTCAGTTTACTGCCGGACATAGGCCTCTCAAATTGGTCGCCATTTACATCGATTTACGCGTCCAGGGAAGAAATAATGTTAATCATAAGTTAGGAACAAAAGGACAACACACAGAAAAACCCACCTGTATTTTTTTTCTTATGTTATTTATATTAATTGTGTGTAGTAGCTGGCATCAGATGAATGTAGACTGCCCAAGATCAGGATACTTGGCGCTCCTTGACAAACGTTATCGGAGGCCTCCTGCCTTTGATAATGTTTGTGTGAGATGTTTACTTTTATTCAGGTTAATATTCCCTCTTATTTTTTCATCTAATCCGGTTGACGGCAATGTCACTAAAATTTTAGTTAGTAAAAAGTGGGTGTTAATAACGTCTCTGTCTACCTTATAGAGAGCTTAGGCTTAATATTTGTGTGTGATCTTTCTAAAATAGACCATATATATTATGTCGAATATAGTCGTGCATATCCGCAAAGTGATTAAACTAAGTCCTTTATCCACGTAACAAAGTGCCCGTGACGTAAATCAAGTAAACTGCTCCCACTTTCCGAGTTGAAGCAATTAATACATAGGACAATATAAGGTATAAGTACAAATTGGTGGCAAAGTGAGTTAAGTAACTAAGATTAGGGTTGGTTGCAGTGAATAAACGAATTACGTCTTTTAGAAATTTGTCTAATAGATTTAGTGTATTTTTTTAACTACTAACTAAACTAAACTAAAATTACAGAACAGTACAGAACAATACAGAATCAGTAAGACAAAATGACTGCACAAGAGTGCACAGATATCATAGTGGTTTAAGCGATCCCCTCCCCACATGTCCGTTTCATGTATGTTTGTAAAGTGCCCCGCGAATCAGGATATATTCCTAATGCGGGAGTTGTTTAAAAAAAAAGATATAATGATGATTTTAACGACATTGAAATACAAATACTCACGGTTGTGGTGTGGGAGTTTTTATGTACTTCAACATATCCATTTAGAAGTACTGTATTTTCATGGGATAGTTGGTAAAACAATATTATTATCAGACTATACCCTGACGTATTATTACGAGTATTCTGTGTTTTCAATATTGAACATACCTTATAAATGTGTTTTATATCAAGAACGAAATAAATCACTGTAATGAATCACTTTTTTGTGTTTAAAACTATTTTGAAACCATATCGTAATCACTTTCGGCTTTTCTCTGTTTTTTGCTTTTTCATTATCATCATTATCCAGGGCACTATCGCTGGCTAAAACCATTTTGTAATGGAATGAAGGACTTTGTGAAATAAGATGCCTAGTGATACAGTAGGATTATTAACAATCTTTAATAGTCCACGGCTGGACATAGGCCTCTTCTTAGAGAGGAGGTTTTGGCCTACTATACCACGTTCGCCTGACGGATTGGTTCAAGGTTTCCTTCTCCTTTCTGGGTTTATTTGCTCCATTAGTCGGCTTTTACGATGTTCACGGGATGAACAGTGATAGTGAAACACCGTATTTTTAATTCGTAATCAGAAGGACAGGTGCTTTTTATTATAATTTAAATTTAATTTTTTTTTCGGCATGCATTCCTTTCATATTTAAGTGTCATGATCATTATTGTAACAAATGTTATTTAGATTTTATTAATTGAGCCAACGCTACATTATCCATCACAAGGTGGTGCACTGATGTGAGTATTAAATTAACTCATTACCCTTAAATTTGTAATTGATCAATAACTTTTATTTTTATTATTTTAATATTTTATTTACTGCATATGTCTGATGTTGACTCCTACTGCTCCGCCAACGACTCCATTAATTCATCAGCAAATGAGAGTTTTACTTCGGTAACTGACACCCTCGGTGACATAGTACGTAGCACTTTTATACAAAAATGTCATCGAATGTTTAACGTTTGTCACATAAATGCTCAAAGCATACCCAGTCACTATAGTGACTTATGGGAAACTTTTAACGGCTCAAACGTGGATACTATACTGATTTCCGAGACTTGGCTCAAACCCCAACTACTTTCAACCTTTTATCCTCTCCCAGGCTTCGTTCTTATAAGGAACGACAGGGCAAACAAAAGGGGCGGTGTTGTTGCAATATACCTACGTTCCGATTTTTCCTACAATATTCTCTCCAATTCATCACCCAACTCGACTGCTGAGTATCTTTTCCTGGAGGTTTGTGTCAGGGGAGCTAAACTCATCTTAGGTATCGTTTATTGTCCTCCAGCCACTGATTACTTCACCGAATTCGAATCGGTTTTAGAATCTTTAGGGTCTGAATATGAGCATCACATCATCATGGGCGACTTTAACACCGATCTCCTGTCTGCAAACTCCCCTCGTTGTCGTAAGCTGTCGCATATTCTGGAATCTACGTGTCTACATGTCCTACCGCTTCAAGCCACTCACCACAACCAATATGGAGAAGACACCCTGCTGGATATCATTATTACTTCGTCTCCTGATAAGGTTTCATCGCATGGACCTGATCTTTGTTTCATACAAAATTAAAACGCCAAAACCTAAACCCAAAATGATGCTTAGACGTTGTTTTGGATCTATGAGTCCTGAGAGACTTCTGGAGGATGCTTCTCATATCCATTGGGAATCGTTAGCGGCAGCAACATCTGTCGACGAAAAGGTTCAAATATTGAACGAAAACATCCTGCACCTATACAACGTTCATGCGCCATTGAGGAATGTCAAATTAAAGCATCCTCCCGCACCTTGGTTGACAGATAACATCCGCAGTGTAATGCGGTGCAGGGATCGGGCTTTTCGGCGATTTAAAAGAACTCGAAGTGATGACAACTGGCTTGCCTACAAAACTGTGAGAAACAGATGTAATCAGGTGATACGTAACGCCAAACGCCGTCATATTCTCGATAACATTTCTTCATCCTCTTCTGCTAATATCTGGAAGTTCTTAAGGACTCTTGGTATTGGCAGTGAGCGCCATGCAGATTTTCCAACGAATATTGCTTTAGATGATATCAATTGCCATTTCACCACTCCCTCTATATTGGATCATCAAAGCAAAGTTCAAACCATCTATTTCGTGGCCCGTCTGCCTAGGCCTAATATAAACCCCTTTGATTTTTCTCCGGTTGCATCAGAGGAGGTCAAACGATTTGTTACCTCTATCAAATCCAAAGCTACTGGTTGCGATAAAATTAGCCATTTCATGGTAACCACTATCCTAGAACAGCTTTTACCCGCTATCACTCATATTATCAACTATTCCTTAAATTTCAATGGTTTCCCCTCCTTATGGCGCAAGGCTTATGTACGTCCATTGGCTAAGGTACCTAACCCCTCCCTTCCTACTCATTTTCGTCCAATATCCATCCTCCCTTTCCTCTCCTAAGTCCTTGAAGCCTGTGTACATAAGCAACTATCTCACTTTATTTACCAGAACAACTTGCTTAACCAGTATCAGTCAGGATTCCGACCAGGACATAGTACAGGTACAGCACTGCTCAAGGTGATACTTGACATAAAGGCTGCCATGGAAGATGGCCAGATAACTGTACTCGCATTAATTGATTTCTCAAATGCCTTCAACACCGTGAATCACGATATACTACTAACAATCCTTTCCCATTTCATGATTTCCGATGATGCACTGGAATGGTTTTCGTCCTACCTTCGAGGACGCCAGCAGTCTGTCCGAACTGATGAATCCACATCGCTATGGGCCGACCTTGACTCTGGTGTTCCACAAGGCGGCATTCTTTCTCCACTTCTCTTTTCACTATTCATCGACTTCATAACTTATGAACTTCAGTGTTCGTATCACCTGTATGCAGACGACTTACAGATCTACTCACATGCGAGAGTAGAAAATATAGACGAAGCGATAAATAAAATTAACCGCGACCTAGACACCATAAAAAACTGGTCCAGCAGATTTGGTTTAACCGTGAACCCAGCCAAATGTCAGGCAATCTTTATAGGGAGTCCTAGAATGACGGGTAGAATTGATACTGACGCTATCGCAGATATTATTTTTGATGGAACTGTGTTGCCCATTAGCCAATCAGTCAAGGATCTCGGTCTGCACATAGACCCAACCCTAAATTGGCAAACGCAGGTAACTAGCGTCAGTCAGAAGGTAACGAATATCTTGAGGGGACTTTACCGCCTGAAAAATTTACTCCCAGTGAAAACAAAAACGATGCTGGTGCAGACCTTAATTTTCCCAATCATCGACTATGGTGATGTGTGTTACCTAGACCTGAATGCAGATCTGCTCAATAAATTAGACCGACTTCTCAACAACTGCATTCGGTTCATATTCAACCTTCGAAAGTACGATCATGTATCCGCTTATCGCAGTCAATTGTCATGGCTACCTATAAGACAGCGCCGCAGTTTGCGAGCGCTGACTATGTTGCACTCCCTTCTCCACACACCTACCTCACCTACTTACTTAACATCCCACCTGCAATATCTCTGCTCCAACCATGACAGAAGCCTTCGCTCCGCTGATAATTTCCTCCTTCTTTGTCCTTCACATAGCTCCCGTATCATACATTCTTCCTTCACTGTCCAAGCGGTAAATCTTTGGAACGCCCTTCCCCTAGAGATCAGGACATCCACCAACCGAACAATCTTTAAGACCAGAGTACGCAAGCTTTATGGAGACTTGTTGACGGAGTCATCAAAATAACCCCTTGTGTGTTCATCAACGCAGGCATGTATGTATGAATGTATGTGTGTATGTTTATGTTTTTTTTTATATTTATAGTATTATATAGTACGTATAAATGATATTTGCATTTATATATGTATCCATCTTGCAACCGACTACAATTTAAATAATTTACCTCATTATATACCTGACATACACAAATCTCTGCATCACCCCAAGGTTGACTGGAAGAAAATGCCTATGGCATTAAGTCCGCCTTATGCAATGTATTTGCAGGAAGTATAAATAAATAAATAAAATAAAAATATGATTCATTAGCATGATCTTCGATTTGAGAGCATGATTTCATAATGTCTTACTAATCAGATTTTATGTCATTTCATGTTTTAAAATTTAGTCTCACATCAGTCTCACTCACACATTTCATGTGATACATAAGGACATTCATATTTGTTGGTAAAACTCGCTAAGTCGTATATATATTATTCGTCGTGTATATCGTAGATATATGTCGTAAATCCTAACGTTTAAGTGACTTGAGAATTTGTTCAAATTACTCACTATAATGCTAAAAACATTTGTAGAATATGTTATTAACAAATTTCAAGAGTTATTATTAAATTACGTAAAATATATAATAAGATTTCTACTACCGTCTTAGTGACTAAGCCAGTACTGAGATATTTATAACAGTCCGTTATTAGCTCATCTACCAGCTTCTTGTCAGTTGGAAGCCTTCATATTTTATAGAAATACTATCAAAATGCACAAAACACTTGTTGACATTAGCCGAGTAAGTTTATTTAAACAAAAATACACGTTTACTTATACCCCGGGACTGTAATATAAAGCCAAAGATGAATTACTCCGACGCTCTTGTGACGTAATACAACCCTACCTGACCTTTCGGTGACTAAAGTTTTACCACTTGCTGCAACATAGGCACAACTTAGATGCGGGCGTCGCTTGTCCCACAATTTGTTTCCACCCCACAGGCGTGCGCTTCTAATAGATTGCTGCTACTTTACCATACAACTTGGTTAATTTGCGATATAGATAGAATACACATATCGCAGTCCCCGACGAACAAAATCGTAATAGGAAAATAACAATTTTACAGGAGCAAATAAAACCTGAATATCTTGAATACTATCAAGACTAAAAAGAAGATTCTTTTATCAAAAATAAGGAAAAAATTTTTTGCACTAGATTTTTACTAAATTTTTATCATAAATTTTCTTTATCAGTAAGAAAATTGTGAAAATGTCCATTACTGAAATAAGCTATGGAAAAAATTAACGCAAACTAACTTTACGATAGTGTTCGACTATAATCACAAATCGGTGTTGCTGTAGTAATCGTTCATTATGATATTGTTCTATGGTAAATATGAATATACTTTATATTCGTAAAATGACATTGCAATCGTATTCAATGATATAACTGACTTTAATATTACGGTAAACATAAATTACATGCTTATTCGATGATCATTTTAAGGTGTTATAACCATTTCGGTACCTATGTATAAATTCTGATTCTGATTCTGTCATTTTTCCCTCGAACAATATGGTAATAGCCGCTTACTCTAAAATGTTGACTCTTGAGATTTGGTAATAGGTTTTTGCGTTATTGATCGTGTAAATTTTTCACTTATGTTATACGTTGAACAAAAACATAAAGATCATTATGGAATGGATAAATCCAAAAGTATTCATCGCCCGATCATAAAAAAAAATCAATGATTGTAATAGGGTGTGTAGATAACGAATATCTAATAAACCCGATTCTATCGTAATAGCGATTACCATAGTGTTCGTCGGGGACTGCGTATGATTGTTTAGGTTGCTGATAATTGAGATTATTGAAATGAAGATCTGGATTTCTTAATAAAAGCTTTTCCTGGAACTTTATTATAGGCTCAGTATGGCACACCATGGCAGGAGCCCATGGGTGGCAGTAATGACTTACCATCAGTTATCCCGTCTGCTTGTATATCCCCTATATCATGAACACCGCCCACCCCGGTGGTATGATAGCTCGAGAAGGTGTTATATATGCACTAGAAAATATGTGTGCGTTTGATACTATTCTTCTTTTTTCTTCTTTAATATCACATATTGTAAAGTCAGGTAGTCTACAGAGAACAAAGGAAAGTTTGTATATAGTTAGTCAAACACACTCTTCTCGTTCCACTTTGTTCACAGAACCTCCTACCTTCATAATTTTTACTGAGGTTTACCTCTGACTTATTTTTTCACGGAATTAGTAAAACGTTATTTGTGTTATTACTAGATATTACTTCACTTAACTTACAATAGTCTACTCATTCGTTACTGTGAGCATGCTCTTAAAAATGTTTCCATTGAGCATTAAACCTTAAAATAAAGGAAAAAATTAAATTAAACAGAACCTATCGCAAACTAATTCGAAGAAACGAAAAATCTAAAACTCATCGAAGTTTTTAACTCGATCGCGAGTTTTGTTTTTGATTGATTGTTCATAGTATCACAAGAAGAAAATATGTGTAGCTTATTTGTTTTCGAAAAGATTTCTTTTTTCAATCTAAATCAACGGAAAAATTTTTTGGCTGCAAATAATGACTCTGAAACTTGACAACATCTTTTCCTCATATCGTGTAAAGGTACATATCTACATGTATATGTCTAAAAAAGCGTGTTTAATGACTCCTAGACTCGGTCGATCAGTCATAAATCTGTCACGAGCCCCTTGCCCTTGTCACCTTCTTACCGTGCAATATTTTATTAATATCAAAATTGGTGACATGAACGATTAATCATATTGGTTTTAGGTAAAAGGAAAATATCGGTGATATCATCAGATTTTAGGAAATCTTAGACGTCGTAAAGAGCTTTGTGTACTACACGATAGTAACTTAACGTTATTTTTTAGCATTTTTTTTCCTGTGCGGAAATCCCCGCGGATACCACCTACTGGGCGGATAGTTATGTCGGACTCGAACCGACCAAAAACCGCATGCCGTCTTGGATACCAGTTGGAAAATAAGGAACAAGAAAGTTCTATAGTAGAATACAACCACCAGCGGACGTTATAGCGCCCGGACTTGGTCAACTTAAAATAAACAGAAAACGTGTAAGAAAAACTGCAGAAAATTAATGGGAAATTCACTCTAATATTTCGAAGGTAGAAGGTATTTCGAACAACATATGGAAAATAGCACAAAAAATAAAACTATACAACGTAAAGTAGGAAAATAGAGTAATTTTAAAAATAAAAATGTAATGACATCCAATCAAAATCATAAGTGTGAAATGAGAGCCAAGTTCTATATTAAGAAAATGCGCCGTTGTTTACTTCGAGCAAGTTCTATGTAGAAAATCCTAAAATTTTAGTCACATTAACTAATTATTATTTAATTAACAATTACTTGTTTCTTGGTGCCAAGCCAAGTAAGATTTGGAGCTTGAGTTACATCCCAAGTAAAATAATTGCATTTTGTTGATAATTGTCTATTAAATTTAAAGAATCTAAAATACCTATTAAGTAGAATATATTGTTGTATCACCAAGAAACAAGTATTATATATATATATATATATATATATATATATATTAGAATCTTGTATCTAAAATTTTAGGATTTTCTACATAAAACTTGGCGCCCATATAGAGTTAATTCTGTCGGTGAAGTCGTCAACGACGCATTTTCTTAATATTGGCTATTTCTAAAACTTGTCTCTTATTTCACATTTATGTTTTTGATGGAATTTATTTCGGGCGTACCTCAGGGCGGCGTGTTATCACCGTTACTTTTTGCAGTTTTTTTTTAACTCAATCACAAATCAATTACTTTCTTCCTACCTTCCTACTATCTTTATGCAGATGATCTCCAAATTTACTCACAAGGTACTCCAGATAATTTAACAGAAACAGTGGATACCATTAACAGGGACTTAGTTCGAATATGTAACTGGAGTACGGAGTACGGACTCAGTGTTAACCCTACGAAAACACAAGTCATTATAGTAGGAAGTCCCAGGCTGCACTGTAAAGTAAACCTTCAGCAGATACCACCTATATCCTGCAACGGTTCGGTTGTCCCATATAGTGGAAAAGTTAAAAACTTGGGGATCTATATGGATAGGTACCTATCCTGGGGTCCTCAGATTGGAGAAGTTAGTCGCAAACTATTTGCAGCGGCGGGATCTCTACGAAGGCTACGCAACTTCCTTCCTACCAATACTAAAATTGCGCTCGCACAATCTCTTCTTCTTCCCATCCTTGACTATGGCGATGTCAGCTACTTGGATCTCACCGAAGACCAACTGAATAAACTTGAGCGACTCCAAAACCTCTGTATTAGATTCATATTTGGTTTACGCAAGTATGATCACATCTCAGAGTATCGTTCCAAACTCAAGTGGCTACCAATACGCCTTCGCCGGAATCTCAATATTCTTTCTCTTTTATACAGTGTTCTGTTTCATCCTCACACACCCTCTTATCTCAAAAAACGTTTTGAGTTCCTACACACCACACATTGCAGGGACCTGAGGTCATCGGAGAATTTAAAACTAAAAATGCCAAAACATTCCACCCAGTGTGCAGACAAATCTTTCACTGTGCAAGCAGTAAGACTCTGGAACAACTTGCCTGAAACAATCCGACAAGCTAAAACTTTGCCTGTTTTTAAAAAAATATTAAAAGATTTTTATCTGTCATTATAAATACTGTTCTGATTCACTATTTAATATATTATATATTCCAAATATGTATGGGTATGTATGTATGTGTATTTGTATATGTGTTATGTCCATAGATGTATATTTGTGTATGAATGTGTTTGTTTATGTTTGTGAATATTTTTAAATATTCACGTGATATTGTGTTGCGTGTATGTATACTACCCTAAATTGTTAAATACCTAAAATCCATGTTAAGGTTGTCTGGAAGAGATCGCTGTGAGCGATAAGACCGCCGATTGTTACGTTCACTTATTTGTAACTCATCTTTTGTTTTGTTTTTTCTATTAGTGTATACAATAAAGATATAATAAAATAAAATAAATAAATTTGAGAATGAAAAAGTACGCATTAGATGTTAGATTAATGGTGAAAATTAATTATTCAAATTTTTAAATAGCAAACAAATAATCATGAAAGGAAAATGTAACAAAACTAAATTTAACAATGTCTTGTTGTGTTATAGATACTTATTACATGTAAAGCTTTAGAATACTGTTCATCATTCATTTAATTATGAATAACATTATTCAAGTTATTTCCATCCAGTTCATCCTACTGATGAACAAAATTTAACGATTCAAGTTAAACCAGACCTTCCTGTGGAAGTAATTTACTCAACAATAAGTGCTTATGTCATTTGAATGCTCCCAATAGATTTGTCAGTATAAACACGAGCCGCTTAAATACACAAGGCATTCACAGTACATGCTATTCAAGTGGATTTAGTTGCTTTGACGAATTACTAGAGACAAACAGATTATCTAGCTATATTGGTGTAGAATCTATGAATAGACTAATGAATTACACGGAGTAAAGATATTTTCTAAAATCTCTGCTAAATTTCTTCGAAATTATTATCTCTCTTGAAGTTTGAATGGCTTCGAGCTGACAACACCCAGTCATATGGGCTGCAGCTAAAAACCAGCGTGGGAAGGCACCTGTGGCAATCCAACAGTATGCTGAGCTGCAGACCTATAGGCACTTTTTGTAAGGAATTTAAAGTTTATTTGAGATCGACGTAATGAGTTTTATTTTCTTTTCCATTCTCCTATATCGTCCGTATGTAAATCCTTGTGGTTACGGATTAAGAACACGGAGTGTCAAAACCCCTATACATCCCGTAGGTGTCGTAAGATCCGACTAAGGGAGCAAACTACGCAGAACAACAGCACCGCAAAGAGAAGGAAAACTTGAAGGAAACCCTATGCCATCTCGTCTGGCGAGCATAATATAGTAGGCCAAAACCTCATTTCTGAGGAGAGGCCTATGTCCTGCAGTTGACTATTAAAAATTGTTGATGATTCTACTACATCACTAGACATCTTCTTTTGCGAAGTCCTTTATTTCATTGCAAAATGGTTTTGGCTTTTTTCTTTTATGGCCAACCGCTTGCCTGACGTCAACGCCCTACCGTATATTATATGAAGCGAAATACTGCTAACCACGTATTCAGGTAAAGTTTGAAATAAAAATTGTAATTCTAAACTTTTTTCAAATGAAATGCCAATTAAAAACCTTCAACCATTACTACTTTATTCGTTCTGTATGTTAGTGCCAGTAGAATGTAAGAATTTAAAACAAGCACATTTCGCCGATGATCGCTTATCATCGGCGAAATGTGTTTAAATTACCAGTGTTTTGTGAATATTTGTACCGCTACGAATGACAGATTCCTTTTGTGTATTTATTGTGCCACAGCTGACCTAATTATGAAGAAGTAAAATAAAGAGATATAAGTTCTAAATAAAATTATATTAGCCAATGTATCTTCAAAATGGTTAGGTTTGGGATAGTGAAAACTATCAGCAATAATGGCAATTACAACCCTTTAAAATATCTAGGTCGACTTACCCAGTAACCTTGTGAACCTACGAAATTTGATAAAAAAATAACAATGAAAATATTAATTTGCTTTAGAGCTAAACCTAGGCCTATGGTAACATAACTATGATAAATAACATTTCTCTGAACATTTTATACAGTTAGAGTTTCATTATAAATTCTTCTTTGAACATCGCATTGCGGACTATCAATTTATCATTGCAACAATTTCCAAGAATATTATTCTTGAATTACTCGTAGTTGCAATATCTTCGGTTGAAGTGAAAAATATGCAAAGAGAGAGGCGGCGATTAAACATAGTTTTGTGATATTCCTATTTTGTTTAGGTTCGTTTTAAAATTAAACATAGTTCTATCAATACCACACTCTTTATTAGGCTTTACGGGATCGACAGATAGCATATATCATGGAGAGTGCTCCGAAGAATTGTTCGGACTAATACCAGCCGCAAATTTCCGCCATCGTTCCACCATCACTTCGATTGGCACTCCACCAATGTGCGCTTTTCAAGACACTTTTTGCCTCGCGCAATCAATCTGTGGAACAAATTATCGTCTGCGGTATTTCCGGACCGATACGACTTTCAGACCGTCAAGAAAAGAGCGTACTCATTCCTCAAAGGCAACGCGTTTGTGACTTCTGAGTTGCAGGCGTTCATGGGCGGCGGCGGTCCATCTGGTGACACGTCTGCTTGTTCTCCCCCTCTTCTATAAAAAAAAACTGTTTAATTCCCATTTGAATTGCTCGTTCTTGTGTGTGTGAATAGTGTACTCACACCTGACACAGTTGTGAATGTTCGCTTCATCCTATGAAACAGGTCTCCCATAGGATTTGATATTAGGCGATCATCCTCGAAATATGCATGCGAGTAAAAAGGTTTATCCCTTTTTAAGAAATAGGGGGCAGACGAGCAGGCTGGTCACCTGATGGTTAGTGACTACCGCCCTCCATGGACATCTTCAACCCAAGAGACATAAATGTCCTGCCACTTGATACCTTCCCACTTGATACCACGCTGTCCTCCAGACACAACACAAGAACCACTCACTCCTATGTCGCAACAGTACTTACGTATATATAACTATGTATGTATATACTATATATGTATGTATGGTATTAATATGTAAATATTATTTAGTAAAATTACTCGAATTTCTAAATGAATCCAGACTATCCAAAGGCATTTGATCACCACTTCTAAATGAATCCAGACTATCCAAAGGCTGCCTGGAAGAAATTGCTCTAAGGATTATTTTTAATTTTATAATGTCTTCATTTTAAAATGTTTTATAATGTAGATTTTATGTTTATGGAATTATTTTTGAATGTCTGTAAAATACTTTATTTGTATACCGGAGTATATGAATAAAGTATTACATATCTATTTTTTTTCTATTATATTATATTTATCAATCGTTTCAAACGATACAGAACGGTTTACAGGCTTGCCTAGTGTGGGGACAGCGTTAAATATTTATGTGATAAAATCTGCTACACTTATTCTAACACTTCTTGTTAAACACTTTTGTATTTTATTTTCTTTGTTTCTAAATAATTATTTCTTTCATTTTCATACCTATCTATATCAATTGTACCACGTATTCGTATTTAAGTAGTATCCGTGTTTTGGTTAAGGTATAAGTAGAAATTAGGCATTTTGATCGGTAACTTTACCCTTGACTCGTATCTGGTGAACTTTATTTTCCTGTTTTGTGTCACAGCCCGTACTGCAGATGTTTGAATATGTGTCCCAAAATGAGAGGGATTTTACAATTTTTAAGGCGCTTTTGTTTAAGCTGACATTTCAAGGGTTGGTTTTAAAACAATGCGAGCCACGAGGTAATTATGTTCACTATTGTTTTCATTTTAATTTGTTGACAGTGCTTGTGGGGATGTTGTTGTTCCTATTTTTTTAATTTGAATTAATGCCATTGAAGATGAATTATAATTATTGTTATAGATGTCAAAAGCCGTATCTCAGTAGAATATTGTAGCACTGTTTTGAGGCCTCACTATGTCAGCCACATACTAAGTTTGGAATGGGTCCAGTAACGATTTCCGCGTAAATGTCACATAAATCGTATATTCATCTGAGATGGCCAAAAATAAACCATCCTATAAAGATACCTTTTCATTTTATGAGACTATCCCTATAGAAGAGGAGATATTTATTAAATTCTGTCCTTTTATTTAAAATTCTATAACACAAACTTGCCTGTCCCCAATTATTGATTGTCCCCAAATCTGTGTAGTGACTAATCAAGAATATAGAATGTCACCACCCCTATTCATCTCTTGGATGTCGTAAGAGCCTACTAAGGGAATAAACTGCACAGAAGAACAGCACTGCAAAAAGTAGGAAAACCCTATACCAACCCGTCTGGCCAGCGTGGTATAGTAGGCTAAAACCTACTTTCTAAGGAGAGGCCTATGTCCAGCAGTGGACTATTATAGGCTGTTGATGTGATGTCGATGTGAATTATTGATCAGCAAAACAATCTGTGTAAGCAAGATATATTGAACCTCCTCTTCGGAATCCATTCTTGTTGCTAATTCTCATATCCCTCGCCTCTCCTTATGGTTAAACAGCTGTAGTAATCTCGTCAATGTGCACTCTCACTCATTTAGTAGGTTCAGAAGTGCTATCTATAAAATCTTGTAATGAAATGAAATACATCCGTTTTTAGGGTGTACTGTAATTCTAGCTTTATAAATTTTATATCTATATCTATATTTAATATAGAACCCATCATTATATCTGGTGTTTAATTTAGATCTCTAATGTAATTTCAAACATATCACATATTATACAGTTAACAAGTAATATATAGTATATGTAGTGTAACAGTGAGTGATTTGCTTACCTGCAAGAACTTGTTACACTGGGTTATAGATCTATTGAATGTATCTCATGTCATTGCATCAGAATATTCGAATATTGGTGAGCCAAATTATAAAAATAAGATAATACTAGACGACGAGTTATAATTGTTGTTTTATGTACATTGCTATAATGATTTAAGAAGTCACTTAACCAAGCCACTTGCTTGGAGTTGATGACTACTGCTTTCTAATGAAACAAAATAAAACCACACTCCTGTTTACACACGACGGGCACGGAAGGTATGTGCGTTTAGGGCGAGAGACGTTTGTTTGTTTGTTAACGGATTGTTTTTAAATTATGTAGTGTATTTTCACTAAATAATAATTTCATCGTTATACAAAAATGAAATGAAGCTCTCAAAACTATGATTGCGTTTAACTTTACGGTATTGTTAAACTTTTATAATTAATGTTACTGCAGCGTTTCATAGAAAAATGCTTCGTATTTTCTACGAAAGTTTAAGGAATTTTTCACTCATTAATCCCGTAAGTCTGACAGGATTTTTCAGTACTTGTTTCAATCGTATTATTTCAACTTGACTCTTTGACAAAACAAGACTATTACTCGTAACTTGAGGTACAAGTAGTCACATTACATTAAACGTGTCAAGTTTTATTTTTCTAAAGTGGTAATATTTTTTATGTGCTCCCAAAATGTACTATATCTGCTTTGAAGAGATCATGTATTTATTAGTCTACAGTCTCTTTGAAATGGTATTAAACAACCGGAGAAACTGACTGTGATTTCAAAGTAGTCTCAATTTCTGGTTTCTCCATTTTACTGCATAATCTTTGAAGAAGATTTTTAAGATTGAGTTTCACGATACACTTGGCCCTGCCAAAGGCTGGAACCTCAACGCAGTGTTACCTTCTAAAAGTTAATAATACGAATCAAAAATATCAATAAATCAATAAAACTAAAATAAAATAATTTATGTTCTAACAGTTGTTCTATTACGCTAAGTTCCTTCATAATGAGCAAGGTCTTTTTTCTGTTGGACTTGTCACACATACCATACATTCATATTAATTTAATCAAATGGTTAGAGGAATCAGAATTTCCGACAAGAGACAATTTTAGTTACAGGATGCATTCTGATAACCAATAACCCCTTAACTATTTGGTAAATAATGTCAAAAAATACAACGCACAATCGCCCTACATTCTCGTCCCGGGAAGGCAAAGAATTGGAAACGAAAAAAAGTGTGCTACAGACTATACAGAAACGATTAATTATTCTTCAGTAACAATCACTCCTTAACTAACAATAACTCTCATTAGTCAATTTTACATTTTTTACATTTCTAGTCATTTAGCCTAAAATAACAGTTTTGAAAATTGTCTCAAATAAAGTAGATAATGATTAAACATTTAATAACTGTTTCGTTGGGATTTTAGCCCAAGATCAAAGCGTTTCAAATAAAAAGAAGCAAATTTCCCTTGAATATAATAGCTTCAATTTTTCACAGACTTTGTAAGAAATTATCAGTAATGAGCGTCTGGAAAGTAGGTACTCCTTTATATTAAAAGGCTTCTTTCAGAATGCTCGGGTGTTGTTAATTATACGATTTGCTGAATTAACGCCTCAGTGAAAATATTAAAACGGATTTCGGACACTTGTCGGCACAATTTCTCTCTTTCTTCGGTACTCGTGATAACGGATAACGGAAGTGAAGTTTATCATATATATATATATATATATTCAACAACGATCTACACTAAAACGATTGTTCTATAACACTAGATTTATGCGTAAATTTCAAGAATATCACAGTGAATATAGGACTAGGTTGTGCTTGCCCTACTTTAACTAGTACATTAGAACAGACGGCACCGCCGTCTTACAGCCCTATCCGCTCCAATTGGTCGTTAAGACGAAAAAATCTTTCAGTTCCTCAATTTTTTGAAGATGAAAAAATATGCCTCTTCAATCATATCGTGGGATTTGGTTTGGATAAAATCATTTCTAATTTATGTTTAGGAAAGTTATCTTAAAAGAATTGGTTAAGATTAAACAAAAATAAATAATCGTCGGTATATTCGACGTAGTTTTTGCAGTTTTTACTTAACCAGATGAAAATAACCCTTTTGCTAATGCATAGTGTTATATATGCCTAATGAAAATCCTAATCCTATCTCCCGCGCAAGTGCCGTAATCCTTATCTTGTGAAACATCCAACAAAAAGTATTTTAAGATTAAAGAGAACCGTTATCTTCCCCTTTCTTGCCGTGTTGTACTATCTAAGCTATGTTTCTAAAACAAAACCTTTGCGACTGCCTATGTTTTACTCTGAGGTGGTGCATTTAAGCCACACCTACTGACCCACTTTTTAATTTCACTAGCTATGTTGATGAGACAAAAGCTAGTGGAAATAATTAGATTCTACTTACTCCAAAGCTTTTCCCAAACTAGGTTGGGGTCGGCTGTAAGTCTACTATGACACTGCTGAACTTTGATTTTAACGTGAAACGACTGGCATCAGACCTCCATAATTTTTTTCAGATTGTGGAGGTCTGATGCCAGTCGTCTAGGTGATATCGTAGTTCTGTAGAAAGACTGTTGTGAAACCTTTTTAGGCCTTAAATTACCCGTAACGAATTCCACAGATGTATAACAATTGGAACCGACAGCTTAACATGCTCTTCGAGGTAAAGAAAGATTAAAATTAGTTAAGAATGGTCACCCATATTTGTGATCTCTAGCCAGATCAGTTTATGGAGACTTATCTGAATAAGGTTGCTTAACTTTGCAATATACTAAACTAATCGGTTACTACTTAGCCATGAGCCTCTCGAAGTGAAATAATACTGAGTCCCTTAGTGAGCCTAATACGGAGTCTTAAAAATGACAGAAATGAAATGTCACTGGGGGATAGTTACGGACATTTATTATTTCATTTAAAATACTTTTTGCTAGGTAGCAAAATGCAATCATCGAGAACAAATGAAACTAAAATTATGATAGAGGATATAAGTACCAATGGTAGAAGACCAACCCTCAAAAATAATTAAAAATACTAATTGTCATAGCTTAAAGTTTGTGTTAGCTTACTTGTTAAGGGGTTAGTTGACTTCCGACTGGACACTTAACAGAGTTTGACCCATGTTAGGACTAGTCAATCTGTAACGCGCTCATAACTAATACATCTTAGGCACCAGGGTGAAATCTTGAAATTAAAATTAATCACTTTTCATTTTTATAATATAGTTAAAAAGTAAAGTATAGTTAAAATAGTTATATTATTTGTATGCAGTTAAAAGAAGAAAGATTTTCTATTAAACATTAAAGGAAAAATAATCGTATCAAGTGCTATATAAGAATAGTTATTTTTATAGTTATGTATAGATATAAATCATCTTTATTTTTATATCAATCTTATTATTCGTATATCACAGCAGAATAATGATCCTATGTTTGGTTTGTTCTGGAATATTCACTAAAAGGTGCTTTTCCTCTGCCTGGCGCTACTCCAGCTTTATTTTTTTAGTAAAAAAAACATCACCGGACCGTACCGACACAGTTTCGGCAACTTCTTAGCCAGCTTGAAATCCCTATTCTAGATATTTTAAACATAGATATGAATTTGATTCTAGTCACATTAAAATTAATGTTTTGAGCACATCCTATACTTTCTTTAGATGTATTGAGCTCCATTGGTCGTAGTAATAAAACAAAAGAAATAAACTGAATACACTGAAACTTAAACTTAAATTCCAAGCATCGCAGGGAAGACCCATCGGTCGCAATAGTAGTGTTGTCAATCATACAATTCATAACTTCATAGTATCACTTTACTAATTGTGTACAAAATACGTGATCGAATAAACTCAATCAGCTCTCTATGGAATATAAAATTGCACATAGAAATTGTTGGGACTAATACCATCGTTCCACACGGCATAATTTTCATCCCCATCACTTGGATAATTAGCACTCCACCACTATGCGTTTTCACCAATCGTCTTCGGTACAAACCTTCAAGAAAAAGCAAACTCCTTCATAAAAGGCGGGCAACGCGCTCGTGACTCTTAAGTTGCACGCGTTCATTGGCGGCGGTAGTCGCTTTCCATCAGGTGACCCGTCTGCTCGTTTGGATTTTGACTTTTGACTTTTGAAAGAAAGGTAACACTCAGTCAGATTGATTGATTGCTGTGAGTAATATGATTTATGTTTAAGTTATTTTAGTTTAGCTTTAAAAACATGATATTGAATTTCGGTTGTCAATGTAACAACATCCAATCCTTCGGCAATGTGATTTAGAAGCAATTTGGACACGGCCCTTATTTAGGAAGAAACTTTATGCTTGAAACGATTGCAAGGATAATAAATAAACCATTATGGTTTTAAATGATTCACCCGTGCAAAAACAACAACAGGTCTGAGATTAATAAAATATTCACTTCCATTTTGCATTTCTTATAAAAGAAATCTTATTGCCGTCTCCTTATTCAAATAAGAAGCAAAATTATTCAAATGAACAACTTGACCTGATTGAAATAGAACTGGACCCTTGACCTTGGAGTTCTTAAAAGAGCATGGTCCCCTGAATATTGGAACAATGCCGCGAGCCATGAAAATTATCTTGCGGGTAATACAACGAAAATGTCGTTGAAAAAGTTTATGAAAGTAATAATGAGGAGCCCGGAAAGGTTTTGATGTAGAAGATAAAAGAAATAATGTTTACTAAAACACAATATTATGATATTTTATTCATCCATCTCGCTCTAACAGTAGACGGAAAAAGAAAACACATTACGAAACACCAATAAAGTGTTTTTTTTTTAACTCTTTATCTCTAAAATGAAACTCATTATATAACAAATTCTACCTAGATCAGTACGTAATTAATTGAAAATTCTTCAGCCAAATTTCTTTTCCTTAATTGATTATTAATCCTATATAAAACTAATAAATTTAATACACATTGCAGAATACGCTCCCGGAATATGTTTTAAGTACTTATCAATGAATTTTGAACGTCCGCCTTCCTTGTTTTATATTGAAACTTCCGAGAATGTCCCTAAGTGAATTTAGATGGGCCGTGGACCTACGTACAGCTTCATGTTTACAAAAAATTACAAGTTCCCCTTCAATAATTTTTCTTACTACGCTGTACTTTCTTAAGCTCTACAGAAAAAAGTGATACAGGAAAATGAGAATTTTATGAGAATAGATAGTAGTATTTTGTTAGTAGATGCTATAAGAATGTGTGAGTTTTGGGTGCTTCTTGCATTAATATAAGTTTTAGATACGTTTTGAGTTATTGTTGGATATTTTTTGTTTAGTGATTTTTTTTTCTTTAAAGACTACTCCCGCGTTAGGTTACATTCTGAGTCGCGTGGGATTTTACAAACATACATGAAACGGACACAAAGAACACCCAGACTTAGAATAACAATTTGTGGATTACATAAAGTGTCGTCCTATGTCCTATGGACCCACAACACTCAGCGTAATAGTGAGCGGCGTGGTGACCGTTTAAACCACTGTACTTCACTATCAGTGTACTTTAAAAGGACTATGACACATGGCAGTGTACATAGTATTTATGAAGTTATTCTGTCACAGCAAGAAAAATTCTAATTAAAAAGTCATAATAAAGAGCAAGTATGTAAATTACGAGTCTTTACGGAAGTGCAAGTGCAGTGCTTAAAAAAGTTACTTCTAGAAAGTAGGGTATTTGTTCCTTTTGAAGGTCATTGAAACTTCGGGAGACCCGATTAACAATCAGCGTCACTCAGTAACCATTGATAAAGAATTGATGATTAGAGAGAGAGAAGACGGATCAGCAACTCGGATCTCGGGCCGTCACCATACCGGAGTTTCGAACTGACTAAAACCTACCTAACCTAAAGCTGACGCCTAAGATAGGAGGGATATTATTACGACATCCCGACCCCTCAGGTGGACGTACTCTGGGAGAGCGCCTGCCCGCAGAAGCACGGGCACCACCTTCACGGTACACGCGGACATCATCTCCTTGCGGCTGGCCATTGTAGCAGAATGAGGGGAACCCCGTTCTGTCCACCCGCGGCCACACTCAGGGCCGCATGAAGCGCGCCTCCGCTGCCTGGTTCGCCGGCAGCTAATTGGGTCCGAATGGAGGATATCCTCCCGGGCCCTCTCCACAGAAACTAAAACCCTTCTTCAAGGAAGGAAAAGTGAATTGTTTATTGAATACTAAAGCTTACAATAAAACAAAAAATATAGACTACGATAAGAATGAAATAAAATAATTAGATAATACCTAGTAAGACAGATTTACATTACATTCATTCCCTTAACCAAACTACTTTAAGATATGAGTTATAAGTTATGAGAAACGAGTATAATCCATTGCTTGTTCTGAAATGAATCACTTTTACGTTCATAATAATAAACAATAAAAGGAACGACATGGAATCGTAAATTAACTCAGATTGTGGTAATTTCATTATGTGATTGACCGGTGATATAAAAGTTTTGATTGTTCTTTTAATTAAAACCCCATTAAATAATTTAACTGTACTTCAATTTTAACATTAGTAGTTACGTTTCTTGATTGGTGCAGCTCTATTGTAAATTTATGAAATATGGTCAATATTTGGATAGGGTTTTCTGTGTGTGAGTAGAGATTTTTGTAAAAATGAATGTCCTAGTTTATTACTATCAGGTAGTAAGTCTAAGTAAGTCAATTGGTAGAAATCAGTTTCTCTTCTACTTCTTGTGCCTAAGATGTGTTATGAATACTAGACATGAATCCTGGCTGGTATTCGTAATGCATCTTATCTAAATCAAGCTGTATCAGGCCGAATAATTCCATTTTATTTAACAGATGCATCCATGGTAACACTAATATGTGCAATAAGTTACAATTCAGTGACAAAAGACAACAAGCATTCTGTAACTGTGAAAGGAAATGCTTCGTTTCGAGCTTCTATGTTAAGGGAATCGTAAGTAGTTTAGTTGATTACCTTTTGAACCCACGAAGGGAAGCTAGTATGCAGACTCGCATTTATTATTTATTTATTGTACACACTTAACACAAAACAAAAGATGAGTTACAAATATGTAGACGTAACAATCGACGGCCTTATCACTCGAGGCGATCTCTTCAACGCAACCTTAACACGAATATTTAAAAATATCAACAAAATACACATACATACACATGTATACTTATACAGAGACTTAAATATACACTATCATCATCATCATTAACAGCTTTTTGTAGTCCATTACTGGACCTCTCTTTAGAGCAGAGTTTTTGACCTATTATACCACACTGCCCAGAGAGGTTGGTATAGAGTTTGTGTCAAGTGTTATTTCTCTTCGCAGTGCTGTTGTCCGGCGTAGTCCTTCCTCTCTGAGTCGGATCTTACGACACACACAGGATGAGTAGGGGTGGTTACACTCCGGGTTCTTAACCCGTCACCACACGGACATATATATCCATACTAATATTATGAATGCGAAAGTGTGTCTGTGTGTCTGTCTGTTTGTTACCTCTTAACATTTAAGCCGATGAACCGATTTAGATGAAATTTGGTATACAGATAGCTTGAGTCCCGGGTAAAGACAGGTTTTTTTTTACCGCGATAACCGACATACACGCGGGCGGAGCTGTGGACTAAAGCTAGTATACTATTAAAATGAAACCAACAGTATTTGTAATGACAAATAAAAATCTACTTGATCCACAACTTACACACACATACAAGAACTAGTATATGAATTTACGCACATACTCAAATATTAATATATGACGGAATACCATGGTCTTTAAAAAAAGGTAACAGGAATGTTACTGATTTCATTGACATTATCACTTTGATGGTTACTAAAGTTCAAAAAACAAAAACCTTCGACCAACTCCAAATGCTTAAGTTAGGCAGCTGTACTAGCCGTGTTTTGCATAAAGTAGTTCTTCTCGATGCGACACGTTTTGTGAGGAAGTTTTTGCTTCTGGAAAAAATTATCGTGCTCATCAGAAAACTATTTATCCTGAGTGGGAATAGAATCCATAACCACTTAGCATTTAGAACTACTAACTAATACTAACTACTAATACTAACGAACTAACCGCTAGACCAACAAAACTAGTCATATTATCTGTTTGATTGTCGGCGTTTGGTTTTTCCTTATCGTGTTTTCTTAGTGCAACCACCGAAACAGAAAAGAAACAATGATATGATAATACATAATTTATTTATAGATTTAGAGATACATAATTAATTTTTATCATTAAGATAATACTTCTATTAAAGCTGAATACTTAGGAAACGAAATCAAAGCAATCAGGATTAAATAGGAAAACCGTCGAGTTTTTAACTGTGGCGAATTGAATCCAAAGTGAAATAGGCTTAGGATACTGTCTCCAACTTTGCTTTGAGAAATTTTGTCTCAGAGAAGTTTACGTTGAAGGCCACTGTTAATTTGAGAGAGTCAATCAAGAATTATTGAGTGGGTAGCTGCTCAAAACTCGGATCGAGTTTGGTTTAGAAAAAATAAACAGAGAGTGATGAGATTGTTGTTTGAATGTTCCATCTTGTAATTTGATATCTTCTACAATGGACTTTTGATAATCGAGATTGATGTACTGTCTTTTATTAATGAATATTTTTGAAAATATTTTAGATGATTCATGTAGAAGTGCTCGTAGCCGTGACAAAAAGAAATAGGCCATCAGACATAGGCCTCTATTAGAAAGAAGGTTTTGACCTACTATTCCACTGGCCATGGGCCTGGCCAGACGGGTTGGTATAGGGTTTGGGTACCACATGGCTCCACACTCGGGGAGGTGTTCGACGCTAGCTTGGCGTCGGGACGCTTCCCTGAGTGCTGGAAGAGCGGGAAGCTGGTCCTATTAAGGAAGCCGGGACGGCCTGCCGATTCGGTCGCGGCCTACAGGCCCATCGTGCTGCTGGACGAGGCGGGTAAATTGTTTGAGAGGGTTCTCTCTGCCCGCATCGTCCGGCATCTCTACGAGGTGGGCCCCGATCTGTCAGACGCCCAATTTGGTTTTCGGGCGGGGCGTTCGACAGTCGACCGCATGGGCGACGCAGCGCCGGGCCCTCACTGCAGTCATCGGAGTGGATCTCTCGCTACCGGCCGTAGTACGCTCCATGTCCGGTAGCGACAGTTGTTTTACCGCGGTCGCAACCTTCTGCGAGGAAGTAATCTCGCAGAAGGAGGCGGCGGAGAAGGCCCGGGAGGACGACCTCCACTCGGACCCGATCCACCGCCGGCGAACCGGGCGGCGGAGGCGCGCCTATCACCGCCTCATGCCGCCCTGAGTGTGGCCGCGGGTGGACGGGGTGAGTTTCCCCTCCACCCGCATTAGTTTGGCCACCAATGGCCGCGGCGTCCGCGTGTGCCGGACGCCGCCTAAAGAGAGGACAATATTGAGACGGAGCCCGCACCAGGAGCGGGCTGGCGCTAGGAGGGGTCCGGATGTCTTAACAACAGCTGTTCCCGGATCCCTCCTGTTACAGGCGCAGAGTGGCACACCGTGTGGTTTTAGTCGGTCCGAGTCCGACACACCACCCCGCGCGCCGCAAACCCCGGTGGGGTGACGGTCCGAGGGGATTTCCACACGTTAAAAAAAAAAAAAAGGGTTTGGGTCAAGTTTTTCTTCTCTCAGTGGCAGTGCTATTGTCCTGTGTAGTTTGTCGGCTCTTATGATACCCACGGGATGAATACGGGTGGTGACATTCTGTATTCTTATCCCGTCACCACACGGACAGGACGGAGATGTGCTAATAGCAGCTTAATAATAGCAGGAGTAGTCCTTATCCGTACTAAGCATAGCTGGACCAATTAACTTATTAGCTTTTTTCATCATATTCTTGTACTTTTTGCCAAATTTATTTGGGGTCAGTGCAATGAGTTTTCTTCTTCTATTCTATATATACTAGGATAAACTTTTGCTCCTCAACTTTTCATCCACTGGTTCTACTTTCAAGCTTCGTTATATTACTAGTTTTTTTTTTTAAATTGAATACGAAACAAATATATAAATGTCAACTAAACGTACTACATTTTTTCTCTTTCAGATTAGTCAATGTGCCAAGCACTGCCAACAATGCACAGTTTTCCGAAACTTCGCCCACGTGTCTATGTTCCAAGATCTATGATCCAGTATGTTCGTCTGACAACAAGTCGTTTTACAATCCTTGCCGATTAGACTGCTATGCAAAATATTGGAAAACTGCAATAACTATAAAACATCAAGGCAATTGTATAGCCTACTAATAAATTATTGTGATGCTAACTGTATTTTAGAATTCATTTTCGTTATTATTTTCTTAGTAGCCTTTAGTTTAGTAATAAATCAATTTGGAGACCCGGCAAGAATTGCGCGTACTTTTTAATTTAACTATTCGTTTATACAATTGTTTTATTATTCCATTAATTATTACACTTAGATATTTAATATCTTATTGATTAAAACGTTTAACAAATTCGATGTACTTTGAGATATCGTTAATTATTACACTTATGATCTACAAAATATAGAGCCATGTTTCGGCAGATATAGGCCGGTTAGAACACAACACCCTGCTCTTTCTGTACTGAACACTTATAAGCCAATAATGTAACAAAAACAAAACTTAGCACGCTGGGTAATAAGCCGTACCTAATCACACTCCGTCACCTTACGCACGGTAGTGCTGACGCTAAGACGAGCCAAGCGGAGCGCAAGGGGAATACCTACATTTTCTTTAAGTGCTTTGCGGTTTTTTGAACCCTCTTAGCTTGGGTTTGGATTATGCCAGATAAACCAATGTTCGGGCAATAATGTTGTTGATAGTAGACTTATTAAATGTATAAAGTTTCAATTGCATAGCTCTTATACTTTGCCCCCCCCCCCCCTCCGCTTCCTTCCAAAGGAGTTCCTTTAACTAGGGGATGGAACTTTGTATGAGACTTCAACAAATATTGATGCTAGTGGTCTGAAAATTGATATAATAGGGTCATAAATAGTATATTGTCATGAGCAACTTACAAAAAGAAATGAATTCCCACCAACAATATTTTCAAAATGTTGCCAAGAATGGCTTGTAGAGTCAAAGCGAGTAGAGTTAGAGGTTTGGTTCTACATGTGATCTGACTATACCGCAAACCTCATTTTCGCAAATCATTATTTTCTCAAAACATCATATTTACAAAACATTCATCATCATCATCATCAACAGCCTTCCTAGTCCACTGCTGGACATAGGCCCCTCTTTAGAACGGAGGTTTTGGCCTTCTACACCACGCTGACCAGACGGGTTGGTATAGGGTTTGTGTCAAGTTTTCCTTCTCTCTGCAGTGTTTTTGTCCTGCATAGTTTGCTCCCTTAGACGCCTTTTACGACACCCACGGGATGAATAGGGGTGGTGACACTCTGTATTCTTAATCCGTCACCACACGGACACACATTATACACATTACATTGTACAAAACATTATATTCTCAAAAAAACCACATTCGTCATAATTTGATATTCTCAGTTTATGATTTTTTTTTCATCTAAAAGTAACATCGGGAAAAAACAATTTTAGATTTTGATGTATGTATAATTTAATGTTTTTTTCTCAAAAATAACAGAATTTTGGTATTCATATATATGCCTCACTTAGAATACAGTGTCTTGCGTTTAAGATGTTTTAAGAACATCATATTTTACGAATACATGATGTCGCGAATGTGCTAATATGAGAACATAATGTCTTGCTATTATGAAGTTTCGCGATTATCATATATGGCGACGGAGGCCGCGATGAGTACGTCGTAATGTTACAGTCGGATACAGTACTGCGGGTTCTATGTCCGACTGTGACATTTCACCGACACATTCTAACAGAAAACTGAAGTCAAGCAATTCTTTCGTGGCTTTTACTAATGGAAAATATATATATTATGATTTTTTTCTAACAATTCTTAAGAAATTAATTAGATAATGTAACAGAGTATTAAAAAGATTATCCCCAAATTCTTGGAACACAGTTGAAATAGACTATTATATCTTCTTTACAATGGTTTTGACAACAATGAAAATAAGTCTTGTTTCCTTTACTTTCGTGATATTGGGAACACCATTTTCATTTTATATATTTTTTTTTTCGAAGATATTACACACAACGCCATCTAGTTTCAAACTAAGCAGAGCTTGCACTATGAGAGCTAGATTGGCTGATAAAATACTTATATACTTATTTTTAAATACATACATAATATATAAAGAAAACACCCAAACTCCAAAACAAATATTTGCAGATCATACAAACATTTGGTTCGACCCATTTGGTTTGAAGTAAAAATTAGAACATGGGAATCGAACCCGAGACCTCACCTCAGCAGTTGCTGCCACTGCTCCACCGAGGCAGTCCTATAATGATTCTAGGTCCGTTTTTCCCTTTTTTCCATCCTTTCGTTCGTTTCTTTACGTTATAAGTGGAATCACACTATATATTATTATATTTATTCTAAGTTTCATGCATACACGATCCACATCATCAACCCCACACATCTTGCACACGGCCATTTGATCCCACACTAGGCAGAGCCTGTTCTATAGTAACCAGACAGCTAATAAACATTTTTATACATTTCTAAATACACACATACATATTAATCATATTATAAATAAATCACACCCAGACACAGAACAAATAATCGTGTTTATCACACAATTATTTGTCCTCTGTGGGAATCGAACCCAAACAATTAGAATAAAAGTCCCGTCAAATGTATTGTATTGAATAATAACGTAAGTGAATTTTGTGTTAACCACTCCTTCGGAGGTGTAATTTAGTTTTGAAGTAATGCATACGAAATGTATGGCTAGACAAATATAATATGAGTACGTTTCCAAAGAACACCGACGTGTTGTACTACGCCAAATTCGCTCTAGACATCTGTTTTATATTACTATGCTAAGCGCAGTCCCCGCGGTTGCTTTGCAAAATCCTTTGACAAAATATTCTATGAGTTGAAAGTTTGGATAAATAAAGTTAGAGATGAGCATAAAAATATAAAATTTTCTTTGAAATGTAAGTACACTCTTTATTGAATTATGTTTTAACATGGATAACCTATTAGACGTGCTATGAAAATTTTGTCATTTAACAGTGATTATACTGGGGATTACAACCCGCATATGCGAGTTTACTTTTTTATTAAAAATATCGGCCTAACTTCTTTATTCCGTTGTTTCCCTTTTTTAATTATTAATCATTTTAATCAAGCAAAATTTTATTTTATATAAATCCTTTGGAAAGTAAGTCCTCCTCAATGTAGGCACATGGCTCAGTTAACTAATATTCAAAATAAATTAAATTCTAAAACCATGAGAATATAGATCATCTAATTTTCTAGATATTGGTACATAAGAGGTTTGTTTAATGTTGAGAAACGCAAGTATAACAAACATATGCTGGAGATCTCGGCCAAGAAACACGCCTAAGCAAGTAAATTTCGATTACTTAAATGTCGACACGCAGCAAAAAACCTAACTAAACAAAAATAAACTTTGACTGCTCATTGTGGGTTCGAGTCTTCAAAGTCTTGAGTGAACTTTCTGCGTTTATTTTGTCAGATAAATAGATTCCTTAAACATTCAAGAATAGATTGAATAGCTTGCTTTTGAATAGAATTGTCCCATCTTCGATGGAAGCAAATACCTATTCTAATTCATCAAAAATGTATATAAAAAGTTGACAGCTGAACACAAATTGGATTATAGGTATATCATTAACTTTATTCGCGTATTAATTGTATTTATGAAATGAATTAACAAACATCAAACTAGCGTGTTGATATAGCTCGGACGACCTTCTACATATCACCATTAAAACGATTTCAATAATAAAAAAACGATAACTTGGACAGCTGAAAAATAGAATTCTAAAATTGAAATTTTAGAATCGAAATATAGTTTTATTAAAACTATCGGAGTACTATTAAAACATGATAAAATAACTCATCTTGAAATTCGTTGAATAGTTTTACGAGTGATTCTTTTGTTGTTTAGTTCGTTTTTGACTGAATAATTTATTTTTTAATCTCTGTAAATTAAATATCGATAGAACAAAAACATTTACATGCTTCTTTTTTTCTATAAAATTACTTCTTTACTTGCAGCACATTTTGCTGCCTACATTTGAACTACATCATCATCATCATCAGCCTATCGCAGTCCACTGCTGGACATAGGCCTCTCCCATTGCACGCCACTTAGATCGATTTTGGGCTTCTCGCATCCAGCTCCTGCCAGCCATCTTGAGCAAATCGTCAGCTTGCTGATCCGGTACGCTATGTCGGTGACCTTGGTTCTCTGCCGGATCACCTCATTTCTGATGCGGTCTCTTAGAGAAACGCCGAGCATAGCCCTTTCCATAGCACGTTGAGCGACTTTGAACTTGTGGACCAGCCGTACCGTAAGTGTCCACGTTTCAGCTCCGTATGTCATGACGGGTAGGACCCACTCATTAAAGACTTTCGTCTTAAGGCACTGTGGGATCGACGATGAGAAGATTCGACGTAGCTTCCCAAACGCTGCCCAACCCAACCGAATTCTTCTGTTCACCTCGTCCTCGAAGTTGTTTCTACCTAACTGCAATGTCTGCACGAATCGATCTGCTCGATCGAGTCAAAGAAAGAAAGAAAGAAAGAAAATTTCAAAGGCAAAGGCTTTCTCATAGTCCACGAATGCTAGACACAGGGGCTGATTATATTCTTCGGTCTTCTGTATAATCTGCCACACTGTGTGGATGTGGTTTATGGTGCCATATCCGTACCGAAACCCAGCTTGCTCCGGTGGTTGGAATTCGTCGAGTCTTTGCGCAAGACGGTTCGTGATGACTCTCGAAAACAGCTTGTAGACGTGGCTTAGAAGGGATATGGGTCGATAGTTCTTCAACCTGGTCTTGTCACCCTTTTTGAAGAACAAGACGACCACACTCCTACTCCACGCTTCCGGAGTTCTCCCTTCAAACAGGACAGCGTTGAAGAGCTTTTGGAGCTCCCTTAGTACGGGTTTAAAGTTGGACTTACTATCAAATGAAACGAAGATGTTTTTACAAAAAATTAGTTCAAAAAAAAATTAAGTATGGTTTAAGTTTTTACAAAAAACTTTAGACTACCCATCTGTTCGTTTGGTTCGTTTGGTCATTCATCTGTTTGTGTTATCCACAAATTGTCGTTCTGACTCTGGGTGTTCTTTGTGTCTGTTTTATGTATGTTTGTAAAGTCCTCCACGACACAGGTTATATTCCTGGAGAGGAGATGTATAAAAAAGAAAAAGAAATTGAAAGAAGGGGCAGAGTACAAGAGCTCAGAATTCTTTGCCTTATTATACTACTTTAGAAATATAATTTGATTGTTAACAGCCCTAAAAAACTTTACCATTAAAATAAAATATCTGATATATTAACAAGGATTTAAATACTTTCCATTTATTTTAAGAGATTAATAACGCAGCAAATGTTACTGTGGAGGAATGAGTTTTATGTTCCCCCAACTCAACGGGAGGATCCTCCGACCAGGCGAAGTGATCATGCCTGGTGGGCTACTGCCCATCGGTTGATGGTGGTAAGTTGCATATTTGTTACCGCTAAAGTGCGTAAATCAATTATAGCGTAGATTAACTTATTAATCTACACGTTATCCGATTGAGACTGTTAAAGTGCATAAAACATGTTTCAGTTCTTACATTCACTAGATCATCTGCAGACTAGCGACCGAACATACGGTTCGAACGGTACGAAGTTTCAATAAGATTAGGTTATAGTATTTATACGCTACCGGGGCGGCGGACACGCGTCGGTCTTCGGTCGCAAGTCTGAGAACCCACAGACTTTGTCTGCTCATTGTTGGTTCGAGTCGTCAAAAATAAATTCTTTAAACTTTCAAGAATATAATAAATAGCTCTCATTTGAATGACGTGTCCCATTGTCCATGGAAGCAAATGCATATTCTCTTTCATCAATAATGTATGTTAAAAGTTGACAGCAGCACAACGGTAGGTTATTTGAAATTAACTTTATTCGCGAATTATTTATAAATACTAATTAATTGAATTAACAAAATACGCTGCCAGAATAACAATCACTTTTAAATAAAATCAACTTCACAAATAACAAACACACGAGCAACACACTAATTAAAAGTATATTCATATACAGTCGTATGTATACCAATAGTATTCGTTTGTCAGCATTTAATATTCAAGTTTTAATTAAAAGCTTGTGTGAATTAATTATGTTATGAACTGTTTTATCAAAAGGCTAACGATACGGTTATTGCAAACTTATGCGTTTTGTTTTAATGAATGAGAAACCAATGACTATTATTAATTTTAGGAATAAATTAAATGACACAACTGATATTGTAAAATGTAAGGCTTTGTGAGAATGAATTGATGTTTGTTACTTTTTTACATAGTATTAATAAAGGGCTTTCGTTGAAACTTTGAACTTGCAACGGTCCAATTTCGACACACATCCCCGCCTTAAACCCCAGTGGGGTGACGGCCAGAGGGGTATCCACGCGTAAACGAAAAAAGGGAGCGCCAAGTATCCCGGTCTTGGGCAGTCCGCATCCATCCGCTGCCAGCCATTTTCTGCGGTCACCTAAAGCCCTGCTAAGCGTGGTGAGTATATTCCGTTCCTCCCGGCGGAGGGGATTTCCACACGATAAAAAAAAAAAAAAAAAATAAGGCCTTCGTTCCGGCCTTGGATTGTAATAAGTTGATGATAAATATTATGTAGAGCGAAATAGGTAGGAAATTGAGACAGGAGTTGATAAAAATAATATTTCGGGCATCTGACACACAACGCCATCTAGTTTCAAACTAAGTAGAGCTTGTACTATGAATGCTAGATTTGCTGATAGAATACTTATATACTTTTTTGTAAATAGATACATATTGTACATAGAAAACACCCAAACTCCAAAACAAATATTTGCGGATCATACAAACATTTGGTCCGGCAAGGGAATCGAACCCGAGACCTCAGCACAGCAGTCGTATACGCCACCATTGCTCCAATGAGGCAGTCTGTAAAGATGCTGATAATAAATCACATTTATGTTCAGGTATAAAGGTCTAAATTAGATTTCTGTAAATCCCATAATCTAACGCTGATATGGAATAGATCGGATGGTTTTTATTTCGGTATGAAATAGAAATTAACAGCCCAGAGGACTGTAATAGCTTTGTTACCATTTTTTCTCTTAGCACGAGTTACATCTTTTTCGTTTTCTGTTATTAATACCAAAGAAAAAAGCCAAAGACAACTGTAAAATTGCTTTTTCTACAAATTAGAACCAACTCTTAGAATGTAGCAATATATTATTTAGCTATATAATTATTTTTTTATGGTAGAGGCGGCAAACGAGCAGCCAGGTCACCTAATAGTAAGTGACGCTGTCCATTTACACCTGCGGCTCTAGTCACAAATGCATTACCACCTATTAAGTCCGCCCCCTCCCTCCCAAATCAAGGGGAGGAAGGGTTTAGGCTCCAGTTACCTCAGCATACACTCGGTACAACGACAAAAAAATGCTTAACACCGGTTTTATGTGAGGAATTGGTATCACCCCGGTCGAGGTAGTCCATTTGTACCACGCATAACTCTCCTCGGTTGTTTTGTCTTATGTTTTTCTCTAAAAACGTCGTATAAAATATTTGATAATAGTTGTTGTTAAGACGTAGCTAAGTATTTAAGACGTGAAAACTTAACAAGCTAAATTATAATTGGTGTAAGATACCAAACTATAATTAAGTATGTTAATTTTCTCAAAATTATAAATAAATGTATAGACTCTAAATTCATAGATCAACACACACACAATATATACAATCTGTTTTGTCAAATATTTATCAAAATGAAGTCAAACCATTATACCCTGCGCCGATCTACGACCGACCGTTTTCAAAGGGTTGAGCCTTATAAAAGAAAAGGCAAACAAGCTATATAATATCCTGTCAGCTGATGATAATACTGTACCTTAAATTATATTTTTACAATATAGAAAATGATGATTTGTTTAAGAAGAACATAATAGACTATTTGGCCTCCTCAAATTCAAAAAGTTCAGTAATCTGCATGCCTTGATTTCTTACAGTGAACTTAATTTTTATACAAGAGTATAACAACAGTCGTTTTTACAGAAGCAGAATTTTGACCTGACACCCTCTGTTCTGCCACATAACACTCCTCACACAGCTCTCACTAATTCAATAATAAATCCAAATGATAATCAATTTTAAAGGCATGAGGATAAAAATTTCTTAGCCCGCAGTCATTCCTCCGACAAATTCAGTTGAACACAAAAGAGGGTGCAGTCTATTGTACCTAGCTATTGTTGGTCCCTTTCCTTATAGAGGTCACTTCTTTGTTAAAGGACATTATAAGCGAAAAACTTAGCCCTCTAACTGTAAGTAATTGCGGGCAAGAGAAAAAACAAGATTTTTGGTACAAACTTTTTTAATGCAACCACGGTTTAATGCGAAATTTAGGTCAGGGTTTATTTTAATAAAAATAGTTTTCTCAAGTGCATAGAAAGCACTTTTCGTAACGCAAATCATGTTATGAATTTAATATTATTAAAATTATACTAAAACATATGGTTACTGAAAGTGAATTTTGTTTTTTTTTTTGACATTAAAGTGCAAATAAAAAAAAGTATTTTCAATACAAATAATATTGTATATTAGGTATTCACATTTATATTAAGTGATATTTAGTACCACCGTAAAATGGGGCCTATTGGCACATTTATTTCTAGAAACAAGTTTTTACAAAAAGGTCACTGACTTTATCAATATAAAAAAATATTTTAGGGCAGTTCTCACAATTTCCTTTAAAAACTGCTAAAATAGTACATTTACTGTGAATAGATATACCATTTTTAATATGCCGTTCCAGATGTTGCATAAATGGGGTTATTTGGTTGGGTGACTTTATTAATTTGACTTTCTTGTTTTTTGAAACTGTATCGAAAAGAAACCATTGAGCAATATTTTGGAAACGGTAAGGGGAAAGAAGCTGTCTTAAGTTTATCTTAGTTTCACTTCTTTTCGTCACTAAAATGGTACAAATCTACCATTGATGATTTATTCATAATGATATTCCATGCTACTTTGGGGTTACTTGGAATCTATCGCTAAAATCAAATGAGTTCTTATTGAGGATAAAGCAATATTCACAATATTTAAGGCGAAGTCATTTATATCTTGTCATGGGTTGGTTTACCAGATAGAAGACATCAAAGAAAAAAAATGTTAAAGGCAGGCACAAATAAATCAATAAACAACAATATCAACATTTTGATCTGATTCATTAATTAGATTTAATAAATTAGTATTTTAAATAACACTAGGTAGATACTTCAGAATAACGTTTTAATAATTTTATTCAATTACAATTTTCCTTTTTGATTCTCCTGATTTCTATTTGTTTTACAAATAAGTAGATCAAAATTAAGCACTACAAATAATAATTAATTTAGATTAAGATCTTACTTCTTAAATAATTTAGTATTTCAATTACAAATTATTAGTGAAATAAAAACAGTTTAGGTACTTTTGGGTTAATACTCTAAGATCGGTGGAATCACGAGGGAATCTCCAAGTACTCAATAATTTTATGTACTATAAGAACCCTCTCGAAGAAGCCATCTCTTCGTCCTTTGAAAAAAGTTGGAAGGCCGGATTTTTCTTGTGAGCAGTTTATATTTCGGCATTTTCTACTTAATTTACTCTTTGGAATATTGTATTTTTCAGCTGCCTCTTTTAACTTTAGTGAGCCATTTTCAATAGTTTCTATAGCTTTTTGTAACTATTCATTAGAGTAAATAGGTCAGGTAAACGATTCTAGCCACTGCGTGAATTTGTAAACTTTTTTTGGTATGTCCGGACCGTGGTTTCATATCTGTATTACCAAAAAAAAAGAATTATTTATTTTCTACTACTACCATCTGATTCCTAACTAGGCAGAGTCTATGCTATGGTAACCGGACTGATGATTCACGTACTTACATATTACTTAACTGCTACTATCCTCGACCGATTTCGGCAACGGTGACCTCTCCGACTCCGTTCAAATTCGTTATGTATTACTAAATAAATATACACTTAGATTGATTACACCCATATTCAGAACAATTTATGGTATTCATCACACAATAATTCGTCCTGGATAAGAATCAAACCTACACCCTCTACCCTAGCAGTCAGCTTCACTAATTACTGAACAGGTTTTGTCATCAATAAATAGTTTATTTTCCTTTCTATTCCTAGAAGAAATAAGTAAACTCTTATTTTACTGCTCTCAGCTAAACTCTTTATCTTGTTTCTGTTATCTCTAACAAGATTAATTAATTAATATCTTGTTTATTAAAGTAAGCTGCGTCGGCTCCTAAGACAACAATTTATTACGAGCGTATTTTTAAGAATGCGTCACAATTTTCTTGAAAATACGCAGTATTTTATCAAATTGAATTATATTTTATAAGAATGTATTTACACAGCCACTTGGTTAGAATAAATACAAGATAAATATTACTTTTACTTTGTTTTGATATTCAAGTACTTGGCAAAATAAAAAAAAAGAACTTTTCTTTTTCACAAATAACTCTACACAACTACTTCTGTGGTTTTATGAGTCTAAATCTATTTTCAATACACGTTATCGTTTACGTCTCAAATACTTTCTCAACCGCTTACACAAAAACAACGTATTCCGGCGATGAAAACTGTAATTGACTTGATATTTTAGGTAATATGATAAGGTTTCCCCAATTATTGAACAGGGTAAATATCTCTCTACCCACGCAAGGGCTAAGAGCTTAGGTGTTTTCTATGTATAATATGTATGAATTTACAAAAAAGTAAATGAGTATTCTATCAGTCAACCTAGTTTTCATAGTACAAGGTCTGCTCAGTTTAAAACTCACTAATATGTATATCTCCTTCTTTACAAAATCGTACTTGGAGCTAATTTCTATCCTTTCCTATTTTTGTTTTAAAACACGAAGGGTTGTGTGTTGTTGAGTCGCTCTCTGTTAAATGCGGTCCAGGAAAGCCGTATTTTTTTTCTCGTGTGCGTGAATAACACAAATAAGGTGCTTTATTGCCACCACACATTCCATTTACATATTTTCTGTTTAATCTAAGAGACTTTTATGGTTATAATTAAATTGTGTATTCAAGAATGAATATTTAGTTAAAATTTGATTATTTATATTAATTTATTCTTGGTCTTTTATCATTTGTACCTGTATAAAGTGAAAACTTTGTCTTAGATTACAGGCTCTGGTGTTTCATAATACGTAAAGCATTTGACAGAAACGTCAGACTTCTTGAGTTCATTGACCTCAAAAAAGAATCTTAATACCTAAGTACGTATACGTGTTTCCTAAAACAAACTGTCACAAATACGAGACTCATGTCACGTGATATTCGCTACTGTAAAGTAACATGCTGTCATAACGCTCCAATACCACGAGAAAATTCTTCCATCAAAAGAAGTGTTCATGCACGAGTTGTACTTTTATTGCGCAATGCAGGATTAGAACCTAAAACGTGGTTTAGATGATATCGAAGCATATTTTTAGTGTTTGTACAACCAACCATATTATTATACAACCACATTACACAACCATATTATTATAACAAGCCATGGGTCTATTAAGCTGGATAATATTTCGCTTTTCATTATTATAGGTACTATTCTTGTTCTCTTATTCAATTCACATCACATCAAGAGAATAGTCAACTGCTGGACCTTCGAAAGGAGGTTTTGGCCTACAATACCACGCTGACCAGACGGGTTGGTGTTGTGTCAAGTTTTTCTTCTCTCTTCAGTGCTGTTGTTCTGCGTAGTTTGCTCCCTTAGTCGGCTCTTACACCACCCACGGGATGAACAGGAGTGGTGGCACTCCATATTCTTAATCCGTCACCGCACGGAATTTTCTGTAATATTTATTACTAAAGTAATACGAGTAAACTTACTCTTACAAATACGAATTGTCAAACTTATCACTAAATACTATAAGTCACAGCTGGCATACAATAGTATAATTTGTTTTAAAACAAGAGCTTAACTAGTCACTTTTTTTTATATCTTCTCGTAAAAAACCTCTACGTTATCAGTTCTGCTTAATTTTTTGTAAATTACTGAATTATTAACTTAATGCATTAGTTTTGATTCGGAGAATGACCCTTAGTTATAAATTATATTAGTTATTTACAATCTAAATTATGTTTACGAGTATATTTGAATTTTGAATTAATTTCACCATAAACATATTTTTTTTTGTTAAATATTCGTAAATGGGGTTAAAATCTTTGAGGTAATCTTTTAATTTCTTTTATTTTTTTTTTAAATTCAACAAGGTACACATAGTTGCCTACATATAATATATTTAACCTCAACTTCGTAATAAACTAATTATACCAAAAGATCGTATTCTAAAAATATCTACAAGCACAATCTTAAATGTTGTATTCGAGGGACTCTTAATGGAGCCCTTCGAGGCTGTGGGGCAAAGAATATCTATTATTAAATATCTGTTCAAATAAACTGACGAGTTTGCTTTACCGTGTACTATTTCGTTGAAGGATTTAAAACGGTTTGACAAACCCTTACTTACATAATAATAGTTATATTATAGTGTTAAAAGGCCTCTTTTAGATAGGAAACAAATTTGGAGTGGACCCAGAAACAGTTGTTTGTTGTTTTATTTACACAAATAAAATCCTTATAAAAAGGAAGAGAAATAACAATAGTAATAATGTCCCTTTTATTGTACATCAAAATAATAAGAGAAAAAAGACAAAGAGGAAGGAAAAATCAGTATTATAAGGCTAATACAATTGGCGGCCTTATCGTATCATGAAGATCTTTTACAAGCAACCAAATCAACCGCGATAGGATTGAAATTACTTTCAAACCTCTCGCGGTCTCTCTTATTTCACAATAATAAACGAAAATTAAACTGTGCTTAAAATCAAATCTAGAATTATGGTAAATAATCAATATCTATCAATTCCATTAGCGCTAATATCTGTTTACGCAACCCAAAGAAAGACGTATGTCTCTAGGGTTACCATTACACCGCAGTAGTTTAGAGAGTTTAATGTAGGAAATTATTTTTAGGTCACTAAAGTTTGTTTATGTCAATAATCTGAACCACTGGACGTACAAGAGAATCAATAATAACTTAATATTCATTATCACTTGTGTTTTAAAAGATTTAAAAAACAGAAGTTTCTCGATTTGGTTGTACTTTTTTTATTGCCTCAGAACTTTATTATTTATGAATCGTTTGTAGTTTTCATTTTCATTTTTTATTTCAGGTCTCGTTTCAAATTAAATATGATGTCTCTATGTGGTGATGGATTAAAAATACGGAGCATCACCATCGCTATTCATACAGTAGGTGTCGTAAGAGCCGACTAAGGGAGCAAACTACGCAGGACTACAGCACTACGAAGAGAAGGATAACTTGAATCAAACTTTATACCGACCCGTCTGGCCAGCGTCTTATAGTAGGCCAAAAGCTCTTTTCTAAAGGAGAGCCCGATTTCCAGTATTGGACTATTAAAGGAAGAATAAAGAATACATTTTATCACAATATTATTAATATAAGCTACACGCATTGAAGTCAGTAATATATATAATATGATAGATATATATCCTCCATAATCTCTACCAGACTCTTTCTCTTTTAAATTTGTCGACTTGTTGTGCGTTGTTATTAATTTATTGCATTAAACATTGATAAAAAAAAACCTTGTAATTTGCTTTTTGCTGCAAAGTAGTTTATTTAATTGTACTACCACAGATTAAAAAAATAGTGGGAAGCATTGTGATATCTTACGCAGCGGTGTAACATACGCTCTCGCTTGTAATATACGCAAGCAAAGATCGGAGATAACAGGCAACATAGGCTATTTTTCTCCTCATCCACCCCAAAAGAGCGACCACCCATCTTTCTAGTATATTTATTGGTCCAACCTTTCTTTCTGTGACTTGATTTAGACCCTTCCCTGTTATCTTAATTGTCTAAGTTCCCCTGAGATTCTTCACTGATCTTTTCACGCACTTTCTTAGTTTTTATCTCAAATTGAAAAGGTAAATACCCTCTATTGGGATTAATAAAGCCCCTTTAGATACCTGGAAAACATTTTTCAAATTATTATGTTCTAGAAATTTCTCATTATTCTATAATTATGAACACCGAAATGTCAACATTTATTAAATGAAAATGAGGTGAGGTAGTGACATGTATGTGAGATAATGATTGAAAAAATCTTAAACATTAGTGAAACAATTTATTTCTAGAAAATATTTTTGTACTTTTAATTTATTAAACCTTACCACGTGGATAATTTAAATTGTATTTATCTGTATTGAGAAATCGATAAATACTTATTTGCGAATTATTTCATAAACAATTAAAATGTTGTATACTCACTTCATAAAAGTATACTTTATTATCTATGGAATTTATTTTCAAATCAAACAGAAGATTTTAAATCTCGTAAGGTCATTGAAAGTGTTAAAAGGAAGTTAAACTTTATGAAATTAGTTAGAACCTAAGTGGTTTGTGATAAATATCCAGATTCAGTAGAAGAACAGTATTTCCCAACACGAAAATGATCAAGATACATAAATTACTCTTTATTAATAGTTAAATTTTCGTTTAAAAGCGTTCGTTAATGTTTAACGCACCTATTATTTTCAGTGGGATCTCTAAATAATATATTTCAACCATAAATTAAACCTGTATTTTATCTTGATAATTCTAAATAAGATTCACAATACTATATTTATATTTATTTATAATGTCTTTCTTAAAATATAATTATGGATTCGGAATACTGATCCACCTTAAATGATGTATTACACACATTGAACTTTGAATATAACTCTAATGTAATCCTAAATTAAAGCTTTAATCAATGAATGTATTTGTGATTAGGTTCTAAATTTAAAACATACGTCTTTTTAATTTAAAATTGCACTTTTTACTGCGACTTTTTTTTAGACTTCTAGATATAATCAGCTCGAAGCTTTCGCTTATCCGAAGTTCTCCTTGATGTTGCAGAATAGCTATTTTCTAAATTAGAAAACTCGTTTAGTTGAAGAGATTCTTGGTTCAATTTGTTGAAAATATAAAGAGTAGTGCAAAATTACTAAAGTTCTTATATCATGTGCCTGTTATCAATCCATTACTCTTTAAATCGATTTTTAAATAAACTGTAATAGCAAATATATGTTAGTTCAACCGAAAATGCGGTAGATAAAATTCGTTTAATATGGCGTCTGCATAATGTAAATAAATAATTTCTGATTTATACCGATATTTCCATATTTTTTTAATAAATGCAACATTATTACACTTTATGTCCATTATTATACTGCCAAATATTGTATTAGTTAAAACATGACTTTAATATTATTTAAACTTAGAACAGAATTAAACAAATTAACGCGCTTCAGGGTATTAAATGACACAGAGGGTTTGAATTTGGCCACAGATTAAACCTTTTCTACCATTTTAGATTTATAATACACAGAGCGCCCTACTAATCTTTCGGTTCGTGTTCATCCGTAGTTTATCGCGCGGCTCACCACTAATTACGTATTAAATACTAAATCACCGTTCATTGGTTCGCATATATTTAATTATTTAGATACAGCCACGGTTTTGGCATATCTCCTATTTTAATACCTGTTCAGTTTATTTGTTTACTCCGGCATACGAACAATCCTGACAAAACAATTTGACGGGCCTGTTAATCTAGTGGTTAGTGATCGTGACTGCTAGCCAGAGGTCGTGGGTTCAATTCCCACCTAGAACAAATATTGTGTTATAAGCACGATCACTTGTTCAGTCTGAGTAAATATATAGGTGTGTTTATCAGCTGTCTGGTTACCACTGTACAGCTCTGCCTAGTTGGGGATTAGACGGTCATGTATGTGATGTGTGAGGTTATTATTATTATTAAAAATCAATAATTCCTTCTTCAACTAGATTGTACTTCATTGTTTGTTGCATAACTACAAATGTGAGTAATTATACTCGTATCATATTAAGTAGATAAGAAATTGCTATCCTGATCCTATAACACGTCTCCTAAGGTATAGGTGAAGTACCTAATTTAGGTGTCCGTTGGAAGTGACCGATATTTGTGACCATTACAACTTAAGCTCTGGTATAGCTGTGTACATAATGTGCTATACTTAAGATATGTGTAAGCTAATGTGAGAATTGAAATTATAATTATTATTTAACATCTCTAAAGAATTACTTAAAAAGAAACTTAAATTGTATAAAACTTAAAGTTTAAATTTCTGTATGTACAACACTAAAATATTAAAGTAAAATTACTGATGGACAGCATCAAGTGAGCCTTATACACACTATACCTTCCCCCGCTCATCAAATTAGGCTCACTTAGAGTTGAGTAGGGTCATTGAATTCCACAGTCCTTCATCACAGTCAAACTATTTGCTTGTTTATTAATTTACTTGTATTAAAACAATTGTAGGAGTGGCACTAGTAAGGTGTGATTAATTGTCAGCTCATTTTAGGGATGTAAAGCACTTTAGAGCAATGAGATTTCATGTTCTCGAATATTCAGAATCGAAAATTAATTGAACACTCTGTACATGAAAAACTTTTATCACTGACTACAGTGTGTTTATATAATGATCAACTGTAATAGACTGTTTTTAGAGGGCAAAAGAACAGATGGGTCACCTGAAAGTAAGCGGTTACACCTTAGTTTCAACCCCATCCTTGGAATGCAGTAGTGAGTAATGTCGCCTTTTATATATCTGACAAGAAGCTGTGAGACGACAATGTTTAACACTGATTTTTTGTGGAATCTCCACATACTCCTGGCTCCTGAGTTCCCGAGGAGCAGGAACTCCGAAGGGATTTTGAATAATACGGGTAAATATAAATAATACGGGTATTTTTTTTACCGCGATAACCGACATACAGGGGAAGAGCCGTGGGCAAAAGCGAGTCAGTAAATAAAACAACAATATACAGTTGGTAAGTGTACTCATTCTTGGTTTACAAAATACTTAGAATTAAATTACATAATTAAATTAAATAATATCACATGTCAACAACGTATGTAACTCAAACATTTTATAAATGTTCAACACTTTTTAGTCATATCGTTTAGAACCAATCACAGACTTAAATTATAATCTCCGGTTATAAGTAATTATATTTGCGACGAAGCCGACAATACTAATGATGAAAGTAAGTACTAATCAATATGCAATATCCAGCTTAAAATAAAGAATAACACATACAGATAAAATATTTTGTAAGGAACAAATTTTTCAACAATTCAATGGCAAGTATTTTCTAGAACAGTGCTACAAACTTTTGTTCGTAATATATTTCTTAGTTTGAATCAGTATACAACATTATTTTTAATATACCTAAAAGTCAAAAATGTTATTAGTTTTTTTATGTGAGAGAGCAGACGGATCACCTGATGGAAAGTGACCATCGCCGCCCATGAACGTCTGTAACTCAGGAGTCACAAACGCGTTGCCGGCTTTTTATGAAAGAGTACGCTCTTTTCTTGAAAGTTTGAAGGTCGTATCGGTCCGGAAATACCGCAGATGATAACCCGTTCCACAGATTGGTTGTGCGGGACAAAAATTGTCGCGAAAAGCGCACAGTAGTGGAGCGCCAACTATCCAGGTAATGAGGATGAAAATTTTGCTGTGTGTGTGAGAGTTGCGGCTGGTATTAGTCCCAACAATTCCTCGGAGCACTCTCCATGATAAATGCGATAGAGAATGCAGAGTGAAGCCACATCTCTACGTAACCCAAGGGAATGAGTCGATCGGAGATGTTTGGGCTATCGACGATCCGAGTCGTTCTAATTAATAATAATATGAACGATTTCAAAGACTCCCCAGAAGTTAACGGATGGGTGTTATATGTTTTACATGTGCATTAGTGCTTTATGTCGTAAGCGGAGTGTCCAATTTATTTTTTTGTGTTTTTTTACGAAAATGATGTAGTTGAGATTGCATTTAGCTATAATTCCAGAAATATTTCACAGCCGTTCAAAGAACATCAATTCCTTTTTTAATCGTATTCGGCATTTTCAGTATTTAATTTATATTCGTTAATGTATTTTAAGCTTCACTAACAAAGTCGTATTCAGAATGATAAGTAGTGAAGTAAAAGATCCGCTGTTATAAGTTAATATAGTGGCGCCTGCAGTGAACGTCAACAGTGTCTTGTAAGTAAATGAGATTACACTTTAGGTACAAAAAATAATGTTGTAGATAGTCATAATACAATTCAAGACAACTATTAATGGCATGGGATATATTATACAATCGGTCAATTTAAAGACAATACAAGAAAAAAGAGCAGTAAAGTCAAAAACACATTCAAACGCAGATTTAATTAATTGTTTTAATCACTTAATATTTGAAACAACATTATTTTAATCGATTTTATTTTTAATGTTTATTGTTCATAATAATGTTACATACAATACCATAGACTTAAGTGTTTATATTTTAGTTACATTGGCTACTGCATTTATAACAGAATATTAAACAGCATGTCAAACATTTTGGAACTGCAATGGCATGAAGTCAGATAAATATTACATATAACATTCGTAGATAGTCAAAAAATCAAGTAAGTACATATCCCGATTGCAAGCTTGCAAAATACTGATCTAAAAAAATTCAAAAATGCTTAAATTAAATATAAATTTTTAGACTACGACAAAGTATTTTTAACAAATAACCATAAACAGAGTAACACTGCAACACTGGAAGTAGCGGAAGTAGTACTTGATGAAGTAGAATTAGTATTAATAACAACGACAGGCCACCAATGAGATATGGATAGATAATCGTTTACGTCACCTGCTTGGTGTGGCTTCGCTGTTGTCGCTTGCTCTAACATATTATCTGGCAAATAACTGCCACACGAAGGGAAATCCCTTGGCACTGGGGTCATCTCTTTATGATCTCCGACCTTGATTACTAATGCCATTCCAATTTCAACGTGAAATTCTATATGGCAATGGAAAAGCCAATAGCCAGGATTGTCTGCTTTGAATCTAATAACAGTATAACCTCCATCTGGGACGGTGACTGTATCTTTGATAGGAGCATTTTTCAAATTTCTTTTCAGAAGACCAGCTTCATCATAGGCTTTTATCTCATCAACTGTAATATGTTTAGCAAGTCTCCGAAGTCCGACTACCCTAAAACTATGGCCATGAAGGTGGAAAGGATGGTTAGCGTCAAATGTTACTCCTTCATCGACGATAACTATTTCGACAACAGAATTGAGTTTAACGGAAAGCACGTGAGAACATTCGCAGTAATCATCTTCACAGGATTTATCGATACTTGACGAATTACAGAAGTGGTCTGAAGTGGGTCTTGCAGTAAGAAGAGGACTCGATGGAAGCTTCATACTGATGTGGTTCAATTGAGGAGTATAGAGACGGTTTTGTTTAACAGGAACTGCGAAAAATAAAAATAAATAAAAATACTGTATACATTTACAAAAATTTAAATAACAAGTGGACCAAACGTAAGTTTGGAAAACATTTCAGACATTATTTTGTGGCTCAAAAACTATACGTATTGTTTCAAACTGCGATGCTTATCAGCTCCTATGATAATTCATCAATTTAACTAACTCAGCATTTAAGATATTTTAAAGTCAAATTTCTACTAACAAATACTTTTTGTTCACAATATAACTATTAAAAACGTCTCTTAAAACATCATCGACTTATGAACTTAATCTCCTTAAGTAGAGATTTGCTATAATGAAGGTATTCTATTTATTTTAAAGTAAAATATTCCTCTATTAAAATATTAGTTTTATTAAATTGTTTTCTTTTTTATTAATAAATAACAATTAGATCAAATGGTAGAGTGATTATTAAATATTTCAGTACTCATAACCTTCATTCTAACAAAGAAGGGTTTTTCTGTTTTATTTATCCAAACGCGTTCACGAGGTTAATTAAACAGACTCAAGATATGTTATTACTTATGATTAAATTAATTGCGACTAAAACTGAATGACATACGACATTTAGTTTTAGAAGAAAATAGATATATTTTTTAGGTAGGACATCATACGGATACACGGGACGGTATTTATTAATACGTGAGTAAATTCTGTTGTTCGAAAACTCTTTTAACCACACTAATTTAGTCATGTTAAACAACGTTTCGTATTCTGAAAACGTAGTACTTGACAGAATTAAACTATTTTTTGTGCTTTTTAGTTTAGTTTAGAGAGTTTTCGAGCAAAAGAATTAGCACCAGTTTATCATATTTAAAATACTAAATGTAGTTTAGTAGAATTGAAAAATTGTGTTAAAGAAAAAGGTTACATAAGTGTAAAGGTTCAGTATATATTTAGCTTTGTTATATTACAGAAGTCTACACAATTTTAGCTCATATTACACTAGTCAATAAAAAATATGATTAATCAAACCAGTCGAAAGTCGACCTCCAGCCGATCCCTAGTGTTTATTATTAAAAATTAACGGTTGTTAAGGACTCACCTTGGTTATATCCGTAGTAGGGTGCCCTATGGAAGTGAGAATTATTCTTAGCATAAAAGTCGTAAGCAACATAGAACTGGTAATCAGCCACCTCTTTCAAGCTGTCATCGTAACCTTCTATGGACCTCATCTCAGCCACACTTATAGTTTCATCCTCTTCTTCTCCTTTATTGAGCGCGTTCAATTGCTGTAAATAAGATTTCGTCAGTTGATTGAGTAATTCAATTAGCTCTTGATTCTCTCTTGAAGATTTTTTCTTTTAAATTGAGAATCGGGAAGTTTTTTTTTTTGGACGCAAAGTGAAAGTGTTTTAAAGAACTTTTGATGAGAAATTGTTCAAGTAAATTAAAACTGGGAATGTGCAGACTGAGTCTAAAAATAAATGAATTATTCTCTTTTGTTCACAAAATGTAACTTCCAAAAGCGTTGTTAATTCAAAAAACTAGTAAAATACTCTTAATTAACGTTTTATTTATTTATTTTATCATTTTATAAATGTTCGTGAATGTATGTCTATGACATAAGGTAAATTTTGCCTCTAAGAATCAATAAAAATTATTAATGACTTATGACCTTCTTTCAATGGCATCAAATATATACTAAAACTTAAACGTCAAACTAAACTTTTTGGAATGAGATACTTATTTATTATTTTATAATGTACCTACTGAACAATATCTTATATTAAAACAATAAGACTTGGGATATTTGTATACATTATCTTGAAATGAGTTTTGAACTTTGAATCTTTGAATCCATCACTTTTACCCATTTCAATACACTGTTAACTTAAGTAGCCTACGTCACACATTGACCTTTCATGTCTAAATTAAAAAAAAAACAGTATTCGCATTTCAAATATCCTCTGGATATCAATTCAGAACTGAGGTAACTCTCGTTGTCTGGCATACCGGAATATTTTACTAGAACCACTACATTATTCTAATCTTCGTATGCAAAACCTTCGCTGCTGATAGTGTCTGGCATTCGGCCAGCCGCTCACTACGGCGCTGTTACACCGAAGGGATAATTTTACCGCATCTGCAAGCTATTTGATTTTGCGACCTGCCTAGTACCAACGTTAAACCGATAAGGGCTTATCTTATAGTTTTTTGGGCCATTAAACCAAACATTGAAGTAGATCAGATACTTCCTTTTGTCTATTATCAAAATTAAGAGCTTATTCTTTTCGATACTATCTGTTCTCGGATTTTTACTTGAATGTATAAAGCAAATTACAGCAAAATCTAGCAAAAGATGAAAATGATATCTTTGTACAGATGGAAAAAAATAAAAAAGTAAAGTTGATGACAGGTTTTTTATGAAAACTACATTAAATTGCAATGATTCTAAGAAATCTGAGTTAGTTGACATTCTTTTAATATCCGTGCCATAACACATAAGGAAAAAAAATAAAAAAGACAAATAACAAAATATTTAAAATATTATGGAATAATAATAACAGAAGATATTTTAAAAACAAAAGTCGTAATTTTGTGATAGTTTGCACATAGTTATGCACATTTATTACTTAAAAAGCCTTCTTGTTGATTGTTACTAATAACTGTTATAGAACATTCCCAATTATTTTGTCATGGATTTATTAAACGCTTTACTAAAAAAACTTATTCAAGTGAGTTAAAGCTATGAATGCACAATAATATGTAATTCTCGTGTTGTTGGACATTTACCGCGGTACTTTAACCATAGCCTGCTAACGGGTGGCAATGTTAGTTCATGCAGAAGGCTCCAGCTGAATCATAAATCATTAATTTTAATCGAGCTCCCAAATTCTGCTTTCAATTTTTTAATTTTACCCTATACGATCCAAATTGTCCGTGTAGTGACGGATTAAGAATACGGAGTGTCATCACCCCTATTCATCCCGTGCTTTTGCTTTTTGCAGTACCGTTTGTGTGCTCGAAGCCTTAGCTCACTATATAACTGTATTACAACGGTAAATGATTGATGATATTATTATGCTCTATCGTATATCAAACGAAGGAATCAAAATTGATAGCATATTTATGATTAATATCATACATATATTCAAATGCTCTTTCATTCCTCGTTGCACATACTACCCACATGGCATACTGATTTTTTTACCTTAAAATATACTTTTTTATTTGGTTATTATTACTATAGCATGGTTGAAGTTTATTAATCACTTATTAATACAATTTTGGTTAAAATAATAGATACCACACGACAAAAGTTTTTGATCAAGTAATCATTTATTGTAAATTTAATCCATCTTACAGAAAGTCATTTGTGTTATGTAATCTTCACTTGTTACGTTAACTTTAATATTAACATGCATTAATATATATCATTGTTATGGTGTAATCTGAATTATAGCCCTAGAACCTAAGTATTAAATAAATAAATAAATATATCAGTCTGTTCACAAAAACAGATATGAAAACGCAAGCCTTGTACCTTGACCAAAGAAAGGATCTATAAATAGAAATAATAACTCTGCACTGCTTATAACAGAAGATTAGCTGGATTAGTATTGGTAATACTACATTAAATATCATTAATATACAACATGGTGTTAATTTAACTAAACCAAGTTCTAATGAATTTTGCCACATAGCGTGTGCAGTATAGCAAATGCATTAGAACATCATTGTCATCGTGATGCTGCACGGATGATGTAATGGTTTAAGCGGTCGCTCACTTCGATCCCCACATGGAACACCACTTTGTGTCATCCACAAATTGCTGTACTAATTGCGGTGTTGTGTTCGTTTCATGTATGTTTGTAAAGTCCCCGTGTCACTGGATGTATATTCCTAATACGGAATTGATTCTTTTTAAAAGAAAAGATAAAAGAAGATGATGTTGTAATGCATTTAAAAAAAACGTTATACCATTTGCAATTAATTTTTATACTAGTTATTATCACTTATTCTCAAATGTAATGCTAAGAAGGTCACTATCTCTTGAGATACAGGTGTTTCATCTAGTTCGAGAGATTGGGTCTCAGACTGTTGTACACAATTATCTTGAGTTAATGAAATTATAAATTATGTTGCCGCATAGCGTGCGCATCACTATGCGGCCGAAGGTGATTTTCCTCATTGGTTGATATATACGCAGAGAAATTACTTTAGATCTCTTTATGGTATAGAGGGCAAACAAGCAGACTGGTCAGCTCATGGTAAGCGACTACCACTACTCTTAAACAGCTCAAGAGACACAAGTGGTTTGGTTTCTCCGATAACCTTACGCACTCGGTGAAAACTCACAAACTCACCGAAAAAATGCTTAACACCAGTTTCTTGTGAGGCCGTAGTATCACTCGGGTCGAGCCGGCACATACTCGCCAAAGCATAGCTCTTCAAAGAATATAATACTGATGCTTAATTTATCCGAATAAATATGTACTACTTAGCTAATGCATAAATAAAATAATTTATTGATTCAGTCATACCAACACTAAAGCGATTTCTTAATGGGCTCAATTTCAGACCCCAATTTCGGAAAATATCTCGAACCTTTGAAATGCGCAAGAGGTTCCAAGGATTAATCCAATTACAACCGATAGATTTCTATTCAGATGCGCATCCGATAAGTAAATCTGTTAGTTTCACTTATATCTCTATAAATAGTTTTCAGAGCATGCTTTGGTTTCGTGGAACCGAAGACCAATAGATGGTTTTATTGAGACAAACACACATATACCACAAAGAAATATATTCAAATAAGATTAATTGAGAAAGTACTGTCAAAGAATCGGAAATTAAAGAAAGTTCTCTTAATTTCCGTTTTTCGGTGAACCGTAAATTAAAGAATTTCAGCGGTGATAACAATAACGAGTAAGACATACGCAGTGCTAAACTCAATTATTTCTCCTAAGGGACAAGGTCCAATTTTATTCAAATTCCAGACAATAAGTTTACTTCTAAACTAATTTAAGCGTTATATTAAGCGCCGTCTAATGCAAAGCACTATTGTTTGGTTGACGAATCAATCACGAATGATAATGATAATTGTCACCAGTACCATGTTCTGTCGTTTATCCGTTTATTTAATTTGATATTATCATCTAAATACCAACTAAATTTATTTCAAAACCTCATTAATAATGTTTTCGTTTATGTATGTTACATTTACATGTAGACAATTTATTTATGTTTTCATTGTTACGAAATTTTTTATGGCCATATTCTGTTTTAATTGGTCTTACCTGCTATATTGCAGGCTGTTTAATAAATTCAGGAGTTTAACGTATCAGTGACTAATATTAAGTGCAATTCTGCATCAAATTGCTCAAAGAATAGCTTTAAAACTCATAACAGAAATGAAAGCATATTATTAGATTTATAAAGTTATCTTGTTAACAATTGATTTCGTAGAAATGTTCTTTCTTCAATTTTTCTGTAACTTAATAACATCAGAAAGCAATATTACGAAGAAAATTGAGTTTAATGTTCACTTCATTTTGAAGATCCAAAGATGTATCACCTCTGATACTCAGAGCCCCTACTCTATTACTGCACAAAGTCCAAGGGTAATGTGACAAGTTGGCGCACTAAATTATGAACTTAGTCGGCTGAATCAGCTGGCACTAGTTCTTTGCAAACTCGAACAAAGTAAAAAATACGCCCTTGAAAGGGGTTAAGTAATTAATGTTGGAGAAAGGTCCAACCGAATTATATACTGGCAATTTCGGTATTCGTGACTTTAGATCTTTAACGTTGATTAAAAAAGCTAGTTACTTAACTAAAAAAATGTTTCGAATCGATAAGCATGTTAAAATATAATCACATATACGTTTGACGCTCTCAGTGTGAAGTATGGGGTCAAGTTTTTAGAGAGGAAAAAAACTTAGGAATTGTCTTTTGGTAGAGGATTTCAATAATAACTTTTTTAAGTTATGAATGTTATTTTGAAAACGGCAAAATCAAATACAAGGCACATTAAAAAATGTTTTTAAATTAATTAGGTATATTCGCTAGGTGTCATTTTTAACACATCCAAACAAACTATAAGGGCAGTTTTTTTTTACATAAATTGGGTTCTACGGTGTTTTAAAGTTGTTTGTTGCGTGTTTTGTTTTGTACACTTTAAAAACAAATGAATAGTTAACTTGCTTTTCTGTTTTATGGCTCCGTGAAAATAAACTCGACGTCGTATTTCAAACAGAGCCGCTAGTGCAAGCTTATTTCACATCGACTCGCTGTCGACAGCTAGCGTGTTCGACGTCGCAATTGGTGAAGATTGGTGACGATCGAGTGGATGTGAAATAAACTCACACCTGGGCCTCTGATTTAAAATACTCTAACACACAATGGAGACAACGGTGACCTTTAAACCGGTATTAGCATGGATATCTTAGTATAAAGTCATATTTGAGTATTTGAATTATAAGATTACTTTTTTGACTGCCTCGGTGGCGCAGTTTGTATGATCAGCAAATATTTATTTCGGAGTTTGGGTGTTCTATGTATAATATGTATGTATTTACAAACAAAGTATATTATTATATCAGTCAATTTAGCTTTAAGAGTACAAGCTCTCTTTAGTTTGAAACTAGATTGCGTTGTGTATGATATATATTTTATTTTTATTTTTTATTTAGATAACTCCAGCATTAAGAGTATATCCTGTGTCGCGAGGAACTTACAAACATACATTAAATGGACACAAAGAACATCCAGACTCAGAACAGAAATTTGTGAATCACACAAAGTGTCGTCCCATGTGGGGTCGAACCCACATCACTCAGCATAGTAGAAAGCGGCGTGGCGATCGCTTAAACCACTAAGCCATCATGTATTATGATATTATTATTATTACTTCGTCAGGAGAAAACAGAAGGTAAAAAAAAATGATAAGACGTAATTTTATCCTCACTCCCAAGTTCCTAGATTTCCAAACACTTCTTATAAAACCTTACATTATCAGTATAACCTTCTCGTTCGTTCAGGCTTACGCCATCATAAATACAACTTTATTATGCGTGTCTCTGATAAGCGTAAGGAAACTGCCATATCATGATAAAGCTGGCGTCACCACACCATACTATTTTTATGAGCCACAAGGGCGCGATCGACAACATGGGCAAATACGAAAGCCAATACGCTTTTATAGGATCACAATGTCACCTACGCCGATAGTAAGTCCTTCACTGAATATTCAATGAAATGATGATACTTTCTAGAATATTTTATTTAAATATTTTGCATGCTAGGACCATTACGTTTGCTGAATGAAGGTACTTTTATAGACACTGTTAACAATATAAATATTTTAGATGTTTAGATCTGACTGTTTCGTTTGGGACGGGTTATTTTTTACAGCAAAGTTGGAATAAATTTGTTATATGATCAAAACGTGTCCTTGGATTAATGAAACTCACAACATACTCTAAACCCCCTACTCAACATAAAACATAGTAAAACCGCCGCAATAGTTGGAAGGTCCTATAAAAATAGTTTGCCGTGCCTAAACAATCAAATAGACATAAAGAAAAAATAAGTTTTCGACCCATAAACAATGTTAAACAAGTAACTTTTTGAATATATTTAAAATCTCTATAGCTTTTTGATAGTGCAGAATAATAATTCCTAGATACATAAAACTAGTTTCAAGTAAAGAGATAAAAACATTTAGGAAACACGAGTGCCCTGTCAAAAAACGAATTGTAGATTTTGTTTACATTGGAAAGTTATATTATTACCATGTAGATAAAATAATATAAAAAGTAAGTATACTACTATATGTTGTTAAGAATGTACAATAGTATAGGTAATAGTGTAGCTATACTAAAAACCAGTTATTTATATACATACCAATCCTTCGTTGTGTAATTCATGCCACGTCGGATCTCCAGGAGGCTCCAAATCCATTGCACCCTCATAATGCAATATACCCACTTGTTTTGCTTTAGTGAACCTGTGGACAAAATCTTGAGTATTTAATACAACCTTTGCCCGCTTCTATTTCGGTTATCGTGGTAAAAAGAGCTTATGTTTAATCGCTGATAATGTAGCTTTCCATTTGTGAAAGAATTTAGAAAAAAATTAGTTTTGTGGTATTTCCTTGAATAGCAGGACATTTCAATTACGTTGAGTAGTGCAAATTCTATTATTACTCGTAAATGCATACTACACACATTACATTCAATTACACTAACTGTCCGTGTGGTGACGGATTAAGAATACGGAATGTCACCACCCCTATTCATCCCGTGGGTGTCGTAAGAGCCGACTAAGGGAACAAACTGCACAGGCCAACAGCACTTCAAAAAGAAGGAAAACTTGAAACAAACCCTAAACCAACCCGTCTGGCCAGCGTGGTATAGTAGACCAAAAGGAGAGACCTATGTCCAGCAATGGATTATTACAGGCTGTTGATATAAACACTAACTTTTTGTAATTATATTAGATACACACTTTAAAGCACATAGCCTCGAAGGGATAAGCAGAAGCATCTAACGCCCACATTTTACCAACAAAATTTTTGGTTCCACTAGTAAGGGGTAACTAAGTAAAAGGGAATAGAATAGAATAAACTCTATTGTACCAGTTGAGTACATCATACATACAAGTAAGTACATTAAATACCAATTCCATAAATAGTTTATAATATAATAGTTTATAGTTTTTTTCTTTTAGGCAACCTTTGGATGGATAAATCTCAACTCTTAGATAGACGATTGTATGGATAGTTTTAGTGTGTCAAAAAATGTAGGTAATGTAAAAAAGGAGAGAAGCTTATTGCCATCGATCGGGATAAGTTCATTAAAAGTAATAGCTCGAGTGGGTCAAGGTCACGTGCTTGTAGAGTCAGCCCTCTAACTCACTAGTATTAGATACGAGACTGCCAATACTAGTATTTAAGGAAGAAGAAAGGAACACGGAGGAATAGCAGCAGCCAACAGCTTACGACCGCGAAGTAATGCTAGCGCGGTCCCGCGTTTCTAGGTCCAAGAGAGAGAGGTTTTTAGTGGGTAAAAATCCCATACTACCGATCTACAACAACTTGACAGGTGTCTTTTTGAAGCTTTCCTTCTGTCAAACACCATAAAAAACTAGTATTTAAATAATAGGACTGATTGCACGATTACGGCAAAATTTAGAGTGAAAACAGTTTAGAAGTATTTAAAAAATTAGCCTCTTCCAGGGGGGTGACATCAATATTTTAGGTTTTAACACTTTAAGAGTATTTTAAAAATAGTACCCCTTGCACGGTTACGTCAAAATTTGAAGTAATTTCAAATTACACTTAAAAATTGACTTTGAAAATATAAATTAAAATATGCTTGTGGATAACTTACACTTCATCGCAATCCATAAGTCCACGGTACCTAATCCAGTAGTTGTCAATTTCATTATTCGCCTCCAAAACGAAGTCGTACCGCTCACCAGCATATGTCACCAACGAAGTAGCTGTAACAAATAAACTAACTTAAATACTGTCTACAGTTCGCTTAACTCGAAACAAATTGTAATAAATTATGGTCTCCATCAATTAAAGAGAAGGTACAATATTTTCAAATTTGAATGGGATCAACCCTGAGTATAGCCAATTTAATTTACTTTTTTTTCATTGGAAACAGTTCCTAAACAGCAAAGAAATTGTGTAAAAAATTCAGGGGAAAACAGCAATATTCATTTAAATAGAGAGCTTCTCCCGTTTTAAAGTTGGTTAGTAAAATAAATCACTATAAAAGTAAGCTTCACGGAGAAGTCGTAATATCTCTTCAAAAGACTGGCTACGTATTCTTATAAGTATACCTACAAGGAAAATCGACCTTTAAACATTTTATACCTCAGTAATTTTATCAATTTTGAGCTCCTAACAAATTGTTAAATAAGGTTTATTTAATATCTCTTATATTTGATACTTATATTTTCATCAAAAATTGCTTTATTAGGTCCTTAACTTTGGTTAAATATCGTTTATTTATTATCGGGTTTTTTTTAAATTAAAACTTGAAATGCGAAGTTTTTTTTAGATCATCTGTTACCATGTCTATCAAAAAATACAGACACAAACACAAAATAATTATTTTTAAACTCTTACTATCGAAATAAAAGTACTGTTGCGTTTGCAAGGTGTGTATCATAGGATGGAATTGGCACGAAAACTTTCATTGCTGAATACAGGATTAGTAATTACTCCTTAGTTAGGTAAGTCTTAGTTAGGTGGCACTGATATTTGATTTTTATTATATGAGGAAGACGCACAAACGTTTAAATTGACTCCCAGGTTCTCTATAAACTGAAAGGCAGGATATAAGCAGGATTATCAGCGCTCCCGCATACATGGATCGGTTAAATATTGACCAATAACCAGAACGGACTAGACCAAAACTTAAAACTAAAACAGGAACAGTCATTCTTAAGTGTGTGTTTTCTTATATGTACCATGTAATCATTTATTCTATTCCTAACTCTCGTATACTTTTCATGTAACTACTCTTCTCACTCATTTCTACAACATGAAAACCTAGACTGTCAGAGAATACTTTTAGCATTAAGTCTTGTACTCATTGTGCATAAAGTGATAAATAAATAAATAATGAATAAATACAAGACCATTGCAGTTCAACTACGACCGAATATAGGTCATTAAAATAATAATAAAGAAAAGTCTTTCTACCTGCTTAACCAAATACAGAGGGAAAAGTGGTATTATAGTCTGCTTACTCAATATAATCTACCGCATGCAGGTTCCGTTTTAACTGTTTAGTGAAAATAACCACCACGTGAAGGTACTTTTAACGCCCAGCGTAAACGGTATCTGGGTTTAATGCCTCCTTAACTTAAGTGTGAGATCATAACAGTATTAACTTGCAGCTCAGCTTACTTACTAGCGTATTCTAGAGAGTGCGATTCGAGGTGACTTTATATTACGTCGCCATAGTGCTTATTTGTCCTATCGACCAATTTATCGAAAATTAGTTTTAAATGCATATTGTTGAAATTTCAACCCTCTCCTACTTCATGCCTCTCCTACTCAAAACAACATGAAAACCATTTGAATTTAATTTGTGACAGTATCGTGTAATCAAAATTTTGTACTTATTTATTCAATGTCCAATTTTGGTTCTATGTCCTACGTTGTAAGAGATATTGAGTGCTTGAGTGTCCTATGTCCACTCAATAGACCAATCACAGCCCACAAAGCCCTGGCCGCCATTTTGTATGATTTGATACCGTAGCTGGCGATATCACAAGAGACGTTAAAATATTGATAAAATCATTTAATTTATTGTGTTTTGTGCTTAGATATTTTTTAGACAAGTTCCTCATAATGTCTGGAACACATTACAAAAGTAAAAATTCACAGACGCAAGCTCAAATTGAAGAGTAAGTACTTTTTAATTTACCCTCAAGTCTGTTATGATTTGGCAACAGGATGTTGTTTGTTTTCTTGCTTCGCACGGTGATGTTCAAAAAAAAATCCTGCACGATTTTTTAAAATTGTTTTCCATACAAACCGTGTTCTGACAATAACCTATACAACAAAAAAATAAAGCAAAGACCAAATTATATTCAAACGATTCAAACAATATTTATCCAAATATATAATACGAGCAATTAAATTTTATGTTATATGGATACTTCACCGGCCAGTTTTTTTTAATTTAAGGGTTTTTGCAAGCTTGACAATCAAGAAATAAAAAGTTAAAAAAGAGGTAAACGTTTTTTAATTTATTTAATAAGCACCAGTATTCTTAAAAGTCAACACTATCATTAATGCTAGTCAGTGTGAAGATGAAATGAACAACCTGTAAATTATATTAGGCACTTAGATCAAATAAGCACGCACTAATGGAACGTCTCTTTGTACTAAGTCCACATGCGTATTTTCATTTGTGCATTTTTGTCCATGTCCATACAAAATCTGTAATATAAGGTATTTTTACTTACCATCAGTAGATGAAAATTCTAACAATCAATTCATTTGTAACTTATGTATTAAGAAAGACTTTCAAATCTTGAAACATAGGATTTTTTTTCAATAAAGCAAAACAAAAACTTTGTCCTGTAAAATTCACCCAATGGTAGATAGGACAAATACGCACTTAGCGACCATTACCTATTAGTTTAGTTAAATAGAACAACAGTGTAAACTATAATAACGAATATTTACCCCCTCTTTCTTCTCAAAATAAACTTTGATATTTCAAGCGTTTCTTGAAACCAAAAACCACTTTCCATTAAGAAAACCGCATGCTAATGTATCACAGGCCCACTTGTATGCAGAATGTACTCATTGCAATACGTCAAACGAACTTCAGTTAAAATCTTCAACACAACTTAAAGCGCACGTGATGGAAATCAAATGTATTATATTCCAAAGTGTCAGAACAGAAATGGATACACTAATTAAACGAGACAAAGCGACAGGGACTGCAATAGTTTTGGTTTTATGTTTGGACGTTTGTAGACGTTCCCAGGCAATAGACGTTCTAGAAGCTATAGACGTTCAGCTGCGGATTACGCCAGGTGTACAGAATACCGGGAATTAATTAGGATTGTAGTGGTATCGAATTGAATCTATTGCGTTTATTGTATCCATTTCATTTAAGAATTAAGCTTATTTTTAACTGACTAAAAAAAGGAGAAGGTTCTCATTTATCAACCGATTTGAAAATCTCTTTGGATACCATTGCTATGCGCATTAATAAAGGTGTTACCTCAAAACTCTGTTTTTATTTATTTATCAACCGATTTGAAAATTCCTTTGGGTCCCATTGCTATGTAGAAAAATTAACAATAGTGGAAAGTTAAATTTAAGTTTATTAAACTAAAGAATATCCGCGTGGTGACGGGTTAAGAATACGTTGTCACCATCCCTACTCGTCCCGCGGGTGTCGTAAGAGCCGACTAAGGGAGCAAACTGCGCAGGATAACAGCACTGCAAAAAGAAGAAAAACTTGACACAAACCCTATACCAACCCGTCTGGCCAGCGTGGTACAGTAGACCAAAACCTCCTAAGAGAGGCCTATGTCCAGCAGTGGACTATTAAAGGCTGTTGATGATGATGAAACTAAAGAATACCGTTGTTTCTATTCATCATGATCATAGGCGTATTAAATACTGTCATCATCATCATCAGCCTATCGCAGTCCACTGCTGGACATAGGCCTATCCCATTGCACACCACTTAGATCGATATTGGGCTTCTCGCATCCAGCTCCTCCAAATCGTCACTCCACCTGGCCTGTGGGCGTTCTACACTACGTTTGCCGAGACGCGGTCTCCACTCAAGAACTCGTTTTCCCCAACGGTTATGGGTTCTGCGGCTAATATGGCCAGTCCACTGCCACTTCAGCTTGCTGATCCGGTACGCTATGTCGGTGACCTTGGTTCTCTGCCGGGTCACCTCATTTCTGATGCGATCCCTTAGAGAAACGCCGAGCATAGCCCTTTCCATAGCACGTTGAGCGACTTTGAACTTGTGGACCAGCCGTACCGTAAGTGTCCACGTTTCAGCTCCGTATGTCATGACGGGTAGGACGCACTCATTAAAGACTTTCGTCTTAAGGCACTGTGGGATCTACGATGAGAAGACTCGACGTAGCTTCCCAAACGCTGCCCAACCCAACCGAATTCTTCTGTTCACCTCGTCCTCGAAGTTGTTTCTACCTAACTGCAATGTCTGCCGAAGGTCCACATGATTTTGAACAACTTCGAAAACGGCACCGTCTACCGCAATCGGTTCCGGTAGTATATGTTCGTTGAATTAAATACTGTGACTTTTAGAAATACTTTTAAAAATAAAAACTATGTATTCTTTTTAAAAAAAAATGACAGCGTAAGAGGATGAAAAGATATAAGCAATATTATAAACGTGTGATAGCTCAGTTATAACTCCGTGGTTATAACTACTGACAGATTAAAGCAATAACAAAAAAATATATTTCTCATCTTAAAATTAGAACGGATTGTAAAAGGCAAACTAAATGAAATTTTATCAAATTGTGCATCCGAAGGTTGCCTGTAAGACAAAGCGTTTAGCGATCATGTCGCCATTTTTATGTAGGTACAAATTTGCCTTGTGTATTCTGGTAAGAATTTTATTAGTGCATCCGTGTGGTGATGGATTAAGAATATGGATTGTCACCCGTATTCACCTCGTGTATGTCATAACAGCCGACTAAGGAAGCAAAATACGTAGGACAAGAGCACTGCAAAGAAAATACAAATTTGAAACAAATCCGATACCAATCCAATTGGCCAACGTGGTATCGTAGGCCAAAACTATTAAAGGCTTTTAATGATGAATGATTGAATTAAATCCAGTAAATTTTATTTATGTTCTACGTAATAACATTAACTACGTTCACTCGCAGGTTATGTTCTGTAAATTCATTACACTACAATAGAATAAGTCTAAACAACTTCCTTAAACAGGTTTATTATTACATTTCCCAGTGTCCTAGTTACTTATAAAAAAAAAACAAATTATCATAAGTACACATACATATAAATACGTTTTATCTCTGTTTTTACTTCCAAGTCTCATATTATTCACTGTCTCCATAATTTACCCAACGCTCCAGTTTCACATATATTCAATTTTCCCAACAAAAACGTCTCGTTTTTAAGGTCAGGGGAAATAAACAGTTTTTGCGTTCGCATCGGCCCAACAGTTTGCAAATGTTGTGAATTTTGACGAGTTTTCATTTGACTTTTGTGTAACAAAATCTTATTTGCAAAAAGGAACGAATTGAATCAAAGTATGCGAGTATTTTTGGGATCGCATTGTAAGCTAGCGTTACCTTCTTTCATAAGGAAAACGGTAGTTTATTTGACTGGGAAATAGGTAGGGTTACCTTTCCTTCTATCTTAGGCACAATTTGCTATTGATTCTCATGAAACTTGGCTCAATTATAATAATTTATCAAACCAAACAAGAAAATCTAAATTTTTTATGAAATAAATTTACATACTAATCAAAAGCTTAATTTTCAGCTACGAATTAATGCCTTAAAAAACTTTGACGGCTGTCTTTTCAATCGCCCGTTTTCATTCAATTAAGGTTTGGTATGAAGTTCAAATAACGCTTCATTGGTGCTTCGAACACGGATGGAACTTCAAGGAAAAAGTTGGAGGGTCGAGTATTTGTACCGAGCTCTGCAACTTTCAGTGCTCTGCACAAGTAAGATTATTATTTTGAATAGCCGTCTCATGGACGGTTGTCTTGTTTCTTATAATAAACTTTTATCGGTGCAAGATTTTTTGAATTTATATTCTATAAAACTTAATTTAAAGACCAAAGTATTAATATTTCAGAAAACTCAGAAAACCCTTTAAAAATATTTTTGAAAGGTAGAAAGGACAAACGAACAGACGGGTTATTTGCTGATAAGTGACTACCGCCGCCCATGGACAATTACAACTCAAAAGCCACCCTTTAAACCCTCTCCACACAAACAGGAAAACAACGAAAGAATGGCTTAATACCGGTTTTCTGTGGTTTCCACAGAAAACCGGTATTAAGCCATTCTATCGTTTCGGTATGTTTTCGTTTTCGGTATGTTTTATTTATTTCTTTCATTTCTTTTATTTATTTTCCTAAAAAAGACAACCCCCGCACTAGGAATAAATTCTGTGTCGCGGGGGACTTTACGACTAGACATGAATCGGACACAAAGAACACCCAGACTCAGAACAACAATTTGTGGATCACACTAAGTGCTGTTCCATTTATTCATTCCTTAGCTAAATAGGAAGCGGCAAGGTGACCGCTTAAACCACTATGCCATACGTGCAGTCGTTCTCTCATTTGTACCGAAGCATGGCTCTTCGTGGTGACAGTTTTCTTATATTGTAGGTATTATGTAAAGACGAAAAACAAAATATGTACGAACACCTAACAGAATCTAAATAAGCAAAAGAAATAAACAAAGAGTCCCACTATTGTAAATAAACTATATACTAAGAACACAATTACGCCACGACACTAGTTCAGTATATTACACACCAATAGTATTTATTGTCAAGAAACTAATTAATTCTAAATAGTATTCTTACAATTTCTGAAAAATAAAATAAATTACACACGTCTAGGACGTTCTTGAAGTAGTGATGTGATATTATGTTGATGACCTTAAGTACCTACCAATATTTTTGTGCATGTCGATTTTAACATTTATACATATACAAATACATACGTAGAAAGTTCTTTTTATTTCTTAGTCAGTTCAGAATCTGTTTTGTTCTGCTCTCGCTAGATCATCGTTCGAACAAAGATCATAGAGCCTGGAGTTATTCGTGATAACCTTTACTGTGACTCCTGTGAGTCTTTCGCCAGCTCTTTCTCCAAAGCATACGAGACGACAGACACGACTCAAAAATAGACGCTGTTATATTTTGGCAGTGAGCTTTACTCGATAATAATTTGAAAATAAATTGAAACAAATTCTAATTCAAATAAACTAATGTAACGACGCGATAAGAAAAATAATATAAGGGTTTTTCTCAGAACTCGTTACAGTTATTTATCCTAGTTAAAGGTTAAATTCACCGCAATAGAAAGACTGTAAGGGTTTCTCTGAAAGGTATTCTAATGACTCAAGCTAGTTACGAATTCTGTTTTTAAATCCGTTTGCTCGTTATAAACCTGCGAGTGTCTTATTTGCCCAGTAGATTTAAAGAAAAAGAGTTTACAAAAGTCACTGAAAAGCTAAAAGATTTTCTGTAGACGCCTATCACTATTCATAATAATCATTTAAAGATAACATGTCTTTGTAAAGGACTTTCTTTCTTTGTGATAGGCCACGCAGTTGATAATAATCAACAAGCAGTTGTATGTAAACTTTTACAAAGGAATTTGTATCTTGTCGTTTATTAAGATCTGTTTGTTCGCGAGTTTGAACCGTATCACGTTTTATTTTTCGGCTATATTTAGAATGATTCACATAATTTTAACTATCGTTGGCTTATCGGCCGTTTTATTAATAATATGGAATAAATTATCATGATCAAGCTGTCTACTTACGGATTTCCACTCATACATAAACAACATGTAATCGTTTTTATTCATTTGCAAATTATGTTACTAGAATTATAATTTTAACAGTTATATAAAAATTAGAAATAACATCGATCCATTTGTAAAGTTTCGTAATAACATTTTCTATTAAATAAAAAATTAAACCTACTACGTTGTTACTAAAAGTAGAACATTAAAGCGTTTAGGGATTTAAACTTAAAACGAATTTAAATTAAAGCTGGACAACAAAAACAACGTAGAACCAATTCAACTAATTAAGTCTAAAGTAAACTCGGTGTAAAACGAAAAATAAATCTAAATTTACTCTGTGTATTTTAAGAAACATGCAACAAAAATGTTAGTAATTTATGTTTTCTAAATACGAGTATTCATTTCACTTTATATATTTTATTACATGCCAGAGTATAGCATGTAAGAATATTTTTAGTTTTTATAATTTTTAGGGTTTTAATCAATTAACATAAAACAACATGTTGCCTATAAATGTTTACCTAACACACTTGTTAGATATTCGGTTTAAATAAAGTCAGCATTTCCGAATATAGTTTTTCAACTTTGCCTCATTCGATTGCAAATATATGGATATGTTGGATTTTCCAATAAGCATTATAAAAAAATCTCTCTCTAGGAAATTGGAAAAAGTTGAACGTCGAAACCGAGAGCGAATGAACAACGTGTATGCTTGGAGTTCACTTATTCCTACATACTCGTATATGGAAAACATATGTTTATGTTTTGCAAATTCATCGGTTACTCAATAGTTAAAAATGAACTCTATGCATCTAAAATCAACGTTTGTAATAAATTAATTAAGAATTATAAGTCATTTTGTCATCTTCAAATTAATACACTTTCATCGTTTGCTAATATAATTATGTCGATAAGAACCAACTGAATTCGATTTGCCTGACGTTTCAAACATGTCACAATGGCTGTGCTGGCTCACCATGTAAACCTTAAGTGTTTATTTAGTTCACAAATAACTCATGTCAATTAATATTGAACTCAAATATTTGAAAACTATATTGTTCTGTTCAGTTTAAAACTAAATCAATTAGCTTTAGTATGTTTAACTTTATTTGTTAGTAGTTCATCACAACATCGTAGTTGTAAAAAGTTGCTTTGATGCTGCAAAATCAGTGAATATTCATGATTTCATCCAGAGCTAGGTTGGAATATTAAATCATGGAGCAATATCAATACGGTTAGTTGATTGGATGCTTAATCAAAACATTCTTTTATACGCAAATCTTACAGTTTGAATTCTTAGATCAATATTCCATTAACTATATTTTCGTAAAATACTAATTTTGCAAGGATGTCTAAAGTTAAGCTCTTATCAGTGCCTATAAACATTAGCGAGACCTCTTAATCCTCAAGTCAATGAGCACCTGAGACATTAGCGATAAGTAAAAATAATACTGTAACCTTGTAATACTTTTAAACTGACGGTCTTCTAATGTAACTGTATCTATGACGTCTTATTACCAGGCTAAATATAAACCTTAATTCAAAATGAAGTTATAAATGTGAATAAGTTAGTGTTAGTTTTCTATTAAAATAGCGAAATGTATATATTATATTATTTTGCTAAGATATAAAAGCTTCGAAAGCTTGTGTTCAAGATATTTGAAAGTCGTATGACGATAAATTTAATAGGTAGACTGACTTACTTGGTTGTTTTCTAATTTTATTTTTCTATTAGGTATTCTTCATATCTATGGAATACAAGTTTTCAAAAATCCATTACACACATAAATGATCATCAAGTTCCACGAACTCAGGAAAGCACTTGAACTATTTAAACATTTCCAAATGAAATTAAAATAGCATGTTTGTTTTACCGCTACCGAATATCCTGAACTAATATTAGAATTAAAAGCAACATTAAATTGTAGAACGGAAACGTTTTTGCCAGCTTTTCCCTGCCCATCCTCTGGTAATTTACATATTCAAATGTAGGAGATCAAAGAGCCAGGTTCCGCTACAGACGGTTGTTAGAACCTTGAGCTACTCAGCTATGTACCATGGGTTTTATGTAGCCATAAATGTTTAAACTATACTAATTATTATGCGATCGTCATTTTAACGTAAAGAGAGTTTCCAAATGGAACCGTCCTTTCTGGCCACTTCAAAAATAAACAAGTGCCTAATAGCACATTCCCGCTTTGAGAAGAGTAGGCATTCTATATATTTGGGCGTACAAATATAATTGTAGGCTATGTTCGTGTGCTAAAATTGATGTGGAAAATGCATAACAACGAACAGCTACAGTTATTATGATACAATTGTACATTTAGTCAATGTTTATTGTTCTATTAAAGTAAAGGCATACCGTTACACTACTATAAATAAGGCTTTTAAATGTTTACAACAATTGATCTAATAAAATTTTACATTTTTTGCGCTAAGTTTTAATCTTGGCATGCGTATCCTATTGTGTTAAATCTTTACTGTTCTATTAATTGATTTTGTTAATCAATTACAAGTTGGTTATTATTATTTTATTTAGGATCAGAGTTACCGTAATTTAATTTAAAGATTACAGCGTAAAGAGTTACTTCGAAAATTAAAAACAAGCGAAAATTTGCAGAGTTAATTTATACAGGGACTCGCGCGACTCATACGTTTGCAAGTGAATTAGTATGTTAAAATTTGCATGAACATAATATCGTCACATATCGAATATTTTTTCTCGATAGAATAAATCTATGGTTTACGAGAAAAGGAACGCAGCTAGAACTTATTGATTTTAATGAATGACAATTAATTTGTAAAAATGACCTTATTTCTTGATCAGTGTTGCAATTTCTGTTCACACTAAAATATCAAATTTTGACATTTGGCACGCTTATTTTTATTGGATAAAATGAAATAAATTATGTTACTTTTTTCCAAAACCGACTAAGTTGTGTGGGCCTGGCTAAATACAGCTTCATTTTCCACAACAATTAATACCAGCCTACAAAAACTAATTTTCCTACTCTAGCAAAGTTTAATAAATGATCAGCAGTTTTTAGAAGTTTATTAAAGAATTATTAACACTGGATTAAATAAACATAAAGATAACAGGAAGTTCGGGTTCGTTATTTAACTTTGAGCGCCAAAACTTACTATGTATTTTGCCAGTAAATTTCATTACAGTCAAACTTGGAATAGAGAAATAAAATATTAACGCTTTCTAATATGAACATGATGAGTTTTCCATTACCGCTTTTAATCGCTTAGGTGTCAAATGAGCAGGCTAGCTACCTGATGGTAAGTGAAACCCCGCCTACCATGAACACTTGTAACTTAAGAGTCACGAGTGCCTTGTTGCCATTTTTGGGGGGAGACTTAGGGTCCAGCTCAACATTTGTTTTCTGTGAGGTCGTGATAGCATGATATCAGTACAAGTATGTAAGTATTCTATCAGTCAAACTAGCTTTCATAGTACAAAGTTTGAAACTAGATGGCGTTGTGTGTCAGATGTCCGAAAACACTATTTATGCCGCATCGTGGCTCTCCCACGGCTAATCTGATTTAAAGAAAATCCACATTTTGATTTATTGTAACAATATTACCAATAATCTAATGTAATCTGTAAGAGTCTCAGGCTTTGAGGCTAATGGAAACGTTTAATGTATTTTTATCATGCGTGTGTCAAAGTATGTCCATGTCAAAATGTTTCATTTTTATTTTACAAATCTTGCACACGGCAGGTTTTGCTTAGTTTGGGATCAGATCCCAAACTAAGCAAAACCTGTACTATAGTAACCAGACTGCTGATAAACAAATTTAAATATTTCTAAATACTTACAAATTATAAATATATTATACCCAGACACACTCATTTGTCCTGGGTGGGAATCGCACCCACGACCTTCGGCTTGGCAGTCAGGATCATTAGCCACCCGACCAACAGGCCAGACATTGTTACTTCTCTACTTAGTTTTCTTCTTCGGTTTTTATCGCAATTGTTTATTTTCAGACACCTGTTCAATGCGACACAATCAGGCACTCACTGCTGGCACTCTCATTCTGTTTAGGTAGGATCACGGGAGTGCCTTAGTCAAGGAAAAAAGGCACAAAAGGAAAAAAAGGCAGATTTTGTTTAATTCGTTTTAAAACACTTTATATTGTGTACAACGACCGAAGCAAAGTATAATTTATTTGTAGGTAATGTGATTATTATCTTTTTAAATATTTACTGTATAATTGATTTAATTACATTTCTTTCAAGAACTGTATTCTGTTATCTATTAAGGTAATTCAGTTCTTAATAAAAAACGCGAACAGTTAAAACAAACATTTATTTCTAGAACATGCAACAATAATTCAAAAACAGTACAAGAAACATAATATATGTTTTACTGACAAAATTGACGAGTTTTGACTTACTTTTAAATACATTTATCCCGACGTAAAAACGTAACTCCTCTTATTCAAATAAAGGTATCATAATAACGACGTTAATGCATGTTTCTAACGCGTAGTGCTATAAAAGGTAAATTATTCCACGTTCCAGCCTGCCCTTACATTATGAACCGTAGGAAAGCAAAAAATACTCTCCACATATCTCACAGTTACACAAATAAAAATATGCAACCTTTTTTGTAATAAATTAATTAAGAATTATAAGTCATTTTGTCATCTTCAAATTAATACACTTTCATCGTTTGCTAATATAATTATGTCGATAAGAACCAACTGAATTCGATTTGCCTGACGTTTCAAACATGTCACAATGGCTGTGCTGGCTCACCATGTAAACCTTAATTAAGTGTTTATTTAGTTCACAAATAACTCATGTCAATTAATATTGAACTCAAATATTTGAAAATTATATTGTTCTGTTCAGTTTAAAACTAAATCAATTAGCTTTAGTATGTTTAACTTTATTTGTTAGTAGTTCATCACAACATCGTAGTTGTAAAAAGTTGCTTTGATGCTGCAAAATCAGTGAATATTCATGATTTCATCCAGAGCTAGGTTGGAATATTAAATCATGGAGCAATATCAATACGGTTAGTTGATTGGATGCTTAATCAAAACATTCTTTTATACGCAAATCTTACAGTTTGAATTCTTAGATCAATATTCCATTAACTATATTTTCGTAAAATACTAATTTTGCAAGGATGTCTAAAGTTAAGCTCTTATCAGTGCCTATAAACATTAGCGAGACCTCTTAATCCTCAAGTCAATGAGCACCTGAGACATTAGCGATAAGTAAAAATAATACTGTAACCTTGTAATACTTTTAAACTGACGGTCTTCTAATGTAACTGTATCTATGACGTCTTATTACCAGGCTAAATATAAACCTTAATTCAAAATGAAGTTATAAATGTGAATAAGTTAGTGTTAGTTTTCTATTAAAATAGCGAAATGTATATATTATATTATTTTGCTAAGATATAAAAGCTTCGAAAGCTTGTGTTCAAGATATTTGAAAGTCGTATGACGATAAATTTAATAGGTAGACTGACTTACTTGGTTGTTTTCTAATTTTATTTTTCTATTAGGTATTCTTCATATCTATGGAATACAAGTTTTCAAAAATCCATTACACACATAAATGATCATCAAGTTCCACGAACTCAGGAAAGCACTTGAACTATTTAAACATTTCCAAATGAAATTAAAATAGCATGTTTGTTTTACCGCTACCGAATATCCTGAACTAATATTAGAATTAAAAGCAACATTAAATTGTAGAACGGAAACGTTTTTGCCAGCTTTTCCCTGCCCATCCTCTGGTAATTTACATATTCAAATGTAGGAGATCAAAGAGCCAGGTTCCGCTACAGACGGTTGTTAGAACCTTGAGCTACTCAGCTATGTACCATGGGTTTTATGTAGCCATAAATGTTTAAACTATACTAATTATTATGCGATCGTCATTTTAACGTAAAGAGAGTTTCCAAATGGAACCGTCCTTTCTGGCCACTTCAAAAATAAACAAGTGCCTAATAGCACATTCCCGCTTTGAGAAGAGTAGGCATTCTATATATTTGGGCGTACAAATATAATTGTAGGCTATGTTCGTGTGCTAAAATTGATGTGGAAAATGCATAACAACGAACAGCTACAGTTATTATGATACAATTGTACATTTAGTCAATGTTTATTGTTCTATTAAAGTAAAGGCATACCGTTACACTACTATAAATAAGGCTTTTAAATGTTTACAACAATTGATCTAATAAAATTTTACATTTTTTGCGCTAAGTTTTAATCTTGGCATGCGTATCCTATTGTGTTAAATCTTTACTGTTCTATTAATTGATTTTGTTAATCAATTACAAGTTGGTTATTATTATTTTATTTAGGATCAGAGTTACCGTAATTTAATTTAAAGATTACAGCGTAAAGAGTTACTTCGAAAATTAAAAACAAGCGAAAATTTGCAGAGTTAATTTATACAGGGACTCGCGCGACTCATACGTTTGCAAGTGAATTAGTATGTTAAAATTTGCATGAACATAATATCGTCACATATCGAATATTTTTTCTCGATAGAATAAATCTATGGTTTACGAGAAAAGGAACGCAGCTAGAACTTATTGATTTTAATGAATGACAATTAATTTGTAAAAATGACCTTATTTCTTGATCAGTGTTGCAATTTCTGTTCACACTAAAATATCAAATTTTGACATTTGGCACGCTTATTTTTATTGGATAAAATGAAATAAATTATGTTACTTTTTTCCAAAACCGACTAAGTTGTGTGGGCCTGGCTAAATACAGCTTCATTTTCCACAACAATTAATACCAGCCTACAAAAACTAATTTTCCTACTCTAGCAAAGTTTAATAAATGATCAGCAGTTTTTAGAAGTTTATTAAAGAATTATTAACACTGGATTAAATAAACATAAAGATAACAGGAAGTTCGGGTTCGTTATTTAACTTTGAGCGCCAAAACTTACTATGTATTTTGCCAGTAAATTTCATTACAGTCAAACTTGGAATAGAGAAATAAAATATTAACGCTTTCTAATATGAACATGATGAGTTTTCCATTACCGCTTTTAATCGCTTAGGTGTCAAATGAGCAGGCTAGCTACCTGATGGTAAGTGAAACCCCGCCTACCATGAACACTTGTAACTTAAGAGTCACGAGTGCCTTGTTGCCATTTTTGGGGGGAGACTTAGGGTCCAGCTCAACATTTGTTTTCTGTGAGGTCGTGATAGCATGATATCAGTACAAGTATGTAAGTATTCTATCAGTCAAACTAGCTTTCATAGTACAAAGTTTGAAACTAGATGGCGTTGTGTGTCAGATGTCCGAAAACACTATTTATGCCGCATCGTGGCTCTCCCACGGCTAATCTGATTTAAAGAAAATCCACATTTTGATTTATTGTAACAATATTACCAATAATCTAATGTAATCTGTAAGAGTCTCAGGCTTTGAGGCTAATGGAAACGTTTAATGTATTTTTATCATGCGTGTGTCAAAGTATGTCCATGTCAAAATGTTTCATTTTTATTTTACAAATCTTGCACACGGCAGGTTTTGCTTAGTTTGGGATCAGATCCCAAACTAAGCAAAACCTGTACTATAGTAACCAGACTGCTGATAAACAAATTTAAATATTTCTAAATACTTACAAATTATAAATATATTATACCCAGACACACTCATTTGTCCTGGGTGGGAATCGCACCCACGACCTTCGGCTTGGCAGTCAGGATCATTAGCCACCCGACCAACAGGCCAGACATTGTTACTTCTCTACTTAGTTTTCTTCTTCGGTTTTTATCGCAATTGTTTATTTTCAGACACCTGTTCAATGCGACACAATCAGGCACTCACTGCTGGCACTCTCATTCTGTTTAGGTAGGATCACGGGAGTGCCTTAGTCAAGGAAAAAAGGCACAAAAGGAAAAAAAGGCAGATTTTGTTTAATTCGTTTTAAAACACTTTATATTGTGTACAACGACCGAAGCAAAGTATAATTTATTTGTAGGTAATGTGATTATTATCTTTTTAAATATTTACTGTATAATTGATTTAATTACATTTCTTTCAAGAACTGTATTCTGTTATCTATTAAGGTAATTCAGTTCTTAATAAAAAACGCGAACAGTTAACACAAACATTTAGTTCTAGAACATGCAACAATAATTCAAAAACAGTACAAGAAACATAATATATGTTTTACTGACAAAATTGCCGAGTTTTGACTTACTTTTAAATACATTTATCCCGACGTAAAAACGTAACTCCTCTTATTCAAATAAAGGTATCATAATAACGACGTTAATGCATGTTTCTAACGCGTAGTGCTATAAAAGGTAAATTATTCCACATTCCAGCCTGCCCTTACATTATGAACCGTAGGAAAGCAAAAAATACTGGCCACATATCTCACAGTTACACAAATAAAAATATGCAACCTTTTTCGTGTTTGACCTCTGATTACTTTCGTTAGCCCATTTGTACCCTCGGGATGGACCCAACGCTTGACCTGGGCCACTTATCCCAGGGACAGGTAGAATTCAGGGATATGTAGTCTAAGGGTGGTGACTTTGTTCGTAATTAGTTTCATTCAATATTCAAGAATATTGAGGTCGTACTAACAAATACGCTACAACTTAATTGTATGTTTTTCTAGCCGAAACAGGTTTTTGTATAGAGACACGTAATATGTGCGGATAGAACAGGGTTTATTCGTACTGAAAATTCTGGATCTTACCTAGTTTTTTGATGGTTATAGTAAATAGGATCGCGTTATCAACTGACAATCAAAGTCACGTTTTAATGACAAATAATAATAATAATATTGTACCACATTCACACAACGCCATCTAGTCCCAAACTAAGCATAGCTTGTACTATGGGTACTAGACAACTGATATAAATACATATATGTTTTTTTTTGTAAATACATACTTATTATACATAGAAACACCCAGACCAAATTAAACATTAAATGTTCATGCACACAAATGTTAGACTTGAGCGGAAATCGAACCCGCGACCTTAGGAATAGCAGTCCGTTACACAAACCAATACGTCATTCGGTCGTCAAATGCTAAGTAATAAACGAGTACAAGAGTCACCTGATGGTTATTGAGCGAGTACAACAATGGAGTTTTTAGGTATCAGCTTAACGTCCAAGCAAACGAACAGGAACTTATTTTAAATAATACGGAACAGTTATTTTTATGATAATATTATAAACAAAATATAATTATTTGTAAAGACGCATTAACATTAATTTGTAAAGTTATGGTTTTTCTTGATAGTATTACGGCATTTTTACATACAAATCAATGAATACTAGACTACTTTGACTGGTTTGTTGGTTTAGTGGTGATGGTGGTGGCCAGAGGTAGTAATTTAAAGAGTAGTAATTTATCCATCAAGTGTAAGTGTTCTGAAATATATAAACCTGTTTATCAACAGTTTGGTTAATGGTAACCAGACTACCGTCCGATTTGGGATCCGACAGCCGTGTCTGAGATGCGTCAAAAACCCCTTTATATATCATTTTCATTTTCAATAGATGGGTTTATATATTAAACACCTAATTCATAATGAACGGTATTTATGTGAAATAAAGTTTCATTGCATTGTAATGCGTTTTTTAATGCAACAAAATTATAAATTATAATCGTTAGAAATCGGATGGGTTTGTTTTTTTTTTAATATACAATTGAAAACTAGCCTTTTGTAAAACTATAAATATTTTTGTACTAAAAAAATCATCATGTATATTCCACTAAAGCTTTTTAATTCATATCGCAATGCTGGCAGTATGTGCTGCCTAATTAAACATTAAAGTAGGCACAAACAATATTTTAATAATGAAATTGGTCAAAGAATTGAATTTAATTGTATGAAAAAAAATATTCATTAAAAGTGTTCCTAAATAAATTGACATTTGTCAACGATGAATTCTTGTGTTTTTTGTAATTTTCTTTATTAAAATATAATTAATCAATCCTACAATTTAGTCATGCCTATTTAATGAACGTTAACCAGACAGCAAATGTCCACTGTCTAGTTTTATTATTGTTTATTATTATGCACTAGGAATTGCTAGTTTTACAAAGAATAAATATGCCGATTGTAGCCAGAAAAACGTTTTCCGTTTATTATCACTAGTTAACAATAATCAAAGCAAGCATTAACGCCAAATCGATTATTTATCAACTTCATAAGTAGCTTCGTAACTTCGGATTTCGTAAAAATGCAGAAATTGCCACGCCGCTCAAAAATAACGTTGCTCTACACTTTTCCTTCTTTTCAAGTCACTGTTTATGCATTCGTCAATAACATTAAAAAATATCAAGAGTTGTATACACACAGAAAGAGAAAAGTTATATGCGTCAATTTTGAAATGAAAACGCTTTTCTCGCTCGTTAATAACACACAGCAAAGAAATAATACCGCTGTTTGGCTAGAATTGGATCAAATACATTAAAACGTACATTAAAACGACCAGTTCTCTTCCTTATTTTTATAAATGATATAAGTTCTAGTATTAAGCACTGCAAAATGTCACTATTTGCTGATGATCTTAAGATTTACCATCCAGTTAAATCAATCAGTGATTCCCAACTAATACAAGATGACCTTAATGCAATATTAGATTGGTGCAACGTAAACTGCATGAGGCTTAATGTTAATAAATGCTTTCACATCAAGTACACCCGCAAAAGAAAACCACTTGTTACTAAGTATGAGGTTGGCGGGGTTTATTTAGCAGAGGTCAATGAGATTCGTGATTTGGGCGTTATCATCGATACAGGGCTGACTTTTACATCGCATATTGACAAAACTGTAACTAAGGCAGCACAAATGCTTGGTTTTTTGAGGAGAAATAGCTCAGATTTTAAAAAACTAGATACCAAATTACTTCTGTACAATACTCTTGTCCGCAGCATTCTCGAATTCGCGAGTACTGCATGGTCACCATGGTACGCTGTTCATTCCCAAAGAATTGAAAGTATTCAAAGAGCCTTTACCAGAAACCTTGCCTACTCTTGCAGTGGCTTTTCTCATAGGAGCCCGTATGACACACGGCTATCCAAGTTTAACATGACCACTCTTTCTAATCGCAGACGCATTTTTGACCTTTGTTTTCTTCATAAATTAATTAATAATAATATACAGTACAATTATTTATTAGAAAAAATATCAGTGAAGGTTCCTCACTCTTATCCCAGACATAGAATAACTAAAATATTCCACACACAATTTTCAAGAACTAATCTAGGCCAACATTCACCAATAAATAGAGTCCTTAACCAATATAATAGTATCCAAACTCGTGATCCTGACATTGACATCTTTCGCCAATCGTATAATGAATTTAAAACTAAAATAACAAATGTTTTGTGTCCATCTACCTTAACCCAAAACAAATGTGAATAAGATATAAAATAGATTTAGAGTAGTATTAATTCAAACAGTTTATTATTATTATTAAGTATACTCTTCTTTAGTTAGTCTTTTTTTTTTCTCGTTTGATTGTAATTAGTTTACTACTTTTTACACTACTACATTACAGTAAATGCTATGTACACCTTAATTGTCATACATATCAGGTATAATGCCACGTATTGTCAAAACTAGTTATAAGTATAATATGTATGATGTGGTAGTACTTATTAATAAATAAATAAAAACGTTAATTTGTTTGATAAAGGTGATGTATAAAGGTACCTTTTACGATTCAACTCTAACAATTCGAATCTGAAAACCAAACATTTTACGGAATTGCTCGCCTTTCATTAATAACCCCTTCCATATGTGTTGAAGAGTACAGGAAAAGTTTGAGTTAGTGAATAATCAATGAGTGTTTGATCAGCATTTGATGTAGGTGTTAGAATAACCTAATAAAGCACAAGTGGACTGCTCCTAAAAGGGAATAGAGTTAACACTCTCTGCCGACTAAAAGAATATTTTTCTAATTCAAATATTTTCTCACTTAAAGGGTCTATAATTTATAGTTTTTTTTTTGGACCGCCCTCTAAAATGCCCATTTGTTGCAGCCCTGATCTTTTCAGTAAATGCTTTTACCAATGTTATGAAATAATTTTACTAGTTTTAAACATTTATGTATGTGGATTGTTTGGTATTTAATTAACAATAGATTCAAATGTGGCGAAACTGTGGCAGACCTAGCGATGTGAATATAATAACCAAAATATTAGTAAGATCTTAATGAATGAATGAATAAATGAATGATTGAATTATTTGCACAATGCGAACTAAACAGTACAATCTCTACTTAATTAATTATTCAACCTCTATATTAAATAGATTAGGGATTGTAAATAAATTTCCTTTAACTATGCAATTTTATCAAAACTTTATCTTGTTGAAAGAAATTAAACAAAACGTATTTTTTTTAATTGTTGTGACCGAATTGTTTTTCTACAAAGGCCAAAAGTAGCTGAATACATCAATATACTGTAATAAAACTCAATTATTCGATTCATAATGTACACTTTATAAAATATCGGGTGAAGTAAATTAACGAACGAAATATAAGCAGGATAGGTAACGTTTTTATAATCGAAATCGACCCAAATTCAGTGAAAAAACGTAATAAAGTCGGATTACACTTAGCGTATTATAACAAAAAATATTTTTGCAAGCGAGAATCGGTTTATGTTTTCGTAAAATCAACGCCCGCACAGTGAAATTGCCTACATGTATTTTTGTTTTCAAAAAATTGAACATGATTTCGCGGTAACCCTAATCAAAACCAAGAAGAAGCAAAGTCAACGAATGATTCTATTTTGCATTTTATAACGAGACGACAAGAGTTTCAATTAACTTTATTCGCATTTTTTCGTCTTCTCTTTGTTAACGAGATGTATGCATTCCTGTTCCACGAAACAATTCTGTATACAAATTCATTTGCTATTTTAGAGAAATAGTTTTTGACTTCAGTTTTTCTTTTTACTTTGAATAGGTTTTGTTTCTATTTCCCTCCAACGATTTTTTTTTAATCTAACAATAATTACAAAATTATTATGACACTAAGTCATTCGAAGTCAGTTAAGCGTGATTCTAGAACTCAAATTAATTCCATATTTATACTTCTAAAATTAAAAGAGTTACTAGTAATTAATTAAATAAATGATGTTACTCATCAAATGAATTCCTTGAAGTTAGTAAATAAAATGCAATTAAAATATCTAACGAACTTTACTGTGTCCATTATTATTTTTTCGCAAGCTGTAGTCAAGAGAAAACTGTTTATTATTAAATTATTTTATTCATTAACATTTGTACACGTAATGATGCGGTACATATAATATACCGGAGATATTTTTTAAGAATTTTTGTGTTTCTAATGACACAGAAGTAAAGGAAACGAAGAATCACTCACCTGTAGCATTATACGTAAGGGCTTTTTATACTGTATCTAGCACCCCAATTTACATTACAAATATAAGCCATTTGTTGCTCAATAAATTTCTAGAAATAAAATTACTTGCCCCGACTGACTGACTCATCAACGCTGACTGATTCCTAAACCGCTGGGGTTACAAACTTGAAATTTTAGCAGCTGATGCTTTTTATGTTATAAACACCCGCATATGTGATAAAATAAGGCATGAACAGTAGTTTGGAAGTCCATAATTTTCTAAGGTAGAAACACGAAATAAGAAATATAATAATAGCTAGCTACTGTTAAGTAGCAAAGCACACAATTATTCAACTATAAACGTAAAAATTCACAGTAAATTCAAAGCTAAAAACGAGAATTATTCGAATATACAGACGATTAAAAAGCAGTAGGGACAACGCATCAAAGCTTCGGGCATTACCGGCTACAACGAAGTAGCATCAAGAATAGCAAGATAGTAGGTGGGTAATGAGCGAAAAAACATGGTCCCGGTCATACAACAGATAACGACAATACTCCAACTTAGAACAATATACCAAAAAAGTTTGGCAACGTTCATTGAAAAATATATAATTCATTAGAATTAGATTTGTTTTTATATTTAAATAAAAAAAAACAAATATTAATTTTAAATTTTGTTAATTTTGTACATTCACGAAATGCCGCAAACATTTACTGTACTACCTAAGTTGTCAACATTGCAAATACTAACAAACACTTAATTAATTCATGTATATATTCATGTATTTCTGTACGGTATAGCCGCTTTATTTTGTTACCAACGATTAAATTAATAATATGACGAATTCAGTCTAATACTTCTCATATATATTTATCCAAACATTAGCAGTAACATTTAGAGTGTAAAATATATACAGGCCACGAAAAATATAACTATAAAAGTATTTGAAACAACAAATAAAAGTGACCAAGAAACGAATCTTCACATGTGGTGTTGTAATAATAAAAAAATATATATTTCAAGAAGATATTTTTAATAGGCTATTATACTATATATATATATATATATATATATATATATATATATATATATATATTCTACCATAAAAAAAGGACGCTCTTGACATATCGGTAAAGCTCCACGGACATTAAGATTATGTAATCTCCATTGTACTGTGAACAATACGACCTCATTGGACTACTGCACGTATTTTTATACAATATTACGAGCCAAATGACAAAAGAATCCAGAGATTTGAATTTAAATGAATACAAAAATGAAAAATATCAAAGCGAATCGTTCTAGCTTTTTGCTCTTGTTATGTTTTCAATTCATTATTTTTATTTCTGTAATCGTTAGAGGATTTTTGGGCTTTATGTTTATTGTGTACACGTACGGATATAATATTTTTAAGAGATACATCTATTTTTATATTGACTTGCACGTTTTCCGGCTAAATCTAAATTTGAGATACGTTTCTGTAAAAGCAGCATTGAAATTAAGTTCAAATATTTTGAAATTGCTTATTTATGCCAGTGTTTTTAGTGGAGGTTACTTATTAAATATTGTTTTTTTTTTTCAAAACAAGCCCGTTTAATGCAAGTGTTAATATTTATATCGAGTTAGTTTGCTAGTGCTTGGTTTTAGTCGGCTCCACTCTTGACATGCCGTTTTGATAAATATTCTTAAGTTAGAATTGTCTGGGTTCGTTGATAGTATACTTGTATAGTCCCTGTAACACAGCGATTCATAGTCCTGTATTGAAAGTTATCTTTTAAAAACTTTTTATTTAAATTCCAAAATCCCTTAATTAATATTAGTTTACAGTCAGTTCTTAGAAAATAGATAAATATATGTTCTAAAGTAGTAGGCCAAAGCTTCCTTTCTAAGAAGAAACCTATGTGCAGTAGTAGTAGTAGACTATTAAAGGCTGTTGATGTGATGTTATCTGTTCCAAATACATTATATCGTCATTTCTCCCAATACATTAATATTACTTACATTTCTAGTACATGCGTAATAATATATTACAATGATCACTTACTAGTAATAGGCTGCAGGTCGTAACCGTCCGAAGCAATCACAGTGATATTATGACCGTCCACTGAAAGCTCAATGGGACAGTTCAGGAACTCAGCGTTGATCAACCGAAATCGATACTTGAAACCCTAGAAATAAGGATCAGTTTTAGTTCTTGAGAAACAGTTGTAAGGTTTTAGTTGGTGTATAAAATGATACGTGGTATTTATCCAAGGTAGTAGCTACGTAAGACATAGAACTGGTCATGTTAAGACGAGTTTAATCGAATTTTATAACATTTTCACAAAATAGGCAAGGAGGTATAATAGAGGTTTATAGAGGTAAAAATGTGGTCGGTGCACCGAACCCTATTTACAAGGAATATTCACATTGACGGCCATCAGCGTAGTGATTTGTGTAATGAACTGCTACGCCAATGGTCGCGGGTTCGATTCATGCTCAAGTCAAACATTTGTACGTGTGAACATTAAATGTTCGATTTGGTCTGGGTGCTATGAATAATATGTACGTACTTACACGAAAAGAGTATGTATTTATGTCAGTGTGGGACTAGATGTCGTTGTGTAAATATGGTAAAAATATTACATTAACCATTCATACAGCAACGAAAGTATTGCTTAAACCAAGTTTGTCTGTCTGTTGCTCTTTAAAAACGTTATAGGATTAAAAGTAAAATTCTTAATGTATTTTACATGACATTTAAAATACTGATTCGATGAAGTTTCACTCTCACTCGAAAGCTAATACATATCGACCATACCTGAGACATTAAATATGTTTTCAACAAGCTGAATTCAAAAATATAAGATAAGATGGGATTAGTATTTAGTATAACTTTGGGACCCGATAATTAGCAAGCTTTACAAGTAAATTACTTTCCCTTGACTGATGAAGCACCTGAATTATAAAAGACCACGGTATCAACACAGAGTAATGTTTTATTTTTCTGGGCAGGAAAGTTTGCAGACGTCCATAATAGGGTTGACGTCGTGAAAGTGCGTTTACTTACTTAAACTTTATTGGCGACTTATCATGACGAATGGAGGGTCTGTTTGTTTCATAAAAACTTTTATATTATTAGAAAAAAAAAGAGTAATAAAGATTTATAAAAACTACCATAAATTAAAAATACCCTCAACGATCAGAAATATTCGTACGGCTTAAAAGGTACGGCTTAATAGCTGAAACACTTTCGATCAAACAAAAAAAACTAAATAAATATACCACCACAAAAAAAACACAAACACACATATATACTCGATGCACAAACCGACATATATACTCGTATTTACAGATAACATCCCTCTTTTAGACCAGGGTCGATAATTTTGAAAATAGTAAAAAGTGAAAAAAAATTATAGTAGGATGAAACCCGTTACAAAAGGTCGAGAATATAACAAAAATGAAAGGAAAAATAATTTACGGGCGATCTGAGGTCGGGAAGTGGAAGGGGGTGAAAAAAATTAAGGGTAAAAAACGGTGTATCTCGATTTCCGGCAAAACTATAAGTCCTATGGAAAAAAATCAAATGGCAAAGTTGTAGGTAATAAAGAGACCTACAACTTTTGTAATTACACTTTTTTCACATAACCTCAAAATTTATGTGAAAAATTCAAATAATCAACAAAATAATAAAAACGTTAATAAAAAGATTACAGGCTCAAGGATTTTCCTGTAAACAAGCAGAAGAAGATGCTGATGCAGACATTATTAAAACTGTCATTGTTGTTGGTCAAGATATTGATCTATTGGTCCTTTTGAATCAATAGATCAATATCTTGACTTTTCACCCCCTCAAAGGATGATTTCTATTATAAAAAATACCCTAAATCCTTTCCCGGGAATCGGACTATCTTTATAGTAAAATTTCATCTAAAACGGTTCAGGCATAATTAGTATGGATCATTCTTATTAAACATTAAAAGGTGTTTTACTCTCAACAGCTCTACTGTTGTATTTACACATATGTATTTATTCTTTTCCTTTTTTGCACACGTGAAATGATGATCAACGGATTGCCGTTAATCAGCATTTCACGATATGATGATGTCTACAGATCTATACTGCTTAATTATATCATCATCATCAATAAAATATATAATATATATATTACATACCATATTCGTCCGTTGTGTCCTAAAAAGGAGAGAAATCAAAGCTTAATCTCACCTGCTCCACATTAAATCTAGCTGCCCTCATATAAAGTGGTTTCGTGGTATCATTATTGAAGACTTTGAACCGGCCCACGCCGTTGACGAGCAGCGTCGGAGGCTTATTATCACCCTTTGAGTGGTGATGATCGGTGAACATTCCCATTGCCATGTCGTGAATCCAGTCTGTCACTATCATTACGTGTTCTGATCTGAAATTAAAGAATAGAAATGTTTTTAAAGTGAAACTTTTATAATATCGGCTCATTTTTTTTCGTCCATCCTTCGCATATCGCATTACATCTAAGACCAATATGGCGGCGCTTGCATCAGCTCACCCTATAGCATATCTATTCTGATTCTGATTCATAAGTCCAAGTCTTTAATATTTTACACTTTGTACAGGCGATGTTAATATTAGCAAAATACTTGTAAAGAGTTAATTATAGGTTTAGCCTTTACTAAATTACTTTTAAGAAATAGAAGGATATTTTTGTGAAGCTTATTAACACCGGTTCATCTTACTTTCATTTGTTTAAAAACTATTTTCTGTTCAAAATAATAGACGAAGAGCGCGTAAACCTTAGTAAGTTTTAATTCGACGAATAATTAGGAAAATGTCGAACTACATACTTAATAACCTCAATTATAGACCTTTTTAATTTTATAATCACATGACACTACGAAATTACATGTAATATTTATGCAGAATGAGTTGTTCATACACCAGTCTTGCAGTATGTAAACTGTAGTTGTGCTCAATAAATATTGACCAGGGCTGAACTATGACACGACAGGTTTGAACATCAAATAAGATTTACTGACTCAAATATCGTGTGTGCAAATGTATAGAGATTCTCTGTTAGCTTTTATTAGAGCTTTAAATGTTCAAAGTTAAACTACACATCATATAGTAGGTAGATTGTAATGGTTAATACTGTAAACAGAACACTAATAAATTGATAATGACAGAAATTATTGCCGTTAGCATCAAAAGCTTAAACACTGTAATTTGAGTCTTAAAAGCTTTCAACTTAAATAAAATTTGTGTTGCTGTTTACTGTTTAATGAGTCATCAAATGTGTACTAGGTATGTACTGGTAATAGGTGCAAATATTTTATTCGAAATTATTAACAATCATCTCATACCTTAAACGAAACTTATATACATATGCGATTGCAAACTTCACAACATACTTAACCGCTGCCTTCTTGTTTTTTTTTTATTATAATCAGACTTATAGAGATTTCTTTTATCTTTAAACCATTTAAAAATATACCCGAACCTGTCATAATCATATAAGCTGCCGTGATGATCCTGAGATTTTGGTTTTCTTATTATCAAAGCACCAGCTGCTCCATCCGCGCGTTGCATTCCAGAATGAGAGTGCCAGAAGTGAGTGCCAGAATGAGTCGCATTGAACTGGTATCTGAAAATAAACAATTGTGATAAAACCTAAAAAGAAAACTAGATAAAGAAGTAACAATGTCCGGCCTGTTAGTCTAGTGTTTAGTGACCTTAACCTCTAAGCCAAAGGTCGTGGGTTCGATTGCCACCCAGAACAAAACTTGAGTGATAATTTTTTCTGTCTCTGGGTGTAATTTATCTACAATGTGTTTGTATTTAGAAATATATAAGCAGGCTTATTTCTATAATATAGGCTCTGATTGGTTTAGGATCAGACCGTGATGTCGTTTGTGAGATGTGTAAAGTTATTATTCTTATTATTATTTTATCATACCTGAATGTTGTCTCAGGTAAAATTGGACACTGCGTAACATACGGCGTGCCGTCCATGTATGGAGTGCCTCTCTGATGTTGTCCATGCCAATGCACCGTGGTACCCTCAGTCATCAAATCGTTTTCTACATCTACAATTATTCGATCATGTTGGCAGACCTGGAATAGAAAAATTATTTTTACGTCTCTGTATGTTTATACAGCCCACTGAATGAAAATGTTTGTTGTCACTTTTTTTTAATGTGCTATACTTTCAATAGTGTGCTTATTACTCAAGACACAAAATGCAAAGCATTCAAATCGACACAAGAAGGATTGTTTTATTATTATAAATTTAATACACTAAAAATTTACTTTCTTAATATCATGGGTTTGCCGTAAATATTTTTAAAACCTTGTTAATATTCTCGATGATGAAAAGCAGGATAATGAAATATTAATATTTCTTTCTATTAATAATTCTATCAAAATGGAATTATTATCAAGTCGTAAGATTGAAGTCTCCCTGAACGAAATAATATTTCTTCAGGTATTCTATTAGATCCGAAAGGAGGGCGCCCGGCGGACTCACCGGCCCATAGTGTTGCTTGACGAGGTGTGCAAACTCTTAGAAACAGTGATTGCAAGGCGCCTCGTCAAGCATCTCGTCATAGTGGGGCCGGATCTGGAGGACAGCCAGTACGGTTTCCGTCAGGGGCGCTCCACCGTGGATGCGATCATGCGCGTGAGAGGGCATGCATTGCGGTTATTTCATTATATTATGCCTACACAATTTTTATACATTATATATTTTTATCTTTTAAGAAAAAATATTACGTGAAAACACGTATATGGTACAATGCACATTTCTAGTAAAAGTTAGAGTATGTGGCATACCGCAGTTGACTCATACAACTTGAATGTTGCCTGAAAGCTTATTCATTCTATAATTGCCTTCACTAGCAACTCCACTTGGTCATGCGAATGAACGTGGGATACACAGAAAATTATACCGTAATGTACTCAATTTGTTCATAAATTTTGCTTTAATCCAACATTCATTGTCAGTAGCATAATTGTTAACATAAAAATGTTTTGATGGTAAAGAATAATGTTCATGCAATTTTCGTTGAGCTTGTAAATATGTATGTACGATTTTGTTGCAATTAACAATAAGTCAGGTTTGAAACCTAATAGCCTAATTGCGAAAATTATAATTTAAAGTGTTAATTCTAAGCGTTTAACTGCATGAATAGTGCAATGGTTAACCACCTCACAAACTTCCACTATGTCCAATGTTGCGGATTTGTGAAATTTACAAATAATTGTCAACTAGAGTGTGTATCATTAGTATTCATTAATAAAATTGAATTATTAGAAGGTCCCAAAAATCTCTTTAATTACGATTAAATTTATAGCAATATTATAATGAAGATCTTTTGAAAATAGTCACAAAGAAAAAGCTTTGTGATTTTAAAGAATAGTCCTACTAAGAACAATTTTTTTTTTTTTATGGAAATGAAATAACTCTTACTAGTTCAATCAAAAAGTAAGATTCTTCCTTCACTCTTCATTGACATATATTTTTTTTTTATCTTTAATTTAAAGTCATACAAACTCATAACAGTGTGTTTATCATTAAAACATAGCTCTGTTGAAAACAAAAGGGTCAAACACTTTAGTGCAACTTATTATCTGTGTTTTAAAAAAGTTTTAAAATATTTACTACTCACCTCTATAGCTGGCCCAGGCATTTTTCTATTAATTACATTCAACGGGCGGTTCATCCCATCCGCTGGAATACAGTCGGGTCTATAACAGTCCGAGATATTGAATGGACAGTCATAGCAAGCTTTGCTCATAGTTTGATACCACTCAAGCACAAAATGATAATAACAGATCATCGGCTCTTCACCTTCTCTACATTCTCTATGACAAGGATGGTCACCGTCTATTAATTCTCCCGTGACTTCATCATACCTAACATGAGCTCTCAATTTGGCATCATTTTCATTTCTGCTGGCCTTTATTGGATACTTGAAGGGTAATGAAGTACTTTTCTGCAATGGTTTATTATTTATACCATTAGTTGTGCCATTACTAAGCTTTGTTGCAACGAGAGCTCTTGAAGCACTCTCAAGGGGTTTTGGCGGTTTTAATTCACCAATTTTTATATTAGATTCTTTTGATTCTATAGATTCTGAACTATAATTTTGGTGACTACTTTCTCTGTTTTCAGCGGGTGTGTCAATGCTACTGACTGTTGTTAGTTCTTTTGGTTGTGTAACTTCAACCTGTGTGAGGATTGCGTTTATATCTGTAACAAAAAAGATATATAGTTTATTATACTTATACATAAAATGTTATTCAGTTCTTTTCAACATATTCTATCGTATGAAGACGAGACGTAACGGCAACGATAAACTTAACTAAGCAATGAAAGATTCACCAAAAATAAATATGACTTAATGCGATGTGTGCGACTCGTAAAATAGTACGTACGTGTAGTACGTATAAGTTTAATTGAAATTAAATGATTTGGGGATGAAAACAAAACCGCCCTTTTAAGTTTTGTGATATATCACCTAATTCCCTTATAAACCCATCGTAATAAGGGTAAACGAAGCATAAAATAGGAATTCAGGGGCAAAAGAAAAAATATTTAAACCTGATCATCATGGTAACATTTGAATTGTAAATCTGGAATCAACCGGTTGACTTAACCCGTCTCTTCGAATTTTATTAAACGTTTAAAGAGTATTTAAGGACGTATTTGTTTTAACCTGAGGAGAGAGATCGAGTCCATGTCAATGACATTTGTAGATAGTCGTTACCATTTAATTCATCCCCAATTTGAAATAATTTGAAAATAAACACGTAATATTACTACTCTTGTCAAAATAAATGTATTAAAAACTTAAAAGAACTCTGTAGAAAGAAAAAGGGAAATTTTCGAAAAAGCTGATGACTTAAAAGTATAATAGTTTTTCGCTAATTCTTTGGACTCGTAAGAACTCTATTGAAATATACTTCCTATACTGAAACAATTGCCAACAAACTCTGAAAGCTACATATATAGCTACATAAATACAAGTGAGGTATAAAAAACTAAACAAATTTATTAATCTCCGTCTTTGGCAAAATTCCTGGTATAAAACCATTATACTTTACTCGATAATTTATATAGCTATTCCTAATTAGGTAACCAATAATAAAATCTGTAATTTCTTGGTAAATCTGTACTTGAGGTTCTTTTAAAAACGCTTTTTTCTTAGCGATATGTACAAGAATTTCGCTAAATTAAAAATAATTATGAAAGTTATAATACAGTAACAATTGAATGTATAAAAGTTTACAGTTCTATACGGTAAACACATTGGTAGTTTAGAAGTAAGATTGGTAACCCATTCAGTGAAATCAGTTCTGCCACCTTTTCATTCGGACTAATAATCTTGATGACACGACTAGGGATGAAAAATCATAACACATACGATTTGATAAATAATACATGGTGTAGAAATCAATAATAACTCATCTTTCTTTATTTCTTTCTTATGTTGCTCTTTTTGTAAACAAAACTTGCTCTCAAAATTTTATGTTAAATAAAATCTGGTAGAAAGGTGGTAACTTTTTTCTATGCTCATAATGCAAAAGTTTTAATCATTTGAATAAAGATATTTTAAATCTATTCTATGTGAAAATGGATTAATCGTGAGTTGCTAACTTGCAAGCTTCCTGTAGATAAAACACAAACAACAAAAACACTACTTAAAAATAAAAATATCACGGCACACCTCAAAATAGGGTCATTGTGACAAACAGTACTTAATGAACTTGACCAACCCTAAAGATGCCCCTTGCTAATTGATTATCATTAAATTAGAGATGCCCCTGGACATATTGTCTCCGTCCCAATTAGAAATCTCTATAAAACAATCTCTTATAAACCTAAAACACAAATTCTAAAACCGACGAAACTGATTCTGAAAGCATTAATTAAACAAACAAGCTCTTAACAGTTGATTAAGTTTAAAAAGTCGGTCAAACAACTTAGCTGAGTTTGTTTGAATTGAATACTGTTGAGTAAGGATCGAGGTTAGGGAAAGCCCAACTTCAATGGCGTTGTAGTCCGTTCTAGAACTCCGTATTAATTGTGTAGTTGAACCCGGTTGATGCCATGATGCAAATATTATTGGTGTAAACAGAGTTCAATCTATAGATTTTATCCAATAAATAGTATAACTTAGCTGTCTATTCAGCTTTTCTTCTAGAGCACCATCGGTGCTGAGACAGTATGTGCTCAACGTTTAAACAAGCAGTAGCTTGGGTAGTTAGTGGGCTTCGTCTAATAATTTACCTAAGTCTAAATACTGAAAGACATCACCCTCCATGGAAGGCTCTATTGCGTGTGGAGAAGGGAAAGCTCTATTGCGGGTGGAGAACATATAACATACGAGTATAATTGAACCGTGGTCAAAATTAGTGAACTTTTTAAACACGCGAAACTTCGCACTTCGCATAGTCAGTGAGTGTAAAAGGTCACGAGGTCGTGACCTTTAACACTTTGGACATTGGCGGTAAATCGAATTTAACAGGAATTCTTTTTCCCAGATCCACAGACAAAGCAAGATTCTGCGCTGTAACGCTGTAGGTACGGTTCTTTCAGCGTTATTTTTAACTAAGTAGTCATTTTTTAGTAATTTCGAATGACCTAAAATACAAACATGGATAAATCATTAATCTGCAGAAAATTTCAATAAATGATTAGGTATATAAACTTGGAATTTTAATGAGGTAATTTTCTTCAAATCATTTTTTTGTGCAAATACTTTATTCATTTCATTAATAATTTCTTATCTTAATAGCTAAAGATAACAAGTTCTAAATTGTATTTGGCCTTAAAGTAATATTTTCCTGTGCGAATAATTGCTATAATCATTTTTGTAGGCGTTGTGATAAACATTTTATTAACTGAGAAAGAAGATTTTAAATCGTAATTAAAGCTTCCTTAATACTTTTACTAAAAACATAAAATATACGTTATAGTGAACAGTATTAAAAACTAATAGGTACATTTAAACTCGAGACGTTTGATGCTGCAATTCGCGGGTTCAATAAAGTTTTGCCAGTACAAAGCAAGAAATTGTTCTCGCCAAAGTATACATACATAACTCCCAGAGTACTTTCCCTTCTCTGTAGTTACAGGGTTTTATACCCATAGTAAAGAATAATTCATAATATAAAAAACTCGTAATTATTATTCACACTGTGCCGCACGCGGATTTCTTGAGCAATGACAATGTGTTTAAAGTTTAAATAAATAATGTAAACTTGTCCTTTGTATGTAAATAAAATAATTCCAGGTGTTAATTATATTATTATATTATACCAATATTCTAAGTCTGGCAATCAATTAGAAATTGACTATCAGCCAATTTGAAGATTTCACATTTCAATTTAGTATGGAAATCAATAAAGGCAAAGTTTACGTTTTCAGAAATTGCATTTATCTGGATCACAGAACTATGTATTTCTCTCTTTTTAAAAGAGCATGTATTTAAATAGCTTGGTTTTTTTTTTATAATGGATGGTTCCGATGATTTTCGTCACAAAGATAATATATATATTTATTTTTTTATTTATTGAGACTTGAGCAAAACTTATTGCATAAAGCGGACTTAATGCCACACGCGTATTTTCCAGTCAAACCATTGAGTGTTGCAAAGCTGCGTGTAGCAGGTGTTTATTTGAGACCGGTAAGGATGGGACTGAATTAAAGAATGTTACTTATTATATATATAATTACTTTTTTAAACTGATAAACTTATTTAATGGGTTTTCTTAGCATAACACTGCTCTCACGTGATATAAATGGCTCTAAACTAATATATGTTAAGCTTAAGCGGTGCATACATTTTTAAGTTACGTACACCAACTTAACATATTTACATAGACAGATTGAACTACATAACCTTACAAGTAATTTGTTACAATTTGATACTTGGTAATTTATGTTATACAGATAAGCTAGCATACATTCATTTCTTCGCCTTTTGAAACAAAAATAAATACCTACAAAAGTTTAAAGCATTTTCGTAAATAAACCCAATATACCTGAAATCCCAATAAACCAAGTTAAAACAACATTTTAAACCGGTTCCCTCCAATACATAAATATCCTTTGTTCACTTGCGTTTTGTCGCAATTCAATCGCACTACTGTCGCGCAACAGTCGTCCCACCACCAATCAAGGTTGTTCCGAAGTTAATCGCTCCATTCATTTCTGTACAGCGCACTAAGAGTTTTGATACGTGAATATATGTGAAGGACTCTTTATTTATTTAGTTTAATTGCATTCGCGACGAATTCTAACTAGGGCATGTAAAATAAGTATATTTTAGTCAAATGATCTGACTGACACATTCAAATCTAATGATTGCTTATTATTAAAAAATAGACCCTCGTAATGTAATATCTACCAGCTATTGCATAATAGTGGAATGGCATTATTATACATATCGGTTTGAAATCGACAAACCGAGAAGATACATTAGAAATGTACCTTCTGATTTTGTCCATTTCCACATGCTTCTTGACAACTTACTTTCTAGAAAAAAGGAATAGTTCTTGATCCAAACCCGAAGATAGAACCCAAGATATTACTAATGTCGAATATCTAATTCGAAACGCCGAAAGTAATACAAACTTAAGTTATAAAAGTTAAGTTTACTATTTATTTTATTTAAAATATTTAGTTTTACGTTTAACCACATTAATGCGTCTTAAGTTACAATTGGATAAAAGATTATACAAATGAACATAGCGTAGGTTAGGGTTGGCTTATTGGTAAATCTATGTGGCGGAAAAATGCAATTGCGATTCTCTCTCCCCCGGCCATTGGTAAGGAGAGGAACACCCGGGTGGTTTTTAGTCGATAAGAGTCCAACAGACTCCTTCGCCATCCCCAAATGGGCGAAGGGCATCGATGAGGATCTTCCACTCCGCTAGCAAAAAAATAATTGATAAATCTATACAGCAATTAAAGTTCAATGTAATCAATAAGTGTGATTGAGTGATGTCATTACTTTTGTGCTTCATTAAAACCAATGTTCTTTTAATACTTTACTACTTTTTTAATACAATAGGTATGGTACGGTACCAATAAATAACTTTATAGATGCTATACGTGATTCAAAAACAAGAAAACTGAAGTAAAGTCATTCTTAATGTACCATAAAGCATTTTATATTCATCTTTTGTTTTCTTTTATGTATATAATATCTTCTAGCCTCTAGATACTTCAGGGCATAGACAAAGCTAGGCTACAGGCCATAATTTTTGTCATTATCCTCGCACAGTTCCTCTTGTATATGCTGTATTAATATATTGTAGGTAAATAAAAGTAAAACGGAAAACGCAGTGTGGGTAGGACAAGGTGGTCTGATGAGTTGATGAAGGTCGATGGAAGCTGCTATTATTCAGGTCCGGTTACTGTGGCGAACCTTGGGGGAGGCTTTTGTATAGGAGTGGTCGTGTTGATGATTACAATAAAATAAAAGGTATTAATATAATTTAAAAATACAAAGAAATGTAAGCAGTTTGGATGGCAAACACAACTCTTTACGGGAAGTCTATGTTTAGCAGAATACGACCACTTTCTTAGATCAATACTGGACTAACCTATTTTATTTCAAGATGTATGATAAAAGACTTCGTTCTGTAGCTACTCATGAATAGCATAAGTTGTTAAAATGAAATAAAAGCAAGAACCATTTTTTGTACGGACCGTCACTCTACCAGGGTTTGCGATGAGAAGCTATGGCGGAATAGAACCGACTAAAACCATACGGTGTGCAATACTGTGTCTAATAAGTAAAGGACTGGACTGGCCAACAGTCATTACTAGAAACCTATACATTATCGCGTCTGAGGACTTCAATGTGCTTCCGCGCACTAGGAAAACATTAGCATACCTAGACTGAGATCTTGAAACCTTTTAGGATGTTGAAATATCTTTAACATCATCTCCCTAATGGGACTCGTGTAGGTAGATAAACTTAAATAAAGTTCTAGAAGGTTAAAAATTGCTGGTCGAATTGTAATCACTCCATAGGAAACCAAACTTGTAGCATTGCGCTGTTTGTATCATTCTAGCTGGATAACTCAACTACTCGTAGACAAGAAGGAAGTTAAAGAATGTTTCATAACGGAAAGAAAATCAATGAAAGAATTACTTAACAACGGTATTCTGTGAGGCGCTGAAGTATGGTTTGTTTACGATAAGAATATATAGATACTTAACAAAATATATTTACTTGGACGGTAGTATAGAATTTACAATCTGTTTTCTAATAGTTAGAACTAGTCTTCTCCAGTAATTTACTTTTATTTAAAAGTAGCATTATTCTCTATAAGTACGTAGTTATGTACCATCTTGTCTGTGATAGTGGTACGGATGGGAATATTATAATCTTAACTATCATTTCGCGTCACATCTACGTGTCATTTCAACGATACCTAACTTTGTAGGGATAACATAGTTTTTTTAATTGTTAATTATTACTAGAATATGCAAAACAATGCGTCGTAAAATAAATAGTAGTATAATAATTTTTCAAACTGAAAATTGGTTCAGATGAAAATCATTTTCATTGTTAAGTGGTTTTAACTGAAAACTTTTACTGAAATTGATTTAAAGGAGTGCCATTTTCGTAAATTACTTTTTACTAGAAACCTACATTTTTTATTTATCTTACTTGTTCTTGTAATTCAAGACAGGGTAAAGGTTTGATTTCATTCTACTCTATTACTATGCACACATTTGCTAACGAATTTTAAACTTAAGTGCTAATATTGGCATAGTAATTTTGAATTTTTAAATACGAAAAATATGTAATAACGTATAAAATTAAGTATTAAGTGTAAAATAAATTTATAATATACCTGTATATTTACGCTGATTTACCTGGTAAAGAAAATCTGATAATATTTATCGTCTCGTAAGAAAGAAACTCAAGCGTTACTGCCACACTTAGTACAGAATACTCTCTCTCTCTCTCTCCATCTCTCACCTCTTTTCCTCCACTTATAACATAGTACCCTGAACACTTTTTCCAGTTAGAAGTATTAAAACTGTTTCTTCGTTGTGTACATAGATTTCGCAATCCATTCAGAGCACGGTGAGATTTCCGCGGCGTCCCAAGCGGTAACTACACGTTATAGCTCACGGAACTCACGACACAAGGGTATTTCACTCTCTACGTAAGCATCAGTAAGTTCATTTGATTGAAATAGGTTAAAATGAAATCAAATGCATAATAAAACAAGTCACAATCATAAGCATGAATCAGGCAGCAATCTAACAACATCTTAACTAAAAATAAATCCATCAAAAATTATCAAATGTAAAAAGAAGAAAGAAAATTTTATTTTAAAATTTTAAATTTTATTTTAAAGAAATTTCTTTAAAATAAAATTTAACATTACTGATATACTGAAAAAAAGACCAGCCTAAATTCTTAATTATACTTAGTTATTGCTAAATTTTTAATTCTTACTAAAACATGATTCCTAATATTTATTAAATCAACTTTACCTCTGTTGAAACTCTCTTTAGCACTGAAGATTATACTCGATATAGACTTATCTCTATCATTTGATATCCAACTACCGGACAACTGTCTCGATTTTTGCAGAGTACTCAGAAATATTATGTAAACTTAACCTTCTACAACTTTCTCCGTTGTATCTTTAATACCTATTGTGTTTGACTAGCTTAATCTTCCTTGAATGTTGCTACTGCACGAATCAATCAGTGAGAATATATTGAAGCTACAATCTCTTACTATAAGTTACAATAGCTTAAGAGACTGTTAACAATAATCGTTCATGTGCATATTCATCATCATCAACTGCATTTAATAGTCCACTTTTAAGTTCTCCTTCTCTTTGCAATGCTGTTGTCCTGCGTAGCTCGCTCCTTAGTCGACTCTTACGACACTCACGGGATAAACAGGGTGGTGACACTTCGTATTCTACGTCACCGTATGGATATTTTAGGTTAACATTAAATATTAGTATATTGACATTTGATACCATAAGCATAAAAACTTCTGTTGGTATTTTTTAATTTTTCTTGAGAAGTTTAAACAAAAATGCATGGTATAAACTTAAGCAATACTAAATGATGGTTCTCGGATATAGCTATCGAATCTAGACTAATATAATAAAGATAAATACATTTTTCTTTTCCAAATTTAATAAAGTAATAAAGTAAATATATAAATCAAATTAATGAAAAACGATTGTCGTCAAATTACACTCGTGGTAAGTAACAAACTCTCTTTTTTTTGTAACTGTAACGTTAACGTATACTGTAACTTTAAATTCAACGTTTTTTTATTTGTCATCTTATAACTCAAAAACTGGGTGATTTTTTTTTATGTTAGAGGGGGCAGACGAGCAGACGGGACACCTGATGGAAAGTGACCATCGCCGCCCATGAACATCTGCAACTCAAGAGTCACAAACGCGTTGCCGGCCTTTTAGGAAGGAGTACGCTCTTTTCTTGAAGGTCTGATATAGGTATTATACATTATTTAAAATGTGTGCTTAAAATATTGACATGTGTCAAATCAATACTTTTGACAATCATTTTTTTTTGTTGCGGTGACATTGTGTCTTACTTCATAATTCCTCATTTAAATAATTGTCGATTGACTTAAATGATTTTATGAAATATTTTTTTGATTGATGATTTTATGGAATTTACAATACAGGGTTACTGGTCAAGTCGATCTAGATATTTTAGGGGGTTGTAGTGGTCATTATTACTAATAGATTACACTATAAAATACCACATTTCAAACCTAACCATATTTACGATGTTGGAATATTAAGTTTAAAAAAATACCAATAGTTTTCCCTAACACATTTTTTTTTATATATCTTTACATTTTTTTACTGTTTTTTTTTTGCCATGAATACATTTTTTCATTATTTCCATTACCAAAATTTTAGTTAACTTCCCAAACTGCAAATCTGTTAAAAGACATGCATGTATTGAATGATTAAGTTTGGGATATGGTATTTCATAGTAAAATCTGTGAGTAATAATGGCCACTACAACCCTCCTCAAGTATCCAGGTCGACTTAACCAGTAACCCTACATATATCAATAGTGACATTGTTCGTTGTAGTTAAATCCTATTTATAGAAAATACCTTCTACCACGAAACCTGTTAATCTTAAAACTAACAGACGAAGTCGTTGCTTTACGGGAATCACGTTTGGGAATAGAGAACTAATGGAGTGTCAACTAAGGTAGATAAATTACTGTGGTACGAAGGTTTGTTCTCGCGTTTTTAATAGGAAAATAAAATGTGTGGAGTAGAAAACTGTTTATATTTTCACTTCTGTTCGCGTAAGGCTTTTGATCTCGTATGCTTTTAAGAGTATATTTAAATTAGATTCTAAGGAACTGAAGCTTAATATTTGTTCCATTTTATTTTATTTAAAGAAGTTTATTTCTGCTTAAAGTACAAATATTCAGTTTCTTTGCCTTTTATGATTATTTCATCTTAGATTTGTCGAGGCGTTTCAATAAGCTTACCTCAATATGAGTAGGGTTACTGTTTAACCTAAATATTGAGAAAGATTTCCTTTATAATTTTAGAATTCCATACTGAGTACACACTCGATTTCTTCGATTGTCGTTTTATTTGTAAACTCCTTTTTAAAGGGTTTATTTTTCCTTATATCAGCTCAATAAAGGTCAAGTAAAATATTTGAATTTATTGAGGCCCAAAATGTTGGGCAAATAGGAATTCCAAGTGTATCTATTTCCGTACTCGAGGACAGCCTTCAACGTGGATGTCGTCGATTTCTGTTAAATCCTATAATTTATTTTCTGAAATATAAACACTATCTCGGCGTGCTCTAGACAAGGTTTTACATGATGTTTTTTAGTTTCATAGTTATGCTTTTATATATGCTATTGTGTATATATTTATTTCATAATTTTCTTTAATAAACACAGTTAAACTGAAAAAAACAGTAGCAATTCCAGCGATTAGTGTTTTCCAAAACAATAGCTAGAATTTTGTTACTGATCAAGTCATCAATCAGATCGCAAAAACAATACAAGTTCTAAAACTAATAAAGAACCTAACTTTTATAGAAATTAACTACTCGTAGTAGGTCCGTGTAGTGCTGGATTAAGAATACAGAGTGTCACCACCCCTATTCATCCCGTGGGTGTCGTAAGAGCCGACTAATTGAGAAAACTACGCAGAACAACAGCACTGCAGGTATAGTAGGCCAAAACCTCTTTTCTAAGGAGAGGCTTATGTCCAGCAATGGACTATTAAAGGCTGTTGATGATAATGACTCTTAGTAGAACCATAACTTGACCTAATAAATAGACTCGGGTTTTCTATGCAACTATCTACTTACTACATTTACAATCATTATAAATCATGACCTGGCTCTTTCATCACATCAACAACCTTTAATAGTGCCCTACCGGACATAGGCCTCTCCTTAGAAAAAAGGTTTTGACCTACTATACCACGCTGGCAATACGGGTCGGAATAAGGTTCGTGTCAAGTTTTCCTTCTCATTACAGTGTTGTTGTCCTGGGTAGCTTGCTCCTTTAGTCGACCCATGGAATCAATAGGGGTGGTGACACTCAGTATTCGTAATTCGTCACCACACGGAGTCCTCATTACGTAGTTGGGACTAAAGACAACTGTGTGCGTTGGGCATAACTATTAATATACGTATACTAGCTGACCCAGCAAACGTTGCTTTGCCATATACATTATTTCTAAGAAATATGAAAAAAAATAGGGATGGGTCACTCTTGTCATTTAGGGATATGAAAAATAAATGTTGGCCGATTCTCAGACCTACCCGATGTGCACACAAAATTTCATAAAAATCAGTGCAGCGGTTTCGGAGGGGTATGGTAACTAACATTGTGACACGAGAATTTTATATATAAGATTTATTCTATGTAACTGCAAACTACCTTATTAAATAAAAACTAAAATAAAAACAATCTTCTAAAACTTTTTGACAAATAAATCGACAAACGCCACGTCTGTAACTACCACCCAACTAAAGCACTACATTGGACATGACGTGAAAATCCGTTGGTCGCTATATTCTGTTTGCATTTTGGCCTACTTTACCACGCTGTCCAGACGGTATAGGGTTGGTGTCAAGTTTTTCTCATCTTTACAGTGCTGTTGTCCGTCGTAGTTTGCTCCCTTAATCGGCTCTTACGAGACCAACGGGATGAATAGGAGGATGGTAACACTCCGTATTCTTAATCAGTCACCACACGGATAAGCGACTTACCGGAACAGAATAGATAATAGTACTAACTACCCCGTCAGTGTTAAAAAACAACCGGGAGTAAAACTGTACCTACATCTCTGATAAACTATTATAAATGTTAAATTTATAATGGTTTGTAAGTATTATCCAGTTCTTTTCTATCAAAAATCATTTTTTAAATCTTTAAATTTTAGAAATTTAACCTTGATCTAAAACTTCGATTTAATAATGTAAGTGGGATAACTTAACAGTATTTGCTTGTTAAATTTAATGATCGTCAAGAACTTTACAAGTTAAATATTTAATGTTTTCTTCAGAATAACAATAAATATAAAGCTACGAAGTTTTCTACAGGAAAGCATTATGAAAAGGGAGGTTGGACCTCTAATTAAACTGATTATAGAGAACTTACTAATCATTAGGTGATTGTACTTTTTTTTAATAATAGTAGTAATAGATAAGTCCACTAGCTACATAGTGATCTTATGGATGAAGGAATCTTTTAATTAATGTGTGGGGATCAAACGAGCAAATCGGACACCTGATGGTAAGTGACTAGCGCCACCCATTGACACCTGAAACTGAAGAGTCACAATTGTGTGGCCGCCCTTTGAGTGACCCTGAGAATTTTAGAATAATATACAATGTTGATGTACGACAAGGGCGGACGCGATTCGCCTGTTCTTAGCTACTTCGGCTTTAGTTCTGGTTCCCCACCCGAGACTTGTAATATCTCTTACCATAGATTCCTCGCTCTATCCGTTTTCTTTATCCCTATTTTGTACTGTTTTAAAATGATTATATTCCAAAGAAAAAAGGTTGGTGTTCGGCAGACAGCTGGCCATAAAAGAAACTAACCAAAATGATTTGCAATTCTGAAGATACCCAGAAAACTTCACACATCCACATCAACAGCCTTTAATAGTCCACTGCTGAACATAGGCCTCTCCTTAAAAAGAAGGTTTTGGCCTACTATACCACGCTGGCCAGACGGGTTGGTACAGGGTTTGTGTCAAGTTTTCCTTCTCTCTGCAGTGCTGTTGTTCTTCTGCGTTGTTAGTCGGCTCTTACGACACCCACGGGATGAATTGGGGTAGTGACATTCCGTATTCTTAATCCGTCACTACACGGACAACTTGAGGACATGAAGATTATGAAGAAGATTATTATACTCGTACATATTATAAGGGTAACATTATATCTACATAATTTTACTGAAGTGAAGTACAATGAGAAATGAATTATAAATGAAAGCTATAGCAAATAATACGGAATCGAAAGTGTACTTACTTATTAGAATGATAAAAATTATCGTTGTGACGAACTTTGAACTTTTTTGATACATTATGACTGATCTGAAACAAAGACAAAACATTACTAAGTATGATTACTTATTCTAAAAAAAATATTCTATTATGGACAAAAACTGAAGACTGTTCCCCGTGTGACTAAAGAGATGAAACATTATTTGAAGTAACTAAACTTATTGTAAGAGATTGTACACTACGAATAAAAATGGCTGAAGCCGTCCTACTACACTAGTTATTTATTTATGTTAGTTACTTTATTATCGCCCCGTGGAACATATGGGGCATGATCTCATTGGGATCGATCATGTGATTTTGGAGAAGGGCGCTGCAGTTCGCAATAAATGGAGGAAGCTTGTGATGGACGCGCAATTCACGATAACACCTGGTTTCATAAATTGGCATAAAAGAGAGTGAAGCGTCACAGAGCTAAAAATGACCCAAAAACCGGTAGTTTTATGCGCAATATTTGCCGCAGAACCTGTCGCTCTAGAATTGGCTTACATAGCCACGTAACAAAGTCGATATCGATACGATATCGTCCCAATACTTCTAACTCTAACAATAACGAAATGGAAATAATATATCATAATTTTTAAATGTGTGACGCACCGAAAACTGTCCTTTTTTCTTTAGAAGCGCATTGCAAGCCACGTAATATTCGTCACGAGAAGTTAAAAAAAGCATGGGAAAACCAAAAAACATATTTTAAATAAAGCTTGGTTCTTTGTCAATTACCAAAATTAACTATTCGAATCATCAGTTAGGTATTTGGTTAAGGTAATTGAAATGAGGCAATGGGGTTTAGTTGTTTAATTCTCACGGTAATTATTTGCTTCGATTGTAATGGTTTGCTTAAGTTTAGTAATCTCCTATTGGTTACATTCTTATTCTATTTGTGGAAGCTTGGCGACATTAGAAACAACAGTGCTTTAATGTAGTGGCAGTAATTGTCTTGCATACCGAGTTAAATAAGCGGCAAGTGGCATTGCAATTTACGAATTGACGTTTTAACTGTATTAACAGAGAGAGGCTGGAAGGCACTGACTTACTGACTGAATGATAAGAAACAATTATAACACGTCATCAAATTGTTACAGATAATAAAATATATAAAAACCCAATCATAATTATTTGTCCCGAGTGGTAATCAAACCCACGACCTCTGGCTTAGCAATCAGAGTCACTAACCACTAGACGAACAGGCCCTCCAAATTTGAGACTCTGACGGGAGTAAACGCTCGTTAAAGAAATCAGCGTTTAGACAGCACTGCATAGTGACAGCTTCGTGAAAGAGCCACGAGATTGACGACGCACACCAAAAAGTACAGTTGTGCTTAATAAACAAATATAAAATTATTAATACCAAAAAGTACAGTTGTGCTTAATAAACAAATATAAAATTATTAATACCAAAAAGCACAACTGGGGTTTATGGTATTAATAATTTCATATTAAAACGACAGAAATATTGAAAATAAAAATAAATAAATGCTAGTTCATGTTTCAACTGTTGACATTTTTGAAAGATTAACTGCGTTGTACAACCACTTTATTTTATAACCCTGCCAGGTTTACGAACAAAATGATTCGCAATTTAACTAAATGTTCGACGGAATTATTAAACGGTTTTATATTCCAAATATAATAAATATTCTCGTGAATAACATCAAACATCTTCAGAACAAGATTACCGACAAGTTGATCCTTTGAATGAATAAAATCTCCAGAACTTCTAAGAGGCTCAATAAAAACTTTATTACCTACAGACGTATAATAAAGTGATTATATAAGTATTCAGAAATACTGATATCAATTGCTTATGAGAGAGGAAAAACGTTAAAAGTTAATATTCCTTAAATAACTTCCTTTAATACTTTACCTTTAGAATAACTTTTAGAATAATGTTTTTTTTTATTTATATTTTTTTTTATAATAACTAGACACATCTCACACACGGCCTTCTGAACCCAAACTAGGAAGAGCCTGTATTATGGTAACCAGGCTATATAACCAGGGTATAGAAACATTACACCCAGACACAGAACAAATAATCATACTCATCACACAATATTTGTCCTGGGTGGGAATCAAACCACTAGACTAACAGACCCAGCTTAAGAGATAAAAAACTTTTCAAAACTTAAATAAATTGATAACACATTTCATAGTAAGAAGTACTATGATTGTTATTTTTTAATCCATAATAACAGTTATACTAGTAATACTACGAGTAATCACTCATTTCCGTTACCACAAATAGAATAATTCTACCAAAAGCGAGAATGAAGAGAAATGCTGAATCCGAGAAAAAGTTTTTTGTGGTTCTTCTAGGTATGCATATCATATAATCTCTAGACTCATGAAAGAAATACCTGCTAAAATTTCCCCTCTAATTATCACTTGAATTGGAAACATCCGATTTTCAAGATTTAAATTCTTATTTCTATTAAAATATTTAAACGGTAGCCACGCTTCATTTTCAACTAATCATTATTTGGACTTTAATTTAAGATATTTATTATTAAAACAGTTGTAACTGTCGACAATTTTCTCGCTTTTGTATTTTTTTTTATTTCAATTATACTCGCTTATGTCCCATGGACTATTTCCTTAAAAGACTTATTAACTGCTACTTATTTAGTATTAAGTAATTATATTAATAGTTTGTGAAGATGACGTGTTTTCATCTCACCAAAATTGGACTTTTACAAAAACCAAAATTAGGACATTGCATAATTTTATCGAGATTTCTTAGTCTTCTGGTCTGCCAATGATAACCAAAACGCTAATTTTTAATAGCATTCATTAAATCTCTGTTGTATTCGTGATTTGCGTCATAGAATTATTATTCACAATATATTAATAAATTAAGGCTAACATTTAAGCCTTACATGGTTACATTGACCAGTTTCAACAATCATAAATAACGATTTAAATTTATTGGTGCAATTAATTACAGCTTAATGCATTGCTGTACACAGTTACATCACAACCTGACAAAGCTTATACGTTACCGATTACGATATGTCTCACCTATTTTAGTTACACTTGAGCTTAACATAATTGGGGTTTAAACTGTTGATCACTCCACCGTTTCAGTGCCATCAATAGAGGGTGAAATTTGTATAAAACACGTTAATACTCACTGCTCACGCGCTCACTCACTCACTACTATCAAAAAGGTGATAAAAAAGTTGTCAAGTCATAAATATTGCCATTCATTTCGAAGTCAGGGAAGTTTATTCTGACTTGGAAAGGCGTGAAAAGCGGCCTCTAGAAATGAAATCATTCCACTACTTTTATAAAGGCAAATTTTGTATGAGTGTTGCAATTCAAAAACACCACAACTGCTAAACGAATCTGGACGAAATTTAATACAAAGACCTTAAATATCAAACATACAATACAAACTGGCGCGCAACTGCTAGTTGATTTGTGATTATAAACATTTAACAGGCCAAGTATTTTCAAAGTTCTTTTTAGAATCACTTTTTATTTTCCTATGGATAAATTATTTTACTAAAATTTAAAAATTGTTTTTGCTACCTTTACGTTACGGAAACTACAAACTTTATTTGCTAAGTGGAAAACGAATCCTAACACGTAAGGATTTTATTGATATTATTAAATATATTTTATGATGAATGTGAAATTCTGCTATCTGTGTGTATGGGACTAATCCCACCCACACGCCCACCACTGTAACTCCTGTACACCAGGATCCACAGCAGTGACCCACGAACACACCGAGTTATGACACTCGGGAAGTCCCAGGAAGAAATTAAACTGTCTTGGAACCCGCAACGAAATTAATCAGAAGAAAATTGGAGGAGTTGGAAATACAGTAAATCCACTTCCCTCCTTAGCAAAGCGGGAGACAAAATGAAGTAAAATGGGCATACACCCTTTTAAACAGGGAAGCACCACGGCCACAAATATTACGGGTCCTACGTGAGCTATGTTTGATTTCTATAATATGTATGGCAGAATCGCCTAAACGCACGGAAATTCACCCTAGTTGACACAAGATCCCCATAGTATACCGCCCCAGATGTCACCTGCAAGCTATTCAGCATTATATTACGTTCATTATACCAAAGACTACATTCCCAGAGGATATGATGAGCAGACTGTTCATAGTGATAGTTAGGTGTTGAGCATTGACACACTGGTGACTCGACTAATTTAAATGAATAAAGCTTGCTCTTAAAGTTACCATGACCCGTAAGAAATTGAGCGACACAGTGATCCACCTCAAGCCATATCCTCGACAACCGTTCGCGAACAGATGGAAAGAATTGGTAAAGATGGCGCCCCTTGGATGATTCATCCCAGCGTTGTTGCCATTCGTCTATGAGGTCATTATAGACATCGGGCTGCTGTTGAAGCAATCTTGTAATTTTACCGCGATCCCGCGCGCCCAAAAAATCGCATTCCATGTTTTGTTGTCTTGAATACTACATGGCTGCACGTCTCTGCACCTCGAGATCGACCGGAAGCACACCCGCCAACACCGGCAAAGCCTCAGTGCTAACCGTCCTATATGCCTTGCACAAGAATATCAGTGCAAGTCGTTGACCTTGTAACAGTTTGCGACGGACAGCGCCTACGGTCGCCCTATCGGCCCATACACCATAGCACATAGAACCTAAATAAGTAGCTCCGTATATGAAATTTAATGTATTAAATGATAGACCCCATGTCGCAGTTGAAATCCTTGTCAATGCATAGAAACTCTTTTTAGACTTTTCATTAACTATTTTAATATGTTCGATAAATGAAAAGTTTCTTTCTAAAACTAATCCTAGGTAACACACTGAGGTTTTATTTTTTACAGTAACATTGTCAAATCGAATGCTTGGCGGTGATTTGAGGTTACCTTTTAAAAGTAGCTGGAAGGTTTTGTTGGGTGCAAAAGTTAAGCGATTACGTTCACCCCATTGACATATCAAGTTCAAACATCTATTGGCTGATCTCTCAAGTCCCGCCCTATTATCAGATTCCACCAGTAATAAGCCGTCATCAGCATACGCGTTCAGAATACATCCGGATGGTATTGGTATCGCAAGAAAATCGTCGAAGCCGATATTCCACAAGTATGGACCTAGCACCGATCCCTGAGGACATCCCATTGTAAGCGCCTTCGACACAGAATGATGACCAAGTCTTAGTTTAGTAGTACCTTGTGAAAAGTACGAAGAGATAAGGGAATAAATATTTTTAAAGCACCCTCGTGATTTTAATTTCAGCAACAGCATGGGCCACCATGCGTTGTCGAAGGCGCCAGATATATCTAAGGAAATAGCCAGCACGTATTGAAATTTTGACTCTGTGACAAAGTTTCTAACCGATATAACAGCGTCAGTTGTCGATTTACCCAACGTAAATCCAAATTGTCTATTATGAAATTTGACTCCACCTGGCAGAAGCCGGGGCACCACAAGACGTTCTAAAAGCTTTCCCAACGATGGCAACAATGTGATTGGTCGGTAGGATTTAGGATCATCCGGTGGCTTGTCGCCACTTTTTGGTATTATACGAATATTACCGCACCGCCATATACGAGGAAATATTCCTTCAGCAATGCAACGTTTAAAGACAGTGAAAATCGTGTCACCCGAAAGTTTACAAGCTTCTTTTATCATTTTGTTAGATATTTTATTATCGCCCGAAGCCTTGTTTAGCGGCAAGGATCGAATGATACCGAGAAATTCGTCTGAAGATGGTAAATCAGACATTGGAGACAGTGGTGGTTCGATGGCCCACTGCCTGATCTGTCGGTGATGATCAGTGTCGTCTTCCGGCCGATCGTCAGATACAAGTGATTCTAAAAGATATTCTGCTGTTTGTTCTACTCCTGTGGTATCTCTGTTATTAATTTTGATGTTCTGTATGTATGCAAGGTCGATTGATCTATTTGCCTTAAATTCGTGATACAAAGGTGACCACGGGCCCTCTCTATCGAGTTTATCAACAAGTTTATGAATTAAGTTTCCCTTGGATTTTTCCACAGCAGCTCTGTAGTGGGACCTGGCAACTCTAAGAGCAATGAGAGCATTATTGTACAAATCTCCTGTTACGTTATGTTTTTTAATAGTGTTTAACTTTCTACGAGCTTTCCGGTAGCTTCTACGTAGGTCGGCTAATCCATCATTCCACCAATCACATCTACGAGTGTTAGTGATAGATCCGCGACCAATAGATACATCAGCGCAGTATGTGAAAGTTTCTGATAGTATTTCTGCGCTTTCCTCAGCTGATAAACTACTGCGACTGAAGTCTTTGGTATGAGTTGCAAAGAGTGAACCAAACAAAGCCCAGTTCTGTTTGGTTCACTCTTTGCAACTCATACCAATCTGTGTGTATGTACCACTTTGAAAATTATAAGAATATATATATTATTTCATATTATAATAATATTTTCACACATTTCCCACACGGCCGTCTGATCCCAAACTAGGCAGAACCTGTGCTATGGTAACCAGACTGCTGTTAAACATACTTACATATTTCTAAATACATACATATTATAGATACACAGTATACCCAGTCAAATTATATAATAATTACATTATGTAGTTAAAAAGTCGTTTCGTCACCAAAGTTGTGCCAGTATGCCAAATTGACTTAACAAAGTGCCTGTACGTACTTGAAAATAGATTATCATTTTTGGACAAAAAAGGAGACGGCCAAAAAGCAAGTTAAAGTCAAACTTGAGAATAAGTTTCAACCTACTTAATAAACAGTTATAACAAAACAAACATTATGCAACATTGGAGGAAATTGTTTTGAGATCGGAGACAACTCATCAAATCATATGGAGAGCAAATTACATGTTATGAATATGTTATGAATATCGTTTGTCACAGCAAATAGTTTTGTCGGAGAGAAACTATGAATTTGCACACTACCAACATTATGGTCGTGATGCTAAACTGGTGGTACTTAGAATGGGAAGTGCTCGATAAAGCCATGTACTATATAATATAGTATACAAAACAGTAATATTTTTTATTGTTGCTTGGCTTCTATTGGTCGTAGCGTTATGTTATACAGCCTATAGCTTCCTTCGATAAACTATCCATCTTATCCATAAGCTATCCAACATTTTTTCAAGGTTCAAACAAAACAAACCAACTCTCTCAAATAATATTAGTATAAATGTCTTTGTATATAAAATATTAGTATAAACTTCGGTTATCACGGTAAAATTTTCTACGTCTTTCCTTAAAAGTCGGAGTATCTCCATACCAAATTTCATATAAATCGGTTCAGCGGTTCCCCATACACACTTTCATCCCCCTTTTTAATATCTTAAAGAACTATTTCTGGGATCCCAAGTCCCGGGACCTTTCCCGGCGTAGTTTACTGGCTAGATGACCACTTTAGTCATTGTGCAATGCTTTCAGTCCATCTTCTTAAAATATATAAGACTTATTTAATTACCGGATATTTTACTCAGTTCTTGTTCGGCTCCAATAAGAATTACAATGCAAAAAAGTTCAAATAGAATAGTTTATAATCTGTTCTACTGTTGCGCAAAGGGTTTTGGCTTACGGCCTAAGTCACAAACCTCTACGGTATGGAAAACTTTCGCACATGCAATTTTAATCATGTTTTACTACATTGTTATGAGATGGGATGCTTATTTCCTATACACACATATAAAACTACATGAGATGTTTTGGCAATAATAAGTTTAAACACCTTACACAGGGCCGTCCCTAAGACTACTGATCAATAAATATTACTAAATACATACATATCATAGATAAATTACACCTAGATAAATAACCAATAAAATTATTGTGGTTACCACATAATTATGAGTCTTAGCTCGGAATTGATCCCTCAACTTCAGCCTCAGCACTCACACTTAGCTTTAGATTGATTTTCATATTGAAGTCAAACTTTGAAATATTTATTATGTTAAATATTCAAATGAATTTAATTGAGTATTTGTTAGCCCTGACAAACAAATAAATGCATCCGTTGCTGTTTTCAATAACTAGAAGGTTTACTTTACTTTTATCATGTGACACGTAGCTGTAGTAAATAAACCTTGAAAAAGAGTACATAAAATTAGTTTTCGATGTGAACTTACAAATGTAGTTCAATAAAGATCCATACTTCCTCACACACATACTCACTCATACCGAATACACACAGAGGGTTATTCACGTACACTTACGACATGTTAAATTCAGTAATAAGTAAATGTCACATTAAGAACTAAAAATTACTTGATGAGCATTAAGTTTTGTTTAATTCTGTGAAAACAGTTTTCATGTTCAGTTGAAAAAATTAAAATGCGTATAACAAGATAATATCATTGTTTTATATATTTGTTTGCATCCATGGTGATATAACTGAAGTAAAATAAATAAACAACCTAGTACATCGTGACATGTCATTTTACGTTCCATGCCGTTGAACGACCTATGCGCGTATTCTGAATGTCGTCATAGCTCCATTTCAATCAATTTAAAAATATTGGCTGTAATTTGCGACAAAAAATGTGGATATCATTAATAAAATTCTTTGTATAAGAGTATTAATTTTAATTGGTTTTAATTGGTGTATGTACTTTTTAACTTTCGCATTTATTTGATGGCCATTAGCTTCTAGAACCTCTTCTTGTAGAATGTAAGGTTAAAACATTTGAACTCGTAACTAGATTTTTATTTCTTCTGGAAGATATCATGTGCCCACTGAGATTACCTACGAAACAAATAATAATTAACGTTGACCTTAATACAGCAATACTCCATTACATGACCCGTCTTCTCATTTGAACACTACGTCAAAAAAAAAGAGGTTCAAGGATTACTGCACAAAAATTTAGCTTAGTCTAATGAACAAACTGAATCGTTTTTAGTGAGAACATATTATTTCGTTTTACAACAGTAATTTGTTTTAGAGATGAAAATGGCGGTCTCGATTCTAGCGACATAGATACTACCTCGCTTTGTTTTAGATGTCAGAATTCAGAATACGTCTGTGTCATGTACATCAGTGTTACGTCAATCACTATGTATGTCAATGGCGTTACCGAGCATTACGGTTTTGAGAGTACACTTGTTGTCGTACAATAGAAAGTCATTTGAATCCTACTATATGAAATGCATTGTTATTAATGATTATGGTTAATCATTTGTTACATTTAGCAATTAAATATGTATAAGATAAAATACTGAAAATATTAAGTGAATATATACAAACAAAAATGTAATAATTTGTTAATTTTTAAATAAATTTTGTTAAGATTTTAAATAATAAACACGATTCTTACAACCAATGTTTTGGTAATTTTACTAAAGATTATCTTACGGTGTTCTCATTTGCGTATTTAAATTTAGAATCCAAAATTCTGACTTCATCTTATGCATAATTTAATTTAAATAAATAAACAATTATAAGTGAAACCCATTTACATCTTATTAAAATTAGTCATATTGGTCACAGTTCGTATTTATAATTAATAGACTTAATCCCACTATACCTAGTGCTGCAGTGAGTAAAGGAATATAGTAAAATAGAAATGAGCGAATAAATTGGTAGTTTCGTCAAGTTTGACATCTATGTCAAAACTACAAAGCCAAAACTGACATCCAAACTAGTGCCAGTAGATGAAAAGTTAAGTAGTATCAGATTTTTGTGATATTGATGAGAAGTGATGAGCAATACGTAATGGAGAGACTTTTGGGGATAGAAGTTGATGGATACAAGGGGAGAGCACTATCAAAAGAAGAGATAGATAGCCTCAAAAGAGGATGTGGATAGAATGGAGTGAACAGTGAACACATTGCGTCGCCGCAAATAAAGTCAGCATAATAACAAGAAGATGACGTTAAATAGCGTCTATTACTAATATATTATTGCTCATTTGTCATAAATTTACTACGTACCATTGATAAATCCTTAAAATCTGTAACACTGTTCTTTTAACAGTCAAATTACACTCATTTGTTTTAGTCGCGGCAATTAGTATAACTATGTGAGTACCGACTTCAAGCATTAGTTATTCAGATACTTAAAATCTTCAGTTCGGAAGACTTATTTTGACAGTACATTGACACCATGTTGACATTGAAGAGTGTGAATTGATGGTTCTTCTTTGTATTAAAATGACCAGTTGAGTAAGGTGAATCAATTATTAATAACACTACGAGACCTTAGAAGCTGTAAAATCTGTGTGACTTTAAAGTCAATTTTCTAGAATGACAACGTTGTGTGTACAGTTTTTTTTTCTCTTATCAATTGATACTTTTGACCAGAGAATACTGATGTACGGCACCCCGGCTATTTTGGACTGGTACATATTATAATATAGTGGGAATTGATTGCGGAAAACCCGAAGTTCTCTCGAGTTCCATTCTAGTTAGGTTTATGGGTTATATCTAGATGGTTAAAAAATATACTTCTGAAAAAAGTTTTTTTTTATTGATACTTCCAAGTATGTACATATCTTAAAAAAACCTTGATTCAATGAAAATAATTATATTTATATATAAAACAACTTATCAGTCCTGAGAAACCAACCGAAATAAAGGAAATTATATTAAATTCAGATAGAAACTCATCAAGACGTCTAAGTCCAAATATATTTCTCAAAAAATAAGCTAAGTAGACCCAACTCTCTTTAGCAATTGAGTTATAAATATTATTTCAATTTAATACTTCTCAAGATATATGGTTTGCATGGTTATCATTTCAAGGTATAATGCTAAGACCAACACTAAAATTTCTATTTATCTTAACCAATAGCTTATCATGAGCCAGTAATTACAGTAATCAGCCTCTAAGTCTCGAAGTACTGTTCTGATATTAAATCTGGCCACCATAAACCTAGATAGTAAAACTGGAAGATAATTGCGGTTATATTTATAAGTTAAATAATCGTCAGATATCCTTTCTTTACCTGACATTTTGTGGTGCAACACGTGAACGGAGTATGTACCTTAAAATATTTAAACTACATGGTTACTTACACTATAAAATATACGAAATTTCTTTAGTTAACCTAATTTTTTTACTTGACGGTTATTGGTTTACTTAGAATTAGCTTTGCGGCTCTCCATACTCAAGTGTGAGTTTAATAAACGGTCAAGAATTGTGGGCGCTTTTAGAATATTTTCTATTTATATTAAATGTGAAACTTGGTTTATAGTTTTCAAGTAGTAAGTATTAGTAAAGGTTTTATATTTTCTCTTAATAGCATCCTAATACATTTCAGTCGTTCATGGGTTTGTCTATTCATGGGATCTATGATTTTAATTTATTATGGTTTCTTGTAGATCTTTTAGCTAATTGGTTTTATAATAGTATTAATAACGTTATAAAAACATCAAGATCTCTCAAAAATCACTGAGTCACATAATCACACACACCAGAACAGAAGTAACTAAGAGTTGTAGTACAGTAAGACGAAGTTTCCAAAACAAAAAATACACTCACACTTGCAGAGTCGAAATCAAATGTTTCTCATCATGTTATCACCCGAAGAGAATGTGCTCAAAGCCCTTGTATCAGATTCTATTTTTTATGAATAATGGTTGAGGAAATACTACACCACACCTTCAAGGCCAGGACCTTGTCAAAGACATTGGTAAGAGGATGAAGTGAGGCGTAACGATTGCTCATTGTTTAACGGTATTGATGGATGTACAATTAGATGACTAGGTGAAAAAACTTTACTTAATTTTGATGACTACGTTGATCTTGAAAGCTTATACCTACATAGTGAGGCTTTGTTACTTAGAATGGCCCCCACTTAAAAGAAGTTTTCATTATGCTAATAACAAAAGGTAATCAGTCTAAGTATGCAGCTGTTCCATCATGAATATGATTTGAAATAATGATGATTTTAAAACTTAAGTGGCAAATAAGCATATTCTCAATATAACAGTGAACACATACACTCTTGGTAGCGTGCAACTTCCTTGACACATGATCATCTGTTCCCAAACGAGGTAAAGCCAGTAATATGGTAACTGACAGCTAATAAACACACTTACAAAATTATAAATACATATAAATTCTAGTAAAATTACACTCAGCCGCTATTACATGCAGTTATTTTGCCAATCGAATCGTATGGTATATAGTATGGAGATCATACTAAGATACTGCTGTGTATGTATGTCTTTTTTTGGAGATCCAAAATAAATTAATATATAAGTAAAAAAGTAGCACACGACAGTGAGATGTAGAGGGGAGTGAGGAAGGCCTTGGCCCTGCAGTGGGACAATACAGGCCAAAAATAAAATAAAATAATAAAAATTAAAAAAAACATGCGAAAAAGAAAACATTCTCCACACATTTACCAACACTCACGTATGTAATGTACATATATATTTACTAGCAGTAGACACAGGTGGAGACACTTCCGTTGTCCAAGGTACACAATAAGAAGGTTTTCCTGTCAAACACTTATCATTTAAAGTTTTTAGTATGTGAGTGCATCGTTGCCTTGAACTCTTCAAATTTATTCTATTCATAGGAATTGCGCAAAAGAGTGCTAACCAAATAACTCGTTTGTTTGATGACTGACTATCTGACCTTGCGTTCGTTAACTGCAAAATGTTTTGCTTCATACAATTTTCCCTTTTTATGGCAAGTTTATATAAATACTTACATATTAAATTATTCGATCTTGCAGACATCGTGTAAGGTTTTTATAAATAGTACTCCTTGAAAAAAAAACTGTAGATATGAGTAACAAGCTATTTTTTACAGATTAAATCCAGACCCGGAACAAATGATCGTGTGCATCACACATTATAAATACAACTAATACCTTTGAATGAGCGATTCTTGTATATATACATATATATAATCTGTATCTCGGAAACGGCTCCAACGATTTTCATGAAATTTAGTATGCAGGGGGTATCGATCGGTTTAATTTATAGAAAATTTACCAAACAAAAAAATACCGAGCAAAGCTCGATCATCCAGGTACTATAATTTATGACCCAAAATAATTCTTCACTAAATAACGACGCTAACCATTCAAAATGCAAGCTTCAATGATAGTCATAAGAAACGAAAAATTTAAAAACTGCCGCTTTGAGATAAGGTGGATCATCATCAACATTAAGAAAATAACGTGAGAACCACAGAAAATGCTCCAACAAACTATAAAGCTAAGCTAGGTTTTAAAAGGCAATCCATTTTCTCTTTGTTCAACGCAAACGAGATAGTGAATTATTTTTTGCATTAAGCTTGCATTTGTTAAAACCTGAGGTACGGAGGAAGATAACAAGGTGCTTTAAACAGTGATTCAAATTGACGGCGATTATCGCAGCTTCTTTTTACTTACTGTTTATTATGGAAATAACCTGGAATACTTAATTAATAAACTCTTGGTTTTATCTTTACTTTTTCTAAAGAAAAATTTAATATTTTTTACTGTGCGAATCTACTATTATAGTCGCTATAAAACCAAGAGGTTTAAGCGGTCGCTTCTGAGTGTTGTGGGTTCGGTCCTCACATGGGACAACATTTGGTGCGATCCACTAATTGTTATTCTGAGTCTGGGAACTCTTTGTGTCTGTTAAATATTATTTAAAAGCTTCTTAAAAAACGTAAGCAAACACAATTTTTTTCTATCACTTTGATCAGATTCACGGTTTAATTTAACTATTGTTAACTACTGTTGATATTACGTAACGTAACTATACTCGTATATTTTGTATAATTTCTATTCTTCGAGATCACAAAAATCCTTGTGTCGTACAAGTCAAGAATTTTAAATTACCATTGCATTATACAACTGCTTTGGTATCTGGTATATTGCTTCATCATAGAGCAACACAAGTAAAGTAAGTACAATATACTAATAAGTATCAGGCTCTGCATTCCTATATTCAGGTCAATTTGGCTGCAGACTGGTTGGATTTACACACGTGGGTACTGTTTATTTTTTAAAGTAAAACTTTTTTACGCACGCTTGACTTGGGGAGTAAGCTGGTAGAATGCATGACGAGAGGGTTACGAAAAGTGTGATCGAGCGAGGCGTACGTGAGGCGTACGGAAGTTGAGAGGGAGATATAAGTTAGTGAAGATAGAAAGAGAGAGTTACGTTTCGTATATTACTGTAGGGGCAAGAGAGAGAGGTGGGAGCACACATGGACCCTATGCGAAAGCTATCAAGTCAATAGTCACTTTTTTTATTCTAAGTATGTGTTATCGTGCTTAATTAAACCTTTTATCTAAAAGTCAACCACATTGGTCCCTCTCAAAATTGCCCCATTTTCTTGTCGGGCTGTGCATGAAATGCGATTCTAACAACTTATACCATATGCCATTTATTTAATCGTTAAAAATTTCCTGTCATTTTTCTTAAAAATATACTTTAATATTTAATATTTCGGACATAATAATAAGATTTTTGAACTTCTGACATACAACGCTTTCTAGTTTCAAATTTAGCAGAGCTTGTACTATGAAAGCTAGATTGACTGATAGAATACTTAAACACAACTTTTTTGTGTAAATACATGCATATTATACATAGAAAACACCCAAACTCTAAAACAAATATTTGCAGATCATACAAACATACTGGAATATATTCCTAATGCGAGATTTGTCTTAAAAAAAGAAAAAACACATTTGGTCCGATCCCGGAATCGAACCCGAGACGTCAACACAGCAGTCGCATACGCTACCCCAACGAGGCAGTCAATGATCAATTACTTCATTATTTTACGGTGTGTAAAGGAATATACCAACTGTTTTGCTTGGCGGCACAACAACGACGAAAGCAAGCATTAATCTGCTCTTTTTAATATTCAGTAAGCGCAGAGCAACGGTTTGACCCGTAACCCGTGACGTGCATGTTTTATATCTTGCTGTTTTTTTTGTTTCATCACATTTAAAATAATTACAACGAAAATAATAATATTTGGACATCTGACACATAACGCGATCTAGTTTCAAACTAAGCAGAGCTTGTACTATGAAAACTAGATTGATTGATAGAATACCTATATACTTTTTATTATAAATACATACATATTATACATAGAAAACACCCACACCAGTATTTGCAGATCATATAAACATTTGGTAGTACCCGGGAATCGAACCCGAGACCTCAACACAGCAGTCGCATGAGCTACCACTGCACCACCTAGGCAGTCAATATCGCGCGAGTGAGAATAATTAGATATAAAAACATGCACTATATCATCATTAAATAATCCGTTATGGCTCCCGTTGTACCTACCCTCACTACAGCTGTAAAAAGTTTGCGTGCAGACAATTTATGCATCTAAGATAATGCATCTATCATTACAAAAAGCTATCTCTACACGAAATTAACTGGAATCATGGCCACTGGGCCGCACAGCGCACGCTTCAAAAAAAATAAATCTTAACTTTTATCGGATATAATTATTGATCAAGTAGTTTTTGTATTTTGTAAAAATGAACAAACCAAGATATAATCATATTCGTGAAGACACGTTTCATTTTTTAATTATTTTTCTAAGTAAAATGCCACCTTCGTTTAATATTAATAAAACGATCGAACGATCCAGATAGCCTCAAGTCTGTATCTCTAGCAAAGAACAATTATCATAATCAGCCTTTAATAGTCCACTTTCTGAGATAAGCCTCTCTGTAGATTAACGGTTTTCGCCTACCATACTACGATGGCTATTTAGGAAAACTTGAAATAAACACTATACCTACCCATTTGGGTAGGTATAGTGTTTATTTCAAGTTTTCCTTCTCTTTTCATTGCTGTTGTCCTGCGTATTTTGTTCTCTTAGTCGGCTCTTAATATACAAATGGGATGGATGGATGGATGCCTATTCATCCCAATCCGTATTCTTAATCCGTCACCACAAAATGTATATTAAAAATTAATAGAAAAGTAAAAAGGCTGGAAGCATATTTATACATTTACCATTTGCCGAATTATTTTCTATCTTAATCAATAACCAGACTAACACTAATTTATGTCTGCAACTTTAATAGGTTGTACTTGATACTTTTTAATATTGAAGCGGGACCGAAACGTAAACGGACTTTACTTCCACTGAATCCAAGAAAATTACTGAACCGCACGAGCTTATTATACTCCCAAACATATATGTAACACGTATCCTTACGCTTTCCTGCAATCTGTGAAAGGGATTTCGTGAAACGGAACGGAAATGGGTAATAAGAAACCGAGGAAGCGCGTGCTATTTGATTTGACCAATAAGCGCACGTTGTACCACAGTTAGTCGTTAAAAGACAGGTGAAATTTCAGATGTTTCACATCATTTGCTGTAAGATTAGCTTGTTTTTTTAATTAGTTAACCCGATAGACTTTCTCGACTAGAGAATTACTTGAATTATGCTACAATCATAACAATAAAAGATTATGTTAGGTTACCTATAACACTAATATATTTATGTAAGTGAATCTAGAATAGTGTGCATCCGTAAGTAAAAGGGTAATATATTTAATGTAAAAAATCTAGAAACTATCCTGTGCTTTTTTAATGTAAAGTATTAAATTTAAATATTACGTCTGTTATGAATGTTATACTAATTTAATAAACTTATTAAGGAAACCAATTATTATACAGGTTTAATAAGGATATTGTGCAAATTTATTACGTCAGCTTACTATGCAAAATAAAACCAAAGTGGCGTTACTGTACATAATAAAATTGTTTAATAGCAAAAACAATTGAAAGGTATTATTTCCTTATGATTATAGCGCTAAATCACTGATGCTTCAAGAACTACAAGCTTGGAACTCAATTCAAAAAGGCTAAGCACATTTATTTATCCGTGTGGTGACTGGTTAAGAATACGGAGTCTCACCACCCCTATTTATACCGTGGGTTTCGTAAGAGCCAACTAAGGGAGCAAACTACGCAGAACAATAGCACTGCAACGAGAAGGAAAACTTGAAACAAAGATTTTTTTTTACCTGTGGAAACCTCCTTGGGAAATCACCCCACCGGGGTTTGCGGTGGGGTGGTGTGTCGGAATCAAAAACCACATGGTGTGCCACTCTGCGCCGGTAATAGGAGGGTTCCGGAAACTGCTGTTATTAAGACATCCGGACCCCTCCTAGCGCCTCCCGCATCCGTGCGGGCACAACCTTTCCTTTCCTTAAACAAGCAAAGGCTCCCTGTCCACTCGACGATGACCAGCTTGAGCGCCTCCTCGGCAAGCAAAACCAGCACGTGGAGCCTCCAGCCGGGACGACCAACGAACTATCGTAGCTCGACATGCGGCCTCAAGCCACTCGCGTCCTCAGTCGTCTGCCGATATACTTCGGCGAACACTTCCGCCTCCAAATCCCACGGGGGAATTTCGGCCAACGTTGAAACAAACCCATTTTTTTTGACGTGTGGAAATCCCCTCGGACCGTCACCCCGCCGGGGCTCTCGTTCGGCGGGGCGGTGTGTCGGACTCGAACCGACTCTTTGCGCTTCCAGTTTAGGAGGGGTCCAGGTAGTTATCGCCTTCTGGACCCCTCCCAGCGCCGGCCCGCTCCTGATGCGGGCTCCGTCTCAGTGGACCCTCTCTTTAGGCGACGTCCGGCACACGCGGACGCCGCCCCCTCGCGGCTGGCCAACTAATGCGGGTGGAGGGGAGAACTCATCCCGTCCACCCGCGGCCACACTCAGGCGTGAGGCGCAGGTGAGCGCGCCTCCGCCGCCCGGTTCGCCGGCGGCGGATCAGGTCCGAGTGGAAGTCGTCCTCCCGGGCCTTCTCCGCCACCTCCTTCTGCGAGATTACCTCCTCGCAGAAGGTTGCGACCGCGGTAAAACAACTGTCGCTACCGGCCATGGAGCGAATTACGGCCGGTAGCGAGAGATCTGCTCCGATGACTGCAGTGAGGGCCCGGCGCTGCGTCGCCCATGCGGGGCAAACCGCCAGCGTGTGCTGGGCCGAATCCTCACTGCAGTCGCAGTGGTGGCAGGCGGGACTCGATTCCCTCCTAGCGACCGAGTACAGGTACTTTCCGAAGCAACCGTGCCCGGAAAGCACCTGCGTCAGCCGGAAGGGAAGGGTCCCGTGCTGCCGCCCTGCCCACTCGGCGATGACCGGCTGGAGAGCCTCCACGGCGGCGAAGCCATCGCGTGGAGTCTCCAGCCGGAACGACCATCTGACCATGGTGGCTCGGCGAGCGGCTTCGCGCCACTCGCGCACGTCTTCGGGCGGAGGGCGAAATCCGCTCTCCGCCCGGAAGTAACGTTGAAACAAACCCTATACCAACCCGTCTAAACAGCGTGGTATAGTAGGCCAAGACCTCTTTCCTATATTTAGCAGTGGACTATTAAAGGCTGTTGGTGTGATGTGATGTGAAGCCTATTAAAAGTTTTTATTCGCACGCATAGATGAGAAGATAGAAATGGCACAAAATAGATATACAAAGGCTGCTATTTATGTATCCGGAACTGGCCAGTTATAGAACAATATTAAAAAAGTAATTTTAACATTTAAAAGTGGAACTCTTTGGCTGAAGAATATAATTTGTTTCATGTAGCTGTCATTTATTTATCCTCTGTGGCGTTACTTTGAAAATGTGGCTTTATCACTATGGATTTAACTCTTGAAGATTTTCGTGCCATGATTTATTACGATTACGAAGAGGAGAGCTAACTCAAAAACAGTGCATCGATTAACTCACTTCGACTTTCGGGGACAAAGCACCATCATAAACAACTGCGGCTTAGTGAGTTAAATCGAATGCGGTCTATACTCACAGACGAATTTAAAGAAGGTCGCCTTAAATCGGTTGTTGTACCTCAAAATATAATAACTAATAAAGGAACTAATAATGCAAGATCGTCATGTTACATATTGTGTGTAAAATATTACACGAACATTTAGCTGTAAAGAATAATTTGTTCACGTTGGATTCCGCACAACTTGAGAATTGACCAAAAACGGGCTCGTGTCGATTGGTGTAAAAAAATATTACAAAAGTACAATCAGAGTGCGTCAAAAGCTGTCTATGAAATCTACACATGCGGTGAATCTTGGATATATGTGTATGATCCTGAAACTAAACAACAATAAACGGTTTGGTTTTAATTAAGTTTGAAGCAAATGGTTGCTTGTTTTTTTTTTTGCATAAATGGACATGTGGCTACAGTGCCACTAGAGAATTGTAAAACGGTTCATTCTGAATAGTACATGAGCATTTGTTTGTCAGAAGTCTTTAAAGAAATAAGAAAGAATAACCGAGAACCGATAACACAGAATCCTTCTTCATCATGTCAATGCTAGCTGGCACACATCGGCCGAAACAACTCAGTATTTGGAAAATCAAAAGATCGAATAAACGGGTAATCCGCCGTACAGCCCTGACTTGGCCCCCAATGACTTCTATTTATTCCCAACCGTGAAGAATAAATTACGTGGTCAATGTTTTTCGAGCCGTGAAGAGATAATACAATCAGAATAGAAAAAGTCCTACGAAAATTAGTTCCAAGTATGCTAAAGTGCGTCGATCATCATGGCTAATATTTTGAAAAGCAGTAAAACTATAATAAATCCTATATATTTCTTTGATTTTGTTATTCCAGATTCATAAATAGTGGCCCTGCAGCAGCTAATACAGGCACAAGCCTATTCATAATCTTATAACTTAAGACAATAAGGATTAGGACACACAGTAAAATCTGCGCAACTTCATTTGATAGGGATTAAAAACTAGTAACGCAGGTTAGGTATCTATCTATCTGTCACATATGTTACAACAATGTTGTGATTATTTATATATTATTTCTTTGTTTAGATATTTTTTTAAATTGTTACAACTTTATGTAATTCATAAAGTTACTCGTTTACATTTCTAAATCCATAAATCATAATGTTCCCTTCGGTTGAAAATATCTACATGAATATCTTTCTCATAAGTACAGTGTAACAATACACACCAAAATACATGCAATGTGTCTGTTTATTTAACGTTGGAAGCAAAAATTATGAGTTTTAACATAAAAAACAATTCATTGACAGGTCGCAGAAATTAAAGAAAAATTGAAGTCCACCGCGTTTATATACGATAACATGAGCAAAGAAAAAATGAATACACAAATGCCTAACCCTTTAAATACAAACAGGTGTTAAGGAGAATAAAGAATACATATTTATTTCATTATCAAGCCGCAGACAGACAAAGTCGCATGCATTAGGCTGTACAAATAATGTAAATTAAATTAAGGAAATAAAGTGATAGCAAAAAACCTAATAACGCCTTGTTAACTTCGCAATTTAAGATGATAAAACTAAGGCCTGCTTTATGTCTTATCCGTGTACATATACGATTCATTAGTTGCGTTTACAAGGTTAAAATATAAAATGTAGTTAGTTAATTTTATTGTAGAAGAGCAAATCATATGTTATTTAGTACGGTTGGTGACAGTAATAACATTTATATTAATCAATTTTATTATTATCGCTCGATTCAAAACTGATACTGTAAATTAAGTGTTAAATATTTAAAAATTGAACCACTGCATTATTTTTTTTTGTTTAGTGCTGAAATAAAGACATAACGAATCGATATAATACTTTTGTAAGAAAATCATGTGTGCCTTTTTTCTCTACTATGACATACTCAACTGTCACATATACCTACTACTACTAGGTTAGGCCGGCATTTAACTATTCGATTAAAACTTCTAGGACGTACGCATAATTAATTAAATCGATGTTATTGTTTTTGATGAAAAGCGTCAGTGATATTTCTAATTGATTGAACTGATTTGATTGATTCTCTTGATTATTAATAACTCTCAATAACGCATAACGGACAGTGCCTTAGTGTGAGTTACTAAGATATATTTAGCTTTAGTTACTTTTAGAAAAAGGCCATTGGTAGTCTACTCACAATTGAAGAAAATCCACTGTTAACACATGCGTCATACCTTGTTAGTTTTCCAACAAAGCAAATTACAAGTAATGTTATACATTACTTGTAATTTTCACGCACATCAATCGCATAATATTTAGACTTTTAAATGATACTGAACCCCGAAAATAAGTAAAACTGTCACTTGTTTGAATTTATGTGTTCGCTGCAACTTCCGCCAACTAAAACTGATAGTAACTTAATAAACATAATGCATTCTTCGAGAAGAAACCTCTCTAAAACTAATTAGTTTTTGTCTTCAGACCATTGCTTTACCTCTGAGACTTTCATTTTAATATATACTAGCTGACCCGCGCAGCTTCGTCTGCGTCTCAATAGTAATAAATTTTCTCCGTTTTTGAAACATTCTTCATTGGTGCTCCGCTCCTATTGGTCTTAGCGTGATGATATATAGCCTATAGCCTTCCTCGATAAATGGGCTATCTAACACTGAAAGAATTTTTCAAATCGGACCAGTAGTTCCTGAGATTAGCGCGTTCAAACAAACAAACAAACAAACAAACTCTTCAGCTTTATAATTTTAATATATATGAGTAAAATATTGCGTTTATTGTATGATTTATTATGTTGTTTTATATCGGTTAATTACAAGCAGACTTGAACGTTATAATCAAGTTTTAAAGAAAGTTTTTGCTAATACTAATTAAACCTGACTGGTGGTTACTTGGTGAATTTTATATAGTGAAACTTCTTAGACACCAATCCCATAAAATTGATAATATTTGAGAATTGAGAATGAATCTTAAGAGAGGTATTAGGTTTAGGTACATTTTTTCGAAACATGATCGAAAAAAAAGATAAAGAATTAAAAAGATATGTCCTTGTTTTAAAATAATAATTCCACCGTTCATACGCAATGAATGATTGAGTATAATAAACGATTTTGGTTTTTCCAATTTATAGATAGATTAACTATTCTTTGATGCCATTTTTTTTTAATGACTAATGAATAATCACATTACCGTAACCGCTGGTATAAAAGAGTCCTGGAATAAAGACCGCGTCTAGGGAAACCTGTAGCATAAGACATTTTGACGATCAGCGCAAAAACGGCGGGGAAACCCGAATGAGGACAGAGCTGATGATCAAGCTCATTTCTGTTCATTAAAAAGGAGGCTTATGTTCAGCAGTAGACAATAAAAGGCTGGTGATGATGATGTACCAAACATTTTATAGCTTAACGCAATTAGTGAATTCTATTTTCATTATAGAAGATGAAAACTTCCAATAAGCCCACTTAAATAATAAAGATTTTTTAAAAAGGTTGTTTTAAAGATTGTTTGAAAAACAGAATGTAAAGAAACAATAAAGACGCTTCATAACACATTTACAAACAAAACAAATGATGACGTATATACCCGTGATGTAATCAATTTATTTAAAAAATACATTATAGATCTTAATTCACGTGGTATTGATAACCACGTGTTCTTCTTAACAGTAACAACACTAGAAGACATTTTTTTCATGAATAACATATTGTGTAAACCTTGAAACCGTTAGGTAATGCATATTACATATATGTAAAATGTTAACGACAAACCGCACACGTCCATACATTTACATATATTGACACTTTTGACTGTAACACTTTATTATTGTTTTTTTTTAACTTTGTATTATTTGTTAAGAATCAAAAGAAGTTTAAACTACTTGGCATTCGTGGAATCTTTGCACTTATTCTATGCCCGGGATCGAGGTAATAAAATAATTAAATAAATATACATACATTTTAGCAATTGTAACATTTCAAAACAAACGCTAAAAGTATTAACTTATTTTAACTTAACTATCTATTATCTTAATGCATGGAATATTTTTTATAATACAACTACAATGTTGCTATATATTCAACCAATACCAATTATGAAATCTATACACGTTGTACATAAACATATCGGCTAAATTGATACCTTGTTTTTCTTGTTAAAATAATAACTTAACTTTTAATTTATCAATTTAATTCCCCGTGAATACACGTGTATAAAATATTCATTCAAACCCATCCTGTTATATTATCATTAACAAATTTTAACTATTGTTTTATTTATTTATTGTTATCCAGACTAAACGTGTTTTCAAATTTCAGCAAAATCGAATCGAAAGCAAACAAGAATACCTACAGACACTGCTAGTTAAAAACTTACTTCTTAAATACTTCATACTTATAATCGCTAATAATTTTTTCATCAGCAATTTGTTTAAAAATATAATTAATTCACATTTAATAGTTCGCGTATAGATCATTGCTGCTTTATATTCACTAAGCGTGTATTTGTAAAATTCTTAAATGCTACGCTACATAAACATAGAATTATAATACCGGATCTTAATGGGGAAACACCACGTATTACATGCAGAATATTAATGTGTCTATGGCAGCTATTGATGTCATGCAATTCATATCGATCAATGAATGAGAGGTTTTTTATTGAATCGCCATGCGGATTTCAATTTTATTAAATTGGATTTGTACTTAAGTATAGAGAACGCAGTAATGTTTACTCTTACATTCTCTTTACTTAGGACTTAGAACTATTTCAGTGCAGAGGGTAATAGTAATGATTACTATTTGGTGGATGGTAATATATTTTACTTGAAGAGTATTCTAAAATACTTGTAGAGTCCTAATATTTAAACATATAATAGTTCTAATTTATAAATAAATTCTTGAACTGTTACAAGGTCTGAAGGTAATTTACATGATGAGTAGTTAAGTATTTTAAAGTAGGTTAATAAGTAGTCATTTGTTTTAATAATTTCAAGTGTAACCAGCGTTTTCGCGTAATTTCTCTCTCTCTCTCTCTCACAGGTGAAGTCATCTATTTATCGTACAAAGAAAAATGTGTTTTGGTATAGAGGCTGAATTACAGCTACGCCACCATGACCTTGACCTCGAGCTATTGCTTATATTCCCAATTCATTTTTATAAGCAATATCTGTTTTAATTTTATCCAGTTTAATATACTCGTTATTTTCCTACCCGTTTTATACCTGATTAACGACAAAAGGCTGTTCCCTCCTTCTTTGTCCCTCCCCTCTGTCTACCCTTTTAAGAATTTAGACCTGAGTGTATTTATATAGAATGTTTTAGAAGAATAAAACCGTAGACTATCAAACTCTAATTTGAACTTTTAACAAGACGGTCCCTCTAATTATAAGTAACAACGGTTGTCCATAAACAAGAGCATTACAAAAGAACTAATGGCCTAATAACTAACAGATTTATCACTTTTTAACACGTTTTTAACACGAGTTTATTAGCTCCACTTGTGTAAACAAATCTAGGGAAAAGTTTGAAGTACTTATAATTTTCGTGTCGATATGAAATTTTGTAAGTATATTTAGTTTGGATTGAAATTAAGAGATAATCTGAAAACAGGAGTTTCAGTACTAGTAAAACCTATTAATTTGGACTCAGATGATTCCATCTGACGAGTCTTAGTAACGATGGTCTGATAGTGGAGGCTTGGTTTTAAATCATACAATAACATATATATATTTCTAAGATGCAATTAGTTTCAGTAGGACTTAGAGTTTATGTTATGCATTTAGAAAAATAGCACAAAAATATTTTATAACAAAAAGGTTTAAAATATTGAATATTCTTAAGATTTCAATCATCTAATTTTAAATAGCTTATGCATTTCGTCTACAACCTTAACTAAACCTACAAATTAATAAAAAGATAATTATCATTGGAGAAAAACTCAGAGAGAAAAACCTTATACACAATACGATTTCATTGCTTTGTTTCTTTGAACTCACACGATTTATAACTGACATAAAATCCTACACATGTATCAATTTTATACGTATATTTACTGATGAACTGATGACGCAAATTTTGCGTGGGAAATCAGCAAATTTATGATAAAAGAACATTTAAAAAAAAAACAGTAAGTTTTAATTACAGTCACATTCATGATGTTGTAACATCTGACATCTCACTTGACGGCCAACTCTATGCATAAGGGCGGGCGTTCGTTATTCAAATCAAACAACACGCGCTTCCTCGGCTTCCTATTACACATTTCCGTCCCTTTTTTAATAAATCACTCCCATGCCAGTACAAGAAAGCAAATCGAAAGATGTAAAAAATATTCTTTTTATAAACAATTACTATTACACAATATCAAATTTAACAATAGGTACAGACAATGAAAAAAAATTATTCAAAGTTTTCTTACAAGTAGTTTTTACACAAATGTAACACATAAATATGTTCCCCACAATGATTCGTGATTTGTTAATGCGTTGTGTGACCTAATAACGAACTCCACAGAGCAAGTGTATCTTCATAAAAACCGAACAATGATTAACATGACTGAATAATAATTTATGCTTATTAAAGTAAAAACTTTATGAATGATATGATATCATACATATTCAAGACTAGCTGATCCGTGCAACTACGTCTACGTATCTATTTTTCTTTGATGCTCGAGTCCTATTGCTGGTAGCGTGATGTTATACATACATCATATAGCGTTCCTCGGTAAATGGGCTACCCAACACCAAGTCAAAATTCAATTCGAACCAGTAGCTCCTGAGACTAGCGCTTAAACCAAACAAACTAACTCTTCAGCTTTATAATATTAGTATAGATACACGGGTTTACACACGTGTGTATTTGGAAGTTTCCAGACTAGTTTTCAAGGAGAGAAGGGTCCTGCCACTACGGCGACGGTGTGTGTGACGTCTCATACCGTCGCGACAGGACGCCTCTTTATATCTCACGGCTCTTTAATAAATATACATTTACACAGATAAGCATTTGTGAAAATGTAAGAGTGTAAAATCACATATGCTTAAATTCGCGAATCCCAATCGCAGCTAATAAACAAACCAGACTGAGTTATAAAGAGCGATGAATCAAAAGGATGTGACCGCTTTGCGTAGGTTCAATAATCACCTACTTATTTGTCTCCGTCGTAGCAGGGATAGCACAAGGCAATAAAAGAAAATTACTAAACAATACTACCCTGTATAATATAGTAATATTAAGCCTGATATTGTGGTGATAGATCGATTAGAGCGTCGCGCAATTATTGTTGATATCGCCGTTCCTCATGACGAGAATCTCGTGGAAGTTAAAAAAGAAAATAAAATAAAATATTAGGATTTATCTCACGAGATTTTCGATATGTGGATTAGGCGATCAATGTTCCGATAGTCGTATCTGCTCACGGATTGATAGCCAAGAGCCTCGACCAACACCTTAAGAGGCTCACGGCTGGATCAAGGGTCTGATGCAGAAGGCAGTCCTCCTTGACACGACTCGTGTGGCAAGGAGGTTCCTATCTTTGGAGTCCTAACCACCGATGTCTAGGTCCCTGTACCCGATGTCGGTGGTCTAAGATTTTTTATATTTTTAAATGTATTTTTTTTTCTAATATATTCAAAAATTTAATCAATATGTATACATAATATAATAATAATAATATTTTTACACATTTTACATACGGCTGTCTGATCCCAAACTAGGCAGAGCCTGTATTATGGTAACCTGACTGCTGTTAAACATACATATATATTTATAATGATAAAGTACCGAACAAATGACCGTGCTCATCACACAATTATTTGACCTGGATGTGAATCGAACCCACTATATATGTGTGTAATGACTTTATATACAACATCTTCGTATTGTTAAATACAAATAAAACAAAAATAATACCACGACAGTACATATGATCCTGAAATAAGAGAAACTATACCAACCCGATTGGCTAGCGTGGTATAGAAGGCCAAAACCTCCTTTCTAAGGAGAGGCCTATGTCCACCAGTGGACTATTAAAGGCTGATAATGATGTATATAGATTTGCTAATATATAGATATAACTATATTTATCAGCGGTCTGGTTATCTTCAAATAGGCTCTGCCTAGATTGGAATCAATCGACCGTTTGTGAGATGTAATCAGTCATTATTGTTGTTACTTATCTGTTATCTTGATACCCAGTCAATCACACTCAGGTCTAACTCGTATGTTTCATAAACCTGTGCGACGTAAGCTGACGTTAGAGAGAAGACGTGTGTAATAAATTATTTAATTGACAACTCGGCGTTTTTGGACGTTTGCGAATTGATATTGTCTATATAAACCAAAACTATACGTGTGGAGACGGATTAAGAATACGGAATGTCACCACCCCTATTCATCCCGTGGGTGTCGTAAGAGCCGACTAAGGGAGCAAACTGTGCAAAACAACAGTACTGCAAAATGAAAGAGAACTCGACACAACCCCTGTACCAACCCGTCTGGCCAGCGTGGTATAGTAGGCCAAAACCATTTTAAAGAGAGGCCTATTTCCAATAGTGGACTATTAAAGGCTGCTGATGTGAAACCGGGTGATAACTTAAAAATAATAGGATTAGTGCAAGAGTCGCAAAATATTACAGTCACAATAAGTCACTTTTCTCTTTCATCAATAAAATGAGTCTCCAGAACGTTGTAAATTTAGTATTAGAACTACTCTACTGAACACAGCCACACAACACTAATAGATATAAGCAAATTAAAAACACAAAAATATAAAATACCCAAATTAAAGAGAATAAATAATTTTGCAATAACCTATTTTACTGTCGTCAGTTTGGACATTAAAAAAAAACAAAATTTGAATAGTATTGGTACATCTATCAGTTGATAGACCAATACTATACTAGATATGTCAAGCAACGTATTAAAATTCAACACTATGCATCGTCCATATTAATGTCGATGTTTTTAATATTTTTTTCGCACCAAAAAGTACGCTATGAACTATTCTAGCCTAAAATATCTATCTCTGTGCTAAACTTTTATTCCGATCCGTTCAGCCGTTCTGTTGTTATTTACCCAATCACTAAATAACGACCAAAACGTGTTTTAAATGGCAAACGTCCATAAACTTTCGCATTTTTAGTAGTAGTAACATATTAGATAGGTATTGTATTTTTGACATTTTATCTATTGATTTAATGTTTATTGGTTCAGACTGCTCTGTGACCAGATTTTATGGTAATAGTACCTTTGAACGGTACAAACTATGGTGTGATGAGCACTATTATCAATTCTGTGTCAAAGAGTAATGTATAATATACAATCTATATAATGTATTAAGAAATATATCAGTATGGCTACCTAGTGCAGGCTAGTTTGGGATCAGAAACCATTGTGCGAGACGTGTCAAGGTATGATTAATAAAAAAATGTTAAGTGTAAATTTATTATACAGGTAATAAAATCGTCTGGCAAAATAAAAGGCGATTACCATTACTTTTATAAATAAGAAACTATTAAAATGAGAAACCCTGTCTATAATTTTTAGTAATAATATTTTGTTAAACAAAAAAAAATGGAGGAAAATTTTGTAAACTCTCTTATAACAACTGATATCATGTTTTTGAAAATAATCCGCAATTAATATTATCTTATCAAACGAGCCCGCTCTAGACCTTCCGCGGTCTAAACACGCGGGACTGGTTTAACGCTCGTTTAACCTGGTTGAACATTAGGTATACATGTACGGTCAAGGAGATTTATATTGGGCAACTCTATAACTACCTAGAATATCAGATGATATGATTAGATTACTAACGTTAAGAATGAAATCGAAATTTAAATTCGTTCTTTGTTTTTCGTGTTGTTTTTTTTTTAAGTTTTGTATTTTAAACATTTATAAAAACTTATTTATTAATTAAAGTTATAATTAAGTAATAGATGACTTTTTTCGAAAAAATCGACCAAATATACATTTTTTAGTTATATTTTTACTTTTGTGTGATTTCGTTTTTCGATAATATTAATGTATGAATTAAATTTATCTTCTTAAGTAAAATACATGTTCATAGTTTATATTAAATACAGTTCAATTTAACAAAAATAAACATATTAATTAGTAGGTACCATTTTCTTTTACTACGTTACCCGATTTAAAACTACGATCACTGTTAATTTATAATCGAATTTAAGTCTTTATTTATTAATTAATAAAAAAAATAAACAAAACTTACTTTTAAAATTCCAAAGTTAAAATTCCAAGAACTATACACACTCACAAATACAATAAAACAATAACAAATTATTATAAATTAATAACTTCAATTCTCACTGTATGTCATTAAAAACCAAAATAAATGTTACTTAATATATTACTAAAATTGTGCCGTCACTCAAGCATTTCGAAATTCAAACGTGCGCCCGCGAACGCTACATGTGGTTAGTAGACGGTAAATGACCACTGACTCTGTGTATATCACCTGTTGACGCTAGGGTTGTGAAAAATATGCGTTACATTATTTCTGTGGGATTCCCGGACTCGATAAACAAGTTTGCGTATGAGAGACGACCTTTGGTGGTGTCTTTTTTTCTCAAGTACCTCAATACAGGTTTCTTTTGTGGAAAACATTGCTTTTAATTGTGATTTTTTTAAGAAAATACACGTTTGAGGTTTTGTTAATTAAAAAACAAAATTATGTACCTAACACATTGAAAATAGAAAGATTTTGTATTAGTTAATACGAAAAACAAGATAACTGCATTTTAATAGATAATTTTTGATTTAAGGAAGCAAGCCACTAAACAGAGCGATTGGGAACAATAGTAACTCTATCTATGGATAAGACGATCAATTTGTTTGCAGAGATTCAACTAACAGACTGACTGACTGAGACATAGAATATTAATAATAACATTAAGACAGTCACTGAGGAGGTCTGCTGATCTAAGGAAGGAGCCAATTAGGTATAGAAGATTTTACGTGACAAGAGGCTAAGAACGAGAGATGTGATTTCCCACATACTTATATACTTCAATAATCAGATACTTGATCTTTTTAGGACTCAAAGGATATGCAAAAGCATAACGGGAACATTGCCAGTTGTGAAAAGTTGTAAGACTTTGGCAATGGCTATTTTGCTCCTCCAATTTGTTTGTTTTTACTTAAAGGCAGGATTTATCTTACCGTATTTTTTGCTTTAATAATAAATTGCCATTTAATTAGATACAAGTTACTAATACTCGACTTTCATACTTTGATAAATAGTAAGAAGTAATAGCAGTGAACATAACGTTCAACGTTAAACGGTTCAACGTTAAATAGGTACAACGAATGCAATAGAAACATAGTTTTCGTTTACAAATTTCATAGAACCTTGTCCTTTTTGAAGTAGATTAAAGAAATGCAGACACCTAAAACTATTAATCAACATTATGATAAGGTAAAAAGTATACAAAAAGGTTTCAAATGCCAGCAAATATCAGTGCGACAATAGTTGCTCTTAGTTGAATTCGGAATTGATAACACTTGATAATGATTTCAACAAGAAAGGTAACTGACGTGAATAATAGCAGTAGAAAACGAAACAAATTATTATATCTACTGGAAACAATGAAGTATCAAACCTATAGAAAAGAAGCTTCAGTCCTTGGCTTCGTACGCATAAAAGGAAACTTTGTCAATCAATTTAATTATCTCTCAGTAACAGTAGTTTTCTCTAAATAAAAGGTACTCTACGCCCTTTGCTGCACCTCAAACAAAGTGTTTGCAAACTTAATCATTCATTCATAATGTGTCCATGTGGTGAAAGTAAGAATACAGAGTGTCATCGCCTGTATTCATCCCGTGTGTGTCGTAAGAGCCGACTAAGGGAGCAAACTACGCAGGACAACAGCACTGCAAAGAGAAGAAAAACTTGAAACAAAACCCTATGCCAACCCGTCTGGCCAGTGTGGTATAGTTTGCTAAATCTTCTTTCTAAGGAGAGGCCAGTGTCCAGAAGTGGACTATTAAAGACTGATGATAATGATTCATCATCATGATCTATTAACTACTATACAAATTTAATTCTGCATTTATATTATTATTATTAAATGAGATTAGTCAAGTGTCTATTCTTAAATAAAATGATTTAATAACCTCTTCGCTATCAGACTTATTAGTTGAGTCCTCATGAAACAGTCAACTGGTAATTTTCATTTCATTTATACCTACATTAATGTGCTAAATTTAAACCTGAGTTTTCTTTGAGGGACCCTTTTTTTTTTTTTTTTTTTTTTTCCGTGCGGAAATCCCCTCGGATACCACCTGTCGGTGGCATGTCGGACACGAACCGACTAAAACCGCACGCCTTCGCCGGGTACTAATTGCCGGGGAACCAGGTATACCCTAGAAAGGAAGGCCCTGGTGCCCCGACATACCTCGGGTCATCTACAGACGAGTAGACGACCCCCGCCCCGTGTGGGAACCCCATGTTCCCTGTGCTCCCTGGAAGCGAGCGCGCTTCGCAACGCGCTCGCCGCCACCCCGGCCTGCTTCTGCTAGGGTGACAGATGGCCTCACCTGTCACCCCCAGGCCTGCGCTTATGGAGGACGGAGGTCATTCTGCGACCTCCGGCGCCTGAGTCGCCTCTTTGAGGGACCCTGGGTATAAAATACCAGATATAATTCAAGGCAAAGTCATATGTTGTTAATTTAGGTGACGTCACTTTTAAGGCCTCGAATGAGCCATGGTAAATTAAAAACGCAGACTGCAGGTTTTACTTGAATTGTAAAATAGTATCGCGTTCAACAGACCGCTTTTATCCAATGTAATTCTACTTTTGGTTCACCGATAACGCTCGAATAACACCATGTTGACCAGGCAAAATGTTTTCTTATAACCTACGTTAATGATCTACATTAAAAAAACATGCTTAGATGATGTAATTGTATATTTAAAAGCTGACCAGAATTAAATATTTCTCTATCTAAAATTGTTTGAAGCTTTTACTTAGTGGGCATATTTGTAGATAACCACACCAATTAGAAATTAATTGGTAACTAAAATTCAGTTTTATTAAAATCAGCTTCACAAACAAGCTGGTTTACCTAGCTCACAGAACGGAAAAGCTGATAGTTAATACTTTTGAGAAGATTTGTGTGTGTTTCATCGTGTGTTGGTTTTATTATTTATTTAATTTTATTCTATTGAGGTTTTCCATTTCAAGAGAACATTTACATTTACGTGATTGTAAGCCGTTTCTAATTGCCTCTTAGCTTAGTATTCCCTTTAGTAAAAAATATGTATACCAGTAGTCATTCAGACAAAAACAATTCATTTTTTTTTTAAATAATAATAACATTTCGGACATCTTACACACAACGCCATCTAGTTTTAAACTAAGCAGAGCTAGTACTATGAAGGCTAGATTGACTGATAAAATACTTATATACCTTTTTTGTAAATATTTACATATTATACATAGAAAACACCCAAACTCCGAAACAAATATTTAGCAGATCATACAAACATTTGGGCCCGACACGGGTATCGAACCTGAGACCTAAGCACAGCAGTCGCGTAAACTACCACTGCGCCACTGAAGCAGTCGCCGTTAAATAAACGCTAATGCGTAACAAATCCAAATGACATTGAACATGAACTCCAAATACTCCTAGTTATTTTTAATTTATGCAAAATGTATAATGTTTCGGATTACCAATTGGATTCGCACGAATTTTTTTAAGATTTTTTGTTTTTATAAAGAATATAATGAACTTGTGCAATTAAGCGTCATTTTCGTTTACAAAGCGAAGTTATATTAGCAGATTTTATTAACAAAAATCTATACTGCTACTTATAATAAAGCTGAAAAGTTTTTTTTTGTTATATGGTTGAACAAGCTAATATCAAGAACTACTGGTTCAAACAGAAGTAAAAACTTGAATATTTTAGAAAAAAATATAATAACAGGTTTTTTTTATTTGAAAATTTGGGCCATATATGTATATACTTATACACAGAGGTGTTGGTAACGGTAACAGTGTCGCGAGTTCAATAGGTTTTTCCCATCTGAAAAAATACATTCTTATGTTTGTTGTTCAAAAATTCCCAACGCGCCTGAAGACGTTTTTGCTTCAAACCAATATTTTGTTGTTAAATTGCTCTTTTTTCGAAGAAGCCCTCCTCGAAAAAAGAGCTATCTAACACTTGGCTTAATGCTAAAACCTATCACAATCACATCACACAGGGACAATTTATTCCTTTAGAGGGATAATGACGAAGTTGCGCTGGTCTGCTAGTATTGTAGTAAACGTATAAATTACAAGTTACTACTATCAGACATGGACATCCACTCCATGCTCTACAAAATGGTTGTGCAAATTTAAAAACAATTTTATAAAAGTGAAATTAATTATTAGAAGGCTAGGCGTTGTGCTGAATTTATTTCTGATAATTCTGAAATAAGACCAATAGTACAGAGAGAATTTTCCAAATAACTGCCTACATAGGCTTTAGACTTTAGGAACATTCTGACTATTATAATGTGGACCGCCTGAAACAAAAATTACGACTTAAAAGTCCAATAATACGAGTATTCTAATTATAAATTATTTTTGGGAAATAGTGGTCGCCGCGACGAATGTTGGGGTCGATTCAAACACAAGACACTGTGTGATTAAAAAATAGCTGAACCGAGTCATGGTGTTCTTTGAGTTAAACTTAAATTATAGATAATGCAAGTCTTGTGTTTTCAAAAATAAAATAGAAAAAATCAATAGTGGTGTATAAAAAATATTTTTATTTGTATTGTCTGAAAATGGGGAACACATTTTTTTTTAAGTTACCATATACTCATATTCGCTGTATAAAAAGCTACAATTCCGTGATATGAGTACATCCACATTATATTTTTCTAGTAACCTGTTTTAGTAAAAACATCGCGTAACAATGAATTTTAATCATATACCTAAAGCATACTGCTAACATATTCAAAACCAAATCAATTATTCATTCAAATTTAATTCAATCAATATTCCCTACATATAGTGCATATGCAATTTGATAACACATTGTATATGTCTATCACTAGCTAGTACTTTCTACAATAAAAACAATTAAAAATAATAATGCCAAAATATGATTGGTTCAGCAGTTTTTGCAGAGTAACAAACATGCATACGTCCACACCACCTTTCATTCTTATACTATTAGTAAGAAACATATTCAAAGCAGTTATATCTCTAATGTTGGCATTTTAGAGATTGAAAGTAATGAAAAATGAACTTATGTAAAACAGAAATAACAAGAGTGGTGTGGATAATTAAAGAAAGTCAAAATTACGTGGAAAATCCTCTAACAGTATTTTCAAATTCCAAAGTAGGTAGTCAGACGGTGTACCAGCAAAAGAAGTCATCGAAATTCCCACTGCAAAATTTTCATACCTGGTCCGGGATACAAATTCAAAGTAGTCGCTAAATCTCTCAGACTCGACTTATGTCAGTCTCGACTCAGTCAACTTTTACAGAGCATAAAAGTAAGTATCCTATTAGTACTCTAATTACACTCGTAATAGATATTTTTCATAAAATCTTTTCCAAGCTTGGTTAAAATTTCATTTTTGTATTATTTTTAATTTTTAAAATAAATTTTATATAACACGTAATAAAATAGATATTATTAAATACGTGACCCTAAGGAAAGCACAAAACCACTTAACCACCATTTAATATTTTTGAGTACAAATCCTCCTATCTCTCCGGTTACAACCCTACAAAGTTTGAAGGAACTAATCTCAGATAGAGACGCAACTATTATTATATTGTAGCGATATATACGACGACATCAACACGTCATATCTACATGTGATGACTGAATAACCGAATAATGGTAACAGTGAACTTTGACATGAAGTATCTAAATAAATATTGACTCTCAAGGTCATGATAGTTCAAGTCTTGTAGTCCTTTAGCATCACAACTGTATACGGACAGGTAGTGGTCAAACGTTCTATAACACCCTGTATTTTTGTATCATATCTCTACTAATAGGTACTATACATCTAAAGAGTCTGTTTTCTTGTTTGGTTGAACGCGCTAATCTCAGGAACAACTTTTTCTAATTGAAAATTCTTTTGGTCTTGGATAGCCCATTTATAGGGGAAAGTCATAGGCTATATAACATCACCCTACCACCAATTTTGTAGAGACGGATTAAAAATACCGAGTGTCACCACCCCTATTTAACCCATGGTGTCGTAAGAGCGGACTAAGGGAGCAAACTACGCAAGACACTCTGCAAAGAGAAAGAAAACTTGACACAAACCCTATGCCAACCCGTCTGGCTAGCGTGATATAGTAGGCCAAAACCTCCTTTCTAAGGAGAGGCCCAGCAGTGGACTATTAAAAGCCTATATGTGATACCAACCAATAGGAGCCGGGTATTAACCAAAAATGTTGCAACAAAGGGGAAAATGTATTCCTTTTGAAACATGCAGACAAAGTTGCGCGGGTCCATTAGACTTTTTTAAATATTATTTTCACACACCTCACACACGGCCGCCTGATCCCAAACTAGGCAGAGCCTGTACTATGGTTACCAGACTGCTTATAAACACACTTATATATTTTCAAATACAATTATTGATATAATACACCCAGACACAGAACAAATGACCGTGCTCATCACACAATATATATTTGTCCTGGGTGGGAATCGAACCCACGACCTCTGGCGTAACAGTCAGGGTCACTAATCACTAGACCAACGGGCCAGACTATTAGAATTTTGATGTAAGTCGCACTCAGAGTGATTGATGTACCGGTCAACCCGTAATCAGGACCGGTGTCATTCCGCCATTGCATTCGAGTAAGGAAAAAGGTATCGAATCTTATAGATATATCGCCATTAACTCCCGTTTTACACCTCTAATACGAAAAGTAGAGGTTTTATTGAGCATATACTCGTAACTCATTCTACTTATAAATGGCCTGAGTAAGTGGGTTATCCTGTCTCGTGTAGAGGCCAACCACGTGTAGGCTTTTAACTTATTGAGTGTAAGAGATTACGCTTTTATACTGCCCAGGAAACAAATTAGATTATAAAGGTAAGCGATCAGCATTGCCTACGAATGATTTCTTTATAACAGTTTATTTGATTATGCTATAAATAATGCGTTAAAGTGGAAATCCTTTTGAAATCTTCCCAAATATGTCTAGAATATCTAGAAATCTAAAATTGTCTGACTGTGTCTAAGACTAAAAATGTACCTATAAATAGATATGTACTAGTAAGTTCTTGGATTGTAATATATGTAAATCTAATTAGCATCCATATGTAACTAATGGTAAAGATAAAGGCAAAAAGATGCCTTGTCTTTATTTTTATATGGATATGGTATTATTTTTTAATAAACGAATATCTTTATAATGAGAGATCGAGTTTTTTAAATTCTTCTCCTCTTGCAAGTTTTCATCGAGTTTTTGTCGTTTATTTTCGTCTTACTTTATATATAATAGTCTTATTTGTATACAAGATCGTGTTTTGAACACCAGTTAAATAGTATTAAATACTAAATTACTAGTTTAATACTATTTTTAACCGACTTCAAACAAAGAATTGGTTTCCAATTTGGTTGTATTTTTTTAATGTTTGTAACTTCAGGACTCCGTTATTTATTTAATTGACTTGGATTTTTTAATATACTTTCCGTCTAGTGCCGGTCAAATTAATAAAATCTACCAAGAAGAAATGAAGAGTAATGTTTAAAAATAAATCTCCATAAATAAAATAACATTGAGTATCTTCTATACCACATTGACTTCACGAGTAAATAATCGAAGTGCTTTTACGGTATGTAGCTGCTTTTATTATTTAATATAATTCTCTTTAAATTAATTGCTATTTTATTTCTATGCTTTTATTATTAAGTGCTAACCCTATGCATTATCAGAGTGCATCTTAAGTCGCGCAGGCGGCCTTGCAGTGTGAGAGGCGACAATATTTGGCGCCAAGAACCGCTTGAGTAACCAGCACATGCTAAAATTTACGAGTTTAACGGTACAAACATTCCAATTTTAAACTTTCTGTAAAGGATATAACTAGTTATTCAATGCAGTAAGTACTTTCTAAGGATTAATAGAAACCACTGGTCCATAGTTCTTGAGTTAACGTATTTATCGTCATCCTGTTCATGATTTTTTCAAAATTTTAATTTGGGACCTGTTTGGGATTTGTTTTCATACTTGAGAATTAAATCCTTACATATCAAAATAAAGGAAGAATATAAATTCATTGGAGTAAAGTTAAAGTAAGTTGGAAAAGAAATAGGACGAGGGAGGTAGGTTATGAAATACCTTAAATCTCGGATCGAAAACGGGACAGAGATTATAGTAGATCGAAGTAGTTGTTTTCGTAACTAACTGTATGTTCTTTTTTTTATTATATAGAAAGGCCACCATCCATGGATAATTGCAACTCGAGTCAGCGCATTTTGAATCCCCCAACCAGGATCAGGGGCAGAAGGGGTTTGGGCTCTAGTAACCTGACTCACTATCACTGTTGAAAAACCCCAAAAGAATTGCTGAACAGCGAGTTTCTGTAAGGCCCTGGTATCACTCCGATCGAGCTGGTCCATTTGTGCTGAAGTGCTGTCCCATTTGGCTCTCCCCTGATCATCCTCTTGAGAGGCCACTACGATCTAAATGACGATATGTATACGTGTACTACGCTACAAATTGTTTTTCAGTTTTGTTTGCTTAGATTTTGGTTTGTATTCCACCATTTAATGATGCTTTATTTACTCTCTGATTTTACCCTAAAAAGAACAAGTCTGTAACCGATAGCGATAATACTATCAAAACAACGAATTAGAAAAAAAAACTTATATTAATTGCTTTTGTGACGTAACACCAATGTACTTGACAGACGCGGTAATACAAGCTCAGTTTCTCTTAGTGTCCGATACCAATACTATTAAGAAAATACGATATTTTCTTTGTTAATCGAAAGCAATTAAGATTAAATTACAAACAACGAGTCTATACTTTAATTATTTCTTATGCCGTAACTTAGAACTCGTCTTCTGAACTCTAAAAATTTTGATAGATATTTGTATTTTATTATCTTTATATTCATCTTTTATTACAATACATTATAACGAATTCTCAAGTCCTGTTTTAGGTTAACGATCAAACTCCCATCTGGCCATATTTGGGGCTTTTCCCCTTTATACGACGTTTATATAGCTAATATTTGTTTGGATGAATTCTTTATTATGTATGCATGTCTTTGTCAAAGTCGCTCAGCGGGTGATGAAACGTGCGATGCTTGGTTTCTCTCTAGGCAATCAAATTAGAAAGGAAATACTTGGACAGAGAACTAGAGCAACCAACATTGGTTACGTGAGCGAGACTAGAATTGCAGTCCTAAAATGTGAGCGTTTTATACCCCTCTGCCTACCCCATAGGGGATATATAGGCATGAGTGTACAATGAATACATATATTTAAATATGTCGATGTGTTTTCGAGTATAATCCTGTTTTTTTAATATAAAAGTGCAGGTGGGTTTTTTTTTAATACTCGATATGGGTGAAATAATTTTTTCACAGTAGTACGAGTATGACGTCGGTTCAACCGAAGCGATACGACGGCCTCACAGGCCTGTGACTATGAATGAGTGAGAATACAAGAGACTCCATCCCATTCCTTCTCCTCCTTTTAACAATTTTGTTATTGAGATAACGTAATAAAACAAGATTTGTTAGAAACAAAAGAAATACAAATGTATTTATTGCGATTTCCTTTTCATAAGATTAAACCAGTCTAAGATCTTGTGGTTAACGGATTTTAATAACGTTTTTTAAAGATTGCTTTTTAATTTGATTGGCTTTGATAAGGCGCTATCTTTATCGCGTGTATTTTTTATCTACGCATTTATGATTTTTATTTCATAATAATAATAAATCTAAACCCAATACAGTTTTAGAAAATAATGCATGAAAAATATATTGGGATAGTACAATAATTACCAACAAAACCATACACTATAATAGATCGGACATAACAATCCTAGACAAAGTTAACAACGCAGTTTATATTGTACACATAGCAGTATGTAACACACAAAATCTCCTTACAACGCACACAGAAAAGATGTCAAAATACATAGACCTAGCTACTGAAAAAAAAGGGCAATGGCAGGTAGATAGAGTTGAAATCGTACCCATTGTGATGTCTACAACTAGTGTAGTCCCGAAAATTCTGAAAGATACCCTCAACACACTACACACTGGAAATGCCGAATTCCACCCTTACACTCGCTCAAAAGCAAGCGTATATTTCTCGCTTCATAATTATCCTAATTTTACATCATCGCTTTCTGGCACGCTTGGCCGGTGTGCTAGATTTTCTTCCACTTCAAAGTAAAAGGGAGACCAAAAAACGGTATCAAAGATAAATAATGACATCTGACACAACGCAATATAATTTCAAACTAATCAGAGCTTGTACTATGAAAGTATTATTAGTATAAGTATTTCATGAAGCTGGACCCTAAGTTTCTAAAGCTATTTTTTTCGTTGACTACTATAGATATGCAATCTGCACTTACAGCCTCTTGTACAGTTATATGATCTTCTGTAAAAGATAACTCATCTGTAAAACAAAGGATGAAATATTCCTTAGACGCATTGAAAATTTTAAAACAAATCAAGCCATATCTCACCACTAGTATTAAATTACGTGTACAAAAGACAACTCCACCTCTAGGAATATATTCTGTGTCGCGTAGGACTTTACAGACATTCACAGAATTTACACAAATAATACCCAGACTCAGAACAACAATTTGGGGATCACACAAAATGTTGTCCCATGTGGGGATCGAACCACCAACACTCAGAGCAGTAGGAAGCGGCGAGGTAGCTCCTTAAACCACTACGCCATCGGCGCAATCACATATTAGTATAAATGGTCACTAATCTCGAATTTAATTTGAGAAACAGTTGCTTAACCCTATTGACAGGCTTAAGAAGTTAAAACTAAAAACTATTGCCTTTATAAAGATTCGTAAACAATTTCAAAATGGTGTCTTCTTATCTTTATAGTGACGTTTCTTCTCTTTGCTCACGTCAAACACTGAAGTAAGTGTTTCATTGTAGGTGTATAATGTGTTGGGGTTTTATCTAAATGTCATGTTTATTGCGAGTTTATCCTTTAGAAGGTAAAGTACTACGTCAATAAGGAATCGTTATCCTTGAATTACCACTACTCAAAGGGAATCCTATGATAATACCTAGGTATTTATTTGTACATAAACAGTCTAAAAAAACGTAAATTACGAAGCGTAGATGACAATTTTTTTAAATTAAAAAATTCCCCACATCAGATTTTGAATCTCAAAATATTGAGTGATCCCACTCGAGTTATATCTTTAAACTGGACAGTAATGAGATGGTAGAAAAAAATATTAGTTTTTACTGCTCTGTTGCCTAGTTTAAAATGTTTGTATGAAAACTCTATATTTCATAAGAGTGTAAATTTTTAAAATATACTTGTACGATTAAGTATTCTATATATTCAAGTTGATATCCCTAGTAGTCGTATCCAATCACAAGACGGACATCGCGAACGGATACTAGACTCCGGGTTCTTTAAGATACGTTCTTTTCGGTCCCTTTTTTAAATCCAGATTTGGTGTATTTATCCGTTACTCTAGCTCCCTGCCCTATACGTTTTCTTTGAATCTCGTCTGAAAAAACCTTTAATTCCCAAAGAGAATTGATGTCAGGTTGGTGACAGACCATAAAAGACAACAACCACAACCAATTACTATGTTGCATCGGTTTCAAATAAAATTAAGAAAGCGGACAAAAATATCATCAATATGATGATAAATTTGTATATTTGGTGACAAATTTAAATTCTCGAAAAGTTGAAAGATACACATTAATTAATTATATACTTTCTATGCAATTTAATGTAGTGATAAAAAATATAATGCATAATATGTATTATATAAAATCGTTCATAAATAATTTAATTATACAAAATTAAATAGATGCACAGACTCTTTTGCAGATTCGTAATGTGTGTATGGCAAAACAGAATAAAACTAAAATAAAATTAACTTCATAAAATACTTACTAAATATAAAACTCCGTAGTACAAGAAATCGTAGACGTACCGTACACAGGTACGGAGGCGCGAGAGTACCTACCAATAGCACAGGATACCCTTCTTACAGAAACGCGCGTTTGCTACTAAGACGATATCGCACCAAACCGACTTTTATAAACGATAACGAAAACAAAATAACTTATATTAATATATATATATACCAATTATTAATCTCATCAATACAAATTTTGTTATTTTGGTTTCCTCGTAAAATAATAACCGGGAAAAACGTTTTTGAAGAAAATAAATAATAAAATTGTGCTAATACTTGTAATGGGGTGCGGGGTTCGGAACCTCCGTGTGGTGCACCCTGGGCAACGAAGACGGCAGCGCCTCTCTTTCTATGTGGGGGAGGCGCTGCCGCCTACGGCCAATTCTGGCCGAGATGGGAACGGCCTGCCCGAGGGTTTTCGTCCTTCGGACGGGTTCTGTGCCGCTGGGTTTGTCCAGAGGTGGTAGACACGGGTCTGGTGCAGACCACCGTCCGGCTAAGTCGTAAGCCTGACTGGCAACAGTCAGGAATGACGGCTACGAGGAAGGCAACCTCTATAAAAGAACCTGGGGCGGACGGACTCGGTCTTGTGCAGACAACGTCTGGCCCAGCCGTAATCCTGAACGGACGGGACCGGTGGCTCTGCGGATCCGCGAGGCCGTAAAATTCTATAAAAAAAACCCTAAGCCCACGCTCTGACGCCTGGCAAGGGGCTGTGTCGCTGGAGGGAGTCCAGTACCGAAGGCGTCACGTCGAAGGACGTTAAACTTTAATAACTAATGGGAAAACAGATGAAAAAATCTACCTAGGAGGGTCCCGGACCAGTATCGTCTTTATGGGGCACCAATATGGGCGGAGGCTCTAAGGTCCAGCATCGTCGCCCTACTGCGACGACTGAAGCGAGTGCTCGCCATCAAGGTCATAAGGAACCGCACGATCTCCTTTAAGGCAGCGAGTCTCAGGCCGGAACGCCACCGTGGGACCTGGAGGCGAAAGCCCTTGCGGCTTTGTATCACTGGCGCAAGGAGGCGCGGGAGTTGGGTCGGAGTCCTGGGACTCGAGAAATCGAGGACCAGAAATATAGTGGAAGGAACAACTGGGGCAACCGAGCGCCTGGCACGCCCTTATTGCGGCTGTAAGACCCATTATGGAGGATTGGCTCGAGAGTCATCACGGGACCCTCTCATACCGACCGACGCAGGTGATCACTGGGAAAGGATGCTTCGGGGATCACCTGTGTCTGATCCGCAAGGAGCCAACGGTAAGGAGCCAACCACCACTGTGATGGCCAGACCGTGGACACGGCGCTCCACACGCTGGCAGAATGCCCCTCGTAGCGGCCATCGGGGTGGGGGTTCTCTCACTCGGTAACATGATTGCGGCCATGGTGAGGAGTGAGAGTGCATAGAATTCCGAGGTCTCCTTCTGCTAGCAAGTTATGCTTGAGAAGGAGATAGCAGAACGGGACTGGGAGAGGTTTAGAACTCTCCCGGTCCCGGACCAGACCCGGGCACGGGCCACGTCAAGCAGACGACTCACGCGCCGGAGGTCGCAGAACGACCTCCGTCCTCCATAAGCGCAGGCCCAGGGGTGACAGGTGAGGCCATCTGTCACCCTAGCAGAAGCAGACCGGGGTGGCGGCGAGATGCAAAGGCAAAGGGAACATTTAGGTTCGCACACAAAAGGGGGTCATCTACCCGCCGTAGATGGGCCGAGATACGTCAGGGTACCAGGGATTTCCTTTCTAGAGTACACCCAGTTCCCTGGCTACTGGAACCCGAGACGGCGTGCGGTTTTTAGTCGGTTCGAGTCCGACAAAGTCACGGGTGGGTGGTATCCCAGGGGATTTCCGAACGGAAAAAAAAAGGTATATTTGTAATCTGATTTTGACATAAGAAAGTTACATTACCATTTCTATTGAATATAAGTTTTTAATACCTAAGCATCTTTAATTGATTAAATATTTGTATTATTAAAATATAAAAGATATTTTAAAATTTGCAATGTGTATAAAATATTCCGTGTGGTGACGGATAAAAAATACGGAGTCTCAAGACCCCAGTTCATACCGTGGGTGTCGTAAGGGCCGACTTAGGTAGGAGGAGAAGGATATGTCCAACAGTGGACTGGTCAAGGCTGTTGATCATGATGATAAATATTATATAATTAACTTTGACAATAAAAATCGACGACTACTTTTCGCTTATATCGTGACTAATTATGCAAAATAAGTTTTTCATCCTTTAATTAGTCCACTCTTGGAGGTATAACATTTTTTAAACACTAAACATACTTGAGACAAACCGCAATAATTTAATTAAAGAAAAGAATCATTCAAATCAAATGTTTTACAAATGGCCTTTATATAGCGTAACATACACAGTAATAAACTACTGAGAAAGATTATTTTTAAAGTAGGTTTAAAATAATATGAAACAAATATTATTTTTTTAGGTCCAAATAAAAATAAATTAGATAACTTAAAATATCTAAATGTTTTGCACTAGTATAATAAAATTTTCAAAAAATATCTGAATGCGCTAAATAGTCCAATCGATCTACGAGAATTCAGATTATGATAGCCGCAGTATTTATTAATTTTAATTAATTCCAACATAATATTTATTTTATGCTTAAAATCAATAGCAGGTAAATCTTGTATTTATATTTGTTATACACAAAAGAACCATTGTTACCATTGTTAATTAACAGGTAATACTAATAATATTTTAAAATTATTGGAAACAAATAACTCTTGGAAAAGCCAAGTTTATCGATCAAAGTTGGATTTACCAAAAACTTTTGTACTTGTTGTTTATTGTTATATAAATAATTATTACAAATAAATAATTAACATGGCCTACTTTGTTTTCCTTGTAGATTAGCAGGGATAATATTTTCTTAGAGAAACCAGCAACTATTGTAGGCATTGAAGTCTTGTATTGTTAGCTTTAGTTATAAATCAGTACGATGATTGATTAATAGAGTATGCAGCGCTTAATATGATAAAATCGGCAAAGCTATGGGTAAAATCATGTTCTTTGAGAGCTTTCTTACTACGAGGGATTCTAGGCATTTCTTTATTTTTTAAATTACGGTAATAAATAAAAAGTTACTTTCCGAAATCTAAAATTACTTCAATTATTGTGTTTTATAAGTGAAATATAAGAAAAATTACCTCGATGATTGCTTACGTACTATAAATAAAGACGATATTTTTTATAATTAAATTACAAATACATAGTTTTCAGATTTTTTCCTACACTTGTAGTGGAAGATTATGTTGGTATGTATGGACAAACGGACGTATCTTTTTCACGTTAAATTATAAGTTTGATTTTTTCACAGCTTCAAAGGAGTGTAGACCTGAATATATGGTTTTAATTAAACTCGATACCTCCATGTGTGCCCGATATAAATTGTCTACAGACAGACGGACAACAAAGTGATCCTATAAGGGTTCCGTTTTTCCCTTTTGAAGTACCTACTTTAAAAATACGTTTTTATATGTAGAGAATTTACTAAACAACACAAATCTTACTTATATTATAAAACGACAGTTTGGACAGAAGGTTTATATAATATAACTAGTTGTACCCTGTCACGCTTCGCTGTAGCACATTGATGAGAAATGAGGGAAAAAAAAACTCTAAAAATATTTAAAACATTTTTTTTAAGCGCGTTGTACATCTTATCAAAATTTGAGCTCAAATGTTGCAAAACTTTTTAAGTTTTTGAAGCGTACAGAAACCAACTCAACACTTTTATATATAGATATTCAGAACCATCTGTTTCTGTACAATGTCAATTGTTTCATCATTAAAAAGTTCAAAACTTCGATTGAAATAGTTTTTACTTATTAAATTGAATGTTTACTGATTAATAGATCGGTCAAAACTTAAGGCCCTATTAAAGAATCGCCTAATTTATTAAGTCAAGGACACCGATCAGTTTTGTCGAGAAAGGATTATCTTTAAAACAAATAGTACAAAAACACAGATAGAAGATTAATTTGCCTGACTTTAGATTGACAGATTCCTCTTGTGTCAATTATTGTCATCAAGGAAGCGGAAAATCGCACGAATGTGTTTGTTAAAATTTCTTTTAATTTAGCATCAATACGGTGTATTGATTTGTCGGCTTTGACGCAACATGCCATTTGAATACATTATTGTATTATTGATTCACGTGTTTCTTCCGGGGAAGTCCGATTACTTTCACTTGTGATTAAAGTATGTCTTTATTAAATCGATGGTAGAATGCAATAATGTCTGATCACGAAATAACTAATTTTACATAAAGGATCTAAACTATTTCAAAGCTCGTAGAATTTTTGGTATTAAATTAGAAAAACTAGAAAAAATTCAGTACAATACAATCCTTAAATGGATTTAAAATGCAATATAAAATTTGTTGTCTAGCGCCCCAGTTAAATAACAAAAATAACAACGTCAAACTGCTTTGATAAGACTTCTGATTAAATGACGAGACGCATCCAATTAAATCCACTAAAACTCTTTAACATCTTAGACATATGACTAATTACTGTTCTCAGAAACCTACATAAAAAATGTCGCCAAATAAACTAACAATTGACTTGTGAAACCGCAAAGTCTCGGCGCCGCCGTTTAATTAAAACATATTATAGTATAATATTAAGGAGGGATTTATATAACAACTCACATGTTACTTCCCCTGACCAAATATCAGTTACATATTAATTGTTGTATATCTAATAATCTGATTGATACAAACAAAATACCAGATGTGCTTGATTTCTATATTACCAAGGGCATCGCAAGCAACTTTGTTGCAAGCAAAACAAGTCTTGACTTATCTTCTGACCACACACCTGTAGTAATGACACTAAAAGCATCTATTACTCTGACCCCAAAAGCTTGTAAAGTACATACACCAAAAACTGACCTGGAACTTTATAGGCACCTGGTAGCGCAATCTCTAGATTTAAATTTAATACTCCCTTAAAAACGGATGAAGATTTAACAGAGGCTGTTGAACATTTCAACCACTGCTTACAACAGGCAGCTTGGTTGGCTACACCAACTGTTAAAAAAAAAACTTTGAAAGAAGTGTAGACTGTCCTCTGTCTATTAAAGAACTACTAGCTGCAAAACGTAAAGCCAGAAAATAAGGGCATCAAACACGTTATGACACAGATAAGAAACATTTGGACTATCTACAGTCTAAATTGAAAACAAAGTTAAATTACTATAAAAACCAAGACATCCAAATGTTCTTGAAAAATCTTGACGCAACTGCAACTACCGATTACTCCTTGTGGAAAGCTATCAAGAAATTTAAAAGACCTGTTACAAATCAACCCCCTCTTCGTAAGAATAACAATGAGTGGGCCGCTAGTGATGCGGATAAAGCTTTTGTGTTTGCTGAACATTTGAAAAATGTATTTGTCCCAAACCCTGACATGGACTCCTCAAAAACTAATGCAGTTATAGACTTATTAAACCAGACTCACCAGCTCGATATCCCTATTCCCAAATTCACTAAAGAAGAGGTAAAAGATACCATTAAGACACTGAACTCCAATAAAGCTCCTGATTACGACCTAATAACTGGCAAAAGTCTAAAGGAACTACCTAAAGAGGGCATTTCGTTCCTTAAGCTTTTATTTAACGCAATCCTGCTCAGATGTTCGGTTCCTCTTCAGTGGAAAGTCGCACAAGTCATAACGGTCCTTAAACCTGGTAAAAGTGCTGTTGATGCGAAATCCTACAGACTCACAATATTACAGAGCACAATAGAACAGGTACATAGACTTGTTGAAAATATTCATAAAGCCTTCGAGCTGAAACAATATAGTACAGCGGCGTTCCTTGACATATCTCAGACTTTTGATCGGGTTTAGCATGAGGGGCTTTTATTTAAAATAAAAAAAATCTACCTATCAACTACTACAACCTAATCAGATCCTACCTAAGCGACAGATTTTTTTTTGTAAAAAAGGTTGTGAATCTACATCCCTGTATAAAATCGGAGCAGGCGTCCCACAGGGTAGTGTAATGGGCCTAATGCTCTACCTACTTTACACTGCAAACCTCCCAACTACAGCAGGCGTGGTGATGGGTACTTTCGACGATGATACGGCTATTCTTGCGGCAGATAGTCTACCAGACCTTGCAGCACAAAAACTTCAGACAAGCCTTGACCATATATCCCAAAGGCTCAAATACTGGCATATCAAAGCCAATGAAACTAAATCTGACCAAGTGACATTCACCACAAGAAGAAATACATGTCCACCTGTTCACTTAAATGGAGTGTACCTGGGAATGTACCTTGACAGACGTCTTACCTGGACAAAGCACATTTTTACAAAACGCTGTGCCGCGGGTCAAAGAATGAGAGAATTGCATTGGTTACTTAATAAAAACTCTCAATTTACATTGGATAATAAGCTACTACTGTATAAGTGCATCCTAAAACCTATATGGACATACGGACTGCAGCTCTGGGGAACTGCATCTAAATCGAATTATAGCCATTCTGCAAAGATTCCAGTCTAAAGTTTTGAGAATAATAACCAATGCACCCTGGTATGTCACAAATGACAATCTACACAACGACCTCGGCATCACCATTGTGTAAGGAAGGAAATATCTGACAGGACCAGGACCTACAGAGACCGGATAAGCAAACATCCAAACTTACTAGCAGTTAGCCTGATGAATACGCAGACAACCACTAGAAGGCTGAAGAAAAGGCTTCCTCAAGATCTCATATGATTGAGAAATAGAAAGCAACGGATGAGTTAATAGACAGAATCCGTACAAGTCATACCAACACACACAACAATTGCTGAATATCTCAAATGATAGATTGCAATACAAAAACAAAAAAAAAAAGTTAATGTCCCTGTCTTCTTGACGTTCCCCTCTCAAATCATATAAGTACGCAAACCCCGCCTGTTCCAGCTACTGCAGTAGTAATCCTGTTTAGCAATCCTATTCGCAATCCTAGAGCAGATAACTCTAGTTCCACCAAGTTTTTAGTCAGGCCAGCCACAGTCAATGACAATGAACTGGGTTAACTGGATTTAAATGTATAAAAAAATGCTGTTATTAAGTAGTCAAATGTGTCTAGAATGATCTCCTCGTTTGTCGTTTTCTTATAATTCAGCCATTGAGACCTCATTTAATTTTGCTATAAATCCTCAGAAGGAAACGGTTTTGGCGTAAAAATGATTTATTTGAAATTAAACTTAAATCGGATTTATCTCGAAAAATCTGTTTTTAAAGACAGTTGTAAAAAATGTTTGCACACCTGTTCATGATAATATTACAAACAAATATTTTGTTCAAGCACTAGGCTTGAACGAAGGATTTTTTTTTCTATGGCAACTAATTTCACGTTTTAATAAGTTTTGCAAATTTTAAGGGGTGGGATTTGGTTCATACTCTATCGCCGTCAAAAAATTTAATTTTGACTTTTCTTTCTCACACAAATATATTAACACAAAATTAAAAAAAAAAACAGATGAATCTGTCATAACTTAACGTGTCAACGCTGAGAGGCTTTTTTCAATGTCTGAATTTTCAAAGTTTTTGTATAAAAAATTCGATGAGTCCTATTTAAATACTGGTGTATGTGTGCGATATTTGATATCCTGAACAGTTTGATAAAAATTTAATATAACATAAAAATTGTAAAAATATGCTTTTTCCGAACCCACCCTTAAAAGAAACCAGCAGAAACCCAATGTTAGGCCTATAGCCGGCCCTAAAAACAAATTGGGCAAAGGACACTAAAATAATGAGTTAATGGCTAAATAAATCAATTTAATCTCAAAGACTTTCATAAGTGATGGTCTTCAGCCGTTTTATAACGGATTTTTATTAATTTAAGGTTTTTCTAACAAGCTCAACCTTAACCTTTTGAAAGTTATTTTTTAATCTATGCAATAATGAAAAAGCTATTTTTGCTTTATACCAATCCTAAGGTTTACTTTATTCAATTTTAATTACACTACAAAATGTCAGTTGTAAAAGTATAAAAGTTTCGCTGAACTGTTATGAAGAACAGCAGCAGATTAAATTAAATTCTAAAAGATTTTAGTTGTTCTTGAGAACAGCGAGAAAACATTCAAGTAAAAAAAAAACATTTTTTTATAAAAATAAAATGTAAAATTATTTTAAAAGTTTAACATAATAACTTATTTAAGGTCGTCGAATTAACAGTTTTTATTTAAATTTACACAATGCATTATTTATTCATATATCCAATTCAAGTTCAATCATATGGTGGTGGTTAGGTACTATAGTTTGTGGTGTGATTTTTTATAGAATGTAGTTAGTATAGTAGTAGATATCGAAATGCAAGATATTCGTGAACGATTACCGAGACGGTTTCTGTTGGTCTAGTGGTTGGTGACCATTACTGCTAAACAGGTCGTAGGTTCGATTCCCACCCAGGGCAAATAATTGTGTGATAAACGTGATCATTAGTTCTATGTCCTGGTGTAATTTATCTATAATATGTATGTATTTAGAAACATTTAAGTATGTTTATCAGCAGGCTGGTTGGTAAAAACCGGCTCTGCCTAGTTTGGGATCAGACGGCCTAGTGTGACATGTATGAAGTTATCTATTTATTAGTTAAGGCACTACGGTTTGCAATGCGTGTGAAATTAAATCGACTAGAACCACGCCGTTTTAGTTCGGTTAATTCCAACATAAAGCCCTGGAGAACTGGTTTTTAAGAAGCCAATATCACGTGATCTAGTCATCTACACTCAACGTGATAACTGATTTAAATAAAAAATATTCCTTTTGCCTGTAGATGAGTTAACCAAGATAAAGATATAAATCACTTAATGCCGACTCTTCAGAAATGGTGGGATTAGCAGATACCGATGTCATCTGATACAGTGTCACGCGCTTATCAGGTTAAAAAAAAAGTATTTTCTTATCCTTGAAGTCAAAGCTGGCAGAAATCTAGGTCTCACGAAGGGAGACAATTAGTACTACACATAAATACTACCTCCTATTAGATAACATATAGGTGATACCGCGTGTTTTATAATTTAGGCTCCGACACAATGTTTATACATATATATAAGTACTTTTTAAGGTTTCTCTTTTATCCCTGTGATGACAAATTAAGAATACGGAGTGTCACCACCCCTAGGGGTCTATTCATCCCGTGGGTATCGTAAAAGCCGACTAAGGGAGCATACTACGCAGGACAACCACACTGTAAAGAGAAGGAAAACTTGAAACAAACCCTATACGAACCTGTCTGGCCAGCGTGGTATAGCAGGCCAATACCTCCTTACTAAAGAGAGGCATATGTCCAGCAGTGAACTGGAAAAGGCTGTTGATGAAAGTCTCTGTGGCAAGGTGGTAATGCAAAAAGCTGCAACGTATTTAGTCGCAAGTGTAATTTCTGTTCTATGCTGTTTTTTGCTATTGTCTTAAGTGTGATTATTTCTTTTTTGTATATTACACATACCGACGAGTATCTACCTACACTAATGTTATAAAACTGAAGAGTTTGTTTATTTGTTTGGTTGAACGCCCTAATCCCAAGGGCTACTAGTACGAATTGAAAAGTTCTTTCAGTGTTGGATAGCCTATTTATCATGGAAAGCTATAGGCTATATATCATCACGCTACCACTAATAGGAGCCAAGCTTCATTAAAAATCTTAAAAAAGGGGCAACCTTATTCGTTTTCAGAGACGCAGACGTTTATTTAATTTTAAAAAAAAGCAAAATAAAGTAGAAAACAAGTGAAAAGCGGAAAATATTACCTTCTATATTAAATAATATTGAGTCGGCGCCAAAAAAGCAAATTAATTATTACCTACGTAGGTTGTAATGATAGAACCGGCGATGCGAATGTCTGTTTACCGAAATGTTTTAAGTTACCTTGTTTTGCTTCCTTTTTTTATTATTTTTAATTGTCAGTTCTCATCTGTCCTCGTTTTATTTTTCATTTTGTTAAAATGTTGTTATTTTTTACTCTTGATTCTAAAAAATCTAATGACTAATAGTTGGTTTTTTGATATTTTTGTCTACCTAACTTAATAAATGTATAATTTTACAATTACTTCAACTTTTGATAGTTAAATATTTAAATAACAACAATGTTTTATGATTAGTTTTAAAGTTCTTATTAAGTTGAAGAGACAATCCAACCGTCGAGGAGTACTCTTAACTGGACTTCGTCTCCGTCAAAAACTCAGCAGGTGGTCAATTTATTCATCCCTTATTTGTCAACCCTTTAGGTTGTTTATTTTAAAATGCAAATTCGATAACTTCAAAATGTACCCCACCAAAAAAAGATTATCGAAATCGGACTGCACTGTAACAAGCTAATGCACGACAAAAAAACATAGAAGAAAATATGAGACTTAAGAACTCACTCCGTTTTTTCCTTCCTGATGGTAAGTTACTAGTGGTGTGACATTCAACTTTTCAAACCGGTTTAAACCCGTTTGAGCATGATCGTGCTGCACTTTGCGTTGTACCATCACGCTCGTGCCTCCTGCTTTACCGACCGAACAAAACTGAATTATCTACCAACTGATTCTGAACCGAGTCGACGCGTCACGACACTAAATCTTTATCTATTTACCTACAAGCATAAACTATATTATTATGTTCCTACAAAATCGGATACGGTTAGCGCGCGTCGTCAAACAATAATTTAATACATAAACCGATTTACTAACCGTTCGGATCTAAGGGGACACATTTTTCTAATATCCACCAAATGAGAAAAAAAGAAAGCATTGTAATCATGTTAATTGACTGGGTAGTATGTTGTATTGCCCTTAGCTCTTAATAAACTACCAATCAATTTATACCGTCACCGCGTCGGTCGTCGGTTAGTGTAGGTAATATCAAGTTTTACACTTGTATGTAAACTCGGTTGAAAACCGTTGGCAAACCGTAAAACAACGGTTTAATCGATCCCGTCGAATCATGGTGCACATTGCTTTCGTACGCTACAATTGCTGGTCAACTCATCATCATATGGGTCAAACCGCGGTTTACTGTAATTTCAACGGTTCGGTTTAGAACCGATTCGCACGAATTGTCAAACCGATTCAACCCGGTTTGACAATTTTCTAGACCGTCACATCTCTATAAGTTACTGCCACCTTCCATGGACATCTACAACTCAAGAGTAACTAATGCACTGTCGACCTGTAATATGATTTTACAAAGGAAGTTTATTTTGAAATAAAATTGAATCCTATATATCTCCTTGACCAATATATATTAATTAAATTGAATTACGCTATGTTGAGACTCACAAACATTACAGTTGAAAATCAGGTAAAGATTCTATTAATTTTCTTTCCTCATAGGTGCGAGTTTATCTAGTCACCGACTATTGAGTAATTTAATGATGTTCGTTTAATTTTCCTTAATATCATAACAACTATCGTAAAACATGTATTGGTTTTCCCTTACATGACGTAATTAAATAATTAATTACGTATTGAAAATACCGTGATTATGTCATATGTGATTAATATCGACATTATTTCATAAAACTTCTAAGTGTAAGTCACCACTCTAATTTCCTTTTATGCGTTATTAATCGCGTTTTTAACTGGACTTGACCGTGTGGTGATGGACTAAGAATACGGAGTGTAACAAAGAAAACTACCTATGACAACAGCGCTGCAAAGAGAAGGAAAACTTGAGATAAACCCTATAACAACCTGTCTGGCCAGCGTGGTAGAGTAGGCCAAAACCTCCTTTCTAAGTAGAGACCTATGTCCAGTAGTGCACTATTAAAGGCTGTTGATAATGATGAAACTAAGAGTTCGGTAACACTTTTTTTCATAAATTCAATTAATGTGCCCGTTTCATATGAATTCTTCACATGTTTAGTTCACAAGGTTATGTTCAGACGAAGGACGTTGAATGCGCGTTTTGCTAACGCTCGTTATCAACAACACACATTTTGTTAAGGTTCCTCAAGGTTATACAGCATTAATGGGCGTAAACTCGCGATATTATTGTTTACTATACGAAGGTTCAGCAAATTCAATAATTACAAGTATTTTTTTATCGCATTCTTGTTAATGATTCCTACCATGGCAGATTGCAGCATCCATGGCCTCAGAACGGTATCTTTGTACAAAATTCTCTGACTCGTGTGATAAGTAGTATAGAAGTGATTGAGATCTATAATGGCGCAAATAGACGACAGTATGGTTGACCGGAACTGCAGTCTGAAATGCCTTAACAATGGCTTCAGATAACAAATGATAAAAGTAATTTAATTGAAAATCTGCTCAGTTAAAGAAGTCATGTGTGAAACAGGTGTTATATCCTTAAGAAAATAATAGGAAGTTTCCGACCAGGCTAGGTGATCATACCTAGCGGAGCGTGATCCTACGGTTGATGTTCAGAATTGTTCAAAATAATAAAATTACATTACGCTAATCGCTAAATTCTTTAATTTAGGAGTTACTCCGTAGTTGATATCATTTTGTTATATAACATCTGAAAAGGTTTTCGCTATATATTATGTAGATATCCCAACATATCTGTATTAATTAAAATTCATAACATTGTCATAATAATACTACATATCAAAACTGTCCATTTACATCTGAGAAATAAAAATTCGTTATCAAATAATAAAAGTGGTAAAAGCATTGAAATGAAAATTGAAGATTATCGTTCCAATTTAAGAATTCGACGAAATAACATACATATGTTAAATCGTATTCACAAATCACAAAATTACATTTCAAACGTCAATATTAAAACTTAATCCTGTGTTGTTTGCCATTTAATTACATTGTTTATAAGGCCCCCGGCCTTAGAATATAGTAACTTTAGTAGCTTTTAGTCCTTCAAATGCTCGGATGACGCAGTGATTTAAGTGTCAATGTTATTGCTTCAACCGCAACACCTAAAATCCCCAGTGACCAGGAATGTATTCCTCCCTATTAGACACGTTATGCCCTGTAGTAAGACAATTTATGAGCAGTATATCTCTCCAGGTCACAACCTAAATACGTCAATAGATAAACTATTTAAAAAGGACTGGTAAAACATGTTCAGAGAAACAGAAATATCTACACCAATATTATAAAGTATAAGAGTTTGTTTGTTTAGTTGAACGCGCTAATCTCAGGAAATATAGGTTCAAATTTGAACCTATATTACCTGAGATTCTTTTTGTGTTTAATAGTCCATTTATATCTTTAAAAACAATTAGACTAAGACAAGAAATTGATGATGATGGTAACTAAACACAGTTATACAAACGACTATGGTCTGATCCCAAACTAGGCAGAGCCCGTGTTCTGGTTACCAGATCCCTGATAAACATACTCCTATAGTTCTAAGTACATACCTATAATAGATGAACTATATCCAAGCACAGTAAAAAATGATCGTACTCATCACATAAATATTTGTCTTGGGTTGCAATAGAACCCACGAGCTCTGGCAACCACTAGATCTACTGGCTCGTCAATATACGTATGCCATGAGTAGCAATCGATAAGCCGAGTCTCCACTGCATGTAAAAAGTATTACAAGGATGTCAAACACGAAAACTAACCATTAAACTTTATAATAAGATAAATGTATCAAAAAATAAATCATAAAAAAGCAGCTGAAGATCACTTTATTTTTACGATCGCACAGTGAGTCATCAATAAGGAACTTTATTTTGCTGTTTAGTTTTCTACAAATATATTTAAAGACATAAATGTTGTAATTAAAACCAACATCATAAAATTAATGACTACTGACGGTGGAAACCTAGACGTATGAGATGACGTAGAACTAAATTAGCGACAATTAATATGACTGTAATGGGATGAAGTGAGAAATTGAGTATTCGATTTCAACGGCGTAGGTCGTTGGTTCAAGCTAGAGATCACAACTTGTAAATAGGTCGCTTTCCAACCAACGATCAACAATAATAAGATTGAACAGGACTCTTGTAAGGTGCGAAGGCTAGTTAGTGACGACCATGAATTTCCTCTACAATATAGCATAGCTGTTTTGTATGCTACAGGGGGGCTAAACGAGAGGGTCATCTGAATGTAAGTGACTACAATAGCCCATGGACGCCTGCAACTCAGGAGTCACAAGCTTTACCGCCCTTTGAGTTCTCTCCGCCAGAAGCAAGGGGTGAGGTGTTGGTTTGTTTTTACATTAATTTAGTGTCTCATATCAAAGTACGTACGTATCAAAGACATAGATATAAAATTATATTTCTTAACTAAAGCATATAAAAACATGTTTATGTAAATAGAGAAAAATATATTATGATTTACCCAGAAGAAGATATAAATATTCTATTCCACGGAGCTGTGCTAACGTGATTCTAAGGAAAAATAAATAGTTATCCGTCAGGAATAGTGCACTTTCTGAGATAGAGAGTAGCCTCTGGCACTGTACGGTCCGCACACTTCCCCGTACTAATGGTTGTACAATTGGTTTTGTTCTCAATTAAATTGATTATAATTATAGAAACTACATTTTTAAACAAGGTTGGGTAAACGACATAGACAAGGATGATAAACCGGGTACTCTCAGCAAAAACCTACTACCAGGGGTGTCCATAACGTCTCAATATGCAATATTCCAATACCACACAATGTTAATTCGACGCCTGTCCCATTGTTACTCAAGGAATACTCTTGAACGATTGATAGCAAATGACCTGAACATTTTTTACCAAACAGTTGTCTTGAAGACACCATGAAAGTTAAAAATCTGATATTTCTTAAGAGATATTTCTTAACAGATATTTCTTAAGAGTATGCGTTTTGCTTACTCTATCAATGCATTATGGTTGATCTTAGGATTAAGGTATATTTGGAGTCGTCAAGCGGAGGGTGGTGGGCTTTATAATGGTTTACACGTTACATTAATTTGTTTACGATTTATTACAAATGCTATTAGAAAAGCTTATAATTTTGAAATGGTCCCAAAGTCTTGGTCCAAAAAATAGTTTCAAAAGCTTAAATTAATCGGATACTTTCGATAAATATGTCAAAGTAAACGTCCTCGTTGTTTTGAATACATTATGTTAAAATAAATGTTATGTAGGTATTGGAATTTCGACAGGAGTACCTCTTGTATAAAATAACCAAAACTTACCTATAAAATGGCAAAGCTTCTTTCAAATGAACAAATATGAACACCACTCTTTTATTAAGGTCTGGCAAGGACTTTGCCGCAGCCGTATGACTATGTGCAGATATGTAACTAAATGAACTATATCTTCATGGTAATAACTTTTATAGGTTTTTGGTAAAGTAATGTAGATGTTAAAGCGAATACTACACTTTCCTATTTTCATGGTAGCATTATTACAGGTGAAGACGGTGGTGGGAAAGTCATGCTCGCATTCTTTAACCACTTTTCGCTTTCGCTGAATGAGTGAGGTTACCAAAGACCAAACCATACCTCCTCCTGATTCGGGGGGAAGGGGGAATCAAATGATCAAATGGAGGCAAATATAAGAATATAAGAAATAAAGTGGCAACTGCAAGCTGAAAAAAACCAAAGATATTTTAACAACTCTCGACAGACGTTTGCGCTCTATCTTTAAATATAAAGATTAAACGTCAGACGCGACAGGCGGCGAATGGCCGCCGCCGATTATATTAATTTAGAATTAACAATTTTTTTCACTACAAGACGATGCAATTTGCACTCTTCTTAAAAGAGTCCACAGAAAAAAAAATGCGGTGCTTAACTAAAAAAATCAAATGCTAATATCTTTTTTCCTTACCTTTAGCAAACAAAAATTGTATTACACATAGATACCAATAAAAGTAACCAAATTTTTTGTCGATAAAAATATTAATTTTTTCACTACAAGATGTTGCAATTTAATCCCAAATTTTGTATAGAGATGAATGATTATAAATATTACGATCTTATAAATTCAGTTTTCTGATTTTTCCCTTATATATGTAGCCGAAAACTTAGCTGGATGCAAAATTTGTCATCTAAAAATGGGTTAAGTTTTTGATTTACCTACATGTCACTCAAAAATCAGCCAAAAGCTAAGTTTATAAAATGAGCGGGCAGACGAGCATACGGGTCACCTGATGGAAAATAACCATTACTGCCCATGAACATCTGTAACTCAGGAGTCACAATATATTAAAAAATACCTTTTTTATGTCAAATACCTTTGACGTTATGATTGGGTCAAAAGTGGTTTTTAAATTATTCATGTAAAATTAGTTCTCTTAAACTTGGCTTGTCACGCTCCGCGTGTCTAGCTAACACTAATTTTTGTACTTGACAGACGGCATCTACGTCATTTTTATTTGAATATCTAATATAAATATCTATTTTTAATTATTAACTACTTGATTGTATACGATGTTCAATTTTTTTTCTAAGTCAGTTCTACGTCAATCAACATAATATCTTGCAAACTTTAAGAGGTGACCTCTGTCTTATTATTTTATACAAAATTGAACAAAAGCTACCATTTTTACATTTAGAAAAACAATATTGAATTGACGTGATAGAAATACCCTATTAATAAATAATAATTCTATGAATTTAGAAACTTGATTCTTGATCTAGCGATTTTTAAACTCATATTCATTTAATTGTCATGCAATTTTAATTGGCTCATGCTCCACACTGGAACGTGTACATGCAATAAAATATTTAGGCGTTATCTTTATCAGCAATCTTTAACTTCAAAGAACATTCGAGACCGCACAGCGTGCGATATTAAAAGTTTTTGCCTTTCAGCCCATATTCTTCCCTACTACAATGCTGTACCAGATTGGTGGAGTTCTGACTGTTCGTCAACTATTTAACCTAAGTGCTTGTCTCCTACAACTTAAAAAGCCGACCTTTGACCCACAACTTTTGGAAAAGCGAAGAAAAGAGATAGTTTGTCCACGACTAGCAACTTGTAAAACAAAATTTGCCAACGTTTCGCTAATTTGATTACCTCTTTTATATACAATAGAATTAATAGAGCTATAAACATATATCCCTTGACAAAAGTGCAACTAAAGAAACAGGTATGTGAGTATTTACTAAAGCTGAACTATGAAGAAATTGAACTATTCTTACATGTAGCGAAGTAAATAAAAATTGACTTATAGTAATGGCTTACATCTCTTACGATTCAGACAAATACACTATCACGTCACACAAAGAGAGGACACTTGCATGAACACTTCACTCATTTTTTTACCTTGTTAAATTAAAATAATTTATATACAAATTTTATTAACCTTATGTAAATAGCTAAGATAATTAGACAATATTATATCTGAAAGGATTGGCGCTGATAGCCTAATTACAGGCTCTGCCTACTCGGTAGCAAATGCTAACATAATTTACTTGTACTTAAGGAATGTCAGCCTACCTATAATTTGCAACCCTGTATTTTTCACAAAAGCATTGTGAAATAAAAGTTATCATATTACGTTATAATTTATTTCCTTCTTTTAAGGTTACAGTAATGAATCTGCATTTCTGTGTTCATTGCTGTCTACCACTTATAGTTTAACTTTTAGCGTCAAAGAAGACCTAATTAAGAAAATAAAAATTTCTATAGTTAATATGTCCTATTACAGATATTTTCGTTTATCTAATAATAGTTTATTTTTTTTAAAATATTCACATCTTCGATGTGTCTAAATTATGATAAATCTTAACAAGCTTTGTTATTCATCCCAATTTGTAGTCAAGTTCAAATATTTATTTTTATACTTAGATTTATTTTGTTGTGTTTCTCTCTAAAGTGGCTCAATTTTTAATTTATTCAAGTTATAATTAAGCAATTTTCGAGAATTTCTAGTAGTAGTTACCATGCGATATACCGATACAACAGACTTATAATGCTTTATTACCGAGAACCTCCTCCACGTTTTAGAAATAGGTTAGAAAGCTCACATTTTAAAAGCAATAAAAGCAGTGCTGTCAAAAACAAATAACAAGCCTCCCCTTAACTCGCAACCAGCTTGAAAACACACAAATCCGCCATACTAATTAGCATTGCTTGCTCGTTAGCTCTTTCACGTAATTTTGATACATTACTTTCAGAACAAGCCTGTACGCAACCTTTAGAAACATGCAGGTACAGTCGGGGTAAAAAAAAATGCAGGACTTGAATGTCCGCGTGTTGACGGACGGGGAATCCTAACAACCCCTATTCATCCCGTGGGTGTCCTAACAGCAGCTTAAAGAGAAGGAAAACTTGAAGCAAATCTTTTACCAACCCGTCTGGCCCGCGTGGTACAGTAAGCCAAACCTCCTTTCCAAGAAAACGCCTATGTCCAGCAGTGGACTATTAAAGGCTGTTGATAATGATGAAAAAAATGATTTACTTATTTCTCTACAATACCATCGCATCATCAGCATGCAGGCTTACCATAATGTGACAGTGTGGTCCTTGCTTATACTTGGTAATTACTATAACGTATAACAAACATGGTTACTTTTGTAAACTCATTCAGAAAACATAAAAAATGACAACATTTTCTGCCACCTTGTTTACCGTTAATTAAAATTTAATCCTTTATTAACAAGCTGATTTAAAAGGTATATCAAAAATTTTACATATAACAATGGCATTTTTTTTTTTTGCTGTCTGTACTTAGGGCAACAGAAATAGCCAGATTTACACTCGCGCACATACTAACATAATAATGTACATATTTTCAGGGAATCATATGATAGTATACTCATACTCTAATAGAAGAGAAAGTTATTTTAACTGTCTGTAGCTATTTTATATGTTGCATTAAAATAGCTACAGACTAGCTAGACTAGCTACAGACTTGAAGACTGGATGGCGTAGTAGTTTTTGTAACGGACTGCTATTCCAGAGGTAGCGGGTTCGATTCCCGAGTCAAACATTTGTGTGCATCAACATTTAATGTTTGATTTGGTCTGGGGGTTTCTATGTATAATAAGTATGCATTTACAAAAGTGTATATAGTATTTATATCAGTTGTCTAGTAGCCATAGTACAAGCTCTTCTGAGTTTAGGACTAGATGGCGTTGTGTGAATGTGGAAAAAAAAAGGTTTTCTATCCGAAATAAGTTTTATAAGAAATTTGTGTGATTTATATGTAAAACTAAAACAGCTGCTATAAGTAGCACTAAAGTTTTTATTCTACCGTATAAGTTTGTTTTTAATTAACATGTTAAACAATAAAAAAACCAATAAGGTAATACTAAATTGGCAATGTGTAAATAATACAAATATATTTACGAGCAAGGTATGCTGGATTCTTAATCAACGCCAATTTTCGAAGGCATCTTCAACATAAATGGAATAAACTGTTTGTCAGAAGCCGGATTATATAAAGTTAAAAAAAAAATGATTGATCGCTTACACGTGAAACGGCCCTCATATTCATAAGAAAATTATAGTTTTTGTGCCGTTCTATGACTATGGACACTGTGTTAATCTTTCAAAGGTTAAAATCTATATCCTATACTCAGAATACAGAAAATTGTATTTAAAATATAAACATATTTACTTTCTGTATTCTGATCCTAAACTAAAGTCACAACACGTGGCATTTTAACAGTTAATTAAGCATAAATGGAATTAGCGTATCCAATAGCTCTTCTAAAAATAAAAGGCACTAATTTTCACAAACATAATACTGCGTCATTATTTCAAGTTGAATATGATTTATTGACCTCGAAAGTACAAAGCAGTTTACGATTATTTACTCCCATCTATATAATCATTGATACAATAGACTTTGTGTGCGCTGAATAACTCTATTAAAATCTAATTGGGTGACCATGATAACGTCAATTTGCATTAATGATTGATATTATAGCTCGGATTACCTGCAATTATCATCACAGTTGTACTAGTGATGTACCGAAGATACATCCTTATCCAAGACCTTAAACCACTACGCCGTCTGTGCAGTCGAAAAGATACATGCATACGAAATGTATAGTTGATACGTTTACCGGCCCTTACCCACCTCAGTACCGGCATTGTATACCCATCATAGCACTTCCAATTGGCCTATTGTCACGTAGCTACGGTCGAAACTATATGTACAAATGTACTCGTAGGATTTTCAAAGGTGTAGTTCATTTGATACAATATATGATCCATCCTAAGGTTGCCTGAAAGAGATTGCTCCTAGCAATAAGGCCGACCCAACTCTATGCAGGGGCACCTCAGTACCAGCTTCTCCCTCTGGAGAGCATTAAACGAAAAGTGATTCGAATCGTCGATAGCCTAAACACCTCCGATCGGCTTGATCCCTTAGCGTTACGTAGAGATGTGGCTTCACTCTGCATTGTCTATCGCATATATCATGGAGAGTGCTCCGAGGAATTGTTCAGACTAATACCAGCCGCAACTTTCCGCCATCGTTCCCCATGGCAAAATTTTCATTCTCATCACCTGGATAGTTGGCGTTCCACTACTGTGAGCTTTTTAATAAACTTTTTGTCCAGCACAACCAATCTGTGGAACGGGTTATCTTCTGCGGTATTTGCGGACCGATACGATCTTCAAACCTTCAAGAAAAGAGCGTACGCCTTCCTAAAAGGCCGGCAACGCGTTTGTGACTCCTGAGTTTAAGACGATCATGGGCGGCGATGGTTAATTTCCAACAGGTGACCCGTCTGCTCGTCTGCCTCCTCCAACATAAAAAAAACCTTCATGTCTTACATATCTGTCAATTTTATGTACTATACTTCTTTGTAAATTGCTGTACAAATAAAGAGTTTTCTATCTATCTATAATATCAACCGGCTTGCAAGTTCTATTCTTCAGAGTCAGAGAAAAAAAATATTTTTACAATTTTTTTTTCTTTTTGCTATTATAAACCATGTACTACGGCGTAGTGTGTTAGTTTTACCACAATCTTGGTTATGGAAATTATAAAACAATGTATTAGCTACTCAAAAACCGTAAAAAAATAAAGGCAATAAGTGCTAAAAAAGTTCGCACCAGCAAGAAATAATTTTTGTGATATGTGACAGACACCGAACAAATGCTGTGAACGATCGTTTGTTCGGCGACTGAATGTTATTTATATATTTTCTTCTTATTCCTTAATTTGTATGTAATTAGTGTGTTACAAATACGTTATCATCAGTTAGGTTCAGGCTCTGCATAGTTTGAGATTAGACGGTGTATAAGGAGTTTCAAAATATTCAAAATACTAGAGAATCCTGAGACCAGAATAGGTGGCAACGATTGGTTGTTGTACTAATGTGATGTGATGTAATAATGTGTAAAACGAAGTTGTACTAATCGGCGAGAAGACTAGTAGAAATTACTCTGTTCTTCGGTATGTCTTTGTTAGACGTTATTGAAGACACAAACTTAATCTAATCATTTTCTCAGCATTCGGTTTGTATGACCACAAAACAGCTTGTCTTTCTGCACAGGTATTTTCTGAGTCGTTCAACTTATTTCTATCCTTTACTGTACGTAATTGGCATGTTAACGTGATAAAATTATATTATACTAACAACAGTGTCAGATTTCAAATAGATATAAATGGATAATGATGACAAGCTGTTTTCTAGGAATGCAGACGTTACTGTGCATCTGTTTTATAACTAAACATGGTAAAGAAATGTTATCTATATTCAAACGGTTTATTTTTGTAATTGAAACTTCATGCTCATATTGAAAAAGGCGGGCTTACTTGAATTAAGAGTGGTTATATCGTTTTGAACTCTATTTTTTTATAAATTTATCTCTCTAAAGCTCTTGATATTGGTTAAAATTGATTTTTTTTCCAAATAGAACTCATATCAAAAGTTATGAAAATACTTAGAATTATAAATGATAGTTTAAAAAATAAAAAACACGCGTATGTAACTAGCCGAACTAAATATTAGAGAATAAGTTTCTTTAAGTTAAAAAAAAATAGAGTAATTAAAAACAAAAAACATTTTATCGTAAAAAAGCGTGGGATAATAGAAGTCAATTGCTGTTAATATTTTATTGACAGATGTTGGTAACACTAAAAATCGGATAATCGGACAAATTTATTGTAAAATATATATTATTGTATCGTCATCGGTCCTTGATAAGTTTGCGAAGTTTTAATTCAATCCATCGTTTTGAACTGGGTGAAAATCACGTTCCTTTACATAGATACATACGAAGCTAATTAAACAGTACTTAAAACAAAAACAATGGATTAACTCATTGTCAAGTCCTTATCACAAACATATAGCTTTGATAATGAACATGAACCCGATGGATTCCGAGTCAGAAGATGATTTTCTCAACCAGACCAACAGAGGTTGGAGGCTGTTACTTACTTACTGCTTACCGGATCCCTCCTATTACAGGCACAGAGTGACACACCGTGTGGTTTTAGTCGGTCCGAGTCCGACACACCACCCCGCCGCAAACCCCGGTGGGGTGACGGTCCGAGGGGATTTCCACACGTTAAAAAAAAAAAAAAAAAAAAAAAAAAGGCTGTTACTTACTTGTTACTCATAAACAGCCTTTAATAGTCCACTGCTGGACATAGGCGTTTCCTTAGAAAAGAGGTTTTGGCCTACTATACCACGCTGGCCATATGGGTTGTGTCAAGTTCTCCTTCTTTTTGCAGGCTGTTATCCTGCGTAGTTTGCTCCCTTAGTCGGCTCTTAAACGCAATGAATAGGGATGGTGACATTTTGTATTCTTAATCTGTCACCACACGGATAACCTACTTGTAACAAAATTCTAATACTATTTCTCTCTATTGTTATTACAAGGAACGAAGATATATGAAGACAAATGATTGTATGGCATGTACCAAATATTGTGAGTCATTCCGCGTTAGCTCTCAGTTAGAGGAAATCATTCATCTACATGTCGCTGTATTCTTTTCAATTCAGGATGGAATTTGGAGTGCAATGTACTGCGTTTAGGGGAAGACATTGTACTACAGACTTGACTACATATGATTAATTTGAAAAACAGATGCCTTTATGATGACTTTAAGCGACTAGAATACGTCCAAGGTTGACACAACGTTTTAAATAATATAATAGCTTTAACGTTGATTTATATATTTTTAACTTACCATCAAAAAATACTATCCAAAGACATACACTAATTTCTCAGTCCAATTAAGAAGTGAAGATAATTAATTAAGACGACTACGGGGAACTAACTATGGCATACACAATTTAACCTGTGCGAAATATGCGATTGCTCAACTATATTATAATAATTTACGAATTCCTATTAAAGAATCTAAAAGTTTAAGTATAATCAAAAAAAATATTAAAAGCCCATCTGCTAAACGAATAAAAAAAATAAACAAAAAACAATATTGTATAAAAATAATATGTATAAAATTAAATGAAAACATAATAATAAATAAATAAAAATTATATACATTTAAAAGTAACCTATTTTCATAATAAAAAATACATAAGTTAAGAAATAAATTAATCACTTATTTAATAATATATATCTCGGCATCACTAGATTTCTTTTAGAATAACAGGTAGGATTAACACAACCACCTTTTCTATACCCCTAGCAATTTTGCTGATAAAAAAATTTTTTATTTTGATATCCTACTCGATAGGTTATTTTTTTGGTTATTGTTTTTTTTTTATTAACCTATTAATATTTTGGGTCAAAAATCCGCCATTTTGTTAATTTTCTTTCAAAAAACCATCTAAAGATACTTGGGTTTTTGAGACGGATAAAACTGTCGAAATCCATCCAGCCATTTAGAAGATATGAGGTAACCCTTCCTCGGCAGTCGGGTAAAGAAACAACTTAGTTTTTATTTTTCTGAATGTGTAAAGTATTGAATGCACATTTATTACGAGCCGTGCAACGGATGTCCTTACTCGTTTTATTTCTGAACTTTACGACATAAGTTATGGCTCGACATGTCAAAACAAAGTGGTTGTTAGTGTCCATAATTATTGATAATACTGCTTAAGCATTATTGACATACAATTCATTTTCTGGAAGTAGTAATTTATTATATTAAACCGTAAGTAAAATTTATTTATTTTAAAAACGTTTGCATTAATTTTTCATGGGTTTATTTTTATACCTAAGTGGTATTTTGGATCTTTGATTTGGATGGTAGTGTGGATCCTGAATTCCTGACTGCTATGCCAGACGTATTCTAGTGAGATGCTAAGTATGTCTGTGTGTAATTTATCTATAACTAGCTGACCCGCGCCACTTTGTCTGCTTCTGTCGTAAGGAGTAAAGTTGCCCAGTTTCTGCAACATTTTTTATTGATTCTGTGCTCCTATTAGTCATAGCATGATGTCATATAACCTATATCCTTCCTCGATAAAAGGACTTTCAAACACTAAAATAATTTTACAATTCGAACCAGTAGTTCCTGAGATTACCCTGAGTCTAATCTAATCAAGTAATCAGGTTACCATAGCACAGGCAGTGTCTTTTTTTGTACTCGTGGCAACCCCCTCGGGACATCACCCCACCGGAGTTTTCGGTGGGGTGGTGTGTCGGAATCGAATAGAAGGCATGCGTTCTCCTGTCCTTCTTAATTCTTTCTGAAGAATCGTGAACTCAATCAAAACTTCACTTTCCTTGTTAGTATAGAAATAAATTACAGTAGGTAAGATTTTCTTGTATGGAATCATGAAGGCTTCTAATACTTATTATTCTCATTACACACATCACAATTAACTTGGATCTTAAAAATTGGATCTTATAACTACCCGCAAATACATGGAGGCAGGTGCGTACTTAAAAAATATTTTAGACAGACTGACAACGGTGACCAACCTGGTCTTGATCAGTGAAACTCAATCAAGTTAGAGGCTTTTTGGACTGTAGACATTCACTAAGTCTAATACTATTAGATGCTATTTAGGTACATATACAATATATTAAGTACTATTCAGAAATTATTCGTCAAGCCTGACTTTCTTTCTTTTCAAATCGCAAGGCAGCAATCCAAAGACTAATGTTTTAAAGTCTATCCGTAAAACTATATTCTAATCAAGCAGAACAAAATAAAATCTGCCACTGATCTTTACCAACGATGGTCATCGAAGTTTTTTCCTTCGTACAATACCAAAAATACAAAAAAAGTTAGATAGACAAATTCATTTTATCGACGAAACGATCACGAAATGTTTCTTCGAATTGTTTCTATTAGGAATCCTATGCCATAATTTTCCTGTCGTCATCCCATTTAAAAAATTTGTTATATATCCATATTATCATAAAGTCCAGCAAAGCATCTGTGACTTTTAAGTTCGTAGTGTCTATCGGTGGTCCAGTCACTCATCAGGTAACCCGTCTGCTCGTTAACCCTGTATACTATAAAAATTGGTCTATCTAGATTTTAATAGTATTCAATTTATTTTGAGGAACGCGAATGGGTTGTCATGAATGGACATTGATTGCATATGATAGGACTTTTTAAGAAATTTGATTCAGCTCTCTAATTAAATAGTCAGCTCTTTAGTCAATTATCTAGTAGGTCTGACGTCTTGGTGATGGTCGCGGAAAACCGTTGGATTGGGGTAGCACAGGTTGTTGTGGCAAACCTTGGGGTAGGCTAGGCTCAACATACCTAGTAGGCTGCTCATCATACCTACTAGGTAGAATCAGAGACCGACACAGTTCTCATAATTGTATCACAAATTACGCCGCAAGACGATAACGTTTCTGCTAATTATCTGTAGTACTAAATTCAACATAACATTATTATGGCTTCGTAGATTGGGTTTCACATAATTGATTCATTTTTTATTAAATGGCGTGAAGAAGGCTCATAAAAGAATAGAGAATTTTATAATCTCTCTTGGGTGTATGAAACATCAAAATTAAGTTTTCTTTTTTTCTCTGTACTAATATTATCAAACAGAGAAAGAACCCAATTAGAGTTTTTCTTGTGGATTGTTCGTTCTGAGAATTCGAGAATTAGATGTGGGAAACTGTCAGCCTTTTTTTTTTCTTTTTAAAAGACAACTCCCGCGCTAAGAATGTATCTCGTGTCGCGGGGGACTTTAAAAACATTCATGCAACGGACACAAAGAACACCCAGACTGAGAAAAACAATCTATGGATCACACAAAGTGTTGCCCGAATCTGGCTGTTTTACGCTGGCTCCGCCCAAGTTCCAAAAAAGTTAGGATTCTGGTACATTCCTCTAGCGTGACTGCCATGCTTCACCTCACAGAATAATAATTATGCACGTGGAAGACGTTCACGATAATTTTTTTGTGACAAAATAGAAATGGAAAGCATCTATTATGAAATGAAACAAAAATTTTGTTTTTTTAAATAGTCATTTTTTTTAATTTTGTTGTTCTAATAAAGTTTTTTTCATCAACCAGTTTAAATAATATGCTATTAGAAGCGCAACTAAAAAGTCTTTATTCTGTTTTTTATTTCATTGAACTTTTACAGTTCTGGAGGTTTTTCAATTTTTGTGACTGACCCGTAATTTTTGGAACCGAGTGTATTTGTTTTCCTGACAGTATATTTCTAGATATATAGAGAAATATGGATTATACAGTTATATATATAGTATATATAGTATATTATACAGTATATATATATAGAAATATGGATTATACAGTTGTAAATTTACCTTTGAACGAGTTTGTTGTTTGGTTTATGTAATGGTTTATTGGCAAGGGCGGGCTTGCAAGTTTACAGAATGTACCTATAGAGTTGTGTTCCCTTTCTTTGGATGTGTTTGTATTTCCAGTAAGTTCTCAAAGGTAACTCTTCTTTCATAAAATAAGTTATAATAAGTCAGGTGTACGATGTCTGCCTTTTATCGTTTGGGATGATTAGTGAATTACCCTTTTGTCTTTACTCTCTACTCTTATAGACACATATCTGTCAAATTCAAATGTAAAAAATGACTAAAAGATTGAAAAGATATTATTCGTTGAAAGATAACATATTATGATGTTTATAAATTTACAAATAAAGTGCACTTATGTCTCATTCCACAATTTATTTGGATTCATGAATAATGATGATAAAGAATAACTTAATCTCGCTTAATTTATAAAAATAAAATTGGAGTGTCTGTTTGTAATATTAAAATTACCGCTTTTTACTAAATGCATATGTATGTTTACACGGTACATATGCCAAAATATCATTTTTTACAATTTTTGTATATCTGTCTGTCTGTTTGTTTGTTCCGGGTAATCTCTGAATTATAATGAATAAATGATGTAGATGTGAGCTCCTTCAGGTCTCTTTTTTTTTTGTTTCTTATTATAACATTGATTCCGTCCATATCTTAATTTGGCTTATTTATTATGAAACAACTTAGGTGTATTTTTTAATGGTTGAGCAATTTTTACCCTTATTTTAAGCAGTTCATAAATTTTATTTGATCTCTCTTTCTTAATGAAATATCTCACGAAATTACTTTTTTTTTCAGCTTAAAGGTTTCACATCTCCGTTCTCTTTTTAAGAAATAAAAAGAAATGTTGGGCAATTAACTCCAAATCAGGGCATGTAAAATGATTTGTATAGTCTATTAATAGACAACAAGCCTTATAATCGTTTAAGAACTTTAACATAATCTAATAAAAATATACTATCTTATCTCGAACTCTCTTTAAACGTCACAAGTGAGTATTGCTATTTGTGTACCATAAAATATACAGACATAATATAAATATTTGCTGTGACAAATTTTTCGTCCTCGTGACAATTATTAAAAAGGATTTGTACTATCTACGACTTGCTATTACTATGCTTAGTGAAATGTTTTTTTATATGATTCAATGAAATCGTAAACATAACCTATCTTCACGGAGGCAGATGTGTATTTTAATGTATTTTTTACAAACTACAAAAAATCTTGATTTTGATAATCGAGCGTTTTTGTAGTAATACATTTCTAGTACTAATAGACTCTACAAGTAAGTGGTTGCGAGTGTTTAATACAGCTTCCTGGTGCGGTAGTAAAGGTTTTGAGATGTACTCGGCGAAGTACTCCAATCTCGAATTACAGATTGTTAATGTTTGTCTAGTTACGACTAGACTCAGTTACAGTACCTACCTTTTATATATTTCTGATTGTATATGTGTAAATTTTCTTAAATATTGGTTAAGTAAAACCCCCCTCATTTGGAAAAATTATTGATATTCCAGTACAGTGTGTTTTTCCAGCAACCTCTTTCCTCGCTCAACCAATCTGTGGCTCAAAAAGTCGCCTGAGGAATTCCAGGAACGATACGACTTCAAAATCTTTACCTAAGCTTACTCCCACCTCAAAAGCCGACAACGGGCTTGTGACTCCTGAATTACAGGCATCTCTGGGCGAAAAAATAACAACAGATATATACAACTTCCCAACATCAAACATTGGGCTGCGGCCTGCCAGGCATGATCACCTCGCCTGGTCGAAGGATCCTCCCTTTGTGTTGGATTGACATCACACCAGTTCCTCCACAACCGTACCTTTTCCCTTCCGCTGACGAATGACGACACCCACTCAGTGAACAAAGGAGGTCACACGCCGTATTATTAATCCGTCATCAACCGGATAAATATACGGACGTATGAAGGTTAATAACAGAGTATTGTATATAAAAATTGAAGAGCTCCATCTTTTTTTAAAGTCTACTTGCATGTCATGTATGTCATGTCATTATCCATCATACCTATACTTTTCCCATCGTTTTTTTTTGGTATAGGGGGTAAACGAACAGATATGTCACCTGATGGTAAGTGACTACCGTCGTCCATAGACACATGCAACTCAAGAAACACAAGTGCAGTGATGCCCTTTGTGTGCCCCTCCCAACAAAAAGAAAAGAAAAGTATTTGTCGCCGCCGCTTTTGTATCCTATCGTATAGGATACGTATTTCTAACGCGAAACCACAATCTTATAAGTCCTCTCAAAAATGTATCTTATATGTTATACCACAAATTGCCGCGTGTCAAGGCCAAAAGAATCGTTTCAATATTTTTCTTAGTAGCCACTTCAATTTCTTCGCAAATATTGCAAGTGGCATTAATTATCAATATTTTCTAGGAAATGCAGAATTACGAGTGGATACATAAGTGACTGTAGTAGGTGGTGTAGGGACTCCTACTATTAAATTGAGAATTTGTACACCATATAAACTGGCCAACAAAATATTATGCTTGCTTCTTATCAAAAGCCATCTGAATTTTAAATTAACTAAGAGCCTTGACTAAGTTTGGAATTAAAATGACGGAGAGTTTTAAATTGCGCGCAATCAAAAAAAGAGAAAGACATAGCAATTTCTTTATTTAAATAACCCGCTTAACATTAATACACCTTAAAATAAAGCTCTTATCAAGTACTTAGCGCCTTATATACTGCTTACGTGATACCGAGCGATGATATAAACAGTGTAATAACAATATGAGATAAGGCGTTCTGCGTACACCAAAAAGCAATTCAAGGTATTGTTACATGTTATGTAATCTTATACCTCAGAAGTGAATTTAGGTCGGACAGTAATCCTATTGTTCATTAACTATATTCCCTCAGGACCTTCTCTCTACTTGGAGACAAAAGACAGAGAGATTGAAAGTTACTTAGAATTGTACAAACGCGCTGCTACGGGAAGCTAGTTACTGTCACAAAAGCAAGTTGCGTGCCTTATAAACGAATAATTTATTTATTTTTGTAAATAACAAAAACATTCTTGTTTTATACATCAATTAGATTTTATTAGCTGCAGAACTTTTCAAGTTTCTGAAGCGTACACAAACCAATTTAACATTTTAACTTTTGAAAGTAAATATTTCTAACTTAAGAAATGACATGAAATAAACTATAGGTTAGTTAAAACCAAGAATGCTTGACACTGCACGTTTATTGGAAAGGGATTGTTACACAATCCCTTTCCAATAAACGTGCAGAAAACATTAACTATCATAGGGCTCTACTCTTTTAAAGTATTTTTCAGGTTTTTCGTTTTTAAATTACAAAATGATGTCCAAATGATTTAGTAAAAAAAAAAAACAAATGAAATTAAATTGCCTTGCGGTTTCAACCCTGCAGGCCTATTATTGCATAGGTCCTACGTCGTATAAATAGAGTATTTTTTCTTTATACTCGTAAGTTGTAGGCTACTTTTGTCCATTCTATTTCTGCTTCCTTCAAATTAAGCTTCAAAGTTTGAAATAATTAAATATTTGTTCGTTAAAGGCAACAAATAATTTCACATTTATCAATGTTATTATTGCTTTAGATAAACAACTTAAATAAAGCAGGGTTGCTTCGATCCATGACTTGACTGATTGTAAGTGGTTAACTAAACCTTTACATAAACTGTTGTATTATGTTAGCAGTATTAGTTAAGATCTATTCTGTAAAGGGATAAAAAGCTATGGTAAAGAACATTATTTTTAAATAATAACTAAGACTAAAAAACTAACTAATTTATTATGCAAGTGAAGCTGAGGGCGATAGCTAGTATGCATATAGAGACAAAAAGAAAGGCTCATGTTTTGATTATGCGTGATGATGTTAGTCTCGAACAAACGAGAGTCAATGAAATTCATTTGCGTTGTGGACACGTGTTCAATTTGTACATCGTTGGGTTGGGATGCAATTATCGGCTAGTTACCGTACAAATCATTTAGGCGCGTTCATTCCTCATGTTCCAATTGTGTAATCTATAATTAACTTTTAAAAGATTAAAACCGACTTCAATGCTTCTTCTATCTATCAATATTTATAGAAATGTTATGTTGGTTTGTGTACTTGTGGACATAAACTCAAAAAGTTCTACACCGCTTCAGCTCAAATTTTGACATGATACACAAACCGCTTTAGAGACGATTTTTATCTGTTTTCATGTCATGTCAATGTTGTTCCTCATTTCTCATCGATACAACCACACACACACAAACGAAACGTGGCGGGGTACAGCTAGTCTATATACATAAAATTGCGCCAACCACAAACGATTTCTACACTACCTAAAGGTTGACTGGCAGAGAATGCCTTGGGCATAAAGTTTGCCGATGTACAAAAGTGCATAAAGTTATAAATAAATAAAAAAAAACAAAATGTTCAGTTGGTTGGTGTACGCTTCAAAAGATCAAAAACTGCACCGTTTGAGCTTAAATTTTGAAGCGATATTTGAATTTGAATAGGAGGAAATGTAAAGAAAACGTTTAAAAATAAAAGAAATAGAACAGAGTGATTACCTTATGTTTTTTCAATCCGATTAAAAATTCTCCTGACTACATACCTATTATTTAAGACTGGTAATTCTTATTACTTTTTTATAAACATAGTTATAGCTCTACCATAAAGGAATGGACAAGTAGAGATTTAAATTTGATTATTAATTATACATAGTGAAATAAACATGAAATCTTAAAAGTAATAAGTTTAATTAATAAAAACTTATTGCTGTTTATGTTTGCTGAGTAATAAGGAGCTTTAAGGTTTTCGGTATAATCAATGCAAGTATTGTACTCGTAGATAGATATATAGACAGAAAACTTTTTATTTGTTTTACAAGGTAGAATGGTAGATAAAAATTTCAGACATGTAACGTACTGGCAGCTTTATTGCTGAGAGGAACCTTAAGGTGGATCAAACATTTTCGGAGAGACAGTAGTAGTTGACGGTGCAATGAGTTTTGAAAAGTTAATTGCTAATGAATATAAAAGAGGTAATAATTAAACATATACATATAACACACACTGATGAGTCAGAATACATTCTATTACTATATCGGTGAGTTCGACGCATTCATTACCAACGCATTCATTATCCGTGTGGTGACGGATTAAGAATACAGAGTGTCACCACCCCTATTCATCCCGTGGGTGTCGTAAGAGCCGACTAAGGGATTAAACTACTCGTAACAACAGCACTGCAGAGAGAAGGAAAACTTGACACAACCCTTTTTTTTTTTTTTTTTTTTAACGTGTGGAAATCCCCTCGGACCGTCACCCCTCCGGGGTTTGCGGCGGGGTGGTGTGTCGGACTCGGACCGACTAAAACCACACGGTGTGCCACTCTGCGCCTGTAACAGGAGGGATCCGGGAACAGCTGTTGTTAAGACATCCGGACCCCTCCTAGCGCCAGCCCGCTCCTGGTGCGGGCTCCGTCTCAGTATATTTTTCCTCTCTTTAGGCGACGTCCGGCACACGCGGACGCCGCCCCCTCGCGGCTGGCCAACTAATGCGGGTGGAGGGGAAACCCACCCCGTCCACCCGCGGCCACACTCAGGGCGGCATGAGGCTGTGATAGGCGGGCCGGTACGGCCGGTTGCGACCGCGGTAAAACAACTGTCGCTACCGGCCATGGAGCGTACTACGGCCGGTAGCGAGAGATCCACTCCGATGACTGCAGTGAGGGCCCGGCGCTGCGCCGCCCATGCTGGGCAGACCACCAGCGTGTGCTGGGCCGAGTCCTCACTGCAGTCGCAGTGGTGGCAGGCGGGACTCAGATCCCTCCTAGCGACCGTGTGCAGGTACTTTCCGAAGCAACCGTGCCCGGAAAGCACCTGCGTCAGCCGGAAGGAAAGGGTCCCGTGCTGCCGCCCTGCCCACTCGGCGATGACCGGCTGGAGAGCCTCCACGGCGGCGAAGCCAGCGCGTGGAGTCTCCAGCCGGAACGACCAACGAGCCATCGTGGCTCGGCGAGCGGCTTCGCGCCACTCGCGCACATCCTCGGGCGGAGGGCGAAATCCGCTCTCCGCCCGGGAGTCAGCCACTCGCCGATAAACTTCGGCGAGCACTTCCGCCTCCAAATCCCACGGGGGAGTTCCGGCCAACGCGCATGCCACCTCCGTAGAAACGGTGCGGTAACCGCGTATGGCTCTGACCGCCATTACCCTCTGAGGGCGCCAGAGGCGTACCCTATTCTGGGCGGTCAGAGCCGCCGCCCACACCGGTGCACCGTACAGTGCCATTGACCGGACAACCCCCGTGTACAGCCGTCTTGTCGCGACGCTGGGTCCACCCATATTGGGCAAGAGTCGCCCTAGGGCAGACGCAGCGCCGACCAGCTTTGGAGCAAGCTGTCGGAAGTGCTCGTCGAAGAGCCACCTCCCGTCGAGGATCAGGCCCAGATATTTCATCTGGGCCCGAACCGGTACGAGGACCGAGTTGACCACGATTGAGGCGCCAGGGGGTGGACCACGACGGGGCCCATGAAATAACAGGGCCTCCGTCTTATCTAGGGCCACCCGTAAGCCCAGCGCCTCAATGCGCCCGACCACCAGGGAGACTCCCCCTGTGGCCAGGCGCGCCGCCTCTTGGAAGTTTGCCCCCCGGGCTGTCACCAGGGTATCATCTGCGTAACAGATTACACCCAGCCCGGGGGGGAAATCGGCGCGAAGGGCCCAGTCGTACCCTATGTTCCACAAGAGGGGTCCAAGAACAGACCCCTGTGGAACACCGCACGACATGGGCCGACTCCTCAAATTACCTTCTCGGTCCTCGTACACGACGGTACGCTCCTCTAAATAGTCTGCCACCAGCCGCCTCAGGTACTTTGGCACCCCATGATAGTGGAGTGCTTCCCTGATGCAGCTGAATGGCAGACTATTGAATGCGTTGGCGATGTCTAATGACACCGCCAACAGCACGCCGCCACAGCTCACGGCCTCTTCGGTCACGGCCCTCAGGCGCAACACGGCGTCGACTGTCGAACGCCCCGCCCGAAAACCAAATTGGGCGTCCGACAGATCGGGGCCCACCTCGCAGAGGTGCCGGACGATGCGGGCAGAAAGAACCCTCTCAAACAATTTGCCCGCCTCGTCCAGCAGCACGATGGGCCTATAGGCCGCGACCGAATCGGCAGGCCGTCCCGGCTTCCTCAATAGGACCAGCTTCCCGCTTTTCCAGCACTCAGGGAAGCGTCCCGACGCCAAGCTAGCGTCGAACACCTCCCCGAGGCGGTCTGCCATGTGGTTGAGGGCCAGGGCCAGCACTCGGATCCGTAGAACAGCCGCCCCTACCTCCGAATCCCGGACGGGCGGAACATTATCCTCCCCGTGCTCCCCGTCGTCTCCGGCCAGGGAGGCCATCGACGGGGGAGTGTGTTCCGCCCGTTGCTGGAAAAGGCCCTCAACCACTTCTCGCAGGAAGCTGGGCTGGAGAGTCTCCGTAAGGGGGGGGGCCGACCCTTTTGTCGCACCGCGCGGTAAGGGCGACCCCAGGGGTCACGATTAAGACCCTCCAGCATCTCCTGTCTCTTTTCTTCTTTGGCGCGGCTAATGGTCAGCTTCAGAGTTTTCCGCGCCCGTCGGTACTCCTCATGAAGCCGGTCCTCCTCACCGTCTCCACGGTGACGCCGCCGACTGCGCGTGTAGGACCTCCGGGCACGTGTACAGGCCGCACGGAGGTCCGCCAGCTCCTGGGACCACCAGTAGACCTCCTTCCTTGGAGGCCGACGACCTCGAATGCGGGGCATGGCCGCATCGCAGATATGCGTAATCGCATCGCGAAAGCGACCAGCCCCCACGTCGACCTCCTCGGTCGGAGCCTGAGGAGACAGCCACGAGTGAATTATGGCTGCCTCCTCTAGTAGGTCCCGGTTCAGTCTGGCAACAGCCCACCGCGGAAAGCGGGATAAACGCCGCGCCACGTGACCCCTACTGAAGTCCTGGGTCCGGGAGAGCTCAAATCGGATATACAGGTGATCCGAGAGCGTCTCAACCTCTTCCAGGACACGCCAGTTCCTTACTCGTGCGGCGAGGGCAGGGGTAGCGAACGAGAGGTCCACTATCGACCCCCCCTGCTGTCGCACGCACGTGTTGGTGGAGCCTCTGTTGAGAAGACAGAGGCCCACCGAGGCCGCCCACTCCTCTACGGCCTCGCCCCTTGCGTCCGTCCTGGGGGAACCCCACGCAATGGACTTTGCGTTGAAGTCCCCCAGCACAAGGACGTGCCCAGACGCTAGTCGCCGTATCGAGGTCTCCAATCTGGTTAGGAAAACCTCGAAGTCGTTCAAACTCCGGTTGGGGGAGAAATAAACACCATATATGGTGATCCCCCCCCACACGACGGCAACATATCCAGTGCCCTTGTCTTTTAGCGACAAGGGCGGGGAATGAGCCGTCGTGGAACCGACGACTGCCACGGAGCCGTCCCAGTCACCCATCCAGTTTGGACGGGGAGGGACAGAATAGGGACACAACCCTTTTTTTTTTTTTTTTTTTTTTTTTTTTTTTTTTTAACGTGTGGAAATCCCCTCGGACCGTCACCCCACCGGGGTTTGCGGCGGGGTGGTGTGTCGGACTCGAACCGACTAAAACCACACGGTGTGCCCTCTTTGCGCTTCCAGTTTAGGAGGGGTCCAGGTAGTTATCGCCTTCTGGACCCCTCCCAGCGCCGGCCCGCTCCTGGTGCGGGCTCCGTCTTCAATTATCCTCTCTTTAGGCGACGTCCGGCACACGCGGACGCCGCCCCCTCGCGGCTGGCCAACTAATGCGGGTATACCAACCCGTCTGGCCAGCGTGGTATAGTAGGCCAAAACCTCCTTTCCAAGGAGAGGCTTATGTCCAGCAGTGGACCATTAAAGGCTGTTGATCTGATTACCAACGCATAAACTGTAAATGCTGTACTCCATTTGTATCTATACATGAACAGCGTTTCCTATACCCTGGATACTATGCTATATCTATATATTGATACGTGACGCGAAAACTTTGTACCCCTTTTTTAAGAAAATTGCGCGAACGGATGAACGTGAAACTTCACACAGTTAAAGTTTATATGGAGGAGATTTGCATAAGGTTATTTTTTTATATAAAATGCATTAGAAATACATTATAGTCATGATGAAACCTTTGATTATAGAGAAATAGTCTTTGACGACAGAACCCTAATAAAGTTCAAACTTAAAAATTTAATTAATTATGGTCGCATTTCAACCACTGAGCGACCACTAGTAATTATTAATCAAGAAATATCAATTGGACTGCGATAGGCTGATGATGATGATAAAATATCAATTGAACGAACTGGAGTCGAATTTTGACCTCTTCTCTATCTTCTCTTCTCAAAAACTAACGATCCACTTGAAATTTCCCTTTAAGGTTGCGTATGAACGCATACTAAAGTACCTCTACGTTTTCTAAAACTGCTATGATACACTAAGATTATTTTATCTAGTTATTATGTGTTATCAGTAAACAGATAATAATACGCTACCTCTTGTTGCCTTTTACATAATATATATTTATGTCAACCTATCTCGATTCTAAGGTAATGCTCGCAGTTTATCATGCATGATCACCTAAATTGAACGGACTATCTTCTTTTGTATTGGATCCCTCCAACTTGGCTTGTATTTATCATCGATCCTCTACAGGCTTCATTTTATGGAAATTTTCTGTTCGAAAACGTGCTATGTAAACTAGACTAGCTAGCTAGCTAGACTAGCTGGTAGTAAGTTTGTCGAAAAATAGGTCTCAAAGTGCAACCTCTAATTTATCTAAATGTTTTTTTATGAAAATGTACCAAATGTATCATATTGACTTTTACTAAAACGATACCGTTATCACTTGACAGTGATCTATTCTATTATTTGTAAGATGGTCGATATTACTATACTGAACCTAAACTGTGTATTGTTATTAAAATCCCTAATGTTTGTAAACCCTTCAAAGCGCATCAAATATTATTATAAGAAAAAAACAGGGAGACTAGTTTGCAAGACTAGACTTCCGCGTCTAATTTTTCAATTGTTCCTAGGTACCCAATAGCATATTGCCAATGGATCACTGGTGAGACGCTTATCAAGTAGAAAGAGCGCTCTCATACAAATTTATTTATGGAAAATAGCAGTGTTAAATTTTAAAGCTCTATTTTCGAAGTAATTAGGAGCAATAGCCATTTATCTTGTCAGGGTTTGTGGCTAAACCCAATTACCTTTTTTGCGAACGCAGCCAGGACTGATGGGCGGAAATAAAACACTGACAAAATTGCCATAAATAGGTAGATAAAACATCCGGCTACAGGATGTCCTAGAAAGATCTTTCCTGTCCTGCACTGGATTCTTTAATACACAAGTTTCTAATGAATAAAGTTAAAAACCGACAGAACGGCCCCAACCCACAAATTTCTGTCACTTTTTGTAGGCGGAAAAAATACAATACCTTTATATTGGAGGGGGCTGCCTGGAGATAACGATTTTGTACTCCGAGGGTGTCATTGTGCCGCTTTTTTATCACGGATCTCGTAAGTACAGATTAATGAATAGAACAAGTGACATTAATGAGTCATTTAAATAAATATCAATACTGTTAAATAATAAAGTTCAATATGGACTGCTCCAATTTTCAAAATCGCACCTGGAGCTAATTGTATTTGTAATCGGTAAGGACCTGAACCTCTTTCAAAATTATTGTCATCACTCAAAAGTGCTAGAGATTATTGTGGATGTTACTAAATCGTTTGTAGTAATTCAGAATTTAACATCACATTGCATGGAGACCGGCCACATAAGCCCAAGCCAGGCCAACAATAAAAACAGTACAATATACTTTAAAACAAATACTTTTACATATTTCTGTGTATGTTTCGGTGTGTCTGCCACCAGTCTAGCGTGTTGCGTTCGAGGACCTAGCTAAGTCGCACCGTGAGATGGATGCTAAAAATAGGTCACCCCTGTCCACCACATCCTGCGGATGTCGCTTGAAGCAACTAAACACAATCTTGTTTTTATTATCAGGTGAGTTAGTCACGATACCTGTACCGTAAATCACAAGTAGCATTTCAAAGCGATCCAATGCTACGATTATACTCGACCCATTTGAGGAATATTTGTACATGAGGCAGATATTATTCCATATCTTTATCGTAGAATATTATCAGGCATTGATGAAATAAAATATTATCTAACCATGACAATACCTGGCGGTATTGTCATGGTTAAGGTCACAAGGTAATCACCAATTTCACTACTAATGTAATACTGATGTAACACAAACAATCGACTAACTATTGCAAATTCGTTTTTCTTCCGGGAAGAAGGCATATCAATATTAAAACTTTATGGTGCAACTAAATAAAATATTATTCTACTTATTCCGGCCATTGCCTCATTACAAACAGGTCTGAGTAATAATATAAAACCTACAATAATAAAGACTAGACTGTTTACGCTTTACGGGAGGTAATGTATCTTATTTTTCGGCTTAAGAGTTTATATATATTATGTAAATCAATAATAGCTTATTTATATTTATTGTTACTCCTAAAAAAACTAGAACCTATTACCTAAACATACTTTATCTTTATATTATATGTGATACAAGATTAAGATCCTAGTTTGTAGCCAACGAGACTCCCTTTTTTCAAACACATAGAATTAATGTATGTTAGTTTAACATTTCTGTAATAACAAGATCTTTAGGGTTCAGGATCATAGTTACAAACTAGAGATAAAAAAAACATAAATAAATAACAACATAAATTAACATTCACAACATAACATAACACAACATAACATTCTAAATAGGAACAAAAACCCTTATAAAACGAGTTAACACTAAAAACAAATTGCAACATTTTTAAAACAAATACGATAACGTAAAATAATAACGTAACTAAGGAACTGGATAAGTTCAATCTCATGAGGAAGATTGTTATTATATCTCCAATGGCCTATCTGGATCCGGGTAATCATACCCTGCGAGCATTTTAGTCTCATCACATCAATAGCCTTTATAGTCCACTGGTGGACATAGTCCTCTCCTTAGAAAGGAAAAAAGTTCAAAATATGATTAGATCTAAGCAAACTACGCAGGACCACAGCACTGTGAAGCGAAGGTAAACTTGAACCAAACTCTATACAGACCCCTGGCCAGCGTGGTATAGTAGGCCAAAACCTCTTTTCTAAAGAGATGCCGATTTAGTTTCTTCAGACCAAAGGTCAAACGACAAAGGAACATCGGCTGCTTACACTGAACCGCAATTTTCGCATATATAGTAGTCGCGTAGCGTTCAAACGTAGTGATATATGTTTATTTATAGATGACATCACTTAATGTAAGTTATTTCTCTTGAGTTCGCACAGATATCTTAATGTCAAAAAAATCTCCTTTAATTTGGCATTATTAAATGTCGTACAAATATTTGACTCTACAAAACGTTAATCTAATTCGTTACAACTGCATTCCAATAACATATGAACTGCTTCGATAATCTGCTAATAAATCATGTCTATGATTAACTTAGGACTTTATTTTATAGAATTATTTGAATAAAGATTATCTGTACTTAGATCAGTGTAACGTTTGAATGTGATTTCCAAGATTAATAAAATACAAAATATCAGTATTATTACAGTATTAGTAAAATTATTTGTGAAGTTTTTAAAACATACTTTCACCTGGCATGGTTCAAAAATGTATACAATTGAAGTTCAAGATATTTTGATGAATTAAATAAAATAAGACATTCAAATCGACTGCAATTCGATTTTAACGGGTGAAGACATTTGCTGACAAATACACTATCTTGTCAGAAATTTGTTGTTTGCAATTATCTTAATAAATCTAATAGAATAAAAAAATATTACCTTTAATGTTGAAGCTCCGAAGCATTGAATATATTAGTATCTCGACAAGTTAAAAAACTTTGTAATTCGCCTAGGAAAAACCAAACTTTTAGTACAATTTCAATAAAGTTTACAAATAACTGGAAGCTATCGAAAATCGCAATTTCTTCTTGAAAACTTTCATTTTTCTTTTCACAAACGGATCCACTGTGCCTGTTCTTATGATTATAGTTTTTAATTATTCACAAAAAAAAATCACTGCCTTAATGTCTCGCGACCCGTACCTATTGATGAAGCCATTCGAATCGATTGGTTTCGCGGCAAAATTCAAAAATAGGATCGAACGTGCGTCAGATAACAAAAATGGCGGCGAAGAGTGCAGTACGGAAACAGTTAAGTGGTAGTTATTTTGACCGTTCCGCACTGTGTATTATTTATTTCTATTGGAAAATTAGTCTATAATGGTGTGATTGTTGGTATGATATCGTAGAACATCTGTGCCCACGCGATCCTCGTACGCGACTGACTGAGCCTGTGTATGGTTGAGTCGACAAATATTCATCTTAATAATTTAAGATCTCTGTATACAATACAGTTTGTATATGAATGTGCCCGTATGACACTGTCTACATGTGTGACGCAAAGAACGACATTGAGGGGATGAAACATTGTTATTAAATGAGTAATTTAATGTGCTTGTTGATTAATTTAGTTACGTTTCTAGTGGAAACCTTTTATAATTGAATATTTGACTGTCTTTGAATCTTAGACTAAATTATGATAAGATTTGTGTTCTAAACTAATCAAAGAATTCATTGATTAAAGTAATAAATTAAAAAAATACAATTAAAATATTCACATTATTTACATAGGTACAAGCATCAAAATATTCCTCCGCATAATCGTCTGATAAAAAAATGACTGTTTTTTAAATTGAATTTAAGTTATCTGTGGCGACAAGACAATAGGTACTTTATTTTTTATTGTTATTAGGATTACTTTATATTTTTGTTTTTGCATTTTTAAGTCAAACTCATAAATGAATATTTTCTACCAGTTTGCCTCAAGGATGTAGAGATGGACGGTTAAGCCGGTGCCGATAAACAACTGGTTTCTGCATCACCACAAATGAGCTAGTAAAAATGTTTCTCAGAATTGTTTTATTATTTTGATATTAAAATATTCTGAGATGCCTTTTTATCGCAGCTGATCACGCACATTGGTTTGGCATAAATTCAAATTTATGATATAATAATGAAATGGATCTATACTTAGTATTTAATAGTATGTAATATTTGTACTTTTACAGGTTAATCTTACGCGCTTGGTGCCCTTGTTACTTGTACTTAAAAGCGGGGCGAATGCTTATTATGAACTCAGTTTTATAAAAAGGTGATTGATTACGATCAACAACGACTGCAATATAAAATATAGAATTTGTGGCGACTACAAAATATGTTTGTGAAAGATTACAATAAGTATTTTAAGTTTGGCAACATTGTTTGGAACTATCTATATGGTTCTAGTCGGCCATGTTGTTCCCTTCTCGTTTTGCGCTATGTGCGGTGTGACGCTTTTCTATGTAACAATTATAATCATTCCAATATTCAATAAAACAGTTGTGCCCTGTGGCGTACGTATATTATTTCACAACTCATAATAATGTTCAATGCCATCTAGCGAAAATTAACCAGACTACGTAGTAACTCTAGAATTTGCATATAACCGTATAACCCGTATAACCGTATTACATTTGTGGAGGATTCTCTAATTATAATAGACGCTAATAACATTTCGTTCCTCGACAAACCCTTAAAAATCAAATACCCAATACACACCCCAACTTGATCCCTAAATATATATGAAATTCAAACACTATGTAACATCAGACAACTTTGATAATGTAGAAGATAAATCACCTTATCAATACATCAGACTCAAGCAGAGAAAACAACTGTTTCAATAGATAAATACAAGATATTATATCATAGCACTCTCATTTTTTTATCTTGCCTGCTTACATCTGTCTCTACTCGCAATCAAGAGGACAACGCGAAATGTGACTTTTGTGCGAAGGCTGAAAATATCTGAAGATATAGGGGTGACCCCCTATCAGTTGATAGGGGGTCACCCTGAAAGTTTTTAGGAAATAAAAACGGAATGCTATAAAAGTAGTCTCCGTTCCTTTAAGCACCCTCGCATGCAATAGAACCATTGGATAAAGCAGTGAGTCCACTCTTCTTGACGAATTTCTTCCATACCTTTTTAAATCTTCTCTCTTCTTCGGGAACGCACGAGCCGGGAGTATGTGGTGTTTCAACTTAAAACCATTCCGACAGCCGATCCCTGCCCTGGGGAGGACCCGGAACGTGTTATTTCAGGTCCCCCCTGGATCGACTAAGCGTTTAGACCAATGCCTAAAACTGCCCGAATTTGTTAATATGTCACTTTTTAATGATAGATGTTTGAATTTAATGATAGATAAGTGAACTTTTGCACCCAACAAAACCTTCCAGCTACTTTTAAAAGGTAACCTCAAATCACCGCCGAGCATTAAATTTGACAATGTCACTGTAAAATATAAAACCTCAGTGTGTTATTTAGAAAGAAAGAAACTTTTCTTCGTTTTAAAAAGAACTTTTCATTTATCGATCATATTAAAATATTAATGAAAAGTCAAGACAAGGATATCAACTGCGACATGGGGTCTATTATTTAATACATTAAAGATCATATACGGAGCTACTTATTTAGGTTCTATGTGCTATGGTTCACCTGTATGGGCTGATAGGGCGACCGTAGGCGCTGTCCGTCGCAAACTGTTACAAGGCCAACGACTTACACTGATATTCTTGTGCAAGGCATATAGGACGGTTATCACTGAGGCTTTGCCGGTGTTGGCGGGAGTGCTTCCGGTCGATCTCGAGGTGCAGAGACGTGCAGCCATGTACTATTCAAGACAACAAAACATGGAATGCGATTTTTTGGGCCCGCGGGATCGCGGTAACATTACATGATTATTCTAGCTTCAACAGCAGTCCGATGTCTATAATGACCTCATAGACGAATAGCAACCACGCTGGGACGAATCATCCAAGGGGCGCCATCTTTACCAGTTCTTTCCATCTGTTCACGAACGGTTGTCGAGGACATGGCTTGTGGTAGATCACTGTGTCGCTCAATTTCTTACGGGTCATAGTAACTTTAAGAGCAAGCTGTATTTATTTAAATTATTCGAGTGACCATTGTGTCAATGCTCAACACCTAACTCTCACTATGAACAGTCTGCTCATCATATCCTTTGGGAATGTAGTCTTTGGTATAATGAACGTAATATAATGCTGAATAGCTTGCAGGTGCCATCTGGGGCGGTATACTATGGGGATCTTGTGTCAACTAGGGTTTTGCCAGCTTTTACCATTATCACAGCACTCACGTTATCTTCAGTAGTGGCCGTAGAAGGACGTCCTTCTCGAGAATCATAAGTGAGTTTACTTTGATCACGTTTAAACTCATTAAACCAGTTGTTAACGTTCGCATAAGATGGGACTTCGTAATTAAATGCCAATCGAAGTCGATCGAAATATTTTTGTTGAGTAAGACCGCAACGAAGGTCGTAATGAATCATTTTTCTAGTCAAATCCATTTTAGATCACGACACACTTTTTGAATTGCCGTCAATTTGTAAAAAACAAATGACATTTGAAATCATTCAAAATCTACAGAGGGCATCTGTAGATTTTGAATGATTTCAAATGTCCTAATTCGAAATTTAAATAAATTTTTCATCGGCTGTTTTTTTTTACTGGCCTGTTTTAAAAACTTTCAGTGAGACCCACGTATATATGTACTTAGAAACTTAAATAAAGAGGTAGATACCTACAGACTTCATCCTTAGGTTGTAACCTATTTTTAACTGAACATAATGAGGTGTTTTCTATTTTGATTCCGTGATACAAATTTACCTTTGGTCCCGATAAGGAATGATGAAATTAGGCCTCACTCGATTGAAGCCTGATTGGAAAAGTAGGGAACATACGAAATCGTTTAACTAGCACTGTTTTTTCTCCTGAGGAATACTAGACCTGAATATAATTATAATTAGTTAATACTTGTCATGCATCATAGATATACCTACACAAAATTAATGTTGTTGCGAGGCTTTCAAAGTCAAGTCAACTAGTTGGAGAATACACTCTTTTTGTTGGAACTCATTTTTAGCTTGGTAGAGATTATCACGTCAGAAGATGGGCTCGTGGTTAAGTGATAACCGAGTAAGTTAACACATTGCAAAGTTAAGGAATCCTAGTCAGGTCAGTCTATAGATGGGTGACCATTTCTTGACATATTGAGACCCCTCCGTGCCTCGGAGAACACGCCGGCGCAAATTAAGCCGTCGGAACCGGTTGTCATACGAACATCTCAAGCAATCATTACCGATAGTTGGAGCTCTAAAAAGTCCGACAATAGTCTTTCCACAGAACTTTGATATCGCATAGTACTTGGACTGTGGATGTCTGATGGCAGTCGCTCCGTGTAAAAAATTGAAGTTCAGTTGTATCGTAGTAAAACTTAAAGCCAACCCCAAGCAGTTTGGGAAAGAGGCTCGCAGGAAGAAGAGAGAATAAAGTCCTTTAAAAATAATGGCGTATACTTGGAGAAGGCTAATTGTCTTGTTCTTAGCACAAGCTTCTATACTAAATGTCTGCCCCAAGAAGAAGAACTCAACAATCAGAAAACCTCTACAAATACAACCAGTAAAGATTACATCCTGGCCTTTTGTTTCATCTTAACGATGGTTAATTCAAGGTAAAATGTATTGAAAATTGAATTGATTGCAATATAGATTCAAGGAACAGGATACCGTCGTTTTATTGAAATTGACAGCTATAAATGATGGTTTGGCTATATTGTACCTTTACTACTACAGAAACAAATAACGTGCACCGGTAATTACGATGCGATTAATAATAAATGTAACTCTTTCAAACCATAGATCAATTACAAGAAAATTATTCTGTTGTATTTGCTCTGGTCGATAAATTACAAATTCGATTAATCTTATTAGTTATATATTATGATTGGATTTGAATCAAAACAGCCTTCCCTGATTTTCCAGCTGGAAGCTAAATAAATATACAGAAAATAAATATTTTTTTCTAAAACAAGTACCTATACGTAGAAATGAATTAAGGAAAATTTTTAGTGACTAAAAATTTTTAAAAGAATTCCATAACGTAAGATTTAATACACCATTTCTTGGAGGTGGTGCAGTATTTGTAGTGTGTTTGGCTAATCTCCCTCTCTTTCTTATGTCGGCTTTATGCAACGGTGGTAATAATAACTCCAAGTAATTACAACGCAAGGTCTAATAAGTTTATTGTACACTTAGACAGTACGCCGCCGCGCCGCCTACTCAATCATTCGCTACGAGAATGTACCGTCAGCAAAGTACGTTGCTCGCACAGTCCACAAATGTAAACTAATGTGAAATTATCTAATAATAAAATCTGAGCCTATGTCCAGCAGTGGAGTATTAAAGGCTGTTGATGATGATGATACTATAAAGCATACTTTTTATTCATAAGAACTATGATATTGGAAATCACTTGGCAAATCGAAACCGAAAGTTTAGTTTAGTATTAGGTATAAAGGTGAAAGTTTGCGAGTGTGTTTGTTTGTACGTTTGTTCCTGCTTCATACTCAAACGGCTTTATAAATTTTGATGACATTGGGTATGGAGGTGACACCCTGGATTAACACGTAAGCTACTTTTTGAAAATGTAATGTTCCCGTGGGATGAGCAAGATTATGCCGTCTGTAAAAATTGGTTAATTAATAAACGTTTTAGTGTATTTGAAAAACCGTATGTATCACCGCGCAACGCGGCTAGTAGTCAAATAAAACCAAATTTGGCATATACCCAATACTTATCCATCATTAAAAATGTTTTCCAACCCAATGTTTTAGCCAGAGACATATCAGATCCGGTTATGGTTTCGAATACATTTTCGTATTTCAAATAACTTCGGTATTGTTGTTTAACTCCATAACATACCTGCTATTTAAATACAAGTGACGTGAGTGTTGCGATACACAGATAGTTGTTGCGTCTGTTGTTGTAAAGCTTGGAGTTTATTCAATACCATGTGTGTATGTCGGTTATCGCAGTAAAGAGTAGCCTGTCTCCTCAACAATCAAAGTATCTCATATCTCTGTACCAAATTTCATTTAAATCGGTTCAGCGGTTTAGCTATGAAAGAGTTACTTTCGCTCAGACTTACGTTATTTTACGAGTAGTATTGATTATGTTTTGCGCTAACTACATATGTTACTATTTTATGTCTATCTTATGTTTCGGATTAAATTTAGTATCATCATATGAAACGGATAATCTGTGTATTTGAAGACGGGGCAAGGCACTTAACGGCAGTGCACTTGTATCTCTTCCACTTTAAGGTCCCCATGGTCAGGGGTAATCGCTTACCATCGGGTCAGCCGTCTGCTCGTTTGCCGCCCTCAACAAAATGGGAACAAAAGCAACAAAACAACGATGATGATCAGAATCAGGTACCTACTTTTATATTCTTTTTAAATTTGGAAAAAAACGGGACCATACTATATTATTTTATCGCCTTTATTTTTCAGGGTCATAAACTAGCACCACATTACCGCTTTATATCTCGTGACATTAAATCACTATCTACCCTAACTTGCACATACAGGGTGTCATACAGGGTGTATAATGTCCGTAGACACAGACTGAGCTATCACGACCATCCCCGCCTTTTACGAACTCGTAATATGCAAAGCGTTTATGGATAGTACAAGATAACGTTTTCGATAAATGACGAATATTCAGACGTAAGTTTCCACACTAATTTTGTTGTATTACTTCTCGTTTCGTTGTCGTTTTTTTTAAAGACAACTTCCGCATTGGGATATATATACTGTGTCGCGGGGGACTTTACAAACATACATGAAACGAACACAAAGGACACCCAGCTTCAGAACAACAATTTGTGGATCACACAAAGTGTTGTCCCGTATGGGGGATCGAACCCACAACACTCAGCGTGGACGCGGTGTGGCGACCGCTTAAACCACTACGCCATCTATGCAGTCATTAGTAAAAATAATATATCTTTTTATTACTAATTTTTAGACCTACTGTAATGTATTCTAATTTCTAATAACGGCTGGTTTAACACGTCAGAAAACCAAGAGTTTAGCTAAGGAAACTGTTTAACAATAAATTTGAGAGAATTTTATTTCTGAGTGTTCGAACAATAAGTAACTGAGTTGAAATATTCACCTTAATGTAAATCGACTAAGTTAGAATGGCTACAAAAAAGCTCTGTCAGTATTTGACGCTGATCTTCCAGAATTTGTAGTTTGATATAATTAATAAATATTTTCGAAATTTAAGATCATTCATCATGACGCGACTTGTTTACTTTAAAAGATCATATTGTGTTAGGATAAATCTAACGCTATATACATATTTAAAAGAGATAATTGCGACAAGATATTTGCTCTCGTAAACTCAGATCATAAGCACACAAGAAGTAACATGAGATTCTGTAGTGAGTAAATTGCAGTACATTTGGAAACTAAGTAGAATGTCTCTAAAAAGGGAACATTGGGGTTCCCATTCAGGAGGGGTTCATCAACACGCAGAATAACCCGAGGTACGTCAGGGTACCGGGGATTTCCTTTCTAGGGTACACCTGGTTCCTCAGCTACTGATACCCGAGACGGCATGCGGTTTTTTATTCGGTTCGAGTCCGACATAATCACCCCACCGGTGGGTGATATCCGAGGGGATTTCCGCACAGAAAAAAAATAGCATGCCTTAGTCACGCCGCTTGATTCACAGACGTCCACATCGTGTCTTAATTTTTTTATAGATTTAATCTTCCTACTATCTTTTATGGACAGGACCTAGTATGGGTTCGAATAAAGTAACTATACGTGCTTTAAATACAGGGCCAACGTCCGTTTAATAAAAAGGGCATGTAGTTTTAAAAATTAATACCACAGGTCCATAATAGCTTTCAAAACTTATCAAATAAGACCTATATAGCCATTGAAAATCGAATAGGCGATTGAACAATGAGCGGAAAATTAAAATATGTTCCCCCGTTTTTCAAGTAAGTTAAATAACAAAATACAAACTTGTACAATTACAAATCGAGTAGAATATTTATAACTTCGATTATACATATATATATATATATATATATATATATATATATATATATATATATATATATATATATATATTATTGTGTATTATATATATGTATTAGGTAATTTGTATTACCATTGGGAATTGTGGCGTGAGAATTTTAAAGCTTGCCTGGGTCACACACATTAACGGAATAGATAATAATTATGTCCTACTTAATAATGCTATGAGCTAGAGTTTTGATATGAGCGCTTAAATCATGTAAAATTGTAATACGCTGAATCCATCATCACTTAATTTTCAAACCTTAAATGTGGAATATTTTATTTACATTAATCTAATTTCTGTACAGTAGTCTCTTGAGATAAAGAAATGTCTTAAACCGCATATTTAAAGGGGGACCAATTGATGAAATGGGTTTACCTATCATAAAGACAGCGTGACAGCAGAAATATCCATTTGAATTGAAAAACTTCTTATTTCCGCAATAGACCACCATTCCATCTAAACACCAAACATTCTATTTAAACACAAATTGACTTTTAACTTCCTAGATAGTTACAAATATAGTCAGAGATTATAATCGAGTGGTTTACTTATTGGCTATGAACTTGCAATCTGCACAAGTAACAATGCGGCAAAATATCAAAATATTTGTCTTTTTTTTGCCGCATTTGATTAATAACTTAGTAAAATGATTTCTGATCAGATTAACATTTGATGTCGAATCCACCGGATTATCCGTTCCGGTTTTCTGCATTGCATTTCCTAATTCCCTAATTAATACAGTAAAGCAATTTTCTGTCTTCAGCGATAGCCTCGTATGCAAAATCCTTTAAATTATGACCTTGTTCTGCTATAACTTGTAAAGGACTATTCTGCACATGCACGACCACTGCCTATTCTACAATTAGCAATAGTAGTGGTTTTTAATTAACGAGAAGCAATCAATGACTGCACGGATGGCGCAGTGGTTTAAGCGGTCGCCACGCCGCTTACTACTACGCTGAGTGTTGTGGATCCGATCCACAAATTGTTGTTCTGAGTCTGGGTGTTCTTTGTATCCGTTTTATGTATGTTTGTAAAGTCCCCTGCGACACAGGAATATATTCCTAATGTGGGATTTGTTTTTTTTAATAAATTTTGATAAATGACGTAACAAATGACGGCAAATTATGATATTCCCATCGCCGTTACTTGAACCGTAAAGTGGCAGTTTAATGTCTTTAAACAGCTTTTCAGAGTTGCTACTATAAAATTGTTGTTTTGTAAACTTTGTATAATGAAAATTATTTTCGGTTGTTTGTTAGTTGTTGGAAGGAAATGGTCCGTTTTAAGACGATAAATATTTTGGTTTCCTTGCAATACATTGGCGAATAGTCGAACGTCTTTTACCATAATAAAATAGAAACCTCTCTACGCCCACACCAATACACATTCCAACTACGAATACTTACGAAAATACCCTTTGTTTTTTCGTGCGGAAATCCCCTCGGATACCACCTGTCGGTGGCATGTCGGACTCGAACCGACTAAAACCGCACGCCGTCGCCGGGTACTAATAGCCGGGGAACCAGGTATACCCTAGAAAGGAAGTCCCTGGTGCCCCGACATACCTCGGTTCATCTACAGCCGAGTAGACGACCCCCCCCCCGTGTGGGAACCTCATGTTCCCTGTGCTCCCTGGAAGCGAGCGCGCTTCGCAACGCGCTCGCCGCCACCCCGGCCTGCTTCTGCTAGGGTGACAGATGGCCTCACCTGTCACCCCCAGGCCTGCGCTTATGGAGGACGGAGGTCGTTCTGCGACCTCCGGCGCCTGAGTCGCCTGCGGTGCCTGGCCCGTTCCCGGGCCTGGCGGGCCGGGAGAGTCCTAAACCTCTCCCGGTCCCGCTCCGCCGTCTCCTTCGCGAGCATAACTTGCTCGCAGAAGGAGACGGCAGAGTTCCACGCACTCTCGCTCCGCACGATAGCCGCAATCAGGCTATCGAGCGAGAGTTACGAAAATACCCTGGAAATGCATATACATATATAAAAATCTACATAAATACATGATTATTATTATGTATTTACTTATGTACCTATGTTAACGTTAATTACATTGTAAAGCGTGTTTTTAGGCTGGGTTTGGTCTACTATATCTCGCTGGGCAGACGAGTTGGTATAGGGTATTATGTTAAGTTTTTCTTCTCTTTGCAGTTCACTCCCTTGGTCGGCTTTTACGACACCCACGGAATGAATAGGGGTGGTGATACTCCGTATTCTTAATCCGTCAACAAGCGGATAAATAAATATAATTAAAACATAAAAGTAAGTGGCCCAATGTAGTAAAGTGTTAGTATCCAACTTTAATATGAAGGCTCCGTGATCTATGCATAAAAATAATCAGCTATCGGTAACGTTATAATCAGATGTACAAGCGTTACGACACAGCTCTTAAGAAGAGTTCACTTTCAGAGTTCTTCAAAGTGAATTTATTAGTATATAGTATTTAGTATTATAGTATAGTAGTAGAGTTTAAATAGAAGATAAATAATATGCATAATGCAGTTAGAATGGTACAAAGTTAAGATTAAACAATAAGCCTATAGTGGTTAAATAATGCATAAATACATGACGCCATTTATGTTACTGAAATAAAAACCGTTAAACGTATTTAAATATATTTGTCGGAGTGGTAGGATATGTCTTTTGCGGATACGCGAAATCCGAGATTAATCTGTGGTTCGAGGAAACAATTATAACAGGTCTTGGACACCGAAGTTGTGTCTATTGTTCGAAATTTGAATGTTAAATGTACTTCCAAACTTTAATTAATTTAAAACTCACCGTAATATTATAGACAAACACTTTGCTCATTGAGAATCACAGGAGAAAAAAAAACATAACGTCACTAAACACAGATGCTACTTGAAACACATCTGTACTTTACGTTCAACGCTTATTTGTTGTGAATTTGTGATTAGATAACTTCTGGAAAAAAATGTTAACGATTTCAACAGGTATCCATGTCATATCTTGACTGCTTCTGACACATTTTGATCTCGAGTGGTAGGTACTTAGATGTAGGCAAGTTGTTCAAAATTTACCTAATTATTATAGTAATACTTTATTTAATATTCTAATTTACTACCTAACAAGTTTGCATTGATCTTAATTTTCATTAACCTGTTATGAGAAATAGAAAAAAGTGTGCCTCCCTGATGACACGTCTCCGCGGCAACACCAACACTATCCTAAGGATGTTCACAGGCTATGTGCTGCGCTATAAAGTTTGTAAAATATTTTATACTAACATTAACCAATTGTTACTAACGTAATATGTATATAAATTAAATTATTTATTATTATTAGTATAGTTATTGTTTCGTCCCTCTGGAATAATAGGTTTTTTTAGATGAAGAGTCTCATCAGTCTCTTTTTTGTAACCCTGTTTCCGGACTGACATAACAAGGCACTTATGAGTATTGAGTTGCAAATATTAATTGGGGGTACTCCTTGTTGTCTGTTTTTGTTTGTTACACAATATTTATACATAATATCATATACAATATACATATATACAATAGTCGTGTAATTAATTGCACACTTAGAGGAAAAAAACTGCGATGAGTACCTACGTAGTTTTTTTTTCCCATATTATTGTCACTATTGCACCACAATTCACAACAAGTTAATAAAAGCATAATGTCATCCTAAATTAATACATCGCATGATGAAGTTCATTTACGTTTTTACTTATCAATGATAGATAATTTTTAAATATAGACGTACGCTTATCTCGTTACATATACACGCAATGTGATCTCATGAAGACGTTTCTTTATTTCTATTGAACCAAGGACTTTTTAATTATGTGTGCTGATTAAACGGTGTACAAATTGTATTTCGCATGAATTAAAATAAAATTACGCATACCTAACTGGCAAATAGGTCCAAGAGATCTAGAGATTTGTACTACGGCAATGATAACGTAGTACAAATCATTGTGAATATTTTAAAAACCTACACGGGTACCTAACCTACTAGTAGATCAAAATTGGACTGAACAATCTTCTCACTGATTCTTTTTTTCTTATGTATATTTGTGTTGGTTGTTGAACATTTATATATGTATTCTTTTTTATGTTAGATGGGGCAGACGAGCAGACGGGTCATCTGATGGAAAGTGACCATCGCCGCCCATTAACGTCTGCTACTCAGAAGTCACAAACGCACTGCCGGCCTTTTAGGAAGGAGTACGCTCTGTTCTTGAAGGTTTGAAAGTCGTATCGGTCCGGTAATACCGCAGACGATAAATCGTTCCACAGATTGGTTATGCGGGGTAAAAAGTTTCTCGAAATGCGCACAGTAGTGGAGCGCCAACTATCCAGGTGATGAGGATGAAAATTTTGCCGTGTATAACGATGGCGGAAAGTTGCTTCCAGTATTATATTTATTTGTTTGAAAGGACAACTAGGAATATATCATTTTTTTCTGTGCGCTGTAAAAAAATTAAGCCACGATGTGGACGACTGTGAATCAAGCGGCGGCTAAAGCATGCTTTTTTTTTCCTGTGCGGAAACCACCAACCTTGGATATCACCCACCGCTGGGGTGGTTATGTCGGACTCGAACCGACTAAAAAGCGCATACCGTCTCGGTAGCCAGGGAACTAGGTGTACCCTAGAAAAGAAATCCTTGGTACCCCGACGTACCTCTGGCCATCTATTAGGAATATGTCGCGGAGGACTTTGCAAACATTCATTACAAGGACTCAAATAACACCCAGACTCAGAACAACAATTTCTTTATCACACAAAGTGTTGTTTTATGTGGTGATCGTACCCGCAACACTCAGCGCAGTGGGAATCCGTGCGTTTTAGTTAAACTTGGCTTTTTATTAAGAAGTCACGTACCTATTATACAATATAACGAGATTTTTCTCTTGAGATCTAAGTGGCGTTTTGTCGTATTTTATTTTTAAAAAAATAAGAAAATATCATTAGTAATGGATAAATCTTGATGTGTGTAAATTTAAGTGTTACGGCTAAAATATTTGAACTATCTAACAACAGTAACGCAAGAATTTAACAGTAACCTTAAAAAAGACCGGAAGGTCCGTCTTCATTAATCAGAAAACTATGTATAAATAGGTACCTAATTATAGATTTATTTATTTAATCCTAAGTGTCCGATTGTTTATTTCTGTAATTATTCGAATAGAATGATAGTACTAGATTTTTTTACTATTTCTGTTGCAATAATATTTTTTATCTTGAAACAAAGTATCATACGATTCTGTTAGTCACGACTTAACAGCCTCACGACCATCAGGGCACACAATGGTGCTAATAACTAAAAATAACCAAAAAAATTGTTTAGTCCTGTCAAACAACGTTTCGTGTGATGAAAACGTAGGACTTAACTATATTTAGTTTGACAAAACCAAAATTAATTAAGTTACTTAATTTAGGTCATAATAGGGAATATGCATGTATTTTTTTCATTTTTTTTAACGATTCTACTAGTTATTACATTACCAAAAATAAATATAACACATCCGAAATATAAACCGTTAAGCAAAAAAAAATTATTAAAATCACTATCATTTTGGGGCAATTTGAACACTTCCATTTTGGCGCGCTTTTTTTCTGACGTCAGATTACACTTTCAGACGAATTCGATGTCAACAACGGAGTGAAGTTCACAAAGTTTCTGAAAGTTAAAAAAGTGAGTGATAGAAATTAACTTATTACCATGGAAAGCCAATAAAAACATATTATAAATATTGTGCCGTGCCTTTGTGCCCAAATAATACCAAAACTGCACCTGACAAAGTATATTCAGTCATTGTGTTGAGTCTTTCTACACGGGAATTTAATAATTTAACACTGAAAACGTATTAGTTATTAACTTAAAATGAAACAAATAATTACCAGAAACCAAATATAACAAATACACACAACTTGTTGACACTCTTGACAGTGTAGGTTGACGTCACGCTTTATTCAACCAATAGCGTTGCGTTTTAGAAATTTGCGAGGGAATCTTAAAAAAGCCAATTTTTAATGATTAAATTTCACTATTAAATTATAATAAATTTCAAAAATAATTGTATGGGTATCTTTTTTAGCAATAAAAATTACAAATAAAAATATTTTGTCCATTTTGGTGTCACGTGCATATTCCCTATTGGTCATTTGTTATTCTGTTGTACGTTCTAATCGACAAAATTGACTAAAATTAGAAATGTCAGACTAAAATTAGACGTTATCTTAATACATACCAACTATTTTGTTGATTATACTGTTTAGGGATATATTAAATAAGAGAATTTAATGGAAATTTTAGTTTATTTGTGTCAGTAATAGAATTAGCACCTTTATCTACTGCTATACTGCACCAGATTTGTTAGAAGTGTCAAAACTAGACTTGCAACGAATATTCGGTTACTATTCGGTATTCGGCCTATTCGGCTGCTTTTATTATATTCTGCCGAATACCGAATATCTACATATTATTCGGCCGAATACCGAATACTTCAATAAAATATTTTGTCATTGAGGAATAATTGGTAAAATGAAAAATTAAAATCGATTGATTACGTATATATTCATATTTTCATTTCTGTTATAATCATTTAAGTAGTCGTTGGTGCATAACACAGGTACATAATCATCTTCTGAATTGGAATAATGGAGGATTCTATGTATTTGAATTATTGTGGTAATCAAAATTTAGAAGGGTAAGGTTCTCATTTCTTTTATAATCATTTACTAAGTAGTCATTGGTACATAAAACAGGTACATAATTTAATTCACGTCTGTACAAGTTTTTGGCGCTAAAATCCAGCCGAATACTTTTGCCTAATATTCGGCTATTCGGTCAGGGGCCTCGCCGAATATTCGGTATTCGGTATACTGCCGAATATACTATTCGTTGCAAGTCTAGTCAAAACCCATGATTAATATGGAAATATTTTTATTGTAGCCAAAAAAAGAACAGCTATTTTATATCGTTTAAAATGATTAAATACTTCCAGGCCGTCAGTGCACCGACACTCTTCTGAAAATACATAGCATGCATCATAGGTTTTTCACTTGTTAACTAAATAATATTTCACCTTTAGTTCTATTGAAAATTATGTAGGTATAATGTGGATTGTAATTATACTGTGTTTATAGTAAAGTAAAGTTTTCATACGGCACTGAGCCCAAAAGATTGATACATATCATATGATTTCAGTTTAAAGATATAAATCACTCATAGCGTAGGTATTTAGTCTAATTTTAAATATCAAAATCTCCCTCACATTGTTTTCATTTATTCCTACGTTGACTTAAGGTCTCGACTGTAAGTTATTTCTTTTCTTTATCTATAGGTGCTAATATTATAAAGAGGAAAGATTTGATTTTTTTGTATGTTTGTAAGTAATAGGCTCCGAAACTACAAGACCAATTTTAAAAATTATTTTAGCTATATAAAGCTACATTATCAGCGAGTAACATTGGCTATACTTTATTTTTTAAACATAAATAATTGCCTATAAAAATGAGGATAGCTTGAAGCCAGGTATATAAAATTGACAAAAATATCTGCTAACTTCGCGTGCGTTGCAAAAACTATTGATAGTAAGTATATAAAAATCGATATATTTCGAACGTGTTTATCAATGTGCACAAAAAGTCCGCGAGGAGGTATAATTATTTAACTATTATATTATAGTTTAGCTATAATAACCATTTTTTGTTGAAATTAATCAACTAAAATAAAAAGGCAATATTTAGATGCAAAATACTTTTTGAATTGTTCAAGTAGGCCAATTCGTTTTGAAGTTATGAAAAGTAATAACAAAGTTAAAATTGTCGCAATACAGCAAACCAATATAGCAACCGTGTACGAGTATCTTTACATGGTATCCCTGTACGCTTAAATCTTTCAAACTACCTACGCAAGGATTTTAATTCTGTTTTTCATCAATAGAGAGAGTGATTCAAGAGGAAGGTTTAAATGTATGATACATGCAAGTGGAGAAAAGACGATTGCCAAGATTTGTCATTATTTTTTACAAAGGCGATAGATCAAAATAATGAACAACGAAATTGTATAAACGATCTACAAAAAAGTCACGTTTGATAATTAAAATTTTACAAAAAAAAAAAGGGTTATTTACGAATGTATTTTTACAATACAGTCTTATTATGTACCTATCTAATTTAGTACATAGTTACTTCATATAGATACAGCTATTTATGAAAAAAAAATTGTAAGTATATGAAGATAGTCTGTGGTATAATCATAACAATAATAATATTAATAACTCGACACCGACACCACATTGGTATCTACATTTCACCCGTGCAAACCCGGGGTGGGTCGCTAGTTATTTATAATGTTGATTGTCTCGCAGTATGTCCTGAAACATTATGCAACCTTATAAACAAATGGACTTCACTGTCGAATAGCACGTAAGTAATTTTGAACTTTCATCATCATCATCATCAACAGCCTATAACAGTCCACTGCTGGACATAGGCCTCTCCTTTTGAACTTTGATGTGATGAAAATAAAAAACAGTTTTCTATGAAATCAGCGAGAACTCAACTGTTATTCTCGTCGGCCGGCCATGCATTGTATCTTTCTCACTATTTTTTATTTTATTTTATTCTCCCCTAGAACAAAATATACGTTAAGAAATGAGTTAGTGTTCCAGGTATGATTTCCTTTTCTCTTGGAAATCACACTCGATCCTTTACAACACAGGGCTTATCTGGATCAAAATAACTGACAAAGAGCGGCTTTAAATAATATTTTGCGAGAATGGCAGCAGTGCTTATTATCTGAGTTCAGATCAACTGTCAAAGTGACATACGGTTTGTACATTTTACAGATTTCAGTATGATCTATTTTATTTTTCAAATTGTTAGCACTTAAATAACTTATTTTTATGTGTAATGTCGTTATTCGATAACGCTGTTTTTAATTCCACCCTTTACGAGGCATTGTATCTTCAAATCGGGGATACTTTGTCTTTCGCAAAAGATTTCTTCGAGTCGTGTGTCTCTTCGTTGCCGATTGATAATTTTCCCAAATCTATAGTTAATTTCTCAGAATTAACGTTCTACGAAGAGTTGGCCGAAGTTTTATATTTTAACGAATTTCAATTTCTTCTTCTGAAGACATTCAGCCTTATTTTGTTGTTTACTTTGTTATTGATTTTTATTTCGTGGCGTGTGTACGGTAAACGCATCTCTGAAAGGTTTATGAAGCCAGGTGAGTCATTACACTACCTTGTTTATTATATTGAAAGTATATCTATTTGTTTACGTAACATTTATTGCTAACGCAGTTTTTTCTTCCAACTGAAAAATATTACAAGTTTTTATAAGAATTTTGTACAATTTATACGTTTCTAATAAATATTTGCAATTGGTTAAGAAATATGAATAAAATTTAATAAGATAAAGTATATTTACATAGTTTTGAATAGATGCATGCAGTAAGTAAACCTTGTAATTTTTTAAAACACCAAATGATATTGACAAAATCAAATGAAAGACCTTATTGGAGTAGATTATCTGAGATTCTCTCCCATTATAGTGATTTAAGAAGTAATGTAGTAGAATATTATTTATTTAGTTTTCTTCTTTTAATAAGTTTCTGCTTGCTGTTCAGGACCTCTAACAGACCACTGCTGGACGTGGCCTTTCCTTAGAAAGGAGGTTTTAGCCTACTATACCACACTGGCGAGGCGATTTGGTGTAGGGTTTGTGTCAAGTTTTCCTTTTCTTTGCAGTGCTGTTGTCTTGCGTAGTTTGCTCCCTTAGTTGGCTCTTACGACACCCACAGGATGAATAGGGGTGGTTACATTTTGTATTCTTAACCCGTCACCACATGGAAGTGAACTTATGGGGGCTCGACCTGCCTCTGCTCTAATTTTCCCATGGGGAGGTCACTCAAAGGGCAGCAGTTATTTAAAATATGTGGAGGTGGTATCTGACAATAATGATGTACCTCATCTTCATCATCATCAACAGCCTTAGATAGTCAGCTGGACGTAGCCTCCTTAGAAAGGAGGTTTTAGCCTACTATACCACACTGGCCAGACGGGTTGGTATTGTTTGTGTCAAGTTTTCAAAAGGGTCATCTAATGGTAAGTGACTACCACCACCCATGAACACTTGCAAATCAAGAGACAAGTTGCCATTGTTTATGTGCACCCCCCAGAGTTAGGGGGAAAGTGTATGTTTGGCCTCCAGTGACCTCATTCACTTGGTGCAATGTAATGTAAAATTAGCTTTACATTGTTTTTTAGTGAGGCCACGGTTTATGTTGATGAGAACTTGATCTATACTATACCTTTGATTATCGTGATGATTCAACCATGTGGCGCTGGCTATAATCTGACTATTTTATGAAACATATCCTTCGGATGATACATTTAAATGAGTTACACTAAGTAACTACCCTAAAATAAAATTTGACATGTGAAATAAAGCCTCATATTTTCAAACCTGCATAATTTTATATATTAAACTTGTATAAGTGTTACTATTATAGTTACAGTTATGGTCACTAGTGGACTTTCAACTAGTCTCCATGATTCATGCAATTCAAATTTTAGTTCGGGTGACAACAAGTATTTCACTTAGTAGTTATTGTTACAAGGAACTCCCAACTTAAACATCCAATAAAAATTATATTTTTCTTGATGATTTAAAATGTGGTTTTAAGACTGAATTATATGTTTTAAATATAAATAAAACATCTTTTCTTTTTACAGCAACTTCAGCTACAATTGAACAGCTCAGAGAGTCTGTCTCAAAACTAAAACTGCCAAAAGAGCATACACCAAGGATCTAATTGTGATTGTTTTAAAACAAACATGGCTGACAAAATAAAAAAGTTCTTTCAAAAGAAGAAGGTGGAGGCAAAGTTTAAGTTGGCTGGACCTGGTCATAAGCTAAGTGAACCTGCTATCAGTAGCCAGAGTTCTGTAGACTCAAGACCTGAGACGCAGATAAAACGAACTGGGTTATCAGAGGCCAGTAAGACAGCAGCCGAAGCGGCATTGTCAAGACTTTCCTTGAAGAGAGAGAATCCAGTATTTAATACTTCTCTTGCAGCAATACAGGTAACTAATTTATGGCTAAGGTGTTAGACTTCCGCCTATTAAGGTGCTGATATACCCTAAATAAAGGGTTACTGGTTAAGTCGACCTAAATACTTTTAGGAGTTGTAGTTGCCATAGTTTCTTATAGATTTCACTATGAAATACCATATTCCAAATCCAACCATTTTCAAGATATTGAACTTTTAAGATGTTTTATAAAAATTGCTGCAATTTTCCCTAATACAATTTTTCTAGAACTTATATCCTTTATTGTATGCTGTTTTTACTGTTTTTCAACTTCAATTACTAAAATTGTAGTTAACTTTACAAACTGGGCCGAGATAGATGGTTAATAATAGCAAAAAGAAATAAATTGGTATTTTTTTTTTGATTTATATTATAATAAAGTCAATGACAGTTAAACTATCAAGGATAATATCAGAATTTATAGAAAACTTAGATGAACGACCAGGTGTATTAAGGGCTCCAGTACACATTGGACCAACTTAAGCCAACGCCAATGTGTACACGGGGAAATGGCGGACGTTTGGCCATCTTGGCGTGTCGTCGGCTTTTTGAGCACACTTCAAAGGAAGCGCATCGTAGCTTGACCTGTGGTGTTTACACAGTCACCCAGGGTTTAGTTCGTCACTGACCGCTGACGGTATAGCACACTTTTTAACACGCGTGCTTTTTAGATTTTTTAAACAATAATTTATTACTAGACACTAGTCAAAATATAACCAAATAATATGAAAGTGATAGGTAGGTATTTCTTTCATATATTGAAAGTTTCATCCATAAAGACATATAATTAACATAATAACAATATGTCATAGATTTTTAAATATTACTATCTTACCAATATTATAATAGCGAAAGTTTGTATTGATGTTTGTTACTCTTTCACGCAAAAACGGCTGAACGGATGTGGATGAAATTTGGCACAGCGATAGATTATAGTCTGAAATTAAGTAACCTCTGTATTAATATTGCATTAACGAAATAAAAAAAAAAGCCAGCGGCCATTATTACTTCTACATCCATTGCAAATGTTTCGATAGGCAACAATGAGCTATGCACCAATGTGTGAATAGCTACGCGATGTTGGCCTACAATTGCGCATTGGAGAGCCCGGCCCAACACTGTTCAATGTGTATTCTAACCTTTAAGAATTAGCGAACAACCCGGTAGTGCCTAATTGAAAACTTTACTTGTATTTTTGGATGGAAAGTGAATATCTTAGCAGATATCAAAGATTTAAAGTGCGGGGGCAAAGCGGCAGTCGTCACATTGAGCCGTACGTCCGTCCGGGTGGCAGCGGCCGGCAGGAGCGTAGCGGGCCTAACAATATTGCATACAAAGATATCCTGTAGTATCTATCTTATCATAATAGTATAATAAATTACTCCAGCCTGAAACCAGTGGTGTCATTAGTACATTTACATTACACCCGTGCGAAGGAGGCCTATGTCCAGCAGTGGGCTGTTGATGATGATGATGAAGCCGGGGCAGATCGCTAGTTATACAAATAAAGTAGGAAATTGCACCAAACATTCATATCATTGTAGGGATGTGATACTTTTTATCGCAAGTTATGTCTCAGACTTAATATTAATTCCACGAAACTTTACACTGTTATCAGCTCCAAAATCGTGAAAAATAATTAGCTTCACTTTGATAATGACGAATGCAGTCCAGCGTACGTGTATAGTAATATCCCGGGGGAGCCGACTTCCCCATGTCGATCGGTCCAATCCCTATGCTATGTCCTATCCTAGTATATAATTTAACTTACCTTGGTGCCAAATTTTATACGACCGTTCTAGCGTGATTAAGAAACAAACGTACATCTATCCAAAAATTCGCATATAACATAGTAAAATTGGAGCACACACACTTATTTAATTTCATAGAGATTTAAGAAAAAAAATACCTACCATAAAGTTTCAATTGACATTTTGACATCTATTATGCAAAGCAAACTGACATGACAGTGCTCTTGAGATTTATATAGGTATTATAGTAATATTTAAAATGTTACTGTTCAACATACGAAATGAGAATAAAACTGTTGAAAATATATAATGAAACATATATAAAACAAACATGGTACTATGTAAGCTACAGTTAAAGATCATTTTTAGGCATTGTAGTTTATTAAATTACATTTGAAGGCGCAATATTTGGGTTCCCTCTTATTCAGTGATTAATAAAATATAAAAATATCAAGCAAATCTGTATAAATCTTTAAATGCTTGCCTTAGTTTTCATAACTATCGACCATCTAGCCAATACCTGTTTGGCTCCCGAACCTCACAGTCAATCATGAAATTATTTTTCAAGATGATGAAAAATAATTTCATGATTGACAGTGAGGTTCTTTATCAATAAAATGTATTTAGATCCCACAATGTGTATTACAAAATATTATGACCTGCCGCCTGCTTGAGTTGGCCTCAGATCTTATTATATAATACTTTGGTATGTAGTCAAACGGGAGGAAACGTTAAATTTGGAAAAAGTTAAAGTGGGGTAAAGAAAACAGATAGGCTGAGAAAGATAGGGTAAGGGTTACGGTATATCCCAAATAAGGGTCCATTCACGCCAGCGAAGAATCGAAGCGATAATCTAAACGTTAATATAGATAGATAGGCAGATAGATAGATTACTCTTTATTGTACATTAAAAACATAGTAAAAATACAGTTTGTATGCATTGGTGTGTCTTATAATCTAAAGTTATAAAATAAAACAGACAGTAAAATATCAAAAGTTGTAAAATTGGCGGTTATTTACCTTATCGCGATTTGCGATCTCTTCCAGGCAACCACTGGATGGAGAAGGAGAACAGGAATGAGATGGGGAGTTGCAATTTGTAGATAAGAGTTTTCTGAGTATCAGCATAGTCATATTTCTTCTGAGATAAAAAAGATGCGTGAATTCGCACGCATGCATTAATATCAACGACGATAGATGCGCGTGCGTTCGCATGAACCCCAGCGCCTACTACCCCTAACGCGTCGTCAGTCGGTAACTAAACTATTTACGACAATATTCGCAACTTCGTGCAACTTCGCTTGAATTGTAAAGAATTGGACGCTTTGGCTGTGCATGAATTTACCATAATGCAACTCGACTACAATAGCTCGAAACGGCTGAAGTCGTGTATCTGTACATAATTCATTCTTTTTTCCTTCTTTCGTATTATTTCTTGTATGTATGGCTCGCCGAAAGTATTTAAAAGACCCAACCCTATATAAAAACAACTGTAAGGTGAATTGGAACGGGGCAATTTAAACATTTCACTACAGATTTTATGTTCCTTCACGATAGTCCCGATGAAGTTCAGGCCACGAACTTGTCAGTTTGCTTCGCAAAATAAAACCACCAGTGATCACATCCACCAATGTATTTTATACTGAAGTTTCTCATGATAAATTTATTTGTGATAATTGTATATATAGTCGTACATTATATTGAATCAAGAACTATTGTACACAGTCCGATAATTTCACCAAATTCCTCAGTTGTCTTTCAAACAAAATTGAAACATACTACATTTCAGGTGAGTATAGTGATAGCTTCCTGAAAGAGCGTAATTTCTTGGGACTAATCCCACCCACACGCCCACCGCTGTAACTCCTGTACACCAGGATCCACAGCAGTGACCCACGAACACACCGAGTTATGACACTCGGGAAGTCCCAGGAAGAAATTAAACTGTCTTGGAACCCGCAACGAAATTAATCAGAAGAAAATTGGAGGAGTTGGAAATACAGTAAATCCACTTCCCTCCTTAGCAAAGCGGGAGACAAAATGAAGTAAAATGGGCATACACCCTTTTAAACAGGGAAGCACCACGGCCACAAATATTACGGGTCCTACGTGAGCTATGTTTGATTTCTATAATATGTATGGCAGAATCGCCTAAACGCACGGCAATTCACCCTAGTTGACACAAGATCCCCATAGTATACCGCCCCAGATGTCACCTGCAAGCTATTCAGCATTATATTACGTTCATTATACCAAAGACTACATTCCCAGAGGATATGATGAGCAAACTGTTCATAGTGAGAGTTAGGTGTTGAGCATTGACACAATGGTGACTCGACTAATTTAAATGAATAAAGCTTGCTCTTAAAGTTACCATGACCCGTGAGAAATTGAGCGACACAGTGATCCACCTCAAGCCATATCCTCGACAACCGTTCGCGAACAGATGGAAAGAATTGGTAAAGATGGCGCCCCTTGGATGATTCATCCCAGCGTGTTGCCATTCGTCTATGAGGTCGTTATAGACATCGGGCTGCTGTTGAAGCAATCTTGTAATTTTACCGCGATCCCGCGCGCCCAAAAAATCGCATTCCATGTTTTGTTGAGTTGAAAGAGCGTAGTGAACGAAGACATAGTCGAACTATTTCTGTTTTAAAAAGACAACTCTCGCAATGGGCAAATTTCCTCTCGCATTAGGAATATGTCCTGTGTCCTGGGGGACTTCACAAACATTCATGAAACGGACAGAAAGAACACTCGAACTCAGAACACCAATTTGTGGATCACACAGTGTAGTCCCATGTAAGGATCGAACCCTCAATATGAGTAGGAAACGGTGAAGTGACCGCTTAAACCACTTCGTCATCTGTGCAGTAAAAGCAGCAAAACTAAAGCTTTATTAAATTTATAGCCCCCCTTAAGGGAGAATAGAAAAGAATATTCTTTATCATACACCAATTACAATATGTTAGATAAATGTTACAGACGGATATGTACAATGGGCGGCCTTACCGCTAAAAGCGATCTCTTAGAGGCAGGCAACCTTTGGATGGACAAATCGACGGTAGATGAGAAGAAACAATGGGTAGTCTAGGTGTATTAAAGCTACATTAGGGTAAAAATAAAGATATAAATTATATATAACTATACATACACACATACATATACATACATAAATAATATATATACCATATATGTTGATAACCATGAAATCATTTAGTCATGTACAGTTATTGAAAGCAAAGAGTAGGTACTGAAGAACCTAAGGATGTTTGACCATATTCTTAAATGCTGTTAGTCTTTGGGCACGTGTCATAGAATATGATAGTGTGGCTTGGTACCATTAGCTCCAAAGATTCCGACGACCTCTAGGATCTTAGATGTGTGTCACAGAGCAATACAAAACGTTCCTTTAAGTAAGGTGGGGTAGAAGGATTGAACAAGATACTATAAAGTATAGAAAGAATATGTGTATTCCGTCGAAGTCGAAATGGGAGCCACTTGAGCAATTTACGAAATTCAGTCACATGATCATATTTGCGTAAACCAAAATTAATTCTAATGCATGAATTTTGAAGGCAGATGCATACATTTTTCTACTAACTTCACGTAATTGGGGGCCCCAAGATAAAGTACTATCAAACAGAATGCCTAGGTTCTTAACACTACTACTAATCGAGAATACAGCGTCATTTAATTTGATGTCAGTAATTCAGACCAGTTGATTTTAGAGTGCATCCTGGGACTGCCCACAAAAATAAACTTGGGCTTTAATGGATTAACAACTAGTCCATACTGGTTGCTCCATTTACACACCCGCGCCAACTCCAAGTTCATAACAGAGAAAGCTTCAGACAATTTGTTCAATGGAGCTTGCGTATAAATTTGAAGATATAGATTGACGTTTATTCCTTTTAAGATTGTTATATGATTAACCTTGAAAGCTCAACTCCAGGTTTAACTTAATAAGTAAAGCATACTAAGGCTGCTTTGCAGGCATTCTCCAGATTTCCTTGAGCTGCCTCCAAGAATCTCGGAAAAATTAGGAGTTCCAAAGTCTGCGGAGTTTCTCATATCCCAATTACCGTACATGATTTATCATTTGTGTCTAACAGGCGCAAGTTAAAAAGGAGCTAGAAAATGAAAAAGCCAACGAGAGGGAGTTAGCTTCCCAATCAAGCGTGTCATCAAATGAAAAGCAGGAGAAAGAAATTGATCTGCCCAAGAACTATGCCGCTTCAGGAGTGTACTTTAAGTAAGCATTCGATTTTAATTTCCTCTCTAACACATTAACTCAATAACACTATTAATTAATGTATTATCCCTTACTGGAGCATACGACACAACTAGTAAATATTTGTTTAACACTATTTTGATATTCTTTTAGGTGCCCAATTATCAGCAATGATATTTTACCCCGGGATGAGTGGAAGAAAAATATAAAGACATTCCTTTACGAACAATTGGAAGCAGAGAGAGGGCTTACGGCCTGTCTTATAATACAGTCTTGTAATAATAATAATAGAGAAAAGGTATGTTTATTGCAACCGCCTTAGAAAAGGCACATTGTATTTTTTTTATAATTCACAATTATCACACAAGACTGTCGGATGCCGAACTAGGCAGAGCACACCTCTGCCTAGCTGTAGTAATCAGACAAATTATAAACTTACCAATACATTACTAAATACATACATATAATACAAAAATTACACCCAGAATAATGATCTGCTCATCACACAATGATTTATCCTATGTGGAAATGAAACCCCCAAGACTTTAGGCTTAACAGTCAAGGTCACTAACCACTAGATGAACAGGCCAGCCAAAATTAGTGTCCATATAACTGACCATGGTTATATTTTCAGATTGACACATGTGTGGAGACTCTCTGCAAGTATCTTGAAAATCTTATTACATATCCCGAAGACGAGAAGTATCAAAAAATTAGAATGAGCAATAGGTGAGACTAACGTAAGGGTTTCTGGTACGGGGCATCACATATCATGAACTCCCATTCATCAACAGTCTTTAATAGTATAGGGTTTGTGTCAAGTTTTACTTCTCTTTTTGCAGTAATGTTGTCCTGCGTAGTTTGCTCCCTTAGTCGGCTCTTACGCTGCCCATGGGATGATTTGGGGTGTTGACACTACGTATTATTAACCCGTCGCCACACAAAACCACGCTAATTTAGTAGACTTAATTTTTTTAGTAAAAAAACCTTTCAAATATCTTGAGCTTCAATTATGTAGGTATTTTCTGTTGAGTAGTAGTAGTGGTGCCCGCTTTGTAAACAATCTCCTTGCATATAATTCTCTATGTTTTTAGAGTATTCTGCGAACGCGTACAACCGATAGAGGGCGCGATAGAGTTGTTGTTCGCGGCCGGCTTCAGGCAGGAGAAGCTCACGAACACCAACGGAGCCGAGGAGGACTTCTTAGTGTTCCACACAGAGAATGTGGAATCTATTGAAAGCTTGACCGTAAAGTACCATATTATATATAGTGTTATATTATAGTATTATAATTATTTATAAATGTAAAAGTTTAAATAGAAGAATGTTTGCTAGTCATTGCAACCAAACGGCTTATTGCATCTTGATGAAATTCAGTATAAAGATATATCTTAATCTGGAATACATACTCGTAGTACTTTTTACCCTGAAAGAATGAACAAAATCAATGCTTAGTCAAGCGAAGTCGCGGGCAAAAGCTTATATTATAATAAGATAGTTTCATATATTTAAAATAATTCTTCTAAGTAAATAAAAATGTTAAGATTGTTTGTGTATGTTTCAAAAACTCAAAATTTATGCACCGATTGAGCTCAAATTTTGTCACGAAATAATCACTTCAACTGCTTGTTTTTATCTTGTCTTCGCGTCAATTTTCTTTCAATGTTCATCAATGTACCATAGCCAAGCGTGGCAGGGTACAGCTAGTCGTTATATATATAATTATTCTGTGCGTGTGTATGTAGGTGAACTCCACCTAAATGACTGGACCGATGACTGGACCGGACAGAGAATGGTTTAGATTCAATTCGGTCAACTAAAAAATGTTTTTTTATTTTTTCGGATTAAAGACGTGTGTACAGGTCAACGTCTGTCGGGTCCGCTAGTTATTTTTAAAATTGAAATGAATTAATATGTAATGGATGATAAATGTAATCATATTTTCAAGTATGTTATTATTTTTTATTTATCATTAATCAGCCATTGAATGGAAATAATTTGACAAAAGTGACTTATGACGTCACAAATATTTACATACAAACTTTTTACTAAATCTATAAGATATTTTATTATTCGAATATATATCTATTTTGTAGGCGTTAATCGAGGCATTACGGTCTGCTGAGCCAATACAACTGGAGTTGGACAGAAACCTGCAAGTGTTACTGCCATCGCAAGCGGCGAACAAAATGCAACTCCCTGCATCTTTCTACGCTCTCTCACCAGAGGAGATAAAAAGAGAACAACAATTGAGGTACTTATCTATCTAAAAATAAATCGCCGAAATGTATGTACGCACAGACATTCCGAACGACTGCACCAAATTGGATAATATATTCTTTTTGTGTTCGGTATAGTCAGAACAAGGTTTTTATGAAAGAAAATTTTAAAACGAACAGATTTTTTTCAAATCGCATAAAATGAAAAGTGAGTTATTGAATGTGACTTGAGACTATGAGAGATGTATACTAATGTTATAAAGAGGTAAAGTTTGTGAGTTTGTAAGTTCAGGGTAATCTCAGAAACTACGGGTTGGAATTTAAAAATGTTGCGATAACGAGAAAGAAATAATTATTTTTGCGAGAAGCAGTCAATGTTGCATGGGTCAGCTATTTTTTATAATTTATATTCTTGATTATCGGCTCTTGCTGGAACTTATTGAAATACTTATTATCGTCACAAGGAGTTGTTTTTTGAAAACCGCCGAATTTTTGCAAATTTTGGCGAATTTTTGCAAATTTTGGCAAATTTTTGCAATTTTTTGCAAATCAAAAAGCAAAAGGAAAGACGTCACACATAATAAAACACTTTTTTTAAGTGACGCAGACGTAACGCTTGTTGTTTAAAAAGTAGATATAAAGAAGTTTATGAAATATGATATGAGGCGTATCCTTCATAAACTCCTTTATATCATAAAAATAATCCTTAAATGTATGTAGTTTTAAACATTACGTCTATCATGTTAGTTTCCCTTCTTATCTCATTCTTTATCTTCTGCCTTAATACCGCTTAATTTGACTGAAAACTATCAATTAAAATCTTTTTTGTTTCTGTAAAATAACAGTATATGGATGTAAATAATTTCATCCTTTAAAGTAAGACACGAGTTGTAGTAACCATCTACAATCAGGCTAAAATAAGCTGTAACCGAGTTCTAATTCTTATGCATCATTTGACTGCAGGATTGAAGCTATGGAGAGAAGTCAAATGTTAAGAACTAAGGCAATGAGGGAGAAGGACGAAATTAGAGAGATGCGGAAATACAAATTCGCCATTATAAGGGTACGCTTCCCAGACGGCATATTGTTGCAGGTATGTCATAATTAAAATACTGTAGACTGTGTACTTAGAGCAAGTATTTTTTTTTAAATTATTTTTATCACACGATTGTTTGATGCAACTTGATATTGCAGTGTATTCTTTATTTTTTTCATATTTATTTTTACTTATATTCATTTCTTTATGTTTGCTTAAAAATTTACCCTTCTGGGTTAGGGTTAGGATCAAGCAAAATAGTTTTACAGTGTTTCCATGAAAATCTTATCTAGTTCAGATAAAAATATAAGTTGCATATTCTTTAAGATCTTTCTTACGTTTAAAAAAATAAATAAATGTACGTTCAAATCCCATTATTTCTTTAATGTTTTTTTTTTTCAGGGAACATTTTCCGTCTACGAACGCTTTACCGAAATCCACGATTTCGTCCAAGAAAACCTGGAACATAGTGGACTACCGTTCATTCTAAACACACCTACTGGACAAAAGTTGAATTTAGAAGACGATGCGAATAAGACCCTTATTGATCTAAGATTAGTACCAGCCACGGTGCTCACTTTCGCTTGGCACTCGTCGGTCGCACAAGAAATCCAAAATAGTCCTAATAAAGACGTGTACTTGAAACCAGAAGTTTTGGTCATGGTACAAGAGGTATAATATATATTATCAGCGTTCCAATGTAGCCTTAGTTTCTTTACACATAAATATGTAGCATTTTGCATCTCACTCTTGTCCATTGGTAAATATTGTTGAAAGAGAGTGTGAGAAAATACGGGCCGAATAGTGCAGAGTTCTGGTTAACCTTCAGTCAGTGACCAATTGAAGTATAAAAAAGACCAGTCTAATCAAACGACATTTGGTGAGCAAATTTTTGTCTACCCTCATATATTGAGACTGCAGGTATTAATACCTTACATTAAACAGTTTTTATACGTTAATCTCCAGCCTTTGTAAAATGACTAGCCGAAATGCTTAAAATTTAAAAATGTGATATAGAAACCTGTCTAATATATTCTTTATAAAGTTATTTTAATACTTTGTAGGTATGAAGTAAAGCTTCAGCAATAAATACATATATAATTTACATTAAAGAAACATTTAAGGTGATGGTTTGTGTATTCTATACAAACGCATTAGCCTTTTTTCTAAATTTTATTTTACCTTATAATGGTATTTTATGAGTATGCTTGTTACTCCTTCTACCAGGGCTAAATACTTAATTATCAGCAGTGGATTCATGTGTAATACTTAAATGATTTAAAAAAACCGTATTCATAACCGTTAAAAATGACTGTTGAAATGAAAATGAAAAAAAACAATAAATAAGTTAAAAATCGATTTTGGTTTCACTAAAAGAAGTTTTCACAAAAGAATAAAATATTCATAGATCCATAACAAAAGTATATTCGTTTCGCGTTTGCCGATTGGACAACTTGAATACTATAAATCATCATCATCACTAATAATATCAACTTGATGTCGATTTGCAAAAAGGGCCTACAATTGGAAAAAATGTTATTAAATTTTCATCCCACACAAAGTGTGATTAGTGATAAGGAATTCGCGATATACTTAGGTACGTGTTTCCTGCAAAAAACGCAAGACTTCTATTAAAATTACTAATTTTATTATTACTAAGTTTTAAAATATATATTACAATAATTTTAAATATATCGCGTTTATAAAACACTTTTATGTAATGCACCTCCAGCATATGCATATACAGCCGTTTAGAAATGCAGAAATAAATTTATTGCAAATGTTACAAAGTGTTTTACACATTATTACTATTTTTGTACCTATACTATAGATAGACCTGTTGCCACTATTTTTGGTCTCTTTCAGGTAAGTGGGACCAAAAATAGTGGGCAAGATGTGGACCTTAAATATGCCTCCCTCCCCTTCGGTGACAAAATACGCATGTGTATGTATGTATTATTAGCTACACCTATGATACAATTTGCACACTATCCCACTGCCATCATCTGATCCACAATACTTTTGTGAAAGGGCCTACAAAATGTGGCACTAACTTCGATGAAATAAACTATAGATTTACAATCACGGCTCGAAAAACGACGCTAAATCAAATCGGCTTAAATTAGAAGCATGCACAGTTACGCTCACCTTCACTTCGTGACCGCGTTTTTAGTGTGACGTTAAACAATGCCAAAGTGTGCAGTAAAAAATGCAAAAACTACACTTTAAAGTGCAAAAAATCGATGGAGTGTCGATTTTCGATAAAAATTACTTAATTATGATATGAATTGTTTTTCATGTCAAATTGCTTTTAATCAACTATTTTCAACTGTGTATACCACGCACCAGTTCTCCTCACTCTCGTGTACAGTGTCCTATAGCGCGATCTTGCTCACACCACTCCGTTAGAACAAGATCCATACTAAAAGATAGGAGTTGTCATTACTGTTTTTAAATATTAATTTATCAGTTTTCAATAAAAAACAAATTATTTTGTGGTAACAAATTAGATTTTGTTAAACCATATATTACATTCTTTGGTTTGTTGTTCAAAAATGCCCAACGCGCCTAAAGTTTTCACTTCAAAACAAATTACCGATAACCAGAAGAAAATTGTTTGGTTACAGTTACTCTGTGATTTGAATAATTTGCAACTAAAATAGGGTTCCGTTGGCACTCTTTGAGTACGGAACTCTAAAAACTATTCATTATTAAGAAAAATACTTACATACATGTCATACAACCTTGGCGCATGGAATACGTACCAAGTAGGTACGTACCGCGAGGGTCGCGACAACGACGCTGTACAATCATCTGTGCATTGACGTTTTTTGAGCAATAATTACAATTCTACTACTACGTGACAATTCATCGTATAAACTTGTTTATTTTCTGAATAGCATTTTAACAATATACATTCGAATGATACGAATTGGCGTTGTTTTTTTTATTAGAGTGTGCATCTTTAGTTTATTTCTTCGAAGGGTACGAAGTCTCTTTGCTCCTAAAACACATAATACAAAACACATTTAGTATTTATATTGAAGAGACAAAGCCTCAGGTATTTTATTTTAGGTCTTTTATACAAACGGCTCAGTATTTACTAACACATTTTATTTTGTAAAGACAGTGTCGTCCATTTTTGTTAGTTGTACTAGTTTTTTTTATTTTACTGTCGGCAAAACCATACACTTTCGTAGACAGCCATATTATAATTTTTATAGTGGTTTACATTATTTATTTAATTTTTGTAATTTGTGTACGGCCTCCTTTATAGTGGCTGGCAACTATGCATGCTTAAGATAATGGTAGCACCCTTATTTATTAATCTGATCATTCGTTGTAGCGAACATTCCGGGAGAAGCGTGTTGGTCAATGGATTATGATATCTGTATTGGCCATTGGACTCATTATCTTCATAAAAAAACTCAAATTCTTACGATAAATCCTTCCGTAATGTAAGCACTTTCACTGTAAATTTAAATTGTATAACTATATGTATAGCTGTAAATGTTAACCGGCGTAGTACATTGATCGTATGTTTTGACTATCTTGTCTAAAGAATATTAAACTTGTTTATAAATGGTGAAGGTTGAATTTGTTATCTGCGTCTATATATAACTAAACTAAAACAGGTAATAGTAAGTAGCAGGTAGTAATAAGTACAAGGATTATAAGGCATACATAAATTTTATGTCATCTAAATAGCACTTTGCTGTTCAGTGTTCTTATCAACTAAACTATTTAAGGAAAACAAGAATATACAGTAGTCGTGCGAATTTACTAAACAGATGAGGTATGCACTCTATAATTTTTTATTATGAATGTACGCCGCCATTAACTGAGCGACGAAGTAAACACAACGTCATCTTGTAACGTCAACTTTTAAAATCTCTCTCCTTCACAGACGTTAGGTCTGTGAAGGAGAGAGATTTTAAAAGTCAGGTCTATAGTTATATGGAGATATCGAACCTTATAACGTATTATGTTTATATTTCTCTTAGAAAGAAGGCCGAAAGAGAAAATTATTTACAAAATCCATCAGTGACGCGCTAACACTTAAGTGTGCACTTTTGTTTGTCCATAGAAACAAGATCCCGAGGATCTATTTCGAACATTATCGATACTAAATGACTAAACTGTGGAAGGGCTGTATCTCTTTTGAACCATGTTGAAAAAGGCGAACAGATGCAAGTTTTATAAAAACTGACGGCGAATAGAGACATAATGATGAGACATCATTCATTTGTATATAAGCTAAGGAAGTAAAACATTGTGAGCAATAATATGACAAGCAATATCCAGTACACACTCATCGATTTAAAAGGTTAAAACCATTGAACATGACAAAAAGGAACTAAGTAGCATCATTAAAAATTGATACTTTGTACGCTAAACAAACCTTTTAATATGGGTAGTTGATATCAATTGTTTTTAGGAGATCCAGCTATTTATTGCTTGTGTAAGACAATTCTTTAATTTATTTAATGTAATTAAACATGTATATTGATAATATTTCAAACTCAATAAACTTACACGTGTTTTTTTTACCTATAATTTGCACTTCGTTTTATGCAGTATAACAGGTATGAAAATTTAACAAGTTTTTCCATCATTTTTTCTGTAAAGTACTTGTAATGAAAATAAAATCACGTTGAAATTCTAAAGAAAACAGCTTTGCTACTTTTTTTTCTTCAAAAATAGGGAAGGCAATCAATTGTTCGTTAAGGATGCACGACTTTTTCGCTCTAACAACTGATCTAAGTATTTTTGTAGAGATTTTCAAATCACACTGGGAAATTCTTATTTGTAAGTTCGGCGTCTATTACTCTAAAACTAACTTGTTTATCAAATAAACAATACGGAGAAATGATGATGTCATTCCAACACAAAGGGAGGATTTCGGATTGGTATTATATGCAAATCGGCGAGAGGACATTTCTATCGCGATACGGGATTAGCAGTTACTCCGTAGTTCGGTGTGTCTTCGTCAGATTGCACTGAAGTATATTCTTTAACTATAATAACTCTTGAGGATACTGTAATAACGACTACTTCTCCTTCACTAGAGAGAAGTCAACACTGACGGTAACTGGTTGTCCAAGTCATTTCACAGATTGATTCGTTATAAATGTTATCGGGGGTCACTGTCCTGCATATGGGAACGGTCCATGTATGATAATCAGTATTTGCAATAAAACTATTGATCCTATGACACATCCATTTATTAAATAAATCAATACAACACTGAAGTGCCAATATACTGTAGGCACAAGTTCAGAAATATAGTATAGAGTGTGAGTGGTAAATGACTAAAAAATGACGCGTGCGCATCGGGCTAATGTACGACTACAGGTGCGAGCCGGCCAGCGGTGCAGCCCTCTAAACGATGACCACGTGTACTTTTAACTTATTACGTAAAGTGCGGTGTGGGCCTGGCTGAATGAGCTGTTTTCTTTGTTAGGGTTAGGACTACGCACCTTAGTCTAATTTTTTATGGCATAGAGTCGACTTGTCACATGATAATAAGTGGTTACCGCGGTCCATGGACGCATGCGACTCACGGGTCACAAGTGCGTTGCGAACCTTTTATATCTCCACACAAGAATTATGAGGAAGGGTTTGTGGCCTCATTAACCTCACTCATTCGGTGAAAAGCAATGAAAGAATGGCTTAAGAGTGGTTTTCTGTGAGGCCGTAGTATCAATCCGGTCGAGCCGCCCCATTTGTGGCGAAGCATGACCCGTAGTTAAGGTAAACGTTTTTTGTCTTAGTTTTCTCATATTCTGAATTCTTGGGAATATTAAGAAAAACAGGCATTATCTCGATGGTAAACGATAAATCTGTCCATAAGTTTGTGTAACGTCAGGGATCCGTGGTTTGAGTGAAGGTGGCTCCGCTTCCGTTTATCGCACCTACTGTGATATAATAGACAACTATTAATAGAGTAGGAATATAATCTTATGTTATACCATATTTCCATAACATTAAGAGACAATAATATCATTAGCAGAAGCATCGTTGGCAGGGGATACTCCGTTAGCAAGGGCATCGTTGGCTGGGGCGACACCATTAGCAAGGGCATCATTAGCAAGGACTTCACCGTTAGCAGGGACTTCACCGTTAGCAGGGACTTCACCGTTAGCTGGGACTACACCGTTAGCAGGCACTAAACCGTTAGCAGGACTTACACCGTTAGCAGGGAATAGACCGTTAGCAGTGACTTCACCATTGGCAGGGGCATCGTTGGCACCATCGTTAGAAGGTTGTTCGGGCAGTTTGTTGTCAATGGTTACAGATTTTGTGCAATCTTCAGTTTTGTAAATGCCCACCAGACGATTGGATACTTCAAACATATTGTATCGTAATGAGATTATAATGAACTGGGCGTTTCTTGTACGATCCTGAAAAAAAAACATTTTTTTTAAGATCATAATACTGAGAATAGCTATTATTATAAGGGCACACGATCTTTGTTACATAGAAATGGCTTTTTGATGTACAATGCATCACAAGTTTGTGCAATTGTGATGCCAATAAATAGGAACTTTCGAGACCCCCAATAACCGACTTCATAACAGCCTTTACTACTTCGCTGCTGGACATAAAAAGGAGGTTTTGCCCTGGTGACCTGTCTGGTCAAAGGTGTTGGTATAGGATTTGTTTCAAGGTTTCCTTTTACGGCTCTTACGATACCCACGGGATGAATAGGAGTGCTCACACTCTTATTACATATTCTTAATCTGTCACCATACGTTCTAATAGTGTTACTTCAGAACTATGTCATTTATGAACCAATTGGGAAAAAACTCAACTTCTAAAGGTGTAAACTAAGGAATGAAGAAAACTGTAATGTTTTCTGCACCAAAAGGGTCTAGTAATTCTTATTCAAGAGTAAACTTCATCAACATATCACCTACAAATATTTATTTTTAAGAAACTATGTAAACAAACATTGTTTGGAACTCTTTAGTGACTAGAAAACTCTTGGAGTTTGGGCGTATATAAATTGTATTCCAAGAAACTCCAAGAGATTAGTAACAGAGATAGTCTAGAAGTTGTTGGTCGGATGGTGCCGGTAGTGGATTAAATCACAATTTTTGCTTGTAATAATAATATACGAAAGAAATCAATGCCTACCTTTATATAATTAGCAACAATAGAGACGTTCTTGAAGTCCAGAGCCGCGTCAATTTCGTCCATCACATACAACGGTGTTGGCTTATAATAATGCAGGGCGAAGACGAGCGCTAAAGACGACAGTGTCTTTTCACCGCCCGACAAGTTGGATATGTTCTTCCAAGATTTGTTGGGTGGTCGTACACTGAAAAGGTACAATTATAATAAGATTTTTAATGTTTATAATGTTGTTTAGGTTTTAAATTTTTCTAAAGAGTTATTGATACTTAAACAACCTCCTTCTGGGTACTTCAAATTAATTTAGTATAAAGCATTATAATCACCTGAATGTGACACCTTCTATGAACGCATCCATTGAATCAACAAGTTCCAATTCAGCATCGCCTCCCAGTGTGATCATTTGATACATTTCTTTTAATTTATTTGATATTTGGTTAAAACCTAAAAACAAATACTGAATGTAAAGAAGTAATAGAGAGCTATTTTCGATGAACATATTCAAGTACCTTTAAGTAATGAACTTTAAAAAAAAACTGTACATGTCTATACCTTCCATGAAGTCATTACTCCTCTTCTTTATGAGTTGGTCGTGAACTTCCCTCATTTCATTTCTCTTTTGTGTGATTTCATCTAATTCAGCTGCCCGCCTCAAATATAACTGTTCTTTGATCTTGTAATCCTAAAAATATGCAGATATATATTAGTGACCGCACGGATGGCGTAGTGGTCGCCAAGCCGCTTACTACGAGGCATGCCTTTTAAGTTTTTTCGTTTGAAGAAAAAAACAACTAGAACCTTATAGTACTTTTTATTGTTTTTCAAAGTATTCACCGCGTAGCTTAATACACTTTTCCATTCGCTCAAACCAGATGGATGGCATAACATTTATTCCACTCTAAAGTGGGGGTGTTCAAAATGGCTGACTTGAAAGCGTCAACTGCTTCTTCACCAGACTGGAACCTTTGACCACGAAGACTTTCTTAATTTTAGGAAATGTAAAGAAATCGTTAGGGCTTAGGTCAGGACTGTATCGGGCACGCCGTCATCACGGCGTTAGACCGACCCGTTATGACCGTTATGACGTCATACCCGTTATGGAGGATTGGCTCGAGAGGCGTCACGGGACCCTCTCATACCGATTGACGCAGGTGATCACTGGGAGAGGATGTTTCGGGGATCACCTGTGTCGGATCCGCAAGGAGCCAACGCCTGAGTGCCACCACTGCGATGGCCAGACCGTGGACACGGCTCTCCACACGCTGGCAGAGTGCCCGGCGTGGGTTGAGTAGAGGCGAGACCTCGTGGCGGACATCGGAGTGGGAGTTCTCTCGCTTGATAGCCTGATTGCGGCTATCGTGCGGAGCGAGAGTGCGTGGAACTCTGCCGTCTCCTTCTGCGAGCAAGTTATGCTCGCGAAGGAGACGGCGGAGCGGGACCGGGACTCTCCCGGCCCGCCAGGCCCGGGAACGGGCCAGGTACCGCAGGCGACTCAGGCGTCGGAGGTCGCAGAACGACCTCCGTCCTCCATAAGCGCAGGCCTGGGGGCTCGCTTCCAGGGAGCACAGGGAACATGGGGTTCCCACACGGGGGGGGTCGTCTACTCGTCTGTAGATGACCCGAGGTATGTCGGGGCACCAGGGACTTCCTTTCTAGGGTATACCTGGTTCCCCGGCTATTAGTACCCGAGACGGCGTGCGGTTTTAGTCCGTTCGAGTCCGACATGCCACCGACAGGTGGTATCCGAGGGGATTTCAGCACGGAAAAAAAAAAGGTCAGGACTGTATGGAGGATGGTCAAGAATTTCTACTTTTTCCTGCTTCAAATACTCAATCGTTTGACGAGCGCTGTGTGAGCTTGCGTTGTCGTGGTGCAGGATGATGCGTCGCTTTGAGTTAGATTTTCGAAGTTCGGCGATGACTTGTGGTAAACAAACTACGATCTTCAAGAGCAATAGTCGCAACATGGCCGGTTTTTCCAACGAACGTGGCCACCATCTTCTTTGAAGTGCTTCGAGAACGAACAACTGTAGTCGGCTTTAGCTCGTCTTGAAAGGCCCAGATTGTAGATCGTTGTTTGGAATCAGGACAGTCTCGCAAATTAAAAAGTTAGATGTTCCCAAAGTTTCATTTTCGAATTCCATAATTGTTTTTTCATTCTTTTATTGTAAGTGGCCAAACCCAGAGACTTTCAGTATACCCCACGTATAATTTCCAACGTAAATCAATTTAAAGTTGAATCAGTATTATCAGTGGGATTATCTTGTCGTACATAACACTTACTTGTATAGCCTGTATATTAGGTTTGGTATCTCCAATCCTCGCCTTCTGAGCAGTCACCCGGTTCCGCAGTTCTTCCACCATTGCCGCCTCCAACTCCTCATCTGTATGACGTACAAGAGGTACAACCGGTTCTATACCTGGAACACCTTCTAAACCAGGGTCTTCTAGTTTTAGTGATGCTAGCTGCAAGGAAGATTTAGGATTTAAAATACATCTAATATTAATAACTATTATACAGTGTTACAAAAACGTATATATAAATTATTTATTAAAATCATTTGTATTTTTTAGCAACAGAAATACAGGATTTTTACAAATCGTTCTCTTTAGGAAATTTCTTCCTTGTAAATAAGAATACACGCGGAACAATATATTTCTTTATTTAAACAACTTCAAAGCAATAAAAGAGACAATCAATATTTTTACTAAGGGAAAATTTATTTCTATTCCAGAACCAGCCAGCCAGATAAAATTGAAAAAAGCCTATCATAAAAGTAACTTACTTCTTTCTCCCACAGGGGCGTTTTGGTCTTACAGTCTTGTATCATCTTCTCCATCTTAGTGATTGCGTTATTTGCCTCCAGCCTCTCGCTTTTCATTTTGTTTTCTTTGGTCTGCAGTTTGGATATCTCTTGCTTAAGCCCCGAGAATTCTCCTGAACCTTCCGCTATTTGTTCTTCTAGCTGTTACCAAAAATTTAAGAAAATCATGGAATAAATTTTCGAAAGTTAGATAATGCTGCACTCAATTACACGTTCTTAATTTAAAAACCATTAATGTCGTTTAATAATTCTTAGTAATTCCTAGCTGTACCATACACCTTAGAAAGAACACCTCCCTATTCTGGCTCTTTTTGTTACCAGTCCAGAGTAAGCACAAAGAGTAAGAGTAATTACAAATAAATCACCACTAATCCCAATAAATTCACCTAGATTCCCTACCCTAATCGGTTCAAATTTTGACCAACATGTTAGTGACCAAGTCACAAATTATGTAGGCAATTCAACAGATTCTAAGTGAAGGTTTTATCAAAGCATTAGAAACACAACCTACCTCTTCTATCTCTTTGTGAAATTGCTGGCTGTCCAGGGTAAGTTGTTTTTTCTGGTTGTTCAAATTCTCGATGTTTTTCTCTGTTTCTTTCAGATCTGACTCCATTTGGTTAATCTTATCTTTTGATTTTTTTGCATTTCTGTCAAAGAGAACGTTTTCTTTTTTAAATTGTTACATAACTGATTTTAAAGTTGGCTTAATAAAGTTTCAACAGTTAAATCTCTTGCAAAACGATAAATGTGTAACAATTTATTAAAAACTCACTAAAAATAGGTTTATTTTTAATGAGTTCTACCGACTTTCTTGTGCGAAAACACCGTTGTGTAGCGGATGGTCTTTAACTTAATGGTCGCTTTTGTCAGAGTTCTAAATGCTTTAGCACGATTTTGGTATCCAAAAAATAAAAACTCCACTCTATGGGTAATTTGAATTTAAAAACAAGAAATACTTTTTTGTCATAAGTCTCCTTATCGAACATAGTTAAAAATATTTACAGAAATAACCACAAAAAAAACTACCTTATACTAGTGTTAATAGCGACTTTGAGTTTGGTAATCTCGGTCGACACTTTGTCGATTTTCTTGGTGAGATCGTTGACGTTCTTTTGTAGATCCTTTACTTTGCCGCCGGCCACAGCTGATATTTGAGCGTCAACTCCGTGTACTTCTTTTTCAACCTAGAAAATGAAAACAATAAAGAAGTTAATAATAATTATATTTATTTTTAATTCGTTAAAATAGTTTTTTATTTAAACGGTCTTAATATGACTCGTAATAACATAAAATATATTAAACTACGAAGATATCGTACTATATTTTCGGCGTCTTTAGTCGGCTCTTACGACACCCACGGGATAAATAGGGTTGGTGACACTCCGTAAAAGATAATAAACTAGTTTGCAGAGCAGTCACATTACTGTGTCCTATACATATATCGATTATGTGTTAAAATGATCACACTTACATTCGTTTAGTATATTGATGACTTATTAAAAATCGTGGGAGACCCCTGCTAAGGCACATATGCACCAGGCTCGACCGGAGTGATAAAACGGCGTTCCAGAAAATCAGTGCTATCCTATTAGAAGCACATCACTCATTATGGTTTAAGCGGTCTGAGAGGTCAAGTGACCAACAGGCCCGTCAAATTTACTTACACACTACCCACCACTACCACTAGGTTATTGAGACTGAGTGCTAAGCCAGAGGTGTTGGGCTCGATTCCCACTCAGGACAAATATTGTGTGATGAGCACGATCATTTGCTCTGTGCCTGGGTGTAATTTATTTATAATATGTATGTATGTAAAAATATATAAGTATGTGTATCAACAGTCCGGTTACCAAAGTACAGGCTCTGCCTAGTTTGGGAACAGACGGCCGTGTGTGAGATGAGTCCAGTTATTATTATTACACACTAATTATGAAATTAGAAACTGAAATTGAAACTAATTTTACCTCTGCAGCATTGTGTTTCGCCGTTTCAAGTTTCTCCTCTGCAGTATTCAGTGTGGCCTCTAACTCTGCCTTCTTCCTCGGATCTACTTTGCTCTTAGTAGCTTTCAATTCTTGTTGTTTGATTTGATTCTGGCAACACATTAACACACATAATTTTGCATTTGTATTTAAATGTACCAGAATGTTAATCTCATGATTTGATCTCAATCTTCTTTATTTCTTTTTTTTTTTTGTTACCTAATTTACTGCATAAATTGTAAACACTACTGTAACCACTGTAGCTCTGATTGAGACTGACACTGGACTGACTCCCGAGATACAGGTTAATCAACCTAGTATAGGCGACAGAGCTCTAATGAAAATGTAAATAGTTCAATAAATTTATTTGTATTTATATTAACACATAACAAATTGTTTTAGTGTATTTATAACCAGACGTAGAATTTAGAATTTATAATTCTGAAAAAAAAAAAATTTAACAGTCTTCAAAATATTAAGTGTTCTATAAGATATTGCAAATTAGATTTGTAACTATATTCTTGTTGTTTTTGATGTGTAACATTTTTTTTATGATCTGTGAAAACTATATCGTGACAAGGGACGGAAATGTGTAACAGAAAGGCGAGGAAGCTCGCGCTACTCCATTTAAACAATGAGCGCTACTAGATATCAAATGTTACACAATATTTGCGACTACTGCAAGGCTCACTTGTTTTTTGAAATTATCGAATCGAATAGTAGAGCTACATTAGCTGACAGCAACAAGGTACGATGCAAATTCATAATAAAGCTCTGTTTTGACGTTAAAATGAACACTCTTTTGACGTTTAAATGGACACTGATTTGACTTGACACTTCGTCAGTAAGATTAAAGGGCGTAAGAATATTTTGCAAAACTGCGTATCAATGTTTTCTAAATTTTAACAGAAGAAAGAACAAGAAACAAATAATAGATTGTATTAGTTAGTAGAATGCATTTTAGTGTTGTATATGTATATCGTTGAAATTACAAAAAGGCGTAAAAGTAATTTGCAAAACATTGCATTATAATACTTATTAGTCGTCAATCTCCAATTTTTATTAGTCCACTGCTGGATATAGGCTTTTCCTTAGAAAGGAGGTTTTGGCCTACTATACCACGCTGGCCAGACGGGTTGGTATAGGAATTGTGTCAAGCTTTCCTTCACTTTGCAGTGCTGTTGTCCTGCGAGTTTTCTGCCTTAGCCGGCTCTTACGACACCCACGGGATAAATAAAACTTCGTGTTCATAAACCATCACCACACGGTATATTTTATAGGAATGTAATAAAAATTTATAAAGGACATCATTCAAAATGTACCCAAAAATTAAAGTGCCGGCCAGTAAAAAAAAAACTGTGTCATCTTACGGCAAATGATCTTTTAAAGATTTTTTATTATTACAACAAACGTCTACGACCAACTTTTAGACCCAAAATGGATCTCCGAAAATCATAAAATGAGCATTTACATTTATGTATCAATTATCTATTTCTATTTATATCTATTTCTATCTAATATCACCAATGGAGTCACTGGGATATTGTGCACATATGCCTGAAGCCAAGCTCCGAAATGAAACCCATCTGACAACGATGCAAGCAAATAAAACTCGCCTTGTTACTATCTGTCGGTGGGTTGTGGAGGTAGTTAATGGGCGTTTCATAGGATTTTAGATTTTTGAGACATGTCAATATAAATCGTGCTCTTCCTCACATGTTTGATTGTTTTAAGATAGCGGCTGCTATAATTAATGCAATTCGTGCCCAATACTTTTTGGCCATAATAAACCATAGAATGTCAATCCCGAACACGCTGGCTGATATAGTTATAAGGCATAATTATAATAGAACACGAGCACAATTTCAGCCGATATGCCCGAGTTCGATGATTTTCCAAGGCTCTCAGAAGAGGATTTAATATTATTTAGTTTGGATATTTATCAAATAAAACAAGCTAAAAGCTATTACGGCGAGCACATCAATCCAAATGGTGTTTTTACGGTCGAGCTTGGCGACAGACTTTTAACAGAACACGTCAGAGAATTGGGAGAAAACATAATAATTATAAGAGGAAGAGTTCAATCTCGGCATGTTCGGGCCAGAGTATATTATGTTTACATTGGCATCGACACATCATTGAGTGGTGTGATGCAATACCGTATTATTATTGCTCATGCAATGTTGGCAAAAGAACGGTGGGCTGCTGTTCCCACACTATGTGCATAGTGTGGTACATGAAGTTCGCGAGGCACCAACAACCTCCCATAAATCCACCTGCATTAGGTTTAGAAAATGTTATCGTAAGACCTGCGGAATTATAACATATGAATAAAGCCACGTAGGTAACGAAATGAAGTCTTTTTCTTTACATATATTTTATAACACTAATACCTACACATAAATACCTACGTAGGTGCTTAGGTACCTAATGATGATTATATATAATTAGGCTTTTTGTCATATTATATTATTATTAAGCGAGATTAAGTTATTCTTTATCATCATTATTTGATTTTTGCTATAGTAATGAAGTAAAAATTGTTCAGACGAACTCATATAAATGCATTTTTTTATTATTTCTAAGTCATATAACTCATAAGTAATCGGTCTTACCTCTTAGCCGTCTAAAGAAAAAAATCTTAGAATGTCATTCTCTAACCGATAAAACCGTTCGTTGGCCGGCACTTTTTTTTGGGTACTTCTTGTATGGAGCGTGAATGATGTCCTTTCCCTATTATATAAATATCTGTGACTTTTGTAAATAAACGGTATCGCTCTTACGCGTTTTTGCAGTCGACGATATGTGTAATAGAGGTCGGTTATTACGTCCGAAGTACAGAAACAGATGTATTTCTATTTACCTTCATTACAGGAACTTGTTCCTCCAAACTCTTCAGTTCAATGTTAAGTTTGTTCAATGTGGTACGCCCCTCGCGAATACTACTTTGTAAGGACAGGGCGGTTTCCTCCAGCTCAGACTGTTCAGCACGCAGTTCGGTTAATCTGAGAACAAATATAAACTTTACAAATAATACAGCACTTACAGATAAGTTCATTGTAAAAAAAAACGTAGCACTCGTCCTGTTAGCATTCATTATTATTTAATAATTAACTTTAAAAAAAAAGTATCACCGACTTTAATAGGCCACCATCATGATAAATTGTAGTAAACTATATTATTAGTGCCTTAATTTACACTCTTAAGCTAAGTAATTTCCACTCAACCCTTAATTAAAAGTATTCTATCAGTCAAGCTATCTAGCTTTCATAGTATACGCTCTGCTTAGTTTGAAACTAGATGGCGTTGTGTGTCAGTTGTCCGAAATATTTATTTATTTATATTTTTTTAGTATGTAAGATTAAATCGAACCTTTGTTCTAATGAAGTAAGTTTGTTCTCATTGGCCTGAATCACCCTGGGATCTTGCTCACTGGTGTCTTGCTGCACTGAGCTGGACATTCGGCCGCGCATTGTCGTTTTACCTCCGCCAGACATAGTACCTATGGTAATAACATTGAAAAAAAATATATACTTATCTTCTGATAAGTATATACTATTTCAGTGGACTTTTAAAATTGTAGGATTATTTCGTTCACATTCTTATTTCCTGCAAAACATTATGATTCCGATATCCTGTTTGAATCGGGTGTTGGGTGAAATGGCATTTAATCAAGTGGTTACACTTTAAAAAAGAACCTATCAGTAGATTTAAAGAGAAATAAAAATTGTAAGTCGTGTAGCTGCAATTTTAAATTTATTAAAAGTTAAACAATATATCACGTATAATGTGGTACTTGTATCGAGATCCACCATACGCAATTAAAGTGAAATGATAAATAACTAAAAGATAGAAATGAAATTAAAAGATTTGAGCATTCTGACTACAAAAACACAAATTATGACATATAATTTGTTTCCTTGTTGTTCTTTTTACAAAAAATCCACTTTCAATTTGGCTAAAGCATACTCTAGTCTAATAATTATATAAAAGCTTTAGAAACAGAAATAAATTAAATTGCTTAGTCACACATTTCAGCACCACCCTAAGGTAGACTGGGAGAAAATGCATGTGGCATTAAGTTCGCCATTGTGCAACTCATATAATTTGTCCATGAAGAATTTAAAAAAAATAGAGACGAAATATGAACACACTTACCAGCGATCTCAATAACATCGCCTTTGAGCGTGACAACCCTGTACCGAGTGTGTCCGTAAGCGATACGAGACGCCTGCTCCAGGTCGCTAGCGACGAGTGTGTCACGTAACGCGTAGTAGAAGGCGGGCAGCACTCGGTCATCCTTTACCTTTACAAGGTCGAAAAGACGTGGTGCGTTCTCAGGGCTATAACCGAAAACGTGTTGAATCAAATTCACAGTAAGTAGAACACAATGGGCTGCGACAAGCAAAACTGTCACTATGCAAACAACGAATGTAGGTATCCTAGTGCTTTCTGGAGTCAAGAGAGGTTGGAGATGGAGGTTATTTACTCCAGTAACCAATAAAATTCTGGTGGTCTAAAAGTACGCTTGTAATTGGTGTGCGTAATAATGAAGCAATATTATTTGTGGGTGGCAGGCATATTTTTAAATTAAAACATGATAGGTTAGGTTTCCTTTCCACAGCTCTTCGAAAGAAAGTGGTTAAGCCTAATTAGCAATACATTACTTATACAGTTTTTAGACACAGGTTAATATTAGACCCGTCATCTACTTGTTTGCCCCCATAAGTGTAGATTACAATTACTCTATTCTAAACACTAACATTCAACGGCTGCCCGCGACCTTCAGCAGGTCGTCGGACCACCTTGTGGGGAGGGAAGGCCGCACAGAAACGCTTGTTGTAGCGAGCCTTGGGGCTATGTCCAGCAGTGGACATCTTTCGGTTGATATACTTACAATTGACCTGATCTCTGCATGTGCTGCATCAAGTGCTGTTGCTTATCCAGCGCAATGAAGGTTGCACGTCCAATGTCATGTCTCTTGAGATGTTCCACACAGGTTTGGGCTGTCTCCACTGTGTCGACCACTATGTTATCTAAAGCGCCGCAACATGTTGATATCGCTACGTCGTATTTTAAATCTATTCCGCCAAGGTCACCCTAAAAAATAAAGATTCAATAAATAAGGAGCTACGTCTGCCGACAAACTGTCCTGCAGTTTGGCAGAAGTAAAAAAATATGTATCTTGCTTGTAAAAGTTTAATAAACATTTTTCTTTCAAAAAAAAACTGATGCTAAAGGTTGACCTCGTCAAACATGAACAGATAGAATAGGGAAATGTTCTGAAGGGCAAATCAAGAGTGTCTGAAAATTGGGCTTGTATGAAAGGTATAATGACAGTGGAGGACGCTCGTGAGGATAGACCAGGGGCGAATCTTCTGCAAGATTATTTCTGTGCAGTTAGAACTAACAACCAGCTCCAAGCACCTACGTGAAGTCGTACTAACTAGACCCAGCCCAGAGGGGTTCATGACCTCTATGACTGAGTAGGTCATTTGGGTCATGGATCCGCCCTTGAGATAGAAGAAAGTGGCGGGCTGTTGTCTCGGAGTACGACAAAGGGAGAGAGGCGTGGGAATATGTTTTTATACACAAAATAGTAACAGTTGCGTTTACATTAAAGGAACTGTTACTATTCTTGTTATATTCATGTTCTATACATGGTATCCAGAAAACTACGCAAATATAGTTTAATAGTGTGTAGTTTAATTTTATGTTGTTTATGTTAAGTCCGTACATCATAACTCTTACTTAAAGATAAATTGGGCTACAGGACAAGCCCTAACGACGACGATGTCTAAGTACTTTCGACTATTAGGCCATCTCTAACTATTGATTTTTATTATAAAAATTTCACGTTCAAAGATGACAATATATACAAGAAAAATTAAGGTTTATTTTCTGCTGAGTTATAACTATCATTACACTTTTTTGTGTAAAAGTATAATTAAAAAACTTTAGAAACATGAACTTACCAATCTCCCAAAGATGCCAGGTAATCGTCCATCCCTTTTTTCTTTCATCAACGCATCCAGCACACGGCCGCGGGAGCGATTAGCACTCATCGCTTGACGAGACTCTTCTAATTGTGCTCTGGGAGAACAAAAATATATTTATATTTAAAGCTCGAGTAGTAAGCCCCGTGTATGACATATAAACACCAATTATGTTAGATATAAAACATATTTTGAAACTGAAAACTGACCGATATATAAAACCATAGCTGTAGGTTTTTACCCCAATTAATGTCCGGAGTTGTGGCAAAATGTAAATATACTAAAATTTTAATTTTACTAGAAATAATAAACCTGAAAATACTCAAAAAGTGCTTCGCAAAAGTGACACCGTATAAAGAATTTTGCAAAGGCATAGGGACGCTTCAATTTCTTTTTTTGTTTCTTTTATCTCTAACTCAATTATTTTATAAATATGATTTACTATAGTTTTATGTAACTTGGATCTATTTATAATGATGTTTTATAATAAAACGTTAGTGTTAGTGTTCGCATATGCGTATCTGACATTTCACTTACGATCTGATGGCCAACTCTTAATACTACAGTAAGGTCTAGAGGTCAAATCAAAAAGCATGCGTTTCCTCGCCTTGCTGTTACAAACTTCCGTCCCTTTTAACACGAAAACATTTTTACACATTGCAGGAATACGATAGGAAAGATGAATGATGTTCAAAGTACAGTCGGTCTTATTCCCACACATAAACGATAATTTGTATTGGCTTTTATCGCTTATGATCTTCGATCAATAATAGTACTAGATTCCCGATAAGCGCTTAAAAAACGGCCCGAAAAATAAGACCACAAAAGTGTTTGTGCTCTTATTTTAAATTAGTATGGTCCAATCATAGCCAACAATAGGACGTCAAAATGCCGCAGTGGGCTTTCAAAAACTGTGTAAATAACCACCGTAACACCAAGGTTTTGGAAGGAATATCTTTTTTTCGGTAAGTTAATATCAATAAGTGTTTTTTCATAATATAATAAGTATAAACAGAATTAAACTGTAAATATAATTCAATTAGCGAATGTTATAATTGTTTGGCCAATGTTTGCTACAACGCATCAATTATTGTATCAAACATCGACTGTTCTTGAACAGGGAATGCATGGGGTAGTGTGGTTATTTTGTAATGTTATTTTTGTTTGTAGATTTGCTAGTGACTTATAGACTTTTAAGCTATAGACTTTTGTAATAAAACTTTAAATATTCCCGCATTTAGAGAATCAGAATGCACAGTAGAATTTATTAAGATACTAAATGATATTTTTGATATCCTAAATACTAGAAATCTTAAGGACTTTGGATTCAAACACCCTTTGAATAAGGTAGTTCACAAAAAATATTGTCGTTCTTGTCCTAAATTAAAGACTACTTATTGTCATTATCAATTAATGTTACAAATAAAAATTCTTAACAGAACTTCAAAATTGGTTGGTTAATTTGATGTAGAATTTAGAGATATTTTATTTAGTATATCTGTGCGGGTCCTGCTTTTGGTGTCAGGGCGGGTCGCTTAAAGCATTAAATGCCTACATTTTTTTGCATTAGCTTGTTGTTTTGGATGAGTTTTATTCGCGAATTTATTCACTCGCGCGTAGTTTTTAATTTAAGATATCTCCTAACATATTCATTTAAATTGTATGGTGTAAGGGGCTATTATAATGTGTATGAATTGCTCAAGATAACTAACGTATTTATTTTGATAACGATTAATACTGTATCCGTCTAAATAGCTTTTGCAAATACCACATGATATGTGATAAAGTAAATACACATACACATTACACAAAAACGTAACGTTAATAAAATAATAAGTAATGTAAAGATACTAACAAACATACATAGATGTCCGAAACATAAAAATAAAGCAACTAATATTTTACGTTCATATTATAAATTATTTTAGTGTTCAACGCGACTCCATACCTCCTGTAGTAAAACTAGAAGAAACAAAAATAAAACAAAACAAAACGATGTAGCTCTCAAGGCAATAACGAGAAAAAGTACTTTATTTGTTGCATCATAAGATTGATTTTACACTAAATGTTATTTAAGTTATGTCTTTTCATTTTAAAGTGATAGGAGTAATTTATTGCTTTGCTCATTTTTTGCAAGGAATGATCGTAAGTATTAGATAATATTTTGAAGATTTGTGACTTTATTACCATTATTATTGTGTACCATAGTTGTAATTAGGTTGAACTTAAAACTTTTTTAAAACTTTTCCATCCGTTTGTTGGTAAACAAATGTAGCTGCATAAGTATATATTCACACAGACAGCATTTAGCTTTGACTTTGTACGTGACCCCTTTATCTAGTTGCTATTTTTGATCGAAGCTTATGATTCAAAGACAATAACAATTCCTACCCACGAACCGAAGCTAAGACCTAACGATTGCAAAAAAAAGACATACACCAACTAACATACATCACTCACCTCAATGATCTTGTTTCGCTTGAGACTTTTGCTTCCTCCTTTTTCAATGATTGCAGTTTAGTCTGTACTTCTCCTAATTTCTTTTCATGTGCTGGTAAAGTCGAAGACAGTTCCTGTTGTAGTCTGAAAACAGGTGGTTTTAAAGCAAAAAAAAAGAAGGAGCCTTGCAGTAGTTGCATATGACCATTAACATCCGACATCTCAACTACCATTTGATAGCTAACTCTTGCCAGCGCGGTTATTGGTCAAATTAAATGACGGTCTCATTGGTCAAACCAAGTAGTACGCGCTTGACCGGTTTCCTTTTTTTATGACGTAGGGGCAAACGAGCAGACAGGTCACCTAATAGTAAGTAACTACCGCCACCCATGGCCATTTGGCCACAGGTAAGTTGCCGCCCTTTGAGTTCTTTCTCCAATATCAAGAGGAGGGGTTATGGCTCTGGTAACCTAACTCACTCGGTTAACTGCAACGTATGAATAGCTTAACAAGTTAGACGACCGGATGGCGTAGTGGTTTGTGTCAAAGACTGCTATTCAAAGAGTTGCGGGTTCGATTCCCGCTCAAGTCAAACATTTGTGTGCATGAACATTTGAAGTTTGCAACACGCATGTTACACATTTTCGTCCCTTTTCACGAAATCACTCCCACAGATTACAGGAAAGAGATGGAAATATGTTACACACCAACAATGCACGACTTTTGACTGACCTCTTGGTCTAGCTTTATAGGTTCGATCTAGATATAAAAAAGTTTTTAATAGAACTTGCTGATCTCTGGTACGACTTTAAATATTACTTAGGAACTCACGGTTTTTTCTCTTCTAAATCTGAAACAGCCTTTTCATATGCCGCCTTTATTTTCTCCAGTTTCTCCGTTTCTTTCGTCTCGGTACTTAAGTATATTTTAAGTTCGGACTCTGCTAATTTATAATCTTTATTAGCCTCATCAACTATCTTCTTGAGATCGATTAGTTTTGCTTGTAACCTATCTTTTTGTTCCTGAAGATCTTGGGTTTTAGTTCTGTAAAAAACATAAACACCATATAAGATGACGTATTAGCGAGTCTGTAGTGAAGTTTATATATAACTACAGCTTTTACGCGACGCCTATTCAAGACTATATCTATCTCTGCACCAAATTTCATCCGATTTCGTTAAGCCGTTCTGGCATGATTGAGTAACTTTCATATTTATAGTAATATCTAATCTGTTATAGCAGCTATTAGTCATATAAGTATGTATTTCCAAAAAAAAAAAGTATATATGTATTTATATCAGTTGTCTAGTACCTATAGTACAAGTTGTGTAAATGTGGTAGAATATTATTTTTATATCTATAACTACTATATATTAGTACTGAGAATTTACAACTATTAGTTACCTGACGCTGGCCACAACAGTTTGTAATTCTTCTTCGGCCACTCTTTTATTTTCCTTATGCTTATCAAGTAGCTTTTCACAGTCTTCTATTTCTCTCTTATTCTTATCTGGGATCTAGAATACAAAAATTGCTCTAATTCCATTCAGTCATCATGCTATAATCAAAATTTAAATATTTGAAACAACACTAAATCAAATATTGTTTAATAAATTTACTTACTAGTTCCAAATCAATAAGTTTCCCCTTCTCTTGCTCTAACAGTTGATCTAAATTCTTCTTCTTCTTATTACTCTGTGTCAGGTCCGCTTGGGCTGTGACAGTTTTTCTCTTACATATCTGTAGTTTTTCTGCTATTTCTTCTTTTTTTTGTTTTAGTTCGTCGTATTTTCTACACAAAGGATATTACATTAGGGACACTGTTTAAAGAACCCCATTTAGAAACATTTTTGATACTAAAAAGCGCAGTCGTGAATATTATTTAATTTTTATCAATACATAAGTAAACTCCATCTTAATCCTTCCCCCCCTCCCCTCTCTGACTCCTCCCCATTTACGTCATCCTCGCACTTGTCACCCTTTCAAATAAAAAACAGTGGCACTAAGGGAGTGCCAATAGAAGTTAAAACTTGAATTTCTTTGATTTAAACAGTTTCCTTTTGTTTATTTCGATTTGAAAAGTTCCGACATTAATACTCGTATATATCTCTGTTGTACGTATATACACAATATATGTTTATATTATATAAACATATCTTTAAACTAAATACTTACTGTGTTCCAGCCTTAAGGACAGTTGTTTTCTCATGCAATTCTTCTTTTAGCTTATTCAAATTCTCATCGATTTTGGTCAAGTTATCCAAAAGTTCTTGTAGTTCCTTCTGTTTATCTTCTATTATCTTATTTGTTTCGTGACTAAAAGAAATTTTTATTTCAGATTAACATTAACCGTAGTAAACATAGCAGCAACCAGTCCCAGTAAGTCTTAGGAATGGATTAAACAGGATAGATATTAATTATTGCCCCTCCGCCCTCCTCCAATTCTAGAGGGGGAGAGGGTACTTGAGTTACAGGTGACCATAGGCGTCACTTACCATCAGGTGACCCTAGGTGACCCATCTACTGGTTGGCCCCCAGTATGGTACTTATGTGTCCAGTATGGTAAAATGTATAGTAAATCGGATAACTTACATATATTTCTGCAGTAATGTATTCCTAGTCCTCAATAAGTTATTAGTTAAGTTCATAACCTCAACAGCTTCTCTCATCGGTTCTTCTAATGCTTGCTTCTCATGTTCAACAAGGCGGACACGGTTTAACTTCTCTTTACGTGCTTCACTGTATTCTTCTACCCTGGCCTTTAATTGCTTTAAGGGTTCCTGTAAAACAATTGCACACATACTAACAATCATTTCTATCTTTATTTTTCCTCCTCTATTACCCCCCTTCCACCCCTGATTGACGATCTGTAGTATATGCCACGATCCCTCTAGTTTTCATTGTCATTCATAAATATGCTTCTGAATCATTTTTGGCAAACAGAAAGTATAAAAATAATAATTTGGGTTATATTTGTCTTTATTAATACAGTACTTGTCTTGCAAAATATTATATTGACTGTGTGATGAAAAACCGAAGCCCTTAGACCTCACATAGTATGGATACATTCCCTTAAAAAAAAATTGTCATAGAAAATCTTTCTTGTGTTTGGAATCATCATCATCAACCTCTCGCAGTCCACTGCTGGACATAGGTCGCTTCCACGATGTGTTTTAAATAATAGTCCCAAATTACTGTCAAGGAAGTAATCAGCGCAATACAACTATTAAAGTTCCTAATGATAAAACATACCTTGTACCTTCTAGTGCCAATGATATCTTCTAGATACTCCAACATTCCAGATTCATGTTCATTTTGAGCTTTTGGTTTCATCATAGCTATTTGTTCCACTTCACCCTGAAAAGACGATTTTCTATTAATATTTGTAGAAGGTAATAAGGTTGTAGTACATCTATATTGTGTTGCTATTTATCATAAGTATGAGGCTAGTGAGTGATCACATCTATTTAGTTGTGTAATAACCACTCTTCTTTTAATGTCACAACCAATCTTTTGTTGCTTTTGACCGAGTGAGTGAAGTTATCGCCGGCTCAAATCTTAAACCTTATTATATGGGGCATAGGTTTGTCAATTGATTGTAGGCGTCCATAAGTCCATGGTAGTCTTTGTTGTGATTAGAATCATATTATTAATCTGCGAATAGTAATAATACAACATTTCATACAAAGATTTTGGGTACTCACTTGCAATATTAGAAACCGATTATGATCCAGATCAATTCCATACGACTTGAGTGTGTTGGCAACATCTTTGAACTGAGTTCTTCTACCATTTAATGTATAGAATGAGGTGTTGTCTTTGAAAGCAGTTCTTGATACTACTATCTCACTATCGGGTACCACTGTGAATTCTTCACCATCCTGTAATAGTATGTTTAAAAATAATTAACTTTAGAAAAGGTATAACTGTGATAATTACACAAATAAGTATACAATTGTGATGAACTGTATACTTAATTCTGTAATTTTCCCTGTTAGGTGTGATATTTCATTTCAAATTTTTAAATTAATCGAACTAAAAGAATGAATTTTTCAAATTGGTTCATGCATGACTGAGTTCTGTGTTGTTCCATTTTTTTTTATTTTTTTTTCTAAAACTAATTTATGTATAACGGTGAAATGCTATGCCATGGTATGATTATGTTGCAAGTATGGAAAATCCTAACAAAAATTATAAACTATAAATAAACATTTTTGTTGCAAATAAACAATTGTAGAAAACAATTCTGAAGAGAAACATTACAGGTAATTTAAAAACAAAATGTCTAGTGGACTGCGATAGGCTGAGGATGATGATGATGAAAAACAAAATTATCTCACCCCATCAATAATCTCACAGAAATGTACAGCAACAGTCGCCCTAGTGAGATTCGGGTACTTGCTAGACGAATGTATAAGTACTGAGATTTTCTTGGACCTGATCTTCGTCGCACGGTAACCAAAGACAAACAACATTGAGTCGATAACATTGCTTTTACCACTTCCGTTTGGTCCAATGATTGCTGTGAAACTCTGTAACAATATGTAGTCAATTATTGTAGATGACTATGCAGACTGCTAAGTTCTAGTGTCTCACACTTTTCATACGAAGTTTCATGAGGTGGAGCATTGAAAACAAACTAAGTAGGGTAGGTAGTTATAATCATATAATAGTAATTAGCTTGTGAATGGTTGCTTGTTTAGTTGTTTTATTTTTGTTCAATTTATTGTTAAAGTCGCATAAATGTTTTTCCATTTTTAGTTTTATATAGCGTTACTCTATTATGCCTGATGTGACTCCTTAAAATGTTGTGCATTAATCTCAATATAATGGATGCATGCATTAGATTTTAGTAAATATTGTAACAACTACTGGCTGTCAAGTAAATAAACCAACATTCTCATTTATAATGTTAGCTATAATTCTTATATAACTTAAAATATAAAATAACATTTAATTTTTAATGTTAGATTCATTAGGCATTTAACATTTTGTATCTTAGAAAACTAAACACAGTACACAATATACTATCTATACTCAATCACCACCACTAAAGCAGCAAATTTACCTAATTCTAATAGGTTATTGAACCATACTGTTCAAAAATTTTGCACTAAATATAGTTAATTTTAAATTTTGTGTTGCAATTTTAACCCAATTATCTGTACAAAATAATATGTAATTTAGAAAAACTCATTAACATAATTGTGGTGAAAAATCGTTTTTTTTTTCAAATTAAACAATTTTTTTTTTTTAAACAAATACATTTAAGTAATTTCTGATAGTTTAGCATCAATTCATGTACGATCATTTCTGCACAGCAGTCTAACTTTTCTAAGTTGCATACCTCAGAAGAAGTATTCTTCTCACCTATTCTTTTAATATAAAGCAACATACATAGTGGGCGGATTTATTCTGTATTTTAAAAAACTGTACCACAGTATTCGGTTCGATTCCCGCTCAAGTCAAAAATTTGTGTGCATGAACATTTGATGTTTGATTTGGTCTGGGTGTTTCTATGTATAATATGTATGTATATACAAAAAAAAGTATATATGTATTTATATCAGTTGTGTAGTACCCATAGTACAAGCTCTGCTTAGTTTGGGACTAGATGGTGTTGGGTGTATGTGGTAGAATATTATATTATATTATTATTATTGTACATGTACTGAGTTTTTGAAAACAAAAAAAAAACCTACATATTGTTTATTATTTATTGTCAACAAAAACATTATATTGAAAGTTGAAATAGACATTTTGTTAGTGAAATTATTTACTCATTGTTACAATTTTTTAAATTAAATAAATTATCATAAGCTACAAACACCACAATTTTTTTTTGCTAATATAATGTTTATATTAACATAAAATAATTATTTAATAATTGCTCAGAATTGAAAACTTTATATGAGTGAACTAAAAATATTTTAGAAGAACGCAAGGCAATTATATAGTGTAAATTTAAACTTACCTTATGAAATGGGCCCAGAGTTTGAATACCAGCGTAACTTTTAAAATTCTCATTCACAATATGAGTTATTATCAACCTTGGACCCTTACTGTCGAACGTTAAGGCTGGTGCAGGAGCAGGCGGAATATAGATATCCCCTATACGGATACCACCTTCTTCTTCTTCAGTGATATGGTCTATTTCACCATTTATCAGGTAATCTTGCTCGGTACCTGAAACCGCGCCATTCTGATCTTCGTCGACTTCCATCGGTTCCTCATCTCCCCGTTTCTTTTTAGTTTTCTGCATAGTTAAGCTGAAAGTCTAGTAAGTTCTTCTATATAAATTAATGAATATTATTTCAATTTTATTGGAAACTTTTAAACAGCGGCCGTTTACAACACAAAGCGCGATTTACGATTATTTGACAGTTGACAAATCTCAAATTGTTTCAAAATACCTGTGAACTGTTCAGAAACGACGACATAATTGTCGATCGATATGATGGATATGTACACCTCATAAATGTAGTATGGATAGTACATCATTGGGTTATTTCTTTACACACAGGAAGTAATATGGATAGAGCAGGTTTCCTAATACAGCTTTAATTATTTATTTATACTTTTGTTTTCCAAACGTCTCCCATTAAAATTACCAGTTATTAAAGCCAGAAATAGTTGGTTACGTGATTTGTTATTATGCAAGTCTCATTTAAGTTCAAACTTCGGAAACATCTTAGAAAATATTATAATTACCGAATAAAACTAAAACTACTAGGTGAACATATTTATGGGACAATTTTGTTATTGAGACAATCCTGTAAAAAACTTTTGCGCTTTTTGTATCCGTTGATTAAATGTTCATTAAAAGTTTTTATGGTATGGAGGGCAAATAAGTTGATGCACGAGTTACTTTGCTGGTAAGTGACTACCGCCACCCTGTTGAAAGGAGACGGCAAACCAAACTAGTACAGCCTACTTGGTGATTGTCGTTGACTAGAAGACTCATGTGTGACAAGACAGTGTAGCCTAGTAACGTTTTGTTTTAATTTTACTTGTCAAAAAGAAATAAAATACAATCGAGTCATATACTAAAACAATTTCGGGTTTTTGTTGTAAATTAGCATTTTATCGAGGCTTTCCATATTAGTGCAACTACAAGAGGTTATGGGTGTACATTAGTTGTACTACCAACATGGAGACTTCGACTTTCAAGTACACGATTGTACCTCTCGAAGGCAAAGCAAATTGGGACACATGGAAGTACAAAATGCTGATCGTACTCAAGAGCATACCTCACGCTCTTGATGTAATAGAAGGCAAGCTTACGTCGTCTTCTACAAATGGAGAAAGTAAAGCCAGCAGTGGAACTGCAACCTCGGAGTTTGCGAAGGCTGACTCAAGTGCTCTTTTCTTCATCACAAACAACATGACCGACGAAATGTTACGCAAAGTAATGAGATTCACGTCTGCTAGAGACATGTGGTTAGAACTTCATCGAATGTTCGACGGAACCAATGAAGACAGGACCTTCCAGCTATGTATGAGTTTCTTTGGATTAAAAAAGGATCCAGCTGACGACGCAGCAACTCATATGTCGAAATTGAAAAATATTTGGACCTCATTGAATAAAGAGCTCGGCGAAGATAAGAAGCTTCCAGATCTTCTTCTAATTTGCAAGACTCTTGACACACTTGGGGAAGAATACAGTCAATTTAAAAGTGGATGGTTGATGTGTCCGACGTCCGAAAGAACTATCGACAATCTAACCAATCGCCTGTGCGTTTTCGAAAGGAGCTTGATGGTGTCTATCGTGCCGCCAGAGCAAGAGGCCTTACCAACGACAAACACACAGAATGCGGCCAAGAAGAAGAGCAAGGATAGCAGAATTAAATGTAATTACTGTTTGAAGACAGGCCATCGCGTGTTAGACTGCAGGAAGTGGTTAGCAGACGGCAAACCCCCAAAGAGCAGTAACCCGCCTTCTTCTTCATCGTCCCGCAAGCAAGAATCTCAAGTTGCAGAAGTATTGACATCAGAACATGAAGTATTCTCGACTTCATCAGATACAGTGAACTGGTTCGTAGATAACGGCGCAACGTGTCACGTCACCAATCGCGGCGATCTATTCCAGACCTTCCAACCATTCGACGAGATGCACACCGTCTCCACCGCTAATGGAAATGCATTGCAAGCCAAAGGCAAGGGAGATATCAACATCAAATCGAAGGTACGAGGAAAAGTCTACGAGTTAACGCTGAAGGACGTATGGTACGTGCCAGAGATCAAGAAAAACCTTTTCTCGGTCCTAGCAGCGCATGACTGCAGCCCTACATCTAGATTTGAATCAGCACCCACCAGATGCACACTGTCAACGCATGGCAAAGTGAAACTAAGGGGTGTACGCGGCCTGAGCGGGGGCCTATTCAAACTTCATGTTGAGAGCGTCGTTCCGAAGCAAGTGAATATGCTTACGAAAACCCAGCTGTATCACGAACGTCTCGTACATCAGAATAAGCGTCATGTACGAACATTTGTAAAACGAGAGTTAGGAGTAGAGCTTCCTCAAGACGAAAGCATCTGCGAAAGCTGCATACTCGGCAAGTCACATCGTTTGAAGTTTGGTACTCGACCTAGAGCTTCAAGACCCGGCGAACTTGTACACAGCGACGTATGCGGACCGTTCCCTAACTCATTTACAAATCTGCGCTATTTTGTGCTGTTCAAAGATGACTTCACCGGCTATCGCTATGTCTACTTTCTGAAAGCCAAGTCAGAGGTGAAACAGAAGATGCAGGAGTTCATCACCGAAGCACGAAATACTGGTCATACGATCGAAACTCTCCTGAGTGACAATGGCGGCGAGTTTGATAACAAGGAGGTGCGTGAGATCCTCGCCACGCATGGCATCAAACAGCGGCTGACCATGCCCTACACTCCAGAGCAGAACGGATGCGCCGAGAGAGAAAATAGAACCTTAGTAGAGGCTACAAGGACTATTATGCACAGCGGAGGTTTCGAACAGAAACTTTGGGCAGAGATAGTTAATGCGGCTACCTACGTTCTCAACCGAACTGGTCCATCCCGTACGGAGAACAAAGCGCCCTACGAACTATGGCATGGAAATAAACCAAAGATAGCTCACCTACGCATCTTGGGCTGCAGAGCCTACGTCCATGTCCCCAAACATAAACGGAAGAAACTCTCCATGAAAGCTATCAAAGGAAGGTTGATCGGATACGACAATGATGATGGCTATCGTATCTGGTGCGACGACAACATACTGGTTAGATCGAGAGATGTAACTTTCGACGAGAAACCGCTTGATCGAACACAATTCGACAAAGTTGTACCTAAGGCAACAGAAAAAGAAACACCATTCAACGAATTCGAGTTGAAAGTATCTTTTAATCAAGAGCGCACCGAAGTTCATCAAGATCCAACTCCAAGCCATCAACGCGAGCAAACGGAACCTGATCTGCAAGATGAAGAATCTGCACCGAAACTTCATGAAGACAGTCCTGCTCCTGATTCTGTAGAGGAAAACCCAGATGGTGAACAGTCAAGACCACCTAGTGTAACGTGGTACGACGTTGATCCAGGCGATTCATCTGACTCCGAAGATGAAGCAGCACAGCCGAGATACAACCTAAGAGATAGAAGCACCATTCATCCTCCTCAGAAGTACAAAGATTGTTGTGCACTTACCGATGAAGAAGCTGAACCCGCTACGTTCAAAGAAGCTATGAAGAGCCCGCATAAAAACGAGTGGATAAAAGCTATGCTTAAGGAGATAGATTCTTTGAAAGAGAACAACACGTGGTCCCTTCAAGAACTACCTCAAGATAGAAAAGCCATACCGTGTAAATGGGTTTATAAAATTAAGAGAAACCCCGATGGCTCTATCGACAAATACAAAGCGCGTTTGGTTGCGAAAGGTTTCAAGCAACGCAAAGGAGTTGACTATCAGGAAACCTACAGTCCTGTAGCCAGATTCTCCACCATTCGATCACTGCTAAGCGTTGCTGCGAGTGAGAATATGTACCTAACTCAATTCGACGTCACCACAGCCTTCTTGTACGGTGAGCTCGAAGAAGAGCTGTACATGCAGCAACCGGAAGGTTTTCACGATGGCTCTACCCGCGTATGTCATCTAAATCGAAGCTTATACGGCCTGAAACAAGCGCCCCGCTGCTGCAATCATCGTTTCCATCAAGTAGTTGTTGAACTCGGATTCACACAAAGTATAGCTGATCCGTGTCTATACACAAAGAAAGTAGGGGGGAAACAGATCTTACTTACTTTATATGTCGACGACGGATTAGTGGCTGCTTCAGACAAACAGCTTGCTGAAGAATTTATAGAGAGCCTGAAAACAAAACTTAAAATTACGACAAAGACTGCGTCCTATTATTTAGGCATGGAGATCAATCAATGCAAAGACGGCACGATTGTGATCCACCAGGAAGCATAAACCAAGAAGGTACTTGAACGCTTTAACATGGCTAACAGTAATCCTGTCTCAACGCCGATTGATGCCGCAGAAAAGTCGTCTGCAACACAATCAGATGAAGAGAAAGGACACAACGAGGAGACTAACTTTCCTTATCGTGAAGCCGTTGGTGCGTTAGCATACCTTATGGTTGCGACCCGTCCTGATATTGCCTATGCTGTTGGAGTAGTATCTCGCAACTTAGAAAAGCCGACCAGAAGTGACTGGAACAGAGTCAAACGTATATTACGATACCTGAAGGGAACTACGTCTCTAGGTATAAAATACAAACCGAAGACACTGAATAGACCAGAACTTGAAGGTTTCAGCGACGCTGATTATGGTGGTGATGCTACTACCGGACGATCCACTACTGGAATCGTATGCCGATACGCAGGAGGTCCTGTGTCGTGGACAAGCAAAAGACAGACTTCAGTAGCGCTGTCTACAACTGAAGCTGAACTTGTGGCTGCCAGTGAAGGAGCACGAGAATTAGTTTGGCTGATTAGAATATTCGAAAACTTGACGAATAAGAAGAGTGTGCCGAATCTTCATGTTGATAACGAAGCAGCTGTACGATTGGCACACAACCCTGAGTTCCACAAGAGAACGAAGCATATACGTGTGAGACACTTTTATGTTCGTGAACTTGTCTCTGAAGGAACCATCTTAGTTACAAGAATTGGTACAAGAGACTAGCTTGCAGATATAATGACCAAAGGTCTTCCGAAACCCACCTTTGATCTATTGAAATCTGCACTAGCCATAGAGTAAGAAGTGAGAGCGCCTACCTCTTTGGCACTAGTTTTGGTTTAGGGGGAGTGTTGAAAGGAGACGGCAAACCAAACTAGTACAGCCTACTTGGTGATTGTCGTTGACTAGAAGACTCATGTGTGACAAGACAGTGTAGCCTAGTAACGTTTTGTTTTAATTTTACTTGTCAAAAAGAAATAAAATACAATCGAGTCATATACTAAAACAATTTCGGGTTTTTGTTGTAAATTAGCATTTTATCGAGGCTTTCCATATTAGTGTAACTACAAGACACCCACGGGCACCTACAACTTAACACAGTCATAAGTACATCTGCTACTTAAGAGTCCCTCTACCCAGAATCTCCAAGAAACGCAAAAACTTTTGAAGTGATAACTTTTTATGGGAGGATAAACGTCTTCGTTACGTAATGCGTTACGGCGCCAATCTGTCTGGCTTCCCTTTCTCTCATGCATACGGCAGCGGTAGGCAGGCTCCTGCTCTCTCACTCTTACTCACAGCGCTAGCCGTATTTCGGACAGACGCTTTACATAAAATTTAAATAATAACCAAAGCTTTTCGCAAGTTAAACAATTTCAATATTAAGTAGTTCAACTGAGATTAGTTTAAGTTATCACTTCTGTCTGGCGTCCCGAGACACGTTTTTTTAACATTGATTTTCTGTGAGGCCGTGGTATAGCTACTGTCTAGCCGACCCAACCATTTGTATTAGTTTTTGAACTATTAAAGTTGTAGACATGCAAAACTCGATACTGTACCGAGATATATATGTAAGACAATGTTATTTGCCGGATTCATTTTATACTTTTTTTTTTTAAATAAAGGCTATCAATGATAGATTGTTTGCGTGTTTATTATTGCGTTGCGTTGCGTTTTGTTAAATCTTGAATTCAGTTTACCTATGATAAGGTTTCCACACGAGAGTCTCAAAAGTGCAAATATTGGTAACACTGGTACGTCAAAACTTCAAAAGCCTATGCATGCATAGAAATGGCGAATCGCACGGTTAAAGATGCGAAGTCAATACGAGGCACAAACCCTCAATATTTAATTGAAAAGATTATCAGATCCCGTATATACGATTCTAAATATTGGAAGGAAGAATGTTTTGCCTTAACTGCCGAACTCATGGTCGACAAGGCAATGGAATTACGATACATTGGCGGCGTGCACGGAGGCTTTATATACCCTACTCCGTTTTTGTGTTTAGTTTTAAAAATGTTGCAGATCCAGCCTGAAAAGGACATTGTAGTAGAATTTATCAAAAATGAAGAGTTTAAATATGTGCGTGCGTTAGGGGCTTTTTATATGAGACTGACAGGATCGTCAGTTGATTGTTACAAGTATTTAGAACCTCTTTACAATGATAACAGAAAGTTGAGAAGGCAAAACCGTGAAGGACAGTTTGAAATAGTTCATGTGGATGAGTTTATAGATGAACTGCTTCGAGAAGAACGGCTTTGTGACGTGATTCTGCCTAGAATCCAGAAGAGACCCATATTAGAAGAGAATAATGAATTGGAGCCCAAAATTTCAGCTCTTGACGATGATTTAGATGAAGACATGCCTTCTGATGATGAGAATGTTGATGTTGAAGTTAAGGAGAACAAGAGAGAGAAGGATAGAAGGGATAGAGACAGAAAGAGAGACAGGTTGGTTTGGTTTTTACTCATAATTTGCAATGAAAAAGGCAATTACAGTGTAGTCTGTATCTTTTATTTGTTGTTTGGGTTATCTAGCTAATAAGGTAGGTAACTAAGAAAATGTACATGGCTCATATGATGCAACAATTCTAGAAGGGCTTTCTTTCAAATGTTTTCATGTAGGCTTTTCTTCACACACATTAGAAGACATGTAGCAATAGAATAGCTGAGTTCGGGAAATAAATAAAGTTCATTATGAGCTCCTTGCATTTTTAAATATCTAATCAATTTCTAATAAGAAATCATATCAGCCGTTTTTAAGGTAGAGGCACACAAAATGTAATTACTTATTTGTTTGCTTGATTCTGGGTTTATAGAGGAGGTATCATTATTGTAACTCATTTCCTCAAAGTTTTGGTGGTAAATATACTCTTACCTATTCTGATTTCTGCTTATTTTGCTTGTTTAGAATATTTTTCATTGATGTTTGGCTCCTATTGGTCATAACGTAATACTATATAGCCTTCCTTAATAAATGGACTATCCAACACACAAATAATTTTTCAATTTAAACCAGTAGTACTTGGGATTAGCGTATTCAAGCATAATCTTCAGCTTTATAATCGATACATATATAAATGTTAAGTTGATTCGTGTGTTCTTCAAAAACTCAAAAAGTACCTACTGCACCAATTGTGCTCAAATTTTGATATGATATACAACCCGTTTCAAAGATTGTTTTTATCTATTTTTGGCATTAGTTTTGTTTCTCATTTCTCATCAGTGCAACCACAATGTCTCACCATGAATCGTGGCAAGGTACAGCCAATATTTTTTTTTATTTAAAAAGAAAGATTAGATTTTTTTAGTTATTTAACAAAACAAGCAGGATTGTTATAAATTCAAAAATGTAAGTTCACTCTTTACTTAGTTTTTGATGATGATGACTTAGTTTTTACCAACATGATGACTTTTTTTCAGAAAATAAAATTACTTTGAAATGAATTGTAATATAGAACTCAAATTAACATTTTTGGATTGCCTAAACTATTTTATTATCTTGTCTATAATATAATAATATTTTTTGATAATTACATTCATAGAGTAAAATAGCCTATTGCAAAGTTTGACAGAACCAAGGGAAAAAATATATACCAGTCTAATGAAGAGTTCATTCATTAATCACATCGATCAAATCCTACCCCCTAATTTAAATCGATATTTTTTTGCTTTCTTAGTACCTGATTGGTCAGGCCAGTCAGGTGCCAATAAATTATGGTTTCGCACGACTGCTTGAAACCTAATAGGTCAGAGTGTTAGGCTTGATTGATGCGTCACTATTTTCTATAAATGCAGGCAGAATGGACTATAGTATAACATACACTACAGTAAAATGCATTTCTCAGATATGATTTTCTAAACTTTACAGATCAAGAGAACGTGAGAGACGCGAAAAGGATCGCAAACGTGAAAGATCACGTAGTCGAGACCGAGATAGAAGAAGAGAAGAGAATAGAAGAGAACGGGAACGTGAGAGGGAAAGGGAACGAGAAAGAGAGCGTGAACGAGAACGGGAACGTGAGCGTGAAAAAGAGCGAGAGAAGGATAGATCAAGAGATCAAAGAGAGAGAGAAAGGGAAAGAGATAAAGACAGGAGGGAGAGAGATAGACACGATGGCGAGAGAAGAAGAGATAGAGGGAGATATTGATAGGAGTAAATGTTTGTAATTTTTATATTAGTTTTATTTGAACATCTCTAGTGAGCATTGACACATTTCTTTTTAACATTTCAACTTAATGGCATTTTCTCAGATCCTGTACACAACTTTTTATAGATAACATCAAACAATCCTGAGTTGATATTCAAATTTATTCAAGAATTAAGGTTTTCATCACGTCATAAGCATAATGTCTCATATACTTACAGCAAGATATGTCACATTCAACAATATATTTATAATTTTTTTAACAAATGTGAGACACATTGCTCAAAGAGATAATGGGATCTCTCTCGGCAATGTATCTTGAGTGGGTTATATTCTTCGCTTATTTCTTTCCTTTATATCCGACTTTTTCGTTTTTGAGTATTTGTATGTATATTTTTTTGGTATGCTCTGTAGCCCAAATGTTAAAATAGTAGGTAAAGTAAAACACGACTGTAAAACTTGTTAGTTTCACGAGAAAGAATATATGCACAGATTATCTAGGTACTAGTTTCAAGTCATTTTAATAGGTCTGTTACAAAGTCATTAAAACAAAACATTAGTATGAGCAGTAATTTATATTAAATTTTCACTAACTACATAGTTATTTACAATAATTATCGATCACATTATTTTATTCAATAGTAGGTACTATCTAAAATGTTCTGGTAGTTTTACACTAAAGAAGAATAAAAACAAGATCGCCACGAATGGCACATGACCATGTTAATTAAAAGCAGAGACTATCGCAATAGTATCTTTTCTCACAGTATAGTAATTACAAGTACTATTGATGTTTAACATCTTTCCTCTCACTTTCCCACAATCCGTGGCAATGACTTCATGAAAAGGGACGGAAGTTTGTAACATGTAGGCGGGAAAGTGTGCGCTATTTGATTTGACCAATCAGCGCTCGATATTTGAGTTGATCGTCAAATGTAAGTGAGATGTCAGATGTTACATATCATACGCGATTACAGTACGCCTCACTGTAAACACCAATTATGCAGAATTACATTTCATCTTGCTACTATTACTCTCCGGTTTTTTCCCTTAGTACATGAGTTTTAGCTAGTTTACGTGTGCTATTATTATCATTAATAATAATGACCGTCGACGTTCATTATTTATAAACATGTCAACTAAAATGTGCTAAAATTAATCCCCAATTTATGACGGTAGAATTTTTCTTTAGTGATGTTTGTCACTGTCGTAGCAGGGCGTTACAGTTCTTGATAAAAGGCCCTATCGGGCCCGTTATTAGTCAGGGCTTTCCGCTTGACAAACATTAGTAGAACCGTATCTTTATAGCTTTCCACACTAGGAAGCGATAAGGGTTTAATGAGCTCGACTCGTTCAAAATGAATTGTATAGTTCGTATTTTTTTCCTACCTTAACAAGTGTCTGACCAGATTCTTATAATAAAATAAATTTAAGTGTTTTAGATATATTTTATATAATCTGAACTCAGTAAAATAGGCTCACTACTCTGCCAATATGAGCTGCCTTTACCAAACGTCATTAATTTATATGAAATTTAAATAAATTAATAAGGTTATTCTTTTCTTTTAATCAATTATAAACCTTGGGTTTAACAATAAAACAATAATTAAATGTTAAAAATAATGATGAATCTTATCACTCAAATGCATAAGTTATTTTAACCATAGACAACTATCGTTCTTTCTGAAACTTCCTGCAATGTTTGGAAAAGAACGAGAATATGTTATCGGCCGATGTATACAAGTGTAACTAGAGTAAAAATTAAATAAATAGTAGCTAATTACAATATAAATTTGATCGTTATCGATATAAACTTGTGCTGTATATGGACTGAATATCGAAGCAACATAGCATAAAATATTTTACAACAGAATTTTTATTGGGTTTTACACTTCACATGACAGCAATAAAAGCGGGAAGCGCAATTTAGTTATTATAACACAATAACTGATCTTACCGCTTCCAGCTATTATTATATAATAGCAAAAATAGATGGTCTTAGAAGATATATGCATTATCTTCTAAGACCATCTATTTTTGCTATTATAACATAGTAAATATTTTTAATATGAGAGTAAATTTAATTCCTGTTACACTGTGGGTCATCATCTGCTTACCCTTGTCCCAATTTTATTTGGTGTCGGCGCAGTAAGTATGATTCTTCCATACTACTCTATTATTCGTCATCTCACTGTTTACGCTTTTCCTGACCATATCGCCACTTACACAGTCCATCCACCTTTTTTTGGGCCTTCCTCTTCTCTTGTAATCTTTAACTACCATACCTAACACTTTCTTGGCCACATTTTCCTCATCCCTCAGCATGACATGTCCATATCCAGATAATCTAATTTCTAACTTTTCATTCAGTGGCACTACTTTCAGACTCCCTCGAATATACTCATTCCTAACCTTGTCCATCCGAGTCACACTACACATCCATCTCAGCATTCACATTTCGGCTACGTTCAGGCGTCTCTCATCCGTTCTCTTAATGGGCCAACTTTCAGAACCATACAGGACGGCAGGTTACACTTTGGGTAATTAGACTAAATAGGCTGAATTCATATCAAGCATCCACGTTGGAATTCAGTACAGTAGGAATGTAATATGTAAGTTTTTTGAAACGAAGAACAAAAAATGATGCCCTCAATGTTCTTGATTGTAAAATAGGATATTACATGTGTCTGCACGTCTTTATTTATTTATTTATTTATTTGCATCGATTCAAATGTATCATCAAATCAATATTAAAAGTTTGATTTGACAACAGTTAGGTTCGTAGGTCAGGAGGTCAAATCAAACTTTTAACGTGACGTCAATGTCACTTCTTCTTATTTTATATTTAAGTGTACCGCGTGTATCGTTTTTAGATACGTTTAAAAAAGGAATTTATTTGACTTCACAGTCAGATCATTGTAGATTAAAACCTGTTTTCAATTTGTACTAGAGTTAAAAATACAAACTAAGTAAAAATTAGTGTACCACAGTTACTTAAATGTACAAACTAAGTAAAACTGAGTAATGATATTCCTAAGTGTTGTTAAGCGAAAATGCGTCATATTAAATGATTTTTACTGTAATTGAATATTACTAAATATATTGAAAAGTTGGCAGGCCCAAGTCTACATTTGTGGAGGTGAAGTCTGAATTCCAGGTTTTAATACGGGTCCATGCCACAGTATAATACTAAACAATTCGGGGCACAACTAAAATATACAGTAACTATTTTCAGTCGATTGAAATGGTGCGCCTGAAAAATTACGATTGATCAACTACAATGAAGTTCAAAATACTGAGTTTTTCACTTACGAAAAGTGACTATAATTCTAGGCTATAAATCATATGTACTTTTCACATCTCGTACAACCTCATATATTAGCGGAATTAAAATCGTTTTGTTTTTTCGACAATAATATTACTCGAATAACAAAAGCAACTATCAGCATTCAAGCTGCATATCGATTACGATATGTAACCACTTCTGGCGGAGTACTTAAATGGTGTTAATACACCATTTAAGTATACCGCCAGAAGTGGTTAGATACCTGATCCACATATATCTATATAGAATATCTAAGAGATACCGGTTAGATCCCTTAGTTTTGACAGAAATGTGAAAGCAAATAAGCTCGCTGAATTTTAAGCGGTTATCGGACCTAATACACACCAAGTATACCTCTTAGTTTTTATTTGTGTAACGTTTACCTTATGGAGCAACAAGCAGGAATAACAGCTCTACCGGCGTTGATGTCATTAACGCAGTCTCTTTGAAAGTTTTTAATCAGAGCAGAAGAGGGCTATGCCGTACTTCTTAATTAGTTTGAATGTGTTCACGTATCAATTTATTGATACTATACAAATATTTACAAAATGTTAATATATGGTATGATGTTGTAATATGCCTTGTATAGTGATTATTGAACCCAAAAATATTACAACATTAAAGGGGTTGTTTAAGGTAACAAGCTTTGTTTATTTTCAATGGCAGAAAAGCAATATTTATTTATTTGTTATAGTTTTATTTGTTAAATTGAGTAAAATCCTGAATATTAGATTATATGGCAACCTAGTTTGTCTATGAATGGATGACGGGGAATCCATTTTATGTTACTAATATAATAGTATAGGTATATATGTATATAATAGTTTTTTTTTTGGTGTTATAATTTATATTTTTTTTATTAAATATTTATGTAAACATATGCAATGGGAAGGTGGGTTCCAGATTACTATAATCTTACTTAAGTAATACTTGAACAGTCTCAAAAACATTCCAAAATGAAGAAATTAGCACCGCGAACTATAGTCTGTTTTTTAATCTCGTAGACTAAATTGACACATGCAAATGTCAAATTTACAAATAATGTTGCCAGCTCTTTTGTGCAGTGTTGTACCTACGATACCGGTTTGTTGAATCGTAACTTTTTATTTATAATAGACGAATTTAATTTTCATTCAAAGTTTTATATTTAAAATTCACGTACGTACACACGGCTGCACGACGTGCTACAAACTGCCAGGGAAATCTGACCACGCAACGCCATGCGTAATCCGACCATGTTTCGATGCCTTTAAATAAAACAAAAAAAAGAATTATAGACGCCACCAGTGTTGGTCCCGTACGCGTTAAAACGGCAATCTTAACCCTTTTCTCTTACGAAACGGCAGAACTTAAAAAATACGGCAATTATGGAACTTGACACCATACGAACAACTGCAATTTTTAAAATAATTATGATAATATGGTAGTTTTAAAAATGTTAGATTTTGAATACAGCAACCCTAAATTTCACAGGAACAACACTGGACGCCATTTTGTTTACCTTATGCGTCCTTCAACCTCTGAAGTGTTCGAATGCGTCCGTTGTGTCTTGATACAATTTCAAGTGCTATTTGTTATATTTTCGTTGAGTTTGTTTCTGTTTGTTTGTTTTTTGTTAAGTTTTGTGGTTTTGTTACGTTACCAAACGTTTGTTACGTTACGTTTGTTTTCGCTTAATCATTTATGATGGACGCTCAGCCTTAATGAAGAAACTCTATCGCCAAGAAAAAAACAAAAGCTCAAATCATTTAGCCAAACCGAAAAAGAAATGATCATGAACGCTTACAAACTCAAACTCAAACTCAAACTTTCTTTATTTCATAAAATTTTCAAAATTGTTTGAAATCGTCTTCCATGTAGACTCTAAAGTCATAGATCAACACACACAAAAGCAACAATCTCTGTTTTGTCAAATAGTAACCAAATAAATTTAACAAAATCAAACCCATACAAAATCTATGATATGCCTGTGCCGATCTACAACCGCCCGTTTCCAAGGGGTTGAGCCTTATGAGAAGAAAGGGCAAACAAACTCATGGCCACTCTTTTGCAATTCACAAGTAGATACAATGGCACTATTAAATATATCACAACATTGTTTTGATGTGTGCTAGTATGTCCGTTATTAAGGACTTAAAGGTGAAAAAACAACGAAGAGAGAACAAATATGTATATTCTGAAAAGAAAACCGAATCTCCAACCGAGACGCCGAAAAAAAACGAATGTGTTTTAAAAACTGCCGAAATATTAAACATATCCAGAGCTTCAATCTACAACGTGCTGAAGGAGCACAAAGAAAATGAAAATTTTAACTCTCCGAAAATACCTGGCCCTAAAATAGATTTCAAAAACAAATTGGACGATTTCACTCTTTTAAAACACCGCAGTGTATTAATTGACCGAGATGACATAACTTTATGGCGGCATCGTTATTTGCAAAAAATAAAACAGTATCGTAGGGAAAGTCGTTCTATATATTATCAAGATGAAACGTGGATTAATGAAGGTTGGTACTAACATAAGCATTTAATTTTACTTGTTTCTCGAGACTGTTTTTATTATATTAGTAGGTATTTATGTTTTTTTATTATTTTGTTCACACACATACTAATTCATTTTAGGTCATACTGAGAATAAGCACTGGGTGGACACCAGTGTGAACTCATCACGTCAGGCTTTCTTAGAAGGGTTAACCACTGGGTTAAAAGGGCCTTCAGGCAAGGGGAGACGACTTGTAGTGTCCCATGTTGGAAGCGAAGAGGATTTCGTGGATGATGGTCTATTAATATTCGAAGCGAAAAAGGGGCTAGATGATTACCACAAGGAGATGACTTTTGATATATACGAAAACTGGTTAAAAAATATTTTGCCGAAATTAAAAGGAAACGCAGTACTTGTAATAGATAATGCTCCATATCACACCAGGAAACTGGAATCGTTACCTACTTCTAGTTGGCGAAAAGGGCAAATCCAAGATTGGCTAAAATCAAAAAATATTTCATATGACGAGACAATGTTAAAGCCCGAATTAAATGAAAATGCCCGAAAGCACAAAAAAGCCCATGAAAGGTATGTCGTCGACGAGATGGCTGCTGAACGGGGTGTCACTATTTTGCGACTGCCCCCTTACCACTGCGAGCTAAACCCGATTGAGTTGGTCTGGGCTCAAGTAAAGGGGCATGTCGCTAAAAATAATAAAACATTCAAAATGAATGAAGTACGAAGCCTTTTTGAAGAAGGGCTTCGTCAAGTGACCCCGCAGCGGCGGAAAGACTGTGTAGTCCATGTAATTAAAATTGAAAATCAAATGTGTCATCTGGGCCATATAACCGACGACATTACTTATAGGTTTATCATAGAAGTAGGTAGCGATTCTGATGATTCAGAATATTCCTCAGACATGGAGTCATTATCTGAATCAGATTAACGCGAATACCTGTAATTAAGTTGTGTAATTAAAAATATATGTTTTACATTATTAATGTTGTATTATTACGTTTTAAATAAGTACCTACACATTATTTCAGGATAACTTATTGTAAAAAAACGATACTTGATTTTATTAACGCTAAGTTTCGGTTGTGCCACATCACTATTTAAGAATTGCAATAAACTGACAACACTCGTAATGTCAGTTTAGTCTACGAGATTAAAAAACAGACTGTAAGTTAGAACGACATTAGACCTCAAATTGCTTTTCTGTCTATTTTACCTTTGAAACTTTTGTAGAATAGGCAACCTCCTTTTTTATATAATCAAAGAGGGTTAATAGTCCGATCTCTATTGGAAGACGTAGGTATAGAATATTTAAATATGGTTAAGGTTGCGCTTGTGGTAGTCAGCCTGTGATAGTCAGTGCAATATGGCAAAATATTAATCGAGTTACTTCTCGAATAATGAAAGATCATTGAACGCGAATATTTAAAAATATAGACGTTAAGAATGGAGAGCATGACATTTTAAACATCAGATGATTATAACAAATTTAACATGAAGTCTTAATAACAAAACTTTTTAAAATTTTATACATTTTTTGGTAATATTTTCAAAATTCGAATACACTACAGAGGATGCCTGTAAGAGATTGCGCAAAGCTATAAAGCCGCCATTTGTAGTATCTGACATTAGTATACGTACGTGTATATGATACGACTCTTGCAAGAACGGAGTACAAATAAAGAGTTTTCAATTTACATAAACATTTCTTGCAAATTATACAACTATAAACCATTTGCGATTATACATAAGGTATAAAATAAATGAGCAAGTGCATCATCGAAAATGCATATGTTCGTAATTTAGTGTCGTAAGCCCAATTCCACGTACCACGTACGTACGTACTATCACAAACGATACAATGTGCGATACTGTTTCATAATACCTTTTACTTGCATCAATGTGGCACATTGGGAGAACCTAGGAAATAGGATAATAACCCGAGAATTACTACTTTTATATTTACATAGCAACATATCTGCCCCTGTAACTTATTTTGAATAAAAAAATAACATTCATTTTGAAATTCTTATTATTTTCGAACTCTACCGGAGTTATTTATCATAAGAGAGCTGTACGGTGATGGTTTAATTAAACAAAGTTCATCAAAAAGAACCATGAAGCTGAAAGGAGGTAACTTGAGTGGGTTCTTTTTTCCCCGAAAATCGTTTCCTTTAATTGTCAATATTAAATATATTGTATGTTCCACATAATATTTAAGAATATTGAGTGACTGACTGAAAATACAGAGTAGTAAGTATATTCAGAGGATACTAAACATTCATAGACTTTCATCAAGTTTTAGTAACTAATTGTTGTTACTTGACACGAATATCTACAAAACTTATTTTTAAGAATGTCCGAGTTAAGTATACTTGAATTAGAAATAATCAAATTAATGTGTGTTCCAAAGAATTTTGGTGTTTTTACTGCAAATGAATACTTTTCCAAAGATCTTTCCGAAAGATCCAAAGGAGTTATAGATATATAGGTTATGGTAAGTAGTTGTTGAACGACAAGTAGGCTGTATACTTCTTTTTGTTGCAGTAGTTGAATTTATAGAAGTTTTCAAAGAACCTTAAAAATTATGGACGCTATCAAGACTTTCGGAAGGTCATCATTAAATTTGTCGGTACCTACCTACGCCTTGTTTCGTTGAATAATTAATTTAAATTTATTGTTAAGACAACACAATTTACCAATCGTTTACTAGTGGAGTAAATAGACAAAAAAGGAATCCAAATGGGATTTTAAATGAGCCTTAGATATCAAATATAAAAAAATACAAATGAATTGTATACAACCTCCTCCTTAGAAAATCGTCTTTAAAAAAATCGGTGAGTATTAAAAATACAGGCCGGTGTTTTTCTCAGGCATTATTACCAATCGCAAAGAATAATTTGTTTTTTGTAGTTCGGTCATCAACGGGCAGCAACCAATCACTCATCAGCACTAGAACTACGAGAGTTTTTAATCATGCCACTTAATGAAGGCACCGTGAACTTGGGCTAGAATGTAGGCGCGTGCATAATGAAGATTCTCTGTTCTTCTCTCTTGATCCATTTCAGTAGACGATCCACTGCTCTTATTGCTTGATCTTTCTCCATTAGAGGGTCAAACGTGACGTATAGTTCGAAACCGTGGGTTATCTGAAATGAAAAATCCAGATTATTTTTTCCAAACATTTTGAATGTTAAATCATCTGTTTCTTCAGTTAGATATTTTTGTAAGTAAAGATAGATTTAAAAAAACTGGAACACTATTACACATTAGGTTTCAAAATTCAAAATATATTTTTTAAGTTTTTTATGTTACTTAAATTAATTAATTTCATTAACCTTCGAATTTTAGAGACCCTAAATTCCAATGGGACTCATAAAAAAGAGACTTAGCTTATTACGGCTTAACATAAAAAAATAATTAATTACTCACCCAAGCTAAAATTGTGTCATGTGAGTTCGACCTAAAAATCAACTTGGCCGGTGTGGACATGCAATGGATTTGAGCACAAAACTGTCTGTAGTTCCTTACATAATCTATATCAGATAGTTTTTCCACTTTCTTCTCACAAATATCTCCACCTTCTTTGTGCCTTATCCTATAATCTTGTAACTTATCCAAACTAATTGGGTCTGAAGTGAACAGCTGGGCTGTTGACTTACATTTGTACATAAAATGCCTTATTTCTGGTATACCAATATGTTTCAAGGGATTTGTTGTCGGTAGTTCCTCGTTTCTGTTCAACGCGTCGTTTATGGCAACTAAACAGTTCGATCGTCGGAGCTTTTCGGCAATAGTGTGCTTTGCTTGTGAGAGTGGAAAGAATGCATCTCTTTGTACTGTAAGAAGGAGAAGGCAGGCTTGACAGTCTTCTGAGATGTAGGACACATGGCCATGGAGAAAACCTCTGAAATAAAACCCCAAACCATTTTTTCAGGCACTAGGAACATATATTGCGTCGCAGGGGACTTAACAAACATTCATGAAGCGGACACAAAAAACACCCAGACTCAGAACAACAATTTTTGGACCACACAAAGTGTTATCCAATGTGGGGATCGAACCCACAAATCTCAACTCAGTAAGAAGCGGCAAGGTGACCGCTTAAATCACTATGCCCTCCGTGCAGTCAACTTTTGGACTTTGATGTTTCTTTGTGTCAAGCACTTTTAATTTATCAGCCTTGGCTTGTGAGCACAGAACACATATTAGATTATTACTGATAACACGTCAAGATGATGTGGTTTACATGCCACTGATAAACTCTAAATGGTTTGTGTAATATATTGATCAATCACCCTATTCGACAAAGTTTTAATTATTAATTAATATAAGAATAGTATTAAGAGAACGCTACTTACGTCGAATCAAACTTCGGCAAACAGATTGGCGTCCAACTCTCAGCTGTTTTAAAAGACTCTGAGCTTCTGACAAGATTGAACAACAGATGTATATCCGACGGATGCAGAGTGTACTTCTTCATCCTAACTAGTGTAATTAACTGGTTGCCTGCTAGCATAATTGCGAAAACCAGGTCCCGGATTTTGCTGCAGGTTGATTGAATAGCACTTGTGATATTTTCCCTGGCTTTTTCGGGTAGTGGTAAGCATCTAACTGCACCTGATAAATAGGATTGAAATAGAAATTAATTGTTTTATAATATTACTAGCGATCCGCCCTGGCTTTGCACAGGTGGAATGTAGATACTACTAATGTGGTGACAGTGTGGAGTAATTAATTATACCATTATTATGATGTCCTGTAGTCCTTACAGGACATTCTAAAACGCAATATTTATAGGCCCGCTCCGATCCTGCCAGCCGTTGCCACCCTGGACGGACATACGGCTCGATGGTCGCTGGGCCCCCGCATTTTAAACCTCTATCTTATAAAATATTAATTGTAATGATATACTGTTAAGAGCAATTCTAATCTACATTAAATGCACAACGTATCTAACGTATTTAATGGGATAAGGAATAATAATGTATTGTTTGAAATAGCTTCGTAAATAACCCATTAATTTTTTGTAATATTTAACAGATAAAATGGTTACTGTGGGTTATGCTTAGGTGATAGACATATACTATTGCAGATTTTTTTGTAGATCTTTTTAAGATATACAATTCCGTAGAACATTATTTTGGTCTATCTTGTAAAGTTCAGCCACCGTTTGCAATGTAAGCTGACAAAAATACGTTTTTTACGACAAATGTTTGAAATTTTCGGATTTCCTCTAGTATAATATGCACATATTATACATATAAACCTTTCTCTTGAATCACTCTCTCTATTGGTAAAAACCGCATTAAAATCTGTTGCTTAGTTTAAAAGATCTAAGCGTACAAAACAAAAAAGCGACTTTATTTTATACTAAGTAAAGATGTTACGTTTATTATATTATTTATCTATTGTTGCTGTAAACATTTAAAAAGAGAACATACTAGATAAATTGTTTTTATTTTTGGCATAGGAGTGCAAACGAGCAGACGGGTCACCTGGTAAGTAACTACAGCCGACCATAGACACATGCAACTCACGAGTCACAAGTGCATTGCATGTGAATCCTCTCCCTCAAAATTAAAAGGGTGAAAAGCAGTCGGTGAAAAAGCAACGCAAGATTTGCTTAACACCAGTTTTCTGTCAGGCCGTGGTATCACACCCGTGGAACTAGGCAATTTATGCCGAAGCATGGCTCTCCCACGGTTAAAATGTTTACATACATTATTTTTAATTTTTTATTCTCGCACATAAATTATGTTTATAGAAAGAATATTGACACTTTCAGATTGGCTTTCGATTTGTTTTCGGGTACAATTAAATTTTCAATGACATTGTCTATGACTAACAGAACATCTTTGGCAAGTTTTATCGTGTGGTACAGTACAGTCTACGTACTACGCGTGTACGTAGACTATACTACGCGTGCACGTGGACAGTACTTAGTACACAAGTCGATTGTATCATGTGTGCACGCGTAATGTACGTAGCGAAAAGTACGCTTCATCACTTTACAGTATTTGTGATATACTTACCCAATAAAAATGCTGGATCTTTCTCCATAAATATAAGTAAATGGTCTATAAGTCTTTCTGCTCCAGACAATAGCCTTCTTAAGTCATAGTTTCTTCTTTGCTCAAATATTCTATTCAGTTGAGTCAATGTAAGTACTGATACTATTTGATTGAATGCATACCTGAAAGTTACATTTTAATTCATTTTTTAAATAAACTTAAAAAAGTATGAACAACATGCATCTATACTGTTCCCTTAGCTTTCTTATGGAGCTTATGACTGAAGAAATCAACTTACGTTAATTGTAGTACAAGTTGTGTCTCACTTTCATTTGACTTAGAAACTGCAACCAATATCAAAGGTCCCTTGACTAAAAACACTGCCTTGCAATCCTTAGTTGTGATAGACCTTAATATATCTTGGTTCTGTTCCTCTACTACACTAACTAAAGCCTGGATGACACCACAAAGACCTGCTAATTTATCTTCATTGCCATACCTGAAATATTTAATTTATATGAAAATTTATGTTGTCAACGATTTGTTAAATTGCAGACCTGCACATAGCTTAGGCAGTTTAGGTAGCGTCTATGGCTCCCAACAGCAATGAAGTAAAATTCTCTAAACAATAAACTTATTTTTTTAAGGAATAATGTAAATTTGGGTGACACATTTTTTTTTATTAATGGTAATGTTAGTAGTGGCTTCTCACTAGTTCTAACCTTCAACCACTCGATCGCAACTCATACGTCTTAGCCATACAATAATATTTTTATAAAGACAACTACATAGTATAAACTGTAGATTTTTAGTATTATTTTAAGCTCAATCAGCTAAACTAATTTTTTCCTAGGTAGGAGTTAAATTGGTAATGTATGTCATAAAGATTACTATAAAATAAATAAATTAATGTTTGCATACTTTTGATATGATTTAACATGTTAAACTGTTACATTGTTAATAGGACTCATTTGCGTCTATTTCTAAATGCAAACAAATCTATTCTAAGACTGTTTTACTGCAAGTCTTATTCATAAATCATTGTACAAATGACATTTTTACATTAATGACATATATAAATACCTACATTACCTTTCATCTACAATAGGGATTCACAAACTATTTTGAGCAACAGACCCCTTTTCTAATATAAACTGATAACTGAGACCCCCATAGGAAAATTACTGCAAGCTTATCAACTTGTTATTTTTTTTAAAGTACAACAACAATACTTTCTACTAAACCATTAGTCATTCTTATAACAAGTTAGTACACATAACAGAACTAATTACCTTAAAAGTATCAAATAACAAATTGTGTTAGGCCTTGTTGACCCCCAAAATAAGTTTTCTCAGACACTAAGTCTCTTGTAATGGTAAGTTAGATTTTAATTTAATATGATATGATAATCAGTTACAATAAGATACTTACCTAGAGTAGATAGGTTTTCCCGCAGAACTCAATATAAATACATGTTTTTCTTTGTTTACTAATTCAGGTGATTGAAGATAATCATCTTTTTCATTATCTGTGTCATCCTCACTTTGATCTATCAAGTTTGAATTGCTAGTTGAAGCTGTCATGGACTCCTAGAAACGTTAACTTTATGAAACTATTAAGTTGTAGACTTGTATAGAAATAAATCAGGCTGGTTAATTCAATTAATTGGAAACCTTATATCTCAGCAAAAATATAACAATATGCAGAGTTAGTATTAGTGTGGAGGTAAAATTTCAATCATTTTGAATGGATCGATTTATTTTCTTGACCAGTACAACTTAAACTGTTATAATATGGACTTTCGATCAAAATATATACTAGACTCTTATACTGTAGTCATTATTACATTCATTTAAATTCACAGCTCATATTGCCTAACAATTTTAGCTTTCTGCACATCTCTCTCTCTTCTACTTTTTAACATGATGTGCTTCTGTGCGCCATTTTTGTTCAGTGACACAAAGAATTACATTCAAATATGGATCATCACCATCATCAATAGCCTTTAGTAGTCCACTGCTGGACATAGATCCTCTCCTTAGAAATGAGGTCTGGGCTACTATACCACCCTGGCCAAACCCGTTGGTATAGAGTTTGTTTCAAGTTCTCTTTCCACTTTCTTTCTCGTTGGTCGGTCAGTCAGGTCTTACTACTAATATAAAAAATACGACCTAATATTTAAATAATATATGTTTATGAAAGCTAATTCGATAATGTTGTGTAGAAATTGTACAATTCCCATAATTAACTAACTTTAAAGTTAATAATAGTAAACCACTATAAATCTTACTACAAAAAAACACTTTTTACTATTATGATTGGCAATCTATTCATCACCACATATATTTATATAATTTACATTGCTTTTTGTATTACAATTAGTCACAGATAATCTTCTACAGTTGACTTTATGAACCTATTTGTGGATTGAATTGTAACAGCACAACACAGTTCATATTATAAATAATACTCCAAATAGCTTTGTGATAAACATCGTAGATAACTCAATTAAACTAAACCAAGACGCATCTCATCAAGGTGAAGGTACAGGGATAAGTTCACTTAAAAAAAATCTTACTTCCTTGCCCTGCAGATCATCAGTAGATTTCGTAGACTTTATTTGAGTATTTTCTTTCAAACTCTCACCGATCTCACTTTGTATCTCATGAATAGTACTACTCTTGGTATTAAGCAAAATATTTCGCTCCTGTAAACTAGAACTCATTTCAGAAGCAAATTCCTCGAAAGAATCTGTAGGATTTAAAATGCTCTCGTGACATGCTCCCGGTTCCAGTTCATCTGGCGGATTCTCCTGGCTACTGGTTGTAGGAACACTATCTTTGGAAGAAGACGCCATAGTTAACAATTTTCAATGAATAAATAAAATATTTATAATAAACTTTATCACTGCAAACAGCATCACTATAACGAACGATAGAATTTGACAACCACAATAACTTGTGTGCTAGATTTTCTCTCCTTTTCTAACGCATACTATTTTATAGACATTTCCATTCTAAATGCTAAAAAATATAAATACAATAGGTATGGAACACGGAATTAAGGGGTGTTTTTATCGGTGCTTTGTCACAGTGACATTGTCATTGTGACAGATATTTAGTGTTGCCTACTGCGGTTCATCAATCATCATCATCAACAGCCTATACTAGTCCACTGCTGGACATAGGCCTCTCCTTAGAAAGGAGGTTTTGGCCTACTATACCACGCTGGCCAGACGGGTTGGTATAGGGTTTGTTTCAAGTTTTCCTTCTCTTTGCAGTGCTGTTGTCCTGCTTAGTGGACTACTGCGGTTGTGACTCCTAAATTGCAGACGTTCATGGGTGGCGATGGTCACTGTCCATCAGGTGACAAGTCTACTCGTCTGCCCCCTCTACCATAAAAATAAGTACAAAAGGGCGGGGTAAGATGAAGAAGAAGATTCATTTCTGGTAACCGAGATGGTGTGCGGTTTTTTAGTCGGTTCGAGTCCAATTTAACTCTCCTACCAGCCGGTGCCTCTCCTAACAGTGGGGGATATCCGAGGAGATCTGCTGACGAAAATAAACCCGTTACAAGAAACCGTAAAAAAAAAAAACAGTGGCAGTCCGGGAGTATCGACAGAAGTGAAAACATGAAAAATTCTTTTGTTTGAAAAGTTCCGACATGACATGTGATATATGTTTATATTGTATACACTTATATTATTAATGTATTTCAACCCAAAATCAATTCGCGTGTAAACGAGGCCAATATATGTAGATACTTATATAGTGAGGTGTCGGTAACGGTAACAGCGTCGCGAGTTCAATGGTTTCTTTCCATCTAAAAAATTCATTTTTTTGTTTGTTGTTCTAAAATGCTTAACGCGCCTAAAGAAGTTTTTACTTCAATAATTATTTTATTTCCTTAACAAATACGTTGTAAGTATTTGATTACTAAGTGCAGTGGACGCGGAAATATTTCATACATGATTTTGTACATCCTTCGAACAGCCAGTACAACAGATATTTAAAATCAAGAAGAAATTAAGAAAAGATGTTAGAGTCATTTGCAAATTTTGAGGAAGCAGATGATTAAAAGCTTTTAAAAAGAAGAAGAATACTGTATTGCTATTTATTTGCCTAAAAACAATACAAGTATCGATGTTCTATTTCATCGTTTGTAATAAGTACACAAAATAAGTAGCTATAGGGAGTATCTGTTATTCCATCTACAGTACTGGCTAAATAAAATAAAAATGTCATTAGAATCCATCCGTCTCGTGTTAACTTCTATCAGTACATAGCTGACAATAATTTTACTAATACGTAAACTAATGCCTGTATGATTTACATATCTACTAAAATACTCTCATGGTATCTTACAAGTGAAGTGAAGTTTATGATACCTATACCTACCTAGATACTTGTAAGGTATCACAAAAGGGAAATGAAGAGGTCAATTTATGCAGAGAATAATGTAACAAATTGTCACTGATTGGACAGGCAATCGCATTGGCCATGCGTCTTGTCTCCAACCATGTGGAAATGTCTGATAATGCTCTCTTATAACAGTTATAGACCGGTGCTTACGGACCAAGTGCACTTAGGTAATGTGCTGTGAGAAAATATTAGTCGGACTCTTGTCAGGTTAACCGGATTCATCATAGAATAAAGCGTAAAGAATTTAGCTTTTGTGGACCCGTGTTTTCGATCGCTAAGGAATTATTTCTATCCTGAGGAAAAGGGTAGGATAGTTGCATGCCGTTATAATTATATAATAAGTACTTCAGGAAATAAAGAATTTTATAAAATTCATGTGACTCGTTACTGTTTTAAAAATAAATGGTTTGACAGTAACGTATTTGTTGCAAGTTTCGACAACATTTTGACTTTCAATTATCACATCACATCAACAGCCTTTAATAGTCCATTGCTGGACATAGGCCTCTTAAGCCTCATAAGAAGAACTTATATATTAGTGAAAGTAACATAACTAGTGTGAAATGTGTGACAATATTATTGTTATTATTATCATTCGTTGCTGGGTCACTGCTTAAACAAATTAAAAAAAACTAACCGCGCTTCAGACGATCATATAAGGCTGTCTGACATTGCAGGCAGGCGCTAGGAGGGGTCCGGATGACTTAATAACAGTAGCTCCCGGATCCCTCCTATTACAAGCGCCGAGTGGTACACCGTGTGGTTGAAGTCGGCCCGATTTCGACACACCATCCCGCCGCAAGCCCCGGTGGGGTGACGGCTCGAGGGGGTTTCCACACGTAAAAAAAAGGCAAAGCCGTTGCTTGGAACCAAACTATTAATAAACATTCTCATAAATTACTAAATTCATAAACATCACATTTTAATTACATCCAGAAACAATATGATATCGCTTCTAACACAATTATGTATATTCCCATGTGTGGGAAATTAAATCCAGACCAGTCTGTAACAAGTGTTATTATTATTTAAGTGGTTACATGACGATAGTAGCTGTACGTGAGTATGTGCATAAACGCGTCTGTATAAATTCACTTAAACTATCAGATAAACTAATAATTATTGTTGAAAAGCCTTTTCCCTTGCAGTGAGACATAAACTCTTAAAGAATACACCCTCATTTAAAGATACTGTACTTTAGCTCCTATGTAATAGTAACGTGATCTGCAAGTAAATTCACTGGATCATTTTTTTTCTTAAAATTCTTACTGCGTAATTTATTTTACCTGCCAGTGAATCATTGTTCTCTATGAATATGAATTGTTTGTTTATAGAGATCAAAATTTTATTAAGACCACCCTCAAGAAGTTGGTACAATATTCTTTATGAGATGCGGTGGATTATTAGCTTTGTCGTTTTACTGACGTTTTATTATTTTCATAATCTCATTTTGTTTATGTGGTAGTTTTGTAGCAGTAAAATTCGCTTTAATATTCGAAAAAAATTCAAATGTATTAATTGCATGTTATTATGTTTCTTATTTGAATTACCATTTTCACGGTAAAACTTCTACAGTGGCTTTTGGTGTTGACCAAAAATAATATAATATGTAATTAAATCCAATACATTTTTTTTTAAGTTTAAACAGCGACCGTTAAGGAAGAAAGATTTTCAAGGTGTGATTACTAAAATGATTGTTTACTATTCGTGAAGTAGTGCAGGCTGAGAAAGTTCAGATCTAAAAAAAAAAACTGGCTGGTTTTTCAATGTGATAATTTGGGTTTTTCAACGTGATAATTTCGACTGATGGCGTAGTGGTTTAAGCGTTCGCCACGCTGCCTACATGGGACGACACTTTGTGTGATCCACAAATTGTTGTTTGTAAAGTCCTCCGCGACACAGGATATATTCCTAATGCGGGAGTTGTCTTTAAAAAAAAGAAATATAAAGTAAAAAAGTATTAGTTTAAAAAAAATATAAACCGGTTATGTGCACCTATGCAATTTTTACAATAACTTTTCAATAAAAACCAACCGATTTTTTACAAAGTATTTTTTTTAAACTAAAACTTGTACCCTGATTATCCTGTTGAAAATCAGTTAGTTTTTTTTTAATATGAAGGTATTTTGCGCCGCACATTCTGTTTAAATAATAATATGCAGGTATTCAACTGTCCTATAAATACTTTTAAACTTATTAATCTCAAACTGAAGCTATTAAACGAGTTCACCTGGTTTATGAAACTCTGTATCAATCATTCGTGAGTTATTAGACTCGAGGCACTTAATCACGAACCGTCAGAAACAACGAGACAACAAACCTTAACTCTGTCAACGAACTCTTCAAAACTCACTCACTGGCTCATAAGTTGACACAAACTCTGGACCCCTACTACGATGTTCAGAATAAAAATAATAATAAAATTCACTCTGAAAAAGTGTGTCTTATTTTTTATCTTATTTCGGCCACAGTTAGTTTTATTGGTCTTATAATCTGTGGGTGTTTTAATCAGGATCATGTCAAAGTGAGCTTTATCCAATTTTTAGCTTCTTTTAAAAATGAATACCTACAAACTAGACAGTATAGTACAGTACGAAGTAGTTTAACGACGTTGAATATTCTAGATTTACATATCATACAGTTAGTACTCCTAATTAACATTACTTTAAATTACACAGGCCAACAAAATTTTTAGCCAGAAACCAGAGTACATTTTTTTTTGGGTTTTTGGTGCGCTGAACTCAGAATTGCTCTATCACATCAGGTTTTTGAGATATTCTAACCTAAAAGTGCACACACACAGATATACATGGTATCTTAAACTTTAAGTCTTCAGCTTATAAATGACGTTAAGTTAGCTTCAATATCATTATTTTCGCCTCAAAACCAATCAAATACTGCCCACCACGAGTTCAGCAAAGCAAACCTTTAACTGAACTACAAGCCTCTAAACTAAGTAAACCCTGTTCACTACTATCTCAGCGAAAAAAAATTACATTTGAGGAAACATCATTTGAAAGCTAAGGACTTGAACTTTAGTATACCCTGAGTACTTTTTTAGGCATAATAAAAGTTGAATGACCCAAAAATGGTCAAAATGAATTAGAATTTCTCAAAAACCTGACGTGATAGAGCAATTCTGCGGCCAAATTTGGATTCAGCGCAGCAAAATCCTTCGGGAAAGTATATTCTGGTTTCTGGGAAACTTTGTCAAATTTTGTTGGCCTGCGTTATTGGTGGCCGAACCCACCTAATGACTTTAGACTTTATAGTTTTGCCACGAGAATCTTTCCACCGGGCTACATGGCTGGCGTCCTGCTACTTTCCATTGCCTGTGTATTGGTATTGACAACTTCCTGCCCAAGTACCAGCCCGCTCTAAATCGTAAGACCGAGGCTTAGCTTATATCTTAAGCCAGATTGAGTCTGTAAGACGACAGAAGTAAGTAGTTCTTAAGTATTATTTTACTATAGTATCCCTCTATCTCAAACTTTATTTTAAGTTTCTAAACCAATTTGAAATCACTAGTAGGGTCATTTATACGTAGATCACGAAATTCACAAACTTGACTTTCACAAGTTGCAAGCTCTTACAAATGCTTGTTTTATTGTCAGGGTTTTTTAAACTGGTAGCACTGTCTAAAACTTACCAAAGATAAATTTGTTTTACGTGATGCGTTTCCTTTATACCAAAGAGTATATAAACACTAAGTTGGTTTATATTGTTCAAAAACAAGTAATAATCCGTGCGGATCTATGGCATACATTTTTAACGGTTCTTTTGTTTTTGTTTTAATGTCATTGTGGGGCAAGTAAAACATACAAGGTATGTCACAATTACAATGTACAGAGATAATGTTATTGTTGCAAGTAAAGACAGTTTATTTCTTTATTTTATTTTTATTAGGAATATATCCTGTGTCGCGGGGGCCTTTACAAACATACTCATGTATGTTTGTAACGGACACATAGAACACCCAGACTCAGAACAACAATGTGTGTATCACACAAAGTGTCGTCCGATGTTGGGATAATAATTTAAAACAAAAATATTAAAAGGATTAGGGTACGTTCATGTATTTCATGAAGTTACTCTGCAGATCAGAGGTAACTTTATTTAAAAAACTGAATCATTCAAATAAAGATTTAGTTTCAGCAAGTAACTTAAAACAAGCTAATAATTGAACAAAATACCACTGTATACAAACCCGACTGTGTGAAAATGTATAGGTATCTACTTAAAATTTACAAACAGGCGACATTAATTTCCTTAGCTTTTGTATGCCCAGTGTCACTCTCACAATTAAAACGAATCTAACGACACTTTCCGAACGAAATCCATCAAGCCGTTTAGTCTATAGACCGTGTCAAAGAAACATACTCGAAAAACATACCATTCCGGTGCAGTAAAAATATTAACCACTTTGTATGTGTGCGTACATATATGTACCTTTGAACTGCTTGACGTTTCGACTGGGTTCTCCAGGTGTTGGTCACAAAGCTATTAGCCGGTGTGACTGGAGGGTCTCGCCAAAGTTTAAAAGTTATTCCCGGAGGGTTTACTCCTTAAGGGACAGAGTTGAGGGACCTTGTGCAGTTATTTGATTAATTATCTATCATGACTAACTCATTTTCTGGTGCGGTTTCAGTCCTACAGTTTTAGGGTGTCGGATCACTATGTGCATGTTTGGATTGGAAAGTTGCTTTCAAAGCAGAAGAAAAAGTATGGAGATAATAATATAATAATAACCTCACACATTTCACGTGTGATCCCAAACTAAACAGAGCCTGTGCTATGGTAACCGGATTGCTGATAAACATACTTAACATATTTAAACGTATTTATTTCAAAATAAATACGTATCATAGATAAAGTACAAACAGACACATAACAAATGATGATGTTCGTTACACAATCATTTGTCCTGAGTGGAAATCGAACCCACGACCTATTCAAAGTGACTGTAGACCGATACTAACTTTTAAACATTCGCGTTCCATGATAGTGTTTACGTCGTAGATATTACATACCTGACTGGCGTTTTGACCAGGTTCGATTGGTAGGTAGATATTTCTTGGTATTTATAGTTGAATCAATTGTTGAAGCTAATTCTGCCTTAATTGCGTTATGTCGAGAGTCTCTATTCACTTAAATGTCATTAATAAGTAAGCCTTGTGTACGCAAGTACTGTTATTAAAATTAATTTTGTACTATCCTTTTGTGAGGACGTTCTTGGTTACGATGTTATAGATCCTATACAACCTACTTAATAGTTATACCTATCATTGTTTTCAATTATTTCTATATTAAAGTTATAATGTAAATAGGTTTTAATGCATTGAGATTTATTTATTCAAATATGCATTGGAGGTTAAAATCTTTGATACATAAAGTACTTTTACGAATTATAGTACCTACTGTGTTAATGATGGTATTGAGTACATTTAATACCAACCCGCCACGCAAGCCTGGTGTAGTAGGCCAAAACCTTGTTTGGTACTGCAACGTTAGTGTCAAATCGAGCCCAGTCAGTGAAAATAAATTTATTGGCATTGGGTATCTCTATATTATGTGTAACTAAAGAACTTGACTCGAGCGGAAGGGACTCCAAGGGCAGCAACGCACTTGTGACTTTTGAGTTGCAGGTGTCCATGGGCGGCGGTAGTTGCTTACCATCAGGTGACGGGTCTGCTCGTTTGCCCCCTTATACCATAAAAAAAAACTTACTTTCTTTTTAATTTATTTTAATAGAAGCAAAAAAATAAACATAGTTTAATTATACATATCAATCTGTTTGAGCCAAAAACCGTCGTGAGCTCAGCATTGAGCAGCTTCGTAAGAAGCAACGCTGGTGTTATGAAACATCCAAAGTGAAATTACCTTACATTATTTACTTTTATGTAATATATTACATATACTATCTGAAATAAAATAAACATAATAAGAATAAACTAAAATCTATAATATGAATATAGAATGTATATTTAAAATTAACAAAGTCACGTCCTCTTTATTCCAGAACCAATAGTACCAACTATGCTTAGATTGGCTTTAGAAAGCATTGTGTAATATGTACCAAGCCACTATTACTGTCGAGAGGCACACACTTGGTTGACGTGGGGAAAGCGAGGTGGGCTAATAACTAAGCCCACACTATGAATATATCCATAGCCTACGATGTATGTACATATATAACATACCCTATTTCAGGTTGCAGGGTATTTACAACCTATTTCGTGGCAACGTATAAATTGATTCTGGGGAAGATTCATAAAATATCCTTGATTTAAAAATCCATTTAACAAGAACAGATGATAATAGAATCCTTGAAAGTCTAAACATTAAAAAAAATATCGTATTCAAGATTTTCGATTAAGTTACATTTAAAAGTAAAAACTAAATTAACCTCGGTCTATCCGTTTAGCATTTTATAGTCATTCAGTCTTTTACCTGTAGCCTTTTCACGTCGAGGTTTAACAAGAAAAGACGTAGTTTGACCGAACCGAAAATTGAAATCTCGACCCAGTTGCATGAAACAGAACCTTAACGCGAACTTATGCTTTGGGATGCGGGAGGCATTCTTTCGGTAGTCTGAGTTATCTGCGCAAGTAGTATAATATTACATATGTATGTAACTAAATTAAGATTCTAGACTAGATACATAACGAGTATTGTGATTGAAGGCAAAAGATTGTTCGCGCGGTCGTGCACTAACAAGATGGACCGACTTAGTAACAAACCCATCGTCCCCAATTTTTTGACAGTCGTAGCAAATATGCTAGATAGGAACTAGTAGAGATAGATCATCCGGTCTAGATGCAACCCTGATTTCAAACATGATCCTCAGACATGAGGAACCGATCACAGAAGAGATCGAATTTTGGACTTGGACTACACGGAAGGCGTAGTGGTTTTAGCGGTCACCACGCAGCTCACTACTACGTTGAGTGTTGTGGGTCCGACCCCCACATGGGACGACACTTTGTGTGATCCATAAATTGTTGTTCTGTCTCTTTGTGTTCTTTGTGTCCGTTTCATGTATGTTTGTAAAGTACTCCGCGACACAGGATAAATTCCTAATGCGGGAGTTGTCTTTATTAATAAAAAATAAATATACCTACCTAATACCAGTACAGTGACCGACGTGGTCAAAGCTTATACTCAAGTTTGATTTCTCATCGCAATTCCTCACTCTGTTTGTTCGATAACTACGAGTACATATGTTTCTCTGAAGCACTCACATGTTTCTCCAAACAATCGAAAACGATGAAGGGGCTTATGTTATTGACTAAGAGCGGTCTCCCGAAGTTGTCGGTACACAGAAACGAGATAACATAAGCAAATCCCTTACAAAGGGCAGTTGTTTATAGAGGGACTAAAATCATAGGTGTAAGGAAAATAAAGAGCTTGTGTATATATAGGTAAATATATATTATTTATAATAGTTTTGGTCCGCTTTTTCCCGTTTGCTTTAACGTGGCTCTGAATTTGAGTAGTAAGAAGTTTGTACTTTAGAATTTAAAAAAAATGGATAAGTGTACGTCTTTTAAAACAATTTTTTTTTGCCAAAGTTACTGGACGGGCAATAAAAAGAAACACATTAAGTGATAGATTTTGTTTTGAGATAAAGACGATTGCCTATTGTAGCATCTATATGTACCATTCAGGTAACGGGCATCATGCCATATGAATAGTGACACCCGTTACCTGAAACGGCTTCGTTTTCAAATCCAAGCTTGGCAATCTTGGATGATTGGATGGCCAACCTTTGGATTTGAAAACGATGCTCGGATTTGAAAACGATCAAGCTTGGCCATCCAAGAGGTGTTTTATTTTATATTTATCATGAAAGGCAATCTATTCTTTTCAAGACTTACTTGTAAATGGGTTAACAAATAGATAGACCCAGAGTATTATGGGTAATGGTAAGTAAGTGTAACACATTTATTCGTACCTCATACATGTTTCTTATTTGCAATAGGTATTGGCCTTCTTATTCCTATCGCTTCGAAGTTTATATGATGATATTAATTTTATATTTGTGACGGGGCGCGCATTGGAAATTTAATATCGCAGAGAATTTTTCATATTAATTCAATAAAGTGATAAAAATACTCTAGAAAAACATTTCAACGTTGTCTAGTTGTCTGCGATTGTGGTGCAGTGTTACCATGAAATCAAGCCATCATGAATGCATCAAATTCTATTTTTGATATGGCTTTAATTTAAGATAGTAAAAGCTGAGTACAAGTTTTTCGGCGTTTTTAGTTTTATTAAACGGACATGAAAAAATTTAAAAAATAAAAATCTTATTATAACGTAAGTAATAGACGCAGATAGACGTTCGGGAGCATTGGATGGGCACAAAGCCTTTAGTGGTTTGAATTTTAGACTCAAATTTAGTAGGTATTACTTTATATGACCAAAATTTTAAGGTAACTTTTTAAAGGCAGAGAAAAGTGATGACGTGACGTGACTAGACTGCTTTTAGAATTATTTTGCTCACTATGCCAGAAGTATACTTTTCTCAGGATAACGTATGATTCATTTTTTAAATTACTTGTTTTTTTCATTTATTTAGCTTGACAGACGGGTGAGATGGTGTCAGGAACACCCATCTCGATGGGGCTCCCAGAAGTCAGTCTGACTCTGATCTCTGGGAGCCGAAGAGCATCGGATCGGCTGCGTTCCGGATCCGCCGCTTCGTCGGATGGCGCGGAGGCCATGGAGGCGGAACGGAGCGACAGCCGGAAACGCGGACGCTCAGGGGACGTGGAAACCGACACGTCCGGCGAAATGATGCCACCAAAGGTGGCAAGCAGCCGCCGAGGGAGGGCACGCAAAACGGCCCCGGTCTCGACCCCGTCAGGCTCCGCGTTCTCAAACGCGGAGTCCTACAGGAGCGTACGAGTGGACGGCGAGGCCGTAGCGGAGGAGGAGATCGCGGATCTCCTGCTCAAGGTTCGGGAGCCGGTGGGGGGAAATGCCCCCCAGGCTCCCGTGTCCGTGCAGGAGAGGGCGAAAGCGGCGGTGGCCGTCATCGACAAGGTGGCCACCAAATCCGTGAACCTTAAGGGCTCTTTTGTGAGGGCCCTTAAGGACTCCTCCTCCGCTTTGTCGGAGGTCGTGGAGGGCCTAGTGGGCGACGTATCGCGCCTGCAGGTGGCCAACGAGAAGCTGACGGAGCGGGTGAACGAGCTGAGCGCTCAGTTCGCCCGCTTCCAGGCGAACCTCCCCGAGCGGGAAGCCCCGTCCGCGTCCCAGCCTGCCCCTACCACCAACTCAGGGGCATTTGACTCCCAACTGCGAGAAATCCTCATCGCAGTTGGGAATATGCTGGACGGACGCCTGGCTGGCCTGGAGGCGAGACTGCCCCCTGCGCCGATTATGCGCCCCCCGCTCGCGTCGGCACAGCGGCCTAAGGCCGCCGCTCCGACCGCGCTCCCCGTGGTGGGAGGCCGCGTTTCTTACGCGGCGGCGGCGTCTGCCCCTACTCCATCGGCTCCCCAAAAGCCGAGGAGGGGGGCCAAGGCACCGGCCCAGGCGCCGGCCAAGGCACCGGCTAAGGCGCCGGCCAAGGCACATCCCCAGGCGCCGGCCAAGACGGGGCCTAAAACGGCGCCGAGGAGCGGAGTGGCATTCCCTCCACTCCCCACTCCGACACCCCTGCCGGGCCCCTCCTCACCTGCCCCCTCCAACGAGGGTTGGCAGGAGGCGAGGGGCTCCAAGAAGTCCCGAAGGCGGGCCAAAAAGGCTGCCAAAAAAGCAGCCCAAGCCCAGCCTTCGCCACCGGTGGCAACGGCCTCCACAAAGAGGCCGCGGAAGCTGCAGCCGCCCAAAACCGCGGCTGTAGTGGTGACCGTGTCCCCGGAGGCGGCGGACGGCGGGCTGTCCTACGCGGCCGTCTTCAAAAAGGCCCGGGACAGCCTCGCCAACGATTTTGGAACGGTGGGGGTCAGGATGCGCCTCGCCCAGACGGGAGCTCGAGTCCTCGAGTTCCCTGGGGCTGAAGGCGCAAAGACGGCGGACACGTTTGCCGAGAAGCTGCGGGGACTCTTTACAGCCACGGATGGTGTAAAGATCGCCAGGCCTACTAAGTGCGCAGAGCTGCGCATCTCGGGCCTGGACGACTCCGTAACGGCCGAAGATGTCCGCGCTGTAATCCGGGAGAAGACGGGGTGCAGCGCGGACAACGTCAGGGTCGGCACCATCCGCCCCGGTCCAGGAGGGCTTGGCGCCGTGTGGGTCAGCTGTCCCGTAGCGTCGGCCAAGTATTGGCCGACGCCGGCAGGCTGCTCGTCGGTTTCGTGAGCGCCAGGATCACAGTCCTGGCGGCGAGACCGATGAGGTGCTACAAATGCCTAGCATCGGGACACACGCGCGTCAAGTGCGACAGCTGTTTTGACTGCGGCGGACTGTGTTTCCGCTGCGGTCAAGCATAAGGCAGCAGAATGCTCTGCCGCCCCTCACTGCCCAGTGTGTGCGGCGGGCAATAAGCCCGCCAATCACCAGATGGGGCAGAGAGGCTGCAAGCCTCCCCGCAGTTCTCGGCAGACGTCAGGGGCTAGCCAGTCGACCCAGGCTACCCCCGACGTCAATATTGCGTCGACGTCGTCGCCCATGGAGGAGGTTGTAGAGACGATCCAGTAATGGATCAAGTCTCCAACCTCCTGGTCCAGACGAACCTGAACCACTGTGCCGCGGCGCAGGATCTTTTCCTGCAAACCATGGCACAGTGGTCGATAGGTGTTGCCGTAGTCGCGGAGCCCTATTCTGTCCCTCCCCGTCCAAACTGGATGGGTGACCGGGACGGCTCCGTGGCAGTCGTCGGTTCCACGACGGCTCATTCCCCGCCCTTGTCGCTAAGAGACAAGGGCACTGGATATGTTGCCGTCGAGTGGGGGGGGATCACCATATATGGTGTTTATTTCTCCCCCAACCGGAGTTTGAACGACTTCGAGGTTTTCCTAATCAGCTTGGAGACCTCGATACGGCGACTAGCGTCTGGGCACGTCCTTGTGCTGGGGGACTTCAACGCAAAGTCCATTGCGTGGGGTTCCCCCAGGACGGACGCAAGGGGCGAGGCCGTAGAGGAGTGGGCGGCCTCGGTGGGCCTCTGTCTTCTAAACAGAGGCTCCACCAACACGTGCGTGCGACAGCAGGGGGGGTCGATAGTGGACCTTTCGTTCGCTACCCCTGCCCTCGCCGCACGAGTAAGGAACTGGCGTGTCCTGGAAGAGGTTGAGACGCTCTCGGATCATCTCTATATCCGATTTGAGCTCTCCCGGACCCAGGACTCCAGTAGGGGTCACGTGGCGCGGCGTTTATCCCGCTTTCCGCGGTGGGCTGTTGCCAGACTGAACCGGGACCTACTAGAGGAGGCAGCCATAATTCACTCGTGGCTGTCTCCTCAGGCTCCGACCGAGGAGGTCGACGTGGGGGCTGGCCGCTTTCGCGATGCGATTACGCATATCTGCGATGCGGCCATGCCCCGCATTCGAGGTCGTCGGCCTCCAAGGAAGGAGGTCTACTGGTGGTCCCAGGAGCTGGCGGACCTCCGTGCGGCCTGTACACGTGCCCGGAGGTCCTACACACGCAGTCGGCGGCGTCACCGTGGAGACGGTGAGGAGGACCGGCTTCATGAGGAGTACCGACGGGCGCGGAAAACTCTGAAGCTGGCCATTAGCCGCGCCAAAGAGGAAAAGAGACAGGAGATGCTGGAGGGTCTTAATCGTGACCCCTGGGGTCGCCCTTACCGCGCGGTGCGACAAAAGCTCCGCGCGTCGGGCCCCCCCCTTACGGAGACTCTCCAGCCCAGCTTCCTGCGAGAAGTGGTTGAGGGCCTTTTCCCACAACGAGCGGAACACACTCCCCCGTCGATGGCCTCCCTGGCCGGAGACGACGGGGAGCACGGGGAGGACAATGTTCCGCCCGTCCGGGATTCGGAGGTAGGGGCGGCTGTTCTACGGATCCGTTCCAAGAACACCGCCCCTGGGCCAGACGGGGTACCGGCCCGAGTGCTGGCCCTGGCCCTCAACCACATGGCAGACCGCCTTGGGGAGGTGTTCGACGCTAGCTTGGCGTCGGGACGCTTCCCTGAGTGCTGGAAGAGCGGGAAGCTGGTCCAGCACTCAGGGAAGCGTCGGACGCCCAATTTGGTTTTCGGGCGGGGCGTTCGACAGTCGACGCCGTGTTGCGCCTGAGGGCCGTGACCGAAGAGGCCGTGAGCTGTGGCGGCGTGCTGTTGGCGGTGTCATTAGACATCGCCAACGCATATAATAGTCTGCCATTCAGCTGCATCAGGGAAGCACTCCACTATCATGGGGTGCCAAAGTACCTGAGGCGGCTAGTGGCAGACTATTTAGAGGAGCGTACCGTCGTGTACGAGGACCGAGAAGGTAATTTGAGGTGTCGGCCCATGTCGTGCGGTGTTCCACAGGGGTCTGTTCTTGGACCCCTCTTGTGGAACATAGGGTACGACTGGGCCCTTCGCGCCGATTTCCCCCCCGGGCTGGGTGTAATCTGTTACGCAGACGATACCCTGGTGACAGCCCGGGGGGCAAACTTCCAAGAGGCGGCGCGCCTGGCCACAGGGGGAGTCTCCCTGGTGGTCGGGCGCATTGAGGCGCTGGGCTTACGGGTGGCCCTAGATAAGACGGAGGCCCTGTTATTTCATGGGCCCCGTCGTGGTCCACCCCCTGGCGCCTCAATCGTGGTCAACTCGGTCCTCGTACCGGTTCGGGCCCAGATGAAATATCTGGGCCTGATCCTCGACGGGAGGTGGCTCTTCGACGAGCACTTCCGACAGCTTGCTCCAAAGCTGGTCGGCGCTGCGTCTGCCCTAGGGCGACTTTTGCCCAATATGGGTGGACCCAGCGTCGCGACAAGACGGCTGTACACGGGGGTTGTCCGGTCAATGGCACTGTACGGTGCACCGGTGTGGGCGGCGGCTCTGGCCGCCCAGAATAGGGTACGCCTCTGGCGCCCTCAGAGGGTAATGGCGGTCAGAGCCATACGCGGTTACCGCACCGTGTCGACGGAGGTGGCATGCGCGTTGGCCGGAACTCCCCCGTGGGATTTGGAGGCGGAAGTGCTCGCCGAAGTTTATCGGCGAGTGGCTGACTTCCGGGCGGAGAGCGGATTTCGCCCTCCGCCCGAGGATGTGCGCGAGTGGCGCGAAGCCGCTCGCCGAGCCACGATGGCTCGTTGGTCGTTCCGGCTGGAGACTCCACGCGCTGGCTTCGCCGCCGTGGAGGCTCTCCAGCCGGTCATCGCCGAGTGGGCAGGGCGGCAGCACGGGACCCTTTCCTTCCGGCTGACGCAGGTGCTTTCCGGGCATGGTTGCTTCGGAAAGTACCTGCACACGGTCGCTAGGAGGGAACTGAGTCCCGCCTGCCACCACTGCGACTGCAGTGAGGACTCGGCCCAGCACACGCTGGCGGTCTGCCCCGCATGGGCGGCGCAGCGCCGGGCCCTCACTGCAGTCATCGGAGTGGATCTCTCGCTACCGGCCGTAGTACGCTCCATGGCCGGTAGCGACAGTTGTTTTACCGCGGTCGCAACCTTCTGCGAGGTAGTAATCTCGCGGAAGGAGGCGGCGGAGAGGGCCCGGGAGGACGACCTCCACTCGGACCCGATCCGCCGCCGGCGAACCGGGCGGCGGAGGCCCGCCTACCACAGCCTCATGCCGCCCTGAGTGTGGCCGCGGGTGGACGGGGTGGGTTTCCCCTCCACCCGCATTAGTTGGCCAGCCGCGAGGGGGCGGCGTCCGCGTGTGCCGGACGTCGCCTAAAGAGAGGAACATCTACATTGAGACGGAGCCCGCACCAGGAGCGGGCTGGCGCTAGGAGGGGTCCGGATGTCTTAACAACAGCTGTTCCCGGATCCCTCCTGTTACAGGCGCAGAGTGGCACACCGTGTGGTTTTAGTCGGTCCGAGTCCGACACACCACCCCGCCGCAAACCCCGGAGGGGTGACGGTCCGAGGGGATTTCCACACGTTGAAAAAAAAAAAAAAAAAAAAGGATTTGTTCCAAGTTTTCCTTCTCTTTGCAGTGCTGTTGTCCTGCGTATCACCACACGGACAAGATAGTATACACTGAAAGGAATAAAAATATGTCACTCTTTTGCCATATGCTGAGAGACTGTTGATTTCAACTTACGAACGACAAATAGACATAAAGTGAGAATGAGACTAAATGTCACCGTTTTCGTTTGCAATATATACTATATCTGTCAGTGAAACAAGAGAGTTAGATTTAACCGTAGTTATTTGTTCTTTTTATACGTAGATATATTTTCAATATCTTTTATAGCTAAGGGAATATACGACCAATTTGTTGCGCCATGTGCAATTGTACTGGTCCATAGGGAAGTAGTTATTCAGTCCAAATTAACAGAATTAGGAGGCGGTTGTTACCTTATGAAAATATATACGACTCGAGAGAGAGAATAGTCTTAATTTTGATTAAGGAAAAGCCATAGGGTATAATAATCTCTTTAGGATTATAAATATCATCTGTAGTTTTTTTATGATATTACGGGTCACACATTTGCAAATCATAATTCATAATTTAGGTGTTCAACGGTGTTACATTTTTATTCTTATATGTCCTGTTTGGTCTACCTTAACGGCATGCAAAAATTGGTAAACAATAATTGTCAATTAATTTAGAATAATAAATTACATTTGTCAATAAACATATCAAATAAAATGTCAATATAAAAATGTCAAAATATTACAATTATACTTTAAGTTACAAATGTATTTACTTGATTCAGCAACAATAATAAGATCATCCCAATTAGTAACAATGCAAAAACATTCTTATTTTCCTCAAAGAAAGTCACTTATTGCATAGTAGCATTTCTTTATTAAAAAGTCATGTAGGCACTTCTCAAACAGATTAATAATTAGATTGTACGCTGTCATTAACTTGGAATACTATTGTATGTATATCCTGAATTGGTGTACAATTAAGATTCATTCCATTCTAAATTCTATTCCATTAATATTTAACTTTTTAAATTCATTAGGTATCCTGTTATATGAGTGGTGCGAAGCCTACCGCGTGTATATGTCCTTCTACTTCGTGTAACAGTGTCTGCAAAAGTCTCAAATAATTCAGGATTTAATTAGATGAAAGTGGCAGTTTCAAATATATAAAGACAGTAAAGTTAAGATATCGTGAGTTACAAAGTATTATTTACAGCTATCTCTACTATTTAAACTAAAAATGGCTTGAATACATATTTTTTGGGCTTTAAAAACTATATCTTCATGTGTGGAGTTGCTCCAGAATTGAAAGACATTAAGTACAGTATTCTTTTAAAAGTAAATAGTAGTCAGCTGTTAGCAACTTACTATTCATAATTGAACGTTTTAACATTAGAGTCAGTAGGTTTTGATAACCCCTTCGCAGAACCAGCTGAGTCCTATGAACTGATGACTATGATTGTAGTAGTGTTAAGACATTTATGAATAAGTATTTCATTGTTATCTTCTAGGTATACTTTATTATATTAGTCTTAAGTGAATGCCTTGCGTCGCTTTTTTATCTTGCCTACTTGCGATGACAACACAATATTTTAATAAGTTTGTGTGTTTTTGCCAATCAGGATCTTCACAATTAACGATAATTTCAATATCTGACAAGACGGTAGTATTTTGTGATATGTACTTAGGTGTGTGCTGAAGCAAGTGACTTATTTATTACTATTTTAGTCTTTAATGATTAAATAATCATCATTCAAAACAAAAAAAAGACACAAAGCAAGCTTTAGAACAGATTTATGAGTTTATTATATCAAGGGACATAAGAATATCAAAGGACGTAGGAGCATGTTCAAAGGATAGAGTTCTTGAAAATCTTCTTTATTCTGCCAGGGCTTAAGTATGCAATACACCTTTAAATTAATTGATTTTTATTATTGTAAGACTGTAATATTAAAAAAGTAATAAACACAATAAAAAATTATCTGACTTGACAATGCCAATCACAGACCAGTTGCTCTTGATTCCAGAAGAGGTTAGCAGGGCATTGAAACTTGACACCTACAAAACCATCCCTGTTATCCGGGACACACATGTAGAAAAATGAACAATTTTGAGAATGGGGTATGAAGCCTTCTTGTTTGCAGGAATACTGTTGTGCTGATTCTGAAACATTAAGTGTTCATTGAATTATCTGTTAGAAATTACCTTGAGCTTCATTAGACGAAAAAGATTTTGTATCAATAAATATGATTCTAAAAATAAATAATATAATATCATGACAGTAAGTACCAGAATTTATCATAGTTAAATTCAATTGATTAACACCTAGCAGACTATTTTAAATAGAATAACATATTTTGTTGGTAATAACAAAAAATTAAAAAAAACTACAATTTGAGTATAGAACCTAATAAATTATATTCTAAACACAAAGATTACTACCTGTTGTACTTGTCCCAGAAGTTATACTTGAACTTAATGTTGAAGTAGCAGAACCAATAGTAGAGGGTCTAGTTGTTGTGCTATCAACATGCTCAATTTCATTATCGAGTGCTTGATTAATTGCTTTTAGTAAAGGATTAGCACCCTCACCACAAAGACCCTTAAAATCATCAGATTCAATACTCCACATCATCACTTTATTAATGCCAAGAGTTTTAGCGTAATCAACTTTGATGACAATCGATTCAGGATCATCATATGATACCCAATTATTATCTTTGAAAGCGTAGGGTACTTTGGCTAAACTGTCATAGCGCTTTGTCCATGACTCTGTTTGAAGTTTGAAGCAAAACTGAAAGAATATAAACATAAGCAGTCTAAGTCTTACTATTTTAAAATTATATCAAATTAACTTCAATTAATTTATTAATTAACTTAATCTATTTTTTCAGCAATAATGGTATTATATTCATATTCAATGGCTTTAGAGTTCCATAGTAAAGTAGCAAATTTACTGATCCACCGCTATGTATTTTCTAGAGACCGAGTTTGAGATCACGAGAGGACAGAAATATTCCACAAGCCAAAAATAGTAGACGTTTAATTAAACACATCGATAAGCAGGAAAATGGTTGAAGTAAGTGGTGAAATTTTCCTTTACACATCAAAGGTATATTCCACGTACTTAGACGCGAAATATCAAAATTTAATTTAAAGACATCTGTAGCATCGCTGGGTAAAGTTTTCCGAACTTGGTGTCAGTTGTTCTTAAGATAACTTAAATATGACTTGGGTGTGTTGCCTTACAACTTTCATCTTTGTTCATTAAAGGTGGAAGCATATTACTTTACTGTCTAGTGTATTTCTATGTTTGTAGTAACTGAAATACTTTGAAGTAAGTTAGTAAGTTATTTATGCTATAGAATACACTTTAATATTAACGTAGATGTGGATAGTAGGTACATTATTTGGTATATAGTATGTTGTGCTATATATACATGATGCCACTACCTATAGCTTTAAAATTTAATATTAGAAACTGAAGTAGTTTAGACTAACGCAGATTCTCACGTTAACATCAACTACAAAATTATAGCCTATATCGATGGTATAAAAAATAAACTTACTTCATTATAACCCATAGTTCCAGGGCTGACGGTATACGGTCCAGAGAGACCAGCTCCATTCGCAGGCGCTCGGACACCATTGTTATTAGAGTTCACCAACCTAAATGTACGAGCATGAAATGGAACGCCTACGGCTAATTTTTCTGGTGGGCAACCTGGAAATCACAGTACATTTAGACTCAAAATTGAACTAACTATATTTTCACTTCAGGATGATACATTAAATTGGGTCTAAAGTATATTAGAATATCAAAAAGTTTATGCTTATCGCTGTTACAATAAATAAAGTACGAAGCACCAGGCAACTTAGATTAAAAAGGGGTAATATATTTCAAAGTAATCAGTGCCGATTTTGTCTAAATTCCAATAAAATTATGTTCTCTTGACACAAAATATTGTTTTGGATTGTGATTCTTTGAAGTTGACTTTTGACATTTAGCCATTTACTTTAATAATCTATTGTTTTATTATAATTTTAAACAAAAAGCCCGAATAAACTTTTAAGTTTTTCTATTCACAAGGTTTTCAAATTACCTGAATTTATCCAGAAGTGCAAAGACTTAGCAACAGTATACCAGTTTATTGGCTTTGAATCATCTTCGTATCCTTCTCCTCTGTGTAGGGGAGAATTGTGACCAGTCACCGGATCCCAGGATCCAGCCATATCATACGACATGAGGTTTATAATATCTAAGTACCTATAAACAATTGTTGGAGTTTAGGTTTTGCTTTATGTCACGTGTTAAGTGAAAGGTGATTATTTGTGGTAAGAATGATTAAAATCCGTTAAGTGTGACAGGTTTTACCAATTGTAATACCTTCACCAATAACTACACGATCCAATACACCGTCACCAAATATTGCACTACAATTTCATTATTTAAAGAGGTGAGAGCACGCGTTGAAGACGCTAGGCATGGAAACATCCTCGCTATAAATGGCTGAGACCTATTTCTTAGCGTTCCATAGATTCACCGTGCGGGTGCCGGGTCCATCGCGTGATAGATGAGGGCAACGCCTGGTAAAACAGTACTACTAATGACGTAAACGTGAATAGAACTTAGCTCAAAGATGTTGTTGCGTTTTATTAAAAATGGTTGTAGGTATAATTGTAACATGATTACGAGTTTCTTTTAAGCAAGATTTAAATTCAGTTTCTAAAACATTAAATTAAACTAGCCGAGATATAGCTGGGACATCATAAGATAAAATTGCCATTTCTTCAATAGCTGCTACAGCGGCGGTTAATAGAAAGCCATGTGAATCAAACGCTTCTCTCAATTCTTTCAATAGCTGTGTGAAGTTATCGATATCCGCTTTTCCATGAACAGTATCTCTGCGATTAGGATATTCCCAATCGAGGTCTAGACCATCAAAACCATAGGTTGTGAGCATTCTTAATATGCTGTTGATGAAGTTTCTCCTTAATCCTGTACTAGCGGCCATCTGAAACATTGCATTATTGTGGGGGGGTATTAACTGGTACGCATCAACTAATGTTTTTTTTTGAATATTACACTGTTATTCAAAAGTTTTCAAAACAATTACACTTTAGTGTAATTTTTAAAACTGTTATCGCTGTTATTATTATATGACATTGGCATAGTTAAAATCATCAGTATAACTATCGTAACTATTACGGACTACTTACAATGGAGTACTTTGCCGATCCTTCATTCCATCCTCCAACTGCCAAAAGAGTTTTTAATCGCGGATTTTTCTGTTTCAGGGCATTGAATTTCCTAAAGTTATCTGAAATTTAATTTTTATTAACTTGACATGAACTTGATAGTAGAAAAAGTTCAGTTTCTCACAGTATTTTGCTATATATTATTCAAATTTCACTTGATTTATTACCCAAATTTTCATACATTAAAGTCGATTGAAGGTGCTTTGAGGTAATTCAAACGTGTAAACGTTAAGACAAGTGTATGGTCATTTGATATGTAGTAGTTTAATTTTATCATCAATATACTCTCGTTTACTTCTTATACCAAACGTAACAAACTCATGCTGTGTATAAAATGGCACAAAACAGTTATCTCCATCGTTTGTTGACTTAACTTACTTCCCCAACGTTTTATTAAAGTACGTAATATTTTAACAATCCAATATTGAATATTATGTTTATATAGGTTTTAATTCTTTTAAATTAATTTTAAGACACTTTTATAAAATATAAGAGGGCACAACTCTATCGAGGGTACGAGTTAAACTCGAAAAATGAGTTTTTATATAATAGGTGCAAACGAAACCATAGCGCGATCTAAACGCCTTTTGAATACTAAGTAAACAAAATAATTAAAACTGAGTTTGCTATCTACCATCATGCTTACACTTACCTCTGCCCCAATTGTCCGGTAGATCCAAATAAGGATCCAGAGAAATAACTTCACCTTGGCTGTTAATTCCAGCGAAAGCGTAAATAAGATGATTACACAGTCGAGGATCAATATTTTCTACGTCAAACTTCCCATTTCCTTGTCGATACGTGGCCCAAGTGCCATAGTAGCAAATTACTGCGTCTGGAAAATAAATTATACTGTAAGAGCAATTTCTTAAATGGGTTATCACTTATTTTTTGTGGTTGAGCCATGGCTTAGCACATATGGGCCGGCTCGACCGGAGTAATACACGGCCTCACAGAAAACTAGGGTCAAGCAATTCTTTCGTAACTTTTCGTCGAGTGGGTGTGGTTATTGGTGCCCAAATTCCCCTTCCTCCTCCTCTATTCTGGGAAAGGTGGCACGCCAAAAGCGTCGACGCACTTTTATTTTTTCAGTTGCATGTGTCCATGGTTGGCGTTAGTCACTTACTTACCCTTCTGCTCTTTTGAAAATCATTCGTTTTCCCTTGAGTTTTGTAAAGGGACAAGTTAGGTCTAAACTAACAAAAAAAAAAAACCTTTTACCTTATTACTATATTAATGTATCATTTGGGACCTTATGAGCTATAATTATTCAGTAATTTTATAGTTCCATGTTTAGAAACTAGCTACACTACCTCAAACATTTTAACTATTCACGTTTAAAGACATGCTAAGTATGCCATAAAATAATCATTTCTTTGTCCATCTGTATGTCTTCCTGCCAATGTTTTTTCAAGAACGCTGTAAATAAGCCGTCGGTAATAAAACAAATGTTAGGATTAGAACTTCAAGCTGAAAGAGATAGAGAAAATGAATTGCTGCGTTTTTTTACCTTTAAAAGGGACAAAAGAGATTAAAAGGATGGTAACACGTGATTGACACCAGTGTGGTATAGAATGTCATTGACTTTCGGTCAATGACACAGTGATATCGCTCTACATCAATTGTATCACTAGGTGACGATAACCATTTACTACCTGAACCCCCGTGTTCTGTTCTGACGCCTTATGAATACATTTTTATTCATGAAGTAGGTTGCTAAAGAAATACATTAAATGATGTTTTTTTATATATAAAAGTTATATATGCTCCAATTACGTTACTAAAAATAGTGAAAATGCTGTCAATAAATGAAACCCTAGGGGGGGGGGGGGGGTTTCTCAGTTCTGGAAATTTTGTTGTCAACGTTACACGTCTTTTATTAGGCTATAACTTTTGCTGTAGAGGCATGGCATTATATTGTCAAACTATTTAAAAAGGGCTGGTTTCATAAAGAAGCTGGAGGTATGGGTGATGAATTAACTTAAGAGTTAACGCTAAGATGTAAGGAGCTATTTGAAGCGAAAAATTAAAGTCGATGTAAAATAGATGACATACGACAATTTTAAACAATCATGGTCAAGGGCTGGCAGCTGTGATTGTTGGGAAAGAGATAATGTTCAGTGCTTGGTAAGATCGAAAGAGAATTGTGCATTATGCACTGCAACCTGGTGAAACCATATATCCGGTCTTGTTTTACTGTGCAGGACTCGAACGTTTAAATGAAGCAATCTAAAGAGCGGCCAAAGGCTGTGTTAATTATAATGAAAGAGTGCAAATACAATTGGCCAACAAAAAGGTAGTCGTGTTCCAATATAATAATATATGGTCATACACTCACACACACTTTATAACTAGAAAACAATAGATGGACATTGGTTAGGTTAGTAGGCTAAAAACCTCTTTTTATGTCAGAGGGGGCAGACGTGCAGACGGGTCACCTAATGGAAAGTGACTATCGCCGCCCATGAACGTCTGCAACTTAGGAGACACAAACGCGTTGTCTTCCTTTTAGAAAGGAGTACGGTCTTATCTTGAAGGTTTGAAAGTCGTCCTGAAGGCCGTCGGCCTTTGAAGGTCTCTATCATTCTAGTAATCACATCACATTAACCGCCTTTAATAGTCCATTGCTGGATTAGGGCTCTCGTTAGAAAGGAGGTTTTGGCCTAATATATCACGCTGGCCAGACGGGTTAGTATAGGGTTTGTTTTAAGTTTTCCTTCTCTTTAGAGTGATGTCGTCCTGCGTAGTTTGCTCCCTTAGTTGACACTTACGATACCCACAGCATGAATAGGGGTAGTGGCACTCCGTATTCTTAATCCGTCACCACTCGGACATGAAAATATATGTTTATTATTTAATAGTTATCGGAGAGTACATATAAATAGAAATATCTTACTTACTTTCACTACACATAGCCAAACTGATGGCTAATAACAGAAACACGGATACCTCGATAGACCGCATTATTGTCGATTGTGTTAATATTACTGATAATTCCTGACTGATAGTATATAAAGATTTCCTTATCTTGAGTAATTGTTATCGGACGTTAATCACTGTGTAACTTGATGAATATTCGCAGTCTTGTCTGTCTGTTTATTTAAAGTACCAATAGTAGTATTGAAAATGTGAAGAAGACGGTTGGTCCTTTGAACTAAGAAGTTAGTTTTCAAGAATTATTTGACTTCATGAGTTATTTTGCAGAGAAGCAAAGATAGATAAGTCTGTACTAAATGTATTTTTTATGTATGTTTACCGATTTTTTCGTCATCTACGGATCGATTTAAAAAATGTCAGAAAACAAGAGCGCATGCAATGTGCTCGTAGATTTTTCTTAACATTTATCGGCACTGACTACAGACCAGAAGATTCATAATGCTGTAATTAAAGAGCTACATGTCTTTTCATTTTTACTTTGTAGTAGCCTTTTTATGTTTAATTTGAGTGTTTTTAGTTTTAAAATAAAAAGAAAAAACTATATATATATATCTTTTTAAGTGTTAGAGTCCCCTATTCTTAACAGTTATAAGTGGTAACTCATGAAATAAGTTTTACGGATACAAAAATATTGTATCGAGAAAGTTCTATTGATTTTCCTCATTCTTCGCTTCTCTTTTTATGTGAGACATTATTTTCTAATATTTCTTCCTAACCAAAGTGTAGTTTACCTCAATAATTATTTCTACAACAACTCTCTGTAGACTGCCTAAAATTCATTAAATGTTAAATATATTAAAATAATTAAATGCAATAAAATTTTTACAAGCGAAGCTAAGAAATGCTTTATATGATATTATTATTAGTTTACTTGCATTTTTTATCTGTATTTCGTAGTCATTGAACATATCAATAGAATTAAGCACCGTGATTTAGTTTAAGGAATCGAGTGACGTCCATATGTAACCATCACTCATGGAAGAGTATGCCCAAAAATATACAGGGAAACGACATGACTGTACTTTTAATATAAGAAACAACAAAACAGCTTGACGATGCAACACTGAATAGTGTTTACTAAGACTTGTAAATGAATATCTAGGGTCCTAGGACCCTACTTGTACCTAAGAAATCGTAGATATATGTATTTTTAATTATTTTATCCAAAACAGATAATATTTAGATTTACTGCCAGGCTTATACTGGATTGGAACAATATTTAAGCCGTTTTTATCGACCGATAATGTAGTTATTATGATGTAGTATTAATTACGTAATTAGTTTTATCTAATTAATTTTATTTTTAGAAATATGGGCAAGCAAAACATACCAAAATTTACAAAATGCAAAATAGTCCACGATATTTTTATTCTGAAAAATATATATCATAAAATTTTAGGCAAATTAAAATATGGGTCATCTAATAAAAACGAAAGAACTACGAGTACTTAGCACCAGTTTTCTGTGAAGCTATGATATCACTTCGGTATTATATATAAATACTCTTTAAGTGTTTATCACACAAAGGAGGTTTTGGCCTGCTATACCACACTGGCCAGTGGTAACGGATTAAGAATACAAAGTGTCACCACCCCAATTCTTAAGACGCAGTCATATTAATTAAATCATATAAATACCCTATTGCCTAATAATTTCAATTGTTCTTGAAATCTTAATGCGCTCTTCTAAAGTATTTTTTCCCTGCTGCGAATCACTGCAGTGTACGAGCAAGCCCTTAAATCTAATAAAAAAATTAGAACAAAGAACCTGTGTGAGATTACAATAAGAAACAAAAGCCTAGCGCGTATTTTCGTTTCTTGATTGCAAAAAAGACCCGACATAACTACATTTTTAAATTCTAATTATCTCGCTTAGTTGAAGCGCATTAAACTTTAATCCACCTCTTGATTGTTTACAGGCATTTTGAGCCGCGAAATTGATTACTAAAATCCAAATAGACCGAATCCTTGTGCACTGCGAGAGAATATTGAATTTTTAAAGCCATACACAGCTTTTATGTCAGGTTATGGTCTAGTTTCATTTGGTAAAACATTGCGGTAATAATTTATAGAGGCCGTCGGTTGGTCGTTCAAATAAAAGTCGAAAAAGTATCCCTACACCCTATGCGTTTTTTTTTCAGCCTACGAACGGACTAGCCATGTATTTTTTCGTGTCTAGAAACGCTGTGGAAACTGCTAAATGGATTTCGTGTGGATTTCAACGTTCTTTGTCCCGATATTGACTTTGAAGTGTACTTTTTAGCAATTGCGTTGGTCACGTTTCGAAATTTATAAACAGCTGTTCGACCAATAGATACGTGGTGGCTTTTGTAGTGCTGCTGAGTACAGTAAAAACGATTTAGGAAAATGTTTATTGAACTGTACACAGTAACGATTGCCAATATTTAACAATTCTCGGGTAAAAAAATGTTTTAATTCTTTTGGTCCCGTCAAAGTCGTTTCTTATCGCTCGCAAGAGGCTCAAGGAGGCCCAGGTGTTTTGGTATTGGTATTGGTTGTGGGCGCCGATTTCCGCATTTAGACTCAAGATGGTCCTTTATCGAGGACAGGTTGGCTAGGTGAGCCAACCAAGCTCCTTCCAGAAGCGCAGAAGCCTCCTGGGGCGTTCACTGGCTTCTAGGAGCGATTTTGTATCAGGGGAGGCCTCGGATTCTATGGACTGGACTGGACTTCGAATGGACTCTGTGGTATATACCACATCACCATCAAAAGCCTTCAGTAGTCCACTGGCCGGACAAAGGCCTCTCCCTTAGACAGATGGTTTTGGCCTCTGTGATATATACTATTAATCGCAAAGACTGAAACGAAATTATAAATTATATTTTTGACAAATCGAAGTCAATCAATTACTTTGAAAACCTTATCATGTATGTACCTTTAATAAATTATTTGCATTATGTGCGTATGTGTGTATTGTATATTTTATATGTTTTTTGACATAGTAATAATATCCTTTAAATTAATTAAAGCTATATTCAGCGGAATATCTAATTAAAAATCCATTTTGAATACATTTAAACAATTCTAAATTAAACACTTTGGTTGTTATCACATTATGTAGCATTATCCAAAAAACTAAATTAAATACGAGTATTATTCGGTTCTGTCGAATAGTTTGTCTTCGAGACGTATTGTTGTAACTTTCGCTGACAGCGCCTTGGTCGAAAACACTGACTGAAAAACATAAATGGAAGGCTTTACTTGGAATTTTTCAAGTCAATTGGATTGATCGAATAATTAGTAACACGAAAATGCAATGAAAAGCTTATAAACTTTCTGTATGTACCTACGAAATTGCCAATGATTTTATAACCATTAGTCAAATGGTACGCTGAAGTTGCAATTGGTTGCGTATTGTGTGGCGTTGTATAAAACGTACGTAATCACGTGTCGGTACTGATCTGTAGGAAATCGTTAGATGTTTCATGCTTGCTGCACCTCAATTGATGCTAACAAACTGTGCCATACTAAAAGTTGTCGAGTTGAAGTCACAATATATTTAATATAAGTTGTGAATAAGAACTTTGCTTTATTATTCCTAACAACTACTGGTTGCAGTAAGAGCACTGTTGAGCCTTTTTATTGTATTACGTGGTTGACAGTTTTCAATGTTGAGTCGCATTGTGTTCTCTTTTATTTCTCAAGGCGACGGTAGGTAGATACTAATTTCGGAAGAGAGAATTTTTGTCTGAGAAATTCAATCCCATGAATTGGTTCATTTAAATAAATGTTTTTTGTTTCTTTATTTAAGGGACTGTCTACCACTTGCATGACAAGAGTCCTTTGTAAGCGCTAAATTACATTTGGTTTCATCTTTATTTTTATGTATTACGATTTATGGTTGTTTTACATACTTTAATTGCGAAATCTAGAAATTGCAGTCTTGTTACTGTGTTTGCCAACATTTGGTGTACCTCTGTTCTCATTATTCCTGCTCCAAGGCGCTGCTCAGTTTCGTATCGTTAAGCTCCAAATACGGGTCAGTCAAAGATAATGTGCAAGACGTCTTCGTCCTTCGCTGGGTCACAGATATATATTTTTTATTTTTTTATTTTGACGAATGAAACCGGGCACAGGTCATAGTCGGGCTTCCTCTGATTCGAGTGCTGCCTCGTTAGCCAACTGGTCAGTGCGCTTGTTGCCGGCGTGGGCATTGATCCAGAATAAAGTTACATCTTTGCCCTGGATCAAGGCGCGGTCCATTTGTAGCGGAACATGGTATTCTTTAGATAATTATTATTTCTTTCAGAGTTGACGCGTATTGTCAACTTATAACATTGCAGAATCTTTAGCAGACCGTCAGATTTTGCTGCTTCACATTATAAATACCTATGGTACGTCCTGCCATTGCATATTTATTGAAATTGTTTCAGGCTTCGAATGCACTAACGAGCAGGTTTGAAATATATTTGATGCGTGAAATTTTGATTTATTTTGGTGTGGTGGTTTCTTCCTTATTTTAGTGGCAACTTTTTTGTTTTGTTTATTGCGGGCTACTGTAAACCTACACCAGTATTATTTTACTTTCTAAAAAAGAATATGGAAATATTTTATTCGTGATCGATCCTTACTTTCTCAGCTTTCGTGTTTTTTTTTATGCTATCGTCATGTGTTGTACCTATATCACTTTTGAGACAAAAACTTTATTATTATTAATATATTTGTAATTTATGTCATTATAGTAGTATCGTCATATATAAATCATAATGTTAGACATATTTTATCTGCACTAATTACTTGTTTAAAACGCGTACTTCAAAGGAGACCCAACTAACTTCTGTCGTATAAGGTTGCTATACTAGCTGTATCTCCTATAGTAGCTATAGTAAATAGGAGATATTTAAATTTACTAGGATATAAATGTTTCAATCTGTACAACCGTAACCAATAAAGGTAATTTTTAACAAAATTGTTTAATGTTAATAATAGTTAGACCTAAGATTTTGCTTTTAACTCACGCATTTATAATTTATCTAATACATAAATACAAATTCAAAACACATTTTCAAACGCATAACACGCTTTTCCTTTGCACACTACCCACTTCCGATTTCCTCTCTCTCTCAAATGTTGTGTCGATGCGTACGCACCAGATCCGCATAAAAAATCTAAAAAACAATAAGTGAATCTCCGAGATATACGTAAACTTATTTATAGTTCCGATTATCTAATGAAACATCTTATATAGAACCGGTGAAAAAAGGGGGATTGTTGGAGGGGTTGAAGCCATGTGCGCCCCTAAAGAACCAAGTATGTCACCTCCAAATGTTGTTATACAAAATGTTAAAATAAAATTATTATTCATTCTTAATAAATTATGAGTCACTCGTTATTTCAGAGTATTTATAATGGGTTTAACGGTATGTAAATTAAACTTTGGTGGTCATCTTGTCAATAACCACTCTGTGGAGGGCGCTGAGTTTGTTCTCTTGGTGTTCTTCTTCTTGATTCGGTCTTGGTGTGTAATTGGCTTCCTTTTATAGGCTTGTTGTTTTGTAGAGTTCCCATCACACATCAACTATCTATATGTCTTTATCTTCTTAGCAAAAAGACGTCCACTGGGCACGAGCCTACCCCATGTTTCCGCGATCTTCACCAGGTCGTCGGTTCATCTAGTAGGGCCACCCCCGCCCACGCCCCGTCTTCCGTTACGCGGCGCCACTCATGAACTCTTTGGCTTCATCAGCCATTATTTCTGCGAGCATTGTGCCTACATAAATGTACCTACACAATGTCTATGTGCACCAACATATTATCACATCATAGTACCTAGTAGTAGTATTTTAAAAAACCTTTAGCGAAACAAAATTTAACAAATAAATCTACACTCACAAAGTTTTGTGCAGTGCTCACCTTTAAAGTAGGAGATATCCTATACATAGAGAATATCTCAAAAAGATATTACGTACTGTGATCCGGCAACGTGATCCATTTAGCCAATCTTTCATCAGTACTGTTACAGCTATGGCTTGGGTCATACTGGTCGCAAACTGTCTGAACTCGGTTATGTCATTTAAAGTGACGAATAAGTTTAAATGTTGACTGATATTGAATTGTTTTTATTTCTTTTAAGCTTCAATTTTAAAAACACTCCATTAATCACGGAAACGGATGATCTATAATTATTAATCTTGTGCTGTCAACGTCATTACGTCATAAAATGTCATAATGTTTAAACATTTTAAAGTTTAAAAAATAACTTACTAAGCCCCTAAAAGAATAATGAAATATTGCGACGACAGAGTAATGATTGTATAGACATTATACATAGTATTATAAACCAACGAGATAAGTAAAATGGTTATTTCGTTGCTTTGTATGCCGTGAAAGTGGGTGCGAGGGGTATACATGCTAAATTCCTCTATAACCTGCTTAAAAACCTTGAATTGCCAAGAGCTTCAGTAAGCTCTTTTCTTGAACGAGTATCCAAAGCGGCATTGTTAGGCTCGTATCAAATATGGTTAGGTAGAGGGGGTAACACAGCGAACAGCGAAGGAGTACTCCCTAAACCTATCCCTGGGTCGCATTTCCGAGGCGCTGTCGAAGTAGCATGTATTGCCCCCATCTATCATGCAATGGACCCGGCACCCGCACGGTGAATCCATGGAATGCTAAGAAATAGGTATTTTAGTTACAATACACCAATGAGATTATGAATGAAATTAAAACAGGCTTAAATCAAGTAAGAAACCCAAGGAATCGATATGTGAATGTACAAATTGAATTTGGTCAAAATTAATAATTAATTATCGCGATCACGTAACACGTACGAGTATTATTACTGTATGTATGTACATAATTATATTTGATTGAAGGCGAAAGTTTAAAACTCTGTGCTGTTAAATATTTAATAAGATTGATGATTTATTCATCTGTCTTATCATGATGTTTGCTTGTTTGATTATAAAGTAAAATATTACTGAAGCAATTGTACGCACATTGCGAATAACTTGACGAAATACACAGGTGTTTATTAAAGTAAATGCCGAATGTGACTTTTAGACAATTAATAATTCATTACTCTGAAAACTTAGGCGCTTGACATTGTTTCTTAACATTCGTAAGGGGCTTTTATAAAGCGAGCTATTCATTAAGCGATATCTGAGAATATGAATTTTCAATTTCACATTAAATTAAAGTACTCAGTCTTGAGGCCTATTTTTTCCTTTAAAAAGACAGCTCCAGCATTAGGAATATAGCCTGTGTTGATTGGATTTTACAAACATCCCATGAGGGGGTCAAACCCACAACATTCACACACACACGTAGTAGTAAGCGGCGTGGCGACCGTTTAAACTAAAAGGTGCCATGTAATCTCACTCACTCGATGATAGCAACGATAGTATTACCTAGCACTGGTTTTCTACGAGGTCGTAGTATCATTCCGATCGAGCTGTCCATATGCCGAAGCATAGTTCTCCCGCGGTATCGAACAAGCCTATCGAATCTAATCAACAACAAACTGAAGAGAATGCAAAGACAATTGATGCTTGTTGGCAATCATGGTGGGCTTTGATTTCCTATAGAACACATGGTACTGTTTTTGTTTCGAAACAGAACCCTAACGCCTAAAGCCTTTATGTATAATTTTTTTTTGTACATAATAAAGAACTAATATAATTTAATTTTATCTTTATTTCATCATGTTTATTGTTTATATACATATATCGCATCAGCGATAGCAATCCTTATTCTGTAACAAAACAAGAATGATGTTTCGCACAGGACGTAGAAAATTTCGAAATGTGAATACTTTATCGTAATAATTTATGGTTATATTGTTCTGCAAAGATGTTTATAAAAGACAAGTGCGACTAGTTACTTCACCCTTGGAGTTACGCAGAAACATGAGTAAATGGTTATTTGATAATTCAGAGATAGCGTGATCTATTAGTGAGATATTAATTTGCAAAGTTTATAAATTAGGGGCAAGGTTACTAAACAAGCACAATTTTGCAGTGACATAGTTTTGGCAATTTAATATAAAAATAAAAACCGAAATTAAGGTACAAATTAACGACTTTTGGTTTTGCGCTGATTTGTATTGTATGTATGTTTAGATGGACAGTTTTTCCACAAACACAATTTAAGAAACGAAATAAGTAATAAATACTATATTTAATGTTCAATCTCTCATTCTTTCATTCATACAATCGCATAAGCTAACATACATACGTAGATGTAGAAATTACGAAATCCCCTTTTGCCTCAGAGTATAATAAAACACTCAGTGAAACAGCCATGATTAACAAGATACGATTTCTCGGTTCTTCAACTGGTTGTTTGTCCTCTTTCTGATGATTTATATTTATAGCCAAGTAGTCGTTAATCCAACTTAATAACTGTTTATGGGTCGTAAACTTCTGTACTGTTCTCACAAATAACATTTCAAAATTACTTACCAATTTCTGTAGTCAGTCGAGAATTTGTGATTTGGTTTTTTGTTTTTTCCTCCTGTACACTAAGACCAGCAACAGTGATCCACGAATACACCGACTTATGTCACTCGTTAAACCCCTAGAAAAGTTTAACCCGTGACGAAACACACCATTATCAACAGCCTTTAGTAGTCTACTGCTGGACATAGGCCCCTCTTTAGAAATAAGGTTCAACGATACCACGTTGGCCAGCCAGTAGGTCCGAGTATAGGGTTTGCGTCAAGTTTCCTTTCCCTTTGCAGCACTGTTGTTCTTCGCAGTTGCTCCCTTAGTCGGCTTTTACAACACGCACAGGAAGAATAGGGGTATTAACAGTCTGTATTCTTAATCCTACATCATACGGCGGCAATGAAATTAATCAGAAGTAAATTGGAGGAGTTGGAAATTTAATCCACTTCACCCTTTAGTAAAGCGGGAAACAATTGTTAATTGGTATTCATTGGTATGGTATTGGTTCGGCTAAAGGGATCAGATTTTCAATAGCATGACCATGTCCTACTCAAGTTATTGTTTATACTTCCCAATTTATCCGGATAAGCAACCTCCCTTTTCATCCATTGCATTCTCATCTCACTAACTTTTCCGTTTATAAGAGAATCTCAATTTTACCATTCAATCCTACATTGCCCGGTTGACGGCTACAAGCTTGCACCCTATTAAGTGAGTCGAATTATAATTTAGAGTCGGCAAATCGGTTTAATAGGCCGTTTTCAAGGAATTAGGCGTGAGTGTTTGAAGATGCGATGATGATGATATTTGTAATTAAATTCCATTAAATTTGTAAATGTCAATTTTTAGTAGTTTCTTACATAATATGAATTTTGAGATGGGGCAAACAGAACAAGTCATGCGAATAAGTAAATGCTGAAAATTAAATGCAAAAAGTGTTTTAATAGCAATCTAAAATATCATTGGTATTGCATTCGTTTTATTAACTTTTTATATTCAGTCATTAATTCACAAAAGTTTTACATTTTTGAAACAGGATTACTTACTAACCGTCAGTGAAGTTATAACAGTTTGTAGATTAAAATGTCAACTTTACAAGGGAGCGAAATAACTGTAGCACTGAAAATGGAACAAAATTTTGTGATAGGTTTTCACATGAATGTGGAATTGTTTTTTATTATTAACAACACTTAATTTTTAATTAGAAATGTTTGAATAAATACTAGCACTCTGTATATCAGTGGAAAAAAAACGTGATCTTCATAAATTCCAAATTAATTACAAAATAATAATATTTTTTATTAATCAGATTATGAACTTAAAAATGATCCGCTAACATAACAGCAAAAGTAATGGAATAGACAATAAACATTACTCTATCAATAACTTCCGCTAGTTCTCTTTTATCACAATATGTTCTCTGGGTCTCACTCTCCATCTCTTCTACGTCTGAACCTCTGGTTGAGGTTGGCTCTTCGTCTTCTTGGATAATGTAACTTCCATTAACAAGTACCTGACAATTATAAAAATGTAATTGTGAAGTTTGTAATGTACAGTCAAAGTGTGAAAAAAGTGACTGGTACAGTCACTCAACTATTTTTATTATTGCTTTTGTTGTTTTTACAGATAACACACTTAGAACTTAAAGTAAATTAAGTAATTAGTGATAAGTATTGTAACTCATTTGTACAAAAAGAGACAATTTGAAAGTTGTGTATCAGTGGGCCTTATACAGTACAGCTCACAAGTTTATTATTACATAAAGAACCGATACTTCCTTCTTATTTTTATGCATGAACATGCTAAGAGCTGCAAATAAATAAAATATTATTCACGAGTATATCAGTACCTTGTAAGCTGGTAAACAAAATATGAATCGAAAGATGCGCCCTGTGAATACCCGTTGCATGGTGTCTGAGTTGCATATTTTCTCCATAGTCGTGGTTATCAGCAGAACTTGTATCAACAATGCTAAGAGTACACCTCCCAAAACAACGGTGTAGAGGACCACTGTAAATTAACATCGTTTATTATAAGTAGAAATCTTACCTATGATTCCTACTATAATTGAGTCTTGAGAGAGTTACTTTATATTATATTTAAAAAACACTATTAACAAAATTGCTGCTTTTGTACTGTTATATAAGGTTATCAAAGACTTATTACATAGGGTTAGCAAAGTACAAGTGTTATTACAGTTGTATCGAATATTAATGAGTATCGCTAACCACGCGATGATCAGGCTGGTCGTGTGCCTGCTAAACATGCCATAATGTATAAAACATGTAGTTTAGTAGTACAATAAGTTTTCTTGTCTATGCATAAAACGGTTAAGGTTTTGGCAATCAATCCAGATATTTAAAAATTGAATTTTATCCTAAAAAAAGTTACCTATGTGGCAAAACTTTATGTGTTAAGGTATCACAGTGTAACAAAAGTTCACATCAACTTTTATAATATTAATTAGAATTATATGATCGGAGAGTGCTTGTAGAATGCGGATTGAGTGTAATTTTGTGAACGGTTTATTTGAAAACCCTAATTACTAGCCAACATTGTTATATTAAAAAAATAATCTACTTAAACGGGCAGAGGTTCTCAATTCATCTCAATATTGCTTTTATCATGTAATTGAGACTATCTTAAAAATTAATTATATTCATAATCAGAGATTTAAGAGTAAGACATAAAAGAGAACTTATATACAACTTACAAATAGAAGGCATGTTGTGACATGGTATCAAGTAGTCGATGTAACAGAGACCCATACATACGATGATGCTGCATCCGGCGAAGTACCAGACTCTGCTCATAGTCAGAGGCTCGCTCCAAAAGGATAAGAGAACAAACATTACCAACACTGCAACGGAATATTAAAATAGGCATTAATGATTGCGCAATAGGGTTCATGGATTTGACACCAACTCTATGTACATTTTGCAAATGCTTTTTTTTTAAATTATTTCATGTGCAGAAATCCTTGACGTGTCTGAATTTAATAGGCCAGCAACACACTTGTGGCTTTTCAGTTACAGGTGTCCATGAGCGGCGGTTGTAACTTACCATCCCGTGAATCGACTCCTACTTTGCCTCTATATCAAAAAAGTAAAAACAAATCAGATCAGTACCTCACCTCCATTTTTCGCCTAATTGTTAAGTCTCTATTGATGGGCTATAAATTAGTCAGTGAAAAGTTAGGAACCGTGTTATTCCCTGCCGTCTTACGAAGACTACACCAAGTAATTAAAATGTCTAGGTCAGATCTAGTAGTATTTTAGTATTATCACCATTTATTTTACTTGTCTTATTTTGTTTTCTTTTTTTTATGGAAAAGGGGTAAACGAGCGGAAGGGTCACCTGATCCAAAGTGACTAAAGTTCATACTTCCCAGAAATACATACGACATTAACCTAACACTTAACAATCCATTTGCAGATGTCAATAATTTATTATCAGATCTTATGAGCTAACACTTGATGCGCTGGCAATTGTTGAATTTGAGAAAGATTTAATAAAAAAATACTTTTATTTTAACTTAACAGTTTAAATAAAAGTATTCTTTTAAGTAGTTTAAACGTAAAGTAACAACGCACTTGACGTCGTTAAAGGGGATTGTTCATGCACTTACCTAATAAAGGTGTATAGAATACGATGTTATAAGGTGTAGCTGATCTCCTAAGACTCAATTTGATGATGAGCCTATCGCTCTGATGAGTTAGGTTGTCATTCGGTAAGTAAACCGAATCCCATGTTGTGGGTGTAATCACTAACTGATTTGTGCTTGTTTCCCATTCGTTTCTCACTGTTGCATCCATGTCTGAAAACTATAAACAGGTTTACAAACTTTTTAAATGGGAATTAACGCGATCACGATAGATATTAAGTCAGCTTGTGACCACGGCAAGTGCAACCTGGGCTTCAATTCTGCTTTTTAAAATATTGTATCAATTGATCATCGATGGACTATCGTCAGAATAGTTTTTACTTTTCGTAGTATACTAACTATGTAAGATCAATGGCCTCATGGACGAATTGTTATTGAACTGCCACTGATACAAATGTCGTCGATGTCTTTGTGATAGTTTGGTAAACTATAAATTTTAAATTTGTTAGTAAATGAGATATCACCATTGACAAACCATTGCCAGTCTATCGACACTGCGAATTTATGTTAATAGAATACCGATATAATGACCGATGTCAATGGCATCTCAATAGTATGTCCATGAAATGAAAGTGGCTTGTATGTAAACATAAAATAGCAAACTTGAGGTCCTGATCAAAACGTCAGGCAATTCAAAGGTATGTTAGTACTTGCCTTGATTCCCGTAAACATTATTATACATCAACAAGTTTGTACATTGCCAACTACATTAAAAGAGTCGAGATATATAGATGTATCACATCGAGATGTTGTATAATTATTATCAATGCTGCTATACATATGCCTTCCTCAGTGTCTTCCAAGCAGTGCGATGAGAAACATACACGGTCGGTCTCTCGATTTCCCGTACAACGTCATATGTAAACTTTGTCAAAAAAGTCTATTGCTGGTCTTTATTGACTTAAATGTTGGTTGGAAATCGTATATACTCAATATTATAAATACATAGTAACAGTCTATCGTTTCTATTCGTTCGTTGTCATGCTTAAACCGAATTCGTTTGTATTTTCTTGTAGACTGAAAGATCTTTTGAGAAGGACATTAATTTGCTATTTTTTGTCACAAAAACAAAATTTAAATGGTCTGTTTTAGGGAATAAAAGTTTGCAGGGGCGACATTCTATGCAGTAGAAATCCCGGTCATAGTTGTGTAGTGACATTTATCTTATCACGTTTGTGACATCACTCTGATATATGCAGCGTCGCACGTGTCGCGTTGGCATAAAATACATGCAAATTTACACGTTGTAGGCTTCGATCATGTGCGCCATAGATGTTTGAAAAATACTTAATATATTTTTCAAACATCTATGGCGCATAGTATTATGTTATTTTACTATACAACTTAAAGAAATTTTGAACAAAATAGAAATTTATTATAGCGTGGATATAAAGTTTGTGGGTAAAAAGGGTGTCGTAGAAGGCGACTAAGGGCGCAAAACAACGCAGGACACCAGCACTGCAAAGAGAGGGAAAACTTGATACAATCCCTATACCAACCCGTCTGGCCAGCGTGGTATAGTAGGCCAAAACCTCCTTTCTAAGGAGAGGCCTATGTCCAGCAGTAGACTATTAAAGGCTGTTGATGTGTGATGTGATAAAGTTTTAATATTAATCAAAATCCATATTGAATATACAATTAAATTTTGCCATTTCAAGTAGCAATAGGGCAGGACTTCTCGGAACGCAATCAGGAGGCGGCAATGCGGAGGTTATCTTTGACGTATGCACGCAAATACTCCATGTGTGAATAGGTTACGAGTAATTAATGTTTTGTATAATATTAATGTTTTGTAAAATTTATATAGTAAGTTTATACGTATGTATTTAGAAAAAAAGTTTATACTATAAGTAAGTAATTATAGAAATCAGTCAATCTAGCTTTCATAATACAAGCTCCGCTTAGTTTGAAACTAGATGGCGAAATATTATTATTTTATTACTCACATGGTATATCATGGCATGTAAAATGCATAATTATATATACAGTGTGTGGTAGAACCATTTTTATACCACGAGGAATGGCAATTTTCTTCTTAAATACGCATTTCCTAACAAACAATCAAATATGTCATAGGTACACATTTATATATTTGATTAAAGCGTTGGGGCCATCACTAGCGCTATAAAAAAAAAAAATCTGTGCAAGTGACACCACGTTAACTAGAACGTGCCTTGAACCAGGTATTGTCCATTCTATTTCAGCGATAGAAAATCATGACATGAGCTTTTGCAAAAGGGTCATTAAAACGATGTTTGTCAGGTAGACATTTAGTCGTACTTTTTCGATTTCTGTCATTATGTCTAGGTAAAAATAGAAAGGTGCATCTACAATGGATGATTATGTTTTTTTTTTAACTTTGTGTACAAAGTAAATATGCTTATAGTAGCATGCATGAGTAGAGTGAGGAAAGTCGAGAACAAATACAACTTTTATAAAAATTTAACGTGGATGAAGACGGTTTCTTATGGTATTTAGAGCGTAAACGTAATTTCACGCTCTAAATACATAGTATGGAAATATTTTTCGTTGCGAATTACATACTTTGGGCAATGTAGAACAGTCTTCTCAAATATTTCAGAAATGTTATTAACAAGATGCTATGAGTTTACAAAATTTCGAAAGAAAAACTATCACATATATAAATTATTTATCTTTAATCTATTATAATATTTATACACAAAGTTAAGTTGGTTTGTGTACGCTTTAAAAATTTAAAAAACATCAAATGAGCTCAAATTTTGAAATGACATACAAACCGCTTCAAAGATTGTTTTTAACTACTTATTGCGTCAGTTTTATTCCTGATTGCCCATCAATGCAACCATAATGTGCCACAGCGAAGCGTGGCAGCGTTCAGCTAGTTCTTTAAATACGAACAAAGATCATGAAAGTTCTATTTCTTAAAGAAATAATTGTTTTGCTTAAAAATAATACTAATCATGATACTTACGATTTGCATCTTATTGTCATAGGGCTCCATAATATTGATTGTGATTTTATCGTGAACCTCCCATGGTTGAATAACTATTGAACAGTCGTATTCATCGGACGGCCATCTGGCGAAGTAAATATTAGTTAATTATTTATACAGCCACAGATTGTAGGTTCGATACCCACAAAGTACAAACAATAATTTCTTCTGTGTTTAGGTGTAATTTATGATCAGTAATATACGATTAGAATACGATTGTTTATCATTGTAATCCTTAATTTATTAAATTACTAAAATGTAATGTATTCAACTTTAAAGTTTGTAAATAAATACATAGCCTGCAGCTATATATTGCAAACTAAAATTAAAACTCCCAAGTGATTCGTAGGATTGTCAATCGTGGATATGCCGGAGCAATCAATGAAAAACTTCTCTCTCTGTTCTCGGGTGCCAGATTAATTGTTGCGGTAGGGGATAGCGTGGCGGCCTGATCGCACCAAAAATGTGATCAAGACGCAATGTTTAGTGATAGGATGATAGGCGCTATTCCAGGGGGAAGCCTCTGGCTTCTCCTGGAACAGGGCCTAATTAGGTGTGGCGTCGACCTGGGGGGGGGGGCCTAAGGCTGGTCGTCGGGGTGGTTTTTAGTGGAAACACTAGATACTCCTGGCTCCTGTATCCCAAGGAGCCGGAGATCCGAGTCCAACCGCCTGGTGGAGGGTAGAACACTTGCACTCTAAAACTGCTACTTGGCATCAAAATAATACGAGTATAACGTGTGCCATAATGGTATATATGTTTATAAAAGTGTTTGTGAATACTTACTTGCTGACGCCGTAATAATAGCACCACGTTAATACTCTTGTTTGAAAATGAAACGTTGCCTCACCACTGGATTCCATTGTAATTAGTTCTGAGTTTCTTCCTTCAAGTATATCCTGGTCGTTGGAACTATAGAATCAATAAAACAACAAATTCAGTTTGAGTAGTGCCCTGTTTTCAAAGTAGTAGTTCACATAAGGACTTAAAAGTCGAAGTCGAAATAGTCTCGTGAAAATGCACAACACACAGCACAACAAAATTTACAGTCATTTCATCAGTATTGTGATAGTTTCCCCGCCAGCCAGCCAGTAATGTTAATTTAATTAATTTAATTTAATAAATATTTAATTTGTAATCATATTCAAACGGAACAGATGAAAAAGGTGGATTGAGGTAATTAAAACGGATAGTTCAAGAGAGCAGAGGTAGAGAATGTCTCTACTCTCGGATGGGAAAATAATCTAACACTATAGTAGTTTGAAGAACCCAGGATCGCGTACTACACACATTCTGTAACTGAGTACTATAGTACATTCTGTAACTGAGTACTAGGACAGATCTATATCAACGAGCCATTGGTTTAAATATGTACAATATTATTTTCTCTTCGCCTTAAACCTGCATCTTGTCGTTTCGATTATTCGATTCGATTCGATAATACAATTGAGGTCCGGTGAGGTGTTTACACAAGTTTAAAAATGTACTTGTTTCCAGTTAGTATTACATTTTGTGTTTAAGTTCCTTACAACTGTGAGAACAAGTTTCGTGAAAATGTAGTGTGTACTTCACTATTTCTCAGTAATTAGGTACAAGTATAATAAAAGCATTGCAACACAATTCATGTAAATGATACAATTTCGTATGGTTAAGAATATTATTTACTTATTCAAGAGGCGATAAGAGTATTGTGCCCTGGGATATTGAATTGAGCTGTGAGATCATAAAGATATCGGATAACGGCAAATTGGTAAACAAACAACAATATTTAAATATTAAATATGGAATGAAAAAATCGGTTGTTGTTTTTGTCGACATTGTTTATTTTTATTGCATTAAATCTATGGTTCAGCCCATTGGTGAAAGGTTTAATACAACTAATTTAAAAGGGATATAAAGGAACATAAAAAAGAACTTCTGCTAAGTAATCTTTAGTTATTCTAGGTTTTAGCAAAGATTCTGATAGAAACTTCTTGGTGGGTCGAACCTGGTTTTAGTTCAAAACTTTATCTTTTTAATAAGTCTCATTTTATACGGTTGGCAAAACGGGGATATCGTAACCCTTACTTAGTAATCAAGCAATTTCTTTTTTTTAACTTAACATGAAGTTTTCTTGGACCAAGCAGTATCTAAGTAACTAAAAAGTAAAAGGTGACTTTTTTAATTCTATTAGACAGTATTCTGATAAAAATTATGGAAGAAATACTGTTTTTTAAATGATGTGTACTTGAGGAAAATAGCAGACGGATTATTATGACGGTGTACATATATTATTTCTCTTTTCGTGGTAATAATAAATTTGCGCTAACTATAATAACCAAATATATTTTTCGCATATATGTTGTCTGAAATTGTAATATTTCCAATACAATTGAATGCTTTTTTGCTTGAATCAGAGCTTAAAAAGTCATATGATACAAAATATATCGGTAAAGCTGTTATTGTAAAGCTTGTTACACAGTTAATAATTTAATGCTCCAAAGTTAAGGTCTAAATTGGAAAAGTACCAAGATAATTCTGTTGTTAATTTTCTTAAAATGTATTTGGGCTTACAGGCAGTAGTTGGCTTAAAATTGAATTAATTACTGTAACACGGAAGACGAAAAAAGTAAGTTAATCAACGTTGCTATGAGCTGATTTATAAATGGGACTAGTTTAAAAAATCACAAAGCTTGTGAATTTTATTTTTCATTTTATATCGAGATAAACTCGTTTCTTTGGATTAGCGATATAACTTGAAATAAATATGTCAAATTAGGAAGGTCTAAAAATTCCATTTTTGAAGATTTGACATTTTCAACCTTATTAACAATGAGCCTAGAATAACAAGAAACTTCTTTTCAAGTAATAATAATAAGTATAATAATGTTCTTACAGATTTTGTAGATCCAATTTATATTGCCCTTCATAAAAATAATAATATGATATTTAACATAAACCTTATAATTAACTCAGAAAGATCATTCGTGCTGATATATCTCATGAGACGAAAGTCAAAAGGTGAAAGTTTTGAAAGGTGGCGCCACTGCCATACAAGTAGGTGCATACGATTCAGAGTACATCGTAATCATCAACATCATAGCAGACAAGATTAATATATTTTCATGTACTATGAGTTTACAAAGGCAGCATTTTATGTTATATGTTCCTAGCTATCGCATTTTGATAACCTGTAATTGTAGCTTTAAGTGTACTCATAAAAATAAATTATATTTAACTAACTCAACTATGTAACTACTCTGTTAGCTAGAAGCGCTGTCGGTTACAAACTGAAAATCAGCAATGTAAAATAACTTGGTTGCCGCGATACAGATGGCCTCACCTGTCACCCCGTCACGAGCTTAGAGCAACAACCGCTACGTTGTTTTCGTAACGTTAATTTCAAAATTTGTAAATTGATTCTTGAAGTGTTAAATAAATAAATAAATTTATAAAAATCTATTGATCAATGACAATATTGCGATAATCCGTTACCTTAAAAGTCGCAGTTTTTATTTTACAGCACTTACTTGAAGACATGAAATTTAGGATGCCATATTTGTCCCTGCCGAAATTTGAGACGCTTCGTTCCATTATATTTTGCAGGGTACCACGCCATGCTGTCATCTGTCCAGCTCTACAAGCATCATAATATTATTAATAATAATTACAACAGGTTGTACCCATATGTCCGTGTGATGACGGATTGAGAATACGCAGTGTAACCACCCATATAAATCCCGTGGGTGTCGTAAGAGCCGACTAAGGTAGCAAACTACGCAAAACAACAGCACAGCAAAGATAAGAAAAACTTGACACAAACCCTATACCAACCCATCTGGCCAGCCTGGTATAGTAGGCCAAAACCTGCTTTCTAAGGAAGAGGCCTATTTTTACCAGTGGACTATTTTGATCAACGGCTGTTGATATAACGTGATGATGATGTAATATAATTGTTAAATCGTGAATTTACTTATTTATACTTTATTTATTGGTTTCACATTCTTTTAAATTACCTGACGTTTCAGAAATGTATAATATTCCTTGTTATTCATAAACATCATGTGACCCTAGATATACTACATTTACGTATTCAAATGGAAAAAAAAACGATGATTCAAAGAACAATAAACTGTTTCGAATTTAAAAAAACGAGAAGTAGAGGTTTAGATCTCTCTTTCCTCCTAGCTCCAGCTCTTGAAGCGATAGACCAGGACAAAAATAGGTAATTGAACTATAAAAATAAAGAAAAATAGCAAAACTTCGAGCAAATTCAAATTTTTCATATTTCAATTTTAAGAAAAAAGATATTCGGTACATACGATGACTCCTGATATTCCAGTGACTAGTTTTGAGCTGAATGCATTGTATTTTACACTTGTGACTTTGATCCCTAATCTCACGTTCATAGTTGGACTTGGAGGTATCCAAGGAAGCTTGTACAGTAAGATATCCCTCTTCAATCGATCTGACATTGAAATCTGTTGGTCAATTTCTGTAGAGGATGCTGGTACTGTGAAGGAAATAACAATGAAGAGAATAATTTGTTCAAAATTTTGAGTCGATTTTCGAAAAAAATATTTAACCAAATAGTATCTTATCAAAATAAAATATAAAACTAGTTGCAAAGTTCACAATATAAATAACAATCTTGATTCTCCTTTGACAGAAGTAAAAATTAATGTAAGTAAATTTTTCGGTTTTTAAGGTCGACCAGGTCATAAGCTGGCAACATTTTAAAATTGCTTTCAACTTACTTTCGCCTCCACCGCTGGTAGGTATAGGACAATCGTACAGGAACTTTGCTTCAACACCCGACCAAGCAGCAAAGCTAAAGTACTTAATTTCAAGAGGGCTTACGTCGTTGTACGACAATATAGGTAGAACTTCACCCTCCTTTCCGAACTCTACTAGACCCTCTGCAAAATATTTTTTCACACTAAAGTTTCTACATACTTAGAAAGGTTAGTATATTATTCAGATTTAGGAAAAAAAAAATTTGCCTTTGATTTGAAATTTTAGTAGGTTAACAGGATTGGGAAGTAGTATCTCTAGCCTTGTACGGGATTATGTTTTCGTGACAGTATTTCAGCTTATAGAATAGATACGGTTGGGATGATGCAGCATAAGGTATTAGCAGTACTCAAGGTATTGCCGACTTTTATTGACCGTCCAAGTGGTAAAAAATTCCATGTGCTAGACTATGAAGATATGTTTTTTAAAAGCCTTAGAAATACGCAACGACAAAACTTTTTTCCTTAATTTGACAACCTACATATAATAATAAAATTATAATTATAATTATAATAATACTTAAATTTTTATTGTGTTCAAAAACGTTTCATGGACTTTCGTGTTATTAATAAATATGAAAAAAAGCTCTGTCAAAGATAGTAACTTTGACAGAGCTTGATTCTAAATAATTTAATGACGAATGGAACTATGAAAACTTGGTTTGAGAAATCTGTATCAGGTTCTAAATTTTTATCTTACCTTGACTAATTTTGATATAAAAACCTCTCATCTCAAATGTAGACAGTATATTTTGTGTTTTGACAGATACTTTGCCGTCTCTTTTCAAGTGACGTCTTAGTTCCGTAAACCGATTGCCACCGCCGCCAACAACTGAAGAAATTTCAATTTTTGTAAATTGCATTAAGTTACTTACATTCACATTCGATTTAGTATAAAATTCTAATTTTAATCGCATACCTACTTATATTTTCAAAGCCATAAAAACATGGTGACACATTCACTAAATACAATCGATTTAAAACACTAAAATAGCTCATTAAAATATTACATGATTTAAAAGTTTTCTACTGTTTTTTGAAGATAAAGATAACTTTTCTTTTTCATAGATTTAGATTTTGACAAGACAGCTAGTCCTTACTATTACTATAATATTATTCATTAGTTATGACTGAAATCTATTTATTTTATAACTGTGTGTAACACAAATATATTTTATATGTAGCCAGAAGCAGACCCTCGAAGGTTGATTTAAAATAATGATTAAACAGATATGCTTACCGATTTCGTACACAGGATCGCTGTATCCAGGTCTCTCAGTAGATGACAACAAAATATGACCATTACTCATAGCTTGTATACCTAAATGCATTTCGAAAGCCATATCAGAGTCCTTTCTTATTTCTTTTAATTCTTCGTTATCAACCCTATAAATAGTCTTATATGTGTAACCGTCTTTGCAAATATGTTCTTTGCAAGCTTGCGCCACTGAAATGTAATAATGGGAAATTAAGAAGGATTTATAATATGTACATTGTGGTTGCGGTAAGACAGGTGCAGGTAAGACAACGTTCCTCATAGAACACGTTATGCCATCAGTTCCGGTTGCCATACGAACATCTGTGACAATTGTTACGGGTAGTTAGAGCCTTAAAAAGTCCGACAATAGCCTTACTACAGAACTTCGATATCGCCTAGAACTTGGGTTCTGATGGCAGTCGCTCCGCGTGAAAAATCTAAAATCAGCCATAACATAGTAGACTTAAAGCCGATCCTAACGTGGTTTGGGCAAAAGGCTCCGAGTTGTTGTTTGTTGGTATTAATATTAAGAAATACAACATTTGAATACAGATTTCTTTGCTAGTAAGGGTATTATAAGTTTCGAGTTCGACATTTAACTTTACTATTGATTCCAGTGAGGTGAAATCCCAAGGGACATATTAAATAACTGTTTAATTTAAACCAATAATTTTATTGCTATATTACAGCAGCAAGTTAATAAATGCTATTTCCTCTACTAGCTTCGTCCTAGTGTGTGTCCGTTATCACACTTATCACGGTAGTAAGTAGCCTATGTAACTCGTTGATAAAGTAACTTTCCACTGGTAAAATAATTTTTTTAATCGGTTTATAGGTATAGGAGTAAAAGCGTAACAAACAAACAAGCATACCCACTATCAAATTTATAATATAAGTATGGAAGTATAGATTTTAAACCATTATATATTTTATATGAAATCTGGTTTTTATGACCGAATACTGAGTACAATATTATAATCAAAACAAAATTAACACTTACTTTTTGGCGTAAACACAAATGTATTATTACTGGCATCAGTACACTTAAATAAATAAAATATGGTAAAAAATATCACCCACATCATTGGTCACTTTATAATTTAAAACTGCATAAAGAACATTAATAAAACGTAATGTTCACTTATAGTAATTTAATCTAAAGATTTTTGGAATAAAACTAGAGAGTCAGTATGACAATGTGTTCCATTCAGAGGCTCCAACTGACATGTATTGAGATAGATGTAATGCTGCAATACTTATCGCTTCCTGAATCGGGATGTATGCGGGAACAAAACTCAGCGATAGCACGACAGAGGACATCGGCGTGCTTAAAATAAAACAAAGACTTAATATAGCATTTAAATGATATAGTTTAAAAAGACTTATTTCTTAGCGTTCCATGGATTCACCGTGCGGGTGCCGGGTCCATTGCGTGATAGATGGGGCAACACATGCGACTTCGGAATTGCGACCTTGGGATAGGTTAAGGGAGTAATCCTTGCGACGCGTCAGCGCTCACCTCCACTGTCTGCTGTGTTACCTTTACCTAACCATACTTGATACGAGCCTAGCAATGTCGTTTTGGATATGCGTTCAAGGTCTTTAAGCAGTGTATAGAGGGTTTTGGATAGTATACTCCTCGCACCCACTTCCACGGCATACAACGCAACGAAATAAACATTTTTAGTTATTTCGTTGGTTAAGTCAAAGTATTTGTTAGTTTTTAAATCTTTAGGGATGTTCGTTTCCCATGGCCCCGTGAGTTCTACTAGTACTACACGCTTGTTGACATTGCATAAAGAATTATGTCTGGTCTGGACGTCGAAGCACAGATCTCCTCCGGTATTCTGTAATGATATTGATACGTGTCCACTAATAATATCCAGTCACTGGCGGTTTTTTATATTGGAGTGCGGCTTGTGTGAAGTCTTTTTTGTTGAGTCTTCTTTTACAAACTCGATGTTAGTTCTTATGTTTGTTGTTGTTCCTTTTTTCGCTCTCGCCAGTGTTAAACTCCGTCCGTGCAGAGACTGATTAAGAATACGGAATGTCACCACCCCTATTTATCCCGTGGATGTCGTAAGAGCCGACTAAGGGAGCAAACTACGCAGGACAATAATACTGCAAAGAGAAGGAAAACTTGAAACAAACCCTATATCAACACGTCTGGCCAGCGTGGTATAGTAGGCTAACACCTTCTTTCTAAGGAGAGGCCTATGTCCAGCAGTGGACTATTATAGGCTGTTGATGATGATGATGATGACGAGTGATAAACTCATAGCTTCGCGCAATAATCGACTTTAATGTGCATAAATCACGATAATCTATAGAAATTTACTATTACTAAATTTCTCTTAAAGATTGAATATTTTCTTCAAATAATAGCAAAAATCTAGAGGACAATCAATTCACTTGAAAAAAAAACGATTCTCAAATGACGTAGATATCCCGCACACGATAAAGTGATCCAGTCGAATTAAGAAAAATCCTTCTCGGTAAAGTAGATTAATAAAGAGAAATCAAATTATAATGATAATATCATGTATCACTTTCTGAGGCAGAAAGTTTATGCATGGGCAAATAGGATAAGACGGTATAAAAAACGAATAGATCGGTATAATCAGAATCAAATGTTCCAAAGAAATGAGAAGTGGGTGTACCGGAAATGTGAGGAACCGGAGTCACGTGTGAGTGATGGGCATTTCCCAGATGAAAATACCACAAACACATTTTGGCGTAACATCTGGTCGATGCTTGTCATTCATACACAAAGTGATTGATTGCAGGATGTCAGACGCACATGTGAGCCTATAACAGCTATGGAGCCATCCATAAAGATGATGTAAGTTATGCAGTCCTTTAATTACCAAATTGGAAATCACCTAGTTCAGACGGACTACACAACTTTTGGCTTAAGTGATCCCGAAGCTCATATGCGTGTTTGGCATCTCCATTCCAGGCAGCATTGGATTAGCGTTTATTATCCTAATTTTTAACCATTGGCAAAATCCACGTACTCTAGAAGTCTGGTAGTTTCATGGATCCTACAAATTTTAGACTTATTACATGCTTACCAGCCATGTATAAACTTCTAACATCTACTCTGAGACTCAAAATTTCTACTTACATTAATAACAATTCAATTATTTCCGTTTCTCAGAATGAATGTAGAAGTGGGATCCGAGGCACTAAAAAGCTCCTCATCATAGATATGACCAATATATACGGCGTAATTGTAAGAGTCTGGCTAAAAGACTATAAGAAGGCTTATGACTCGGTTCGGACCCCATAGATGTCTTTTAAGGGTGCTAGAGTTGTAAAATTGAAACGACTCTGTGCCCTTTTTTGAAGTTATGTATGGAGCAATGGAGAATAACACTTCGCTATCCAGGATATCAACAGATATCAATAAAGATTGAGCGCGGAATATTTCAAGGGGATAGTTTGAGTCCCTTGTGGTTTGTCTGGCTTTGAACCCTCTTAGCACTCTATTAGTGGGTTCGTGGTTAGGCTAGGGTTGCAGAAAAATGATCAAGCTATATCTCACCTTCTTTATTTAGATGATTTGAAACTACTTGCTCACACTAAATTACAATTGACAGCGTTGTTAAAGGTGACTGAAAACTTTACTAATTCTATCAAGATGGAATTTGGTGTAGGCAAATGTAAAGTCATGTATGTAAATAAGGGCGTGATAGTAGAATCTAATGGAACAGACCTTCAGATCATATACAGATTCAACAAAACTCAGATCTCTGTCTGCCACTGAAACCTACAAGTATCTAGGTCTATCACAGACTTTGGGAATACCAGAATCTAACATAAAACAAACATTGCAAAAACGCTTATTAGTACAGTACAAAAAGTACTTAGAAGTGTTTTATTAGGGGGCAACAAAGTGCGAGCCTACAGTGGTATTGTTTGAGCGATTATGGAGGAAGTTATCATGGCATGCCACTGTCCTGGGGAATCAATCAGGCACACTATTTTCGGTTGTTCTCGTCTCGCTAACGGCGAATATTTGCACAGGCAGAACGAAGTATCCAGGATCATACACCAACAGCTTGTCCTTAAATACCAACTTGTGAATCTAGACGTGCCATGCCACAAGTATGTGCCCGACTCAGTTCTCGAGAACTCTCTCTCGTTCCACATTGTATTGGGATCGATATGCTCTGGTTTTTTACATTACGGAACACAATCAAGCACTCATAACAAAAAAAAAATCTTTGTTTTAATTTAATTGTCACCTTTTTAGCCTGGTTTCAATCGTATACCGATCCCCAGGAGTTACTAGTCGAAATTTCTAAATGAAAAAAGTGTTTTTTAAATAATGATGGCCATGTGATATTAAAAACAACTTTTAACATGATAACACATTGGCAGTTTCATAAAATATACGTACATTCGCACATGGACTCACATCTACTGAATAGTGCCACATTTAACTTATTCCAAGTTAAATGTTTTTTATTACCTGAATAAAAAAGAGAACCAAAAAGTAATAAATAAATTTCAGCACTAGCGAAGCCAGGCCAAATGGTTAGTTTCTGCATAAAACAAAATGGGTAGCTCCAATATCATGCAAACGGATACTGCTATCTGCCGGATACGAGATAAAGCTCTGTAACTAATATTAAAACAAATACTATTATTTATGTGGCTTATCCCTCTCGCCTTTTATTATTGCTTTTACGTAGTTTAACTTTATGTATTTTATTGTAGACCTTTGGCCTTTTGTTAGCTAGCCATTATATGGAAACGTTTGAAAATAGGTATTTGTATTTATGTATTTCTACTTCCTGGAAAGTTTTACATATACACCTAAATTTAAGCAATTATCCATAGTGTTATTTACAATCGTTTTTATACGTTTACCACTTCAATCTACCTTCGCCATATCATAAATCAACTCCAATTCAAAAACATTTCTTCCCTACCTCCTTAGTAGACGTCAAGTTGCGTATTAAAGTTCTCAAGTTGGTGCAAGCCGAATAAAGTACTCAAGAAGGACCTTAAGATAGCTTGGATCACTGGATCGGTCACTATCGTTCTTGGAGTATATTGAAGAAACTTTGGCCCTGGCACACATTATGACACTCTCGTCTACTGAACAGAAGAACGAAGAATAAGGAAGGCAGAGTGCGGGTTAAAAAGATACCAAATAGTAGGAATACTGAAGTCATGTCCAAACTGCTGACGCGTTGCTGACGAGACGTCTCAGGCAGCCTGGGTCTTGTTTACTAATTTCTAGTTTTGCATTTGCATAAAATTCATAATAGGTAGCCTTATTGCCAAAAGCAGTATTATACAGGCAACGTCAGAATGGACAATGTGGTATATGCAAATTCTGTTTCTACCTCTAAATTTTTTTAACAGTGTATAAGCATTTTTTAGTTAGCCATTTGTATAGGCGTACACCAAACAATTTTATAGGCAATTTAAAATCTTATTCTCTTAGAGTTTGAAGAATTTTGTTATAGATCTTGAATGGCAATGGTATATTCCACTAGTTAAACTCCACTAATATGTACCATATAATTTATACTACTACTAATATAATAGTTGTCGTACCAAACATACTGCTGACGGAATATTTGGAACACGTCACCGGCAATTAATACGCTTAGTACATACTCCGAACAAATCCTTCGGTGTTAAGTGAGTGGTGCAATTAACGTCACTCATAAAAGACGGTCTAAGCTCCGATCGTAAAGTATTTATAACAAGACTACTTCAAATACAGTGCTCGACCTGGTGTTATTGGGGCGAACATTTTCGAGTCGTTTAGTAAATTTAATTTCAAGGGTAATAATTTGTGTTTCTATTTGAATTAATAACTTTATTTGTTAGTTGCCGAAAGTTTAGGAATGGATAAAGTTAAATGATTATTCTATTAAATATCGTTTTAGAATTAGTAAAAATCTGTTATAGTCTACTTGACTTATACAAACTTTGTGGTGATATTGATACTATAGCAGGTCGATTATATTGGAACAAAGTTCCTTATCGCGCGTTACATGCTCTGAGCGGATGGGGGGGCTCTACCGAAAAATGTGGAACAAAACTTTTTTCCGCCACTTTATGCTATAGTACGCACGCACTTACTTAGATCTTTTAAACTAAGGAATTATATATGGAATTATATATCTTAATAAGATCTACAAAAAAAATCGTAATGGTATATGTGGTAGACATATATACCATCACGGATTTTTTAAGGATAAATAAAGCAGTAAACATTTTTATCCTTTAAATTTTACAAAAAAATAATATATATATTTATATTTAAAGAATACATTATTATTCCTTATACAATTAATTACGTGAGATACGTTGTGAATTTAATGTATATTCAAATTGATCTTTGGAGCATATCACTAAAATGAATATTTTAGAAGATATTAGAGATTTAAAATGAGGGGCAAAGTGGCCGTCGGCCGGCAGGAACGGAGCGGTATAATTACTAGCGATCCGCCCCGGCATTACATGAGTGCAATGTAGATGCAACTAATATTACTAATGTGGTGTTAGTGTGGACTAATTAATTATACTATTATTACGATAGGACTATACCACATTACATCTTTATATGCTATATTTATAGGCCTGCTCCGATCCCGCTTGCTTGCTGCCACCCCAGACGATAAAAGATAAAAATGGTTACTCCGTCAATTGTAGAACGATTTCTAAAATCATTTTTTTTATTAGAAAGAGCATAGTCCTGAGGTAACGGTTGTTAAAAAAGGCGCCTTTGATTTTGTGGCAATAGAGTCGTCAACATCTATGCATATATAATTTATATAAGTATATAAAAATGTTAAGTTGTACGCTAGTACGCTTTAAAATCTCAAAAAGTTCTTCACCGATTGAGTTCAAAGCTTGATACAAGAAGCTTCAAAGATAGTTTTTATCTATTTTTTGCTACCACAATGTGCCAGAGCTAAGCGTGGCAGGGTATAGCAAGTATTTTATAAAAACTAAATCGGGTAACTCTACTGATTCTGTTTGATCATGGCGAAGGGCAGGTCATTTAACTTTGGATAAGATACTTGGACTAGGCCCTTTGATAACATAAATGGTGCGTCTCAACCAGTTGTCGCCTATACCCAGTTTCAATAGGTGCATCAAACCACCACAGTTATTCGCATCAGCAGGAATAACATTTGAAGGTGGGCGTCTTCCGTAGGTTACTACCTCTCGCGACTTATACGAAGTAGTTCAACCCATTACAAGCCTTTGCTTGTTTACACTAAAAATGGAAAAATAATAAAAAAAAACAACCGATTAAAAAAAATACATCAAACAAAAACTACCTTAAAACACTAGAAAGCGAAAAGTAAACTGATTTATTTATATTATTAAAAATGTATGTAGTAAAAACTAACTAAACCTAGTAACTATAACTTACCTATTCTCAATAAAATTCTTAATGAAAATATGCTATAGTATATAAGATATAATATCGTAAAGCGAAAGGAACTTCATTAAATACACCCCTCACGCCATTTTTTTATATTTATACTTTTACGAAAGTTAGTAGTGTAACCGTTAGTAGTAGTTTTTGAAATGACTCATGCTGGACTCAAAATAATAACAAAAAAATATAAATTTACTTCTTGTTATCTTATATAGCTAAATAATATAATCTATACATACTAATGTTACAGTAATAACCTGATGGCAAAACAAATAATGAAATATCTAAATAGAACACTATAACACGATTGTACACGATAAGAAATGAAATCTTATGATGTGTTTATTAACAGAGCAAAGTCTTAGAAATAACTGTTGGTTAAAAGTTTCCGTGGCTTTCGAATTTTTCCACACCAAAGGGGCTGCAATATTTTATAGACAGTGTTATGGAAACACTGTAAATAGGCGTAAAATAGGTAAAAAATAGAATTGAAATGTAAGCAGATTTTCAGACTGTCTCTTATCTGTTGACCCTTTCAAAATTCTTTGGTCAGTTTGTTAGTTTAGTAAAAACCACATTAAAGTTCCATTGATTTGACGCACTTTAATTAAACGTCTCCATTAATACAAGTGTCGCACGTCATAAATTACGTCATTAAACACCGCAACGCGGCGCCACCGTCACTATACACGATGTTTACCAGCAATTAAATATCAATTTCGTAAACATTAATCATTCTCGAATTGTTATAAATGTATGTTCGGAAAGCGCTGTCATTGTGAACACTTTGATAACACACATTGGCTTTAAGGATACACAACTTGAATAAGAAACAAGGTTCTATCGGTAATTTTCTTCTTAAATTTTTTTTTTTTTAATACGAAGTTACATTTATTATCAGACTTTCAGATTCTCAATATGTTTGTTTTATTTGCGCAACAGCATAAGAGCTGGCAAGCATTTTCAAACAAAACTTATTGAAGAAAAGGTGCCGTTTTTTCTTGTCTTCATATAAAATCAAAACCTGGCTGAAATGTAGCGGAAAGTTATTGGTTATAAATTGAAAGAAACACACTGCCGATACCCTTCAATAAGAGGATTTGCAAGTAATTTCTAAGTATCGTCTAATCACATTACCATGACAATTTTGACTTTTTTTCACTATGAACCTTTGTATTTCGATAGACCTTTGAAGAGGTTTTGATGCTTGATGGCAATATACATTCACACACTGCTTTCAATCTTTGTGTTCCTAATTTTTTGTGAAAGACATTTACTATGTGCAGCAGTGGACTATTAAAGGCTGTTGATGTGATGATGTGTGACATTTACAAGTAGGTATACCAGACATAACGTAGAAGACAAGGCTTTTATCCTAGCTCGTGAAAAAGTATGGCATCTACTGCTCAAGTTGTAGTCAGTAGTGAATACTGAGCATAAACACAGCTCACAACTTGGTGTTGACAGAAACAACAAACAAACAAAATTCGTGTCGTGGCTATAATAATTATTATGCGAACAGAGTTGAGTTTAGGTATTTAGAGTAACATATATATACATTAATATCATACTGGAAATTTTGAAAAGTTCCTTGTCATGATACACATACATACATAGTACACAAACAATAACCTAGAATATTGTATGGAATCACTTCGGGGTTTGTGTTATATCGTATACAATTTATAGAATTCAAATATTCTGGAGTACACACATAAAAGACAAACGAGTCTAATACAGACTCCAGAGACTTTTTACGTTAACATATTATGTAAATATTAGGATTGTTTTTACGGAGAACTCGACTTGTTTGCATAATCGTCTAAAATATGCGAGTATTCCATAGAAATTTGATCAATAACATAAAATTATACTTAAATAAAGTGACTATTACCTTAAGATATAATAAATAAGAGAATTTAAATTACTGGTCATCACTATTTCACCGGAGAAGATACCTAAATTTAGATTTGGGAAAGTGTGGGAAATTTAGGATACGATTGAAAAGTGTAAACAGTTCGTTAGAAATTTAATCAATAAGTTTTTTCTAATTTATCTTTAAATAAAATATCACCCATTCTTTCTTCATTATCGTAAAAATTTATTTTAATAAACGTCGATGTCTATGATTAATAGTCGTATGACTTCCCTTTGACCAATTAAGTTTAATTAAAAATCAAAGCTTTATTACGTTCTTTCTATTCACATCCTAATTATTACCTTGTTTGCGTTATACCTTTCGGTTTTTTAATTAAAAGTCGCATTGAACGTAACTGTTCGCTTTCGGAGGGTAGTCGCAATTTTGGCTTTTTCACTTTGACTGTGGCCAAACGGATCAAACGAATTAAAACCTGCCAGGCCTTTTGTTCCTTTATTTATTTGCTCTGTTTCAATAAATAGGGTTTTTGTTTTTTTTTTTATTTATTGAAGGCTTATTGCGGCTCTCGAGAAATAATTTATAGGAGTTTATGTTACTGTGGAAGATGTTTTATAAACAGCTTGTAATTGATGTGTAGACTTTGGACCAATGTTCCTGGGGTTTTTATTCCATTATATATTATATGCGAATGTACATTTATTTATTTCTTACACTTTTACAATGTTACTACTCAATCGAACATTATCATGAAATTTTGTATAAACCTTAGCTATGATATATTAAAAAAAAAAAAATTACTTTTGATCTTTTACCTTTGACTTTTGATCTAGAAATTGTCTTGAAGCAAGTTTGTTGACGGAATTAAAACTAAGAGGAGCCAAGATAGTGTAAAAAATGTTCATTTAACTTAACAGTTACTCGAGTTACTGGAACAGTTGTTCGATTTTAGAGTTTACCTGGGTAACCCCAGGTAAACTCTAAAATCGAGCAGATAGAAATAAAAGACCTTTTTTATTATAATTTAGGGAGTAAACTAGCAAACGGTTCAACTAATAAGTGTAAGTGTATGAATAATTCAACTAATAAGTGTAAGTGAATAAAGTAGGTAATATTAGTTAATACACGGCAATTGTAAATGCACACCACACGCTACATATTACTGAATAGTATGGGCCATCTAAAGGTTGCCTGGAAGAAATCGCGGATTGCGATATTATTTCACTGTTTTTTTTTGTTTGTATTTTACATCGTATGTATGTATCGTAATTATGGTGTGCAATAAATAGTACCTGTCTATCTAATAGTATGTGACTAGCACAACAACAACACGTGCGATGCCGGTCTTTGGTAAGCGGTTAGGGGGTTAAGACCCTCACTTACTCGGTGAAAAATAATGAATTAATTGGCAAAGTGCACCGATGCGAATCTATGTCACTGCCTCGGTAGTGCAGTGGTAGCATATACGACTGCTGAACTGAGGTCTCGGGTTCGATTCCCGAGTCGGACCAAATGTTTGTATGATCTCCATATATTTGTTTCAGAGTTTGGGTGTTTTCTATGTATAAAATGTATGAATTTACAAAAAAAAGTATATGAGTATTCTATCAGTCAATCTAGCTTTCATAGTACAAGCTCTGTTTAGTTTGAAACTAGATGGCGTTCTGAAAATATTACATTATGTTAATTCAAGATAGAGAGTTATTTTTTAAAGATAGAACTTGGAATATATCCTTTGTCGTGGGGCCTTTACAAACATATGTGAAACAGATACAAAGAACACATAGACTCAGAACAATAATTTGTGGATCATACAAAGTGTTGTTCCATATGGGGATCGATCCCATAAAACTCAGAGCAAAAGAAAGCGACGAAAGTCAGATGATTAAAGTATAACAATATAATGCATTGTTATTCCTATTTTGTGTAATCAAACTTAATGTGTAATGTGAGAGTGTGGTGCCATGTGTACTAACGTGTTCAGTTCAGAGGTGTTGGACATAAAAGAAGCGATTAACTGCTACATATCCAGTGAATGGAAATTTAGAAATCCAAATTTTTGAAATACGTAAACTTTTTATATTTCACACTAGTGAAGATTTGGGCGTGCCTTTGCCTCATTATGCAAAGGTATGCAATATCAATAGATGGTATGTGATCGCGTAAAACCCCATACATGTACAAAATATATAAATACATAAGTATATATAAATTGTTATATTTGATTGCTAAATGTGCTTTTTTTACCGCTTCGTTGGGTTTGTAAACCCAGCCACAAAGCGAGTTTTGCCTGGAGCGAACCGCAATTCAGCTCTGAAAACATACGTACCAAGTACACAGTGTTCAATACCACTATGTTGACTGTAATTTTCTGCGTTGAATTTCCACACGCTTTTATACCACATTCATGTATAGGTATGATACATATTAAAATAGTCGAAAATGTTATAGGTAATGGCAAATGTTGGAATAAAACATTTTAAACTTTACAAAACTGAAACGGTGCCTTTCAAACATCGATGTATTACTTTAATTATCTTTATTCTATTTTATTATATTTGTTTGTTTTGTAATATCTGTATATTATTTTATCTGAAAATAAAAAGGATTTTTATATAATTATATTCGACGATAATTTAGTACTGCATACTTCGATTTCAATGATTTTTAACAAACTGAAAGTTCTGAATTTTCGCTGTTTGTTACCCAGAACACCGTCATTTATGAACCGACTTGAACTTTCTATTTGGTCTCATTTAAATTTGAAGACGGAAATTGAAGGAAATAAGAATACAGTTTATTACAACTCATTATATCGTAGGCGCATTGAAATCAGGAATACCTTTTATTAAAGTTAATTTTTTCAACAGAAAGTCAGAAGCAGAAGTTGGATTTCTATTGATCCTTATTTTTCAAATGAATCACCATAAAAGAAGCTTGACAATCCGCTACTTGCAAAGCCACCAAACTGAGACGGAGAAATAGAGACGCGCCTAGACGATTATCGACTACGTATCTTGACAGATCCCTTAATGGGATCGGAGGGCGCACCACTCAATTATCCACGAGAGGTTATTGCCAATATTCCTACAATGACCCGTAGTAGGCGAGCCTTCAAAGAAATACTTTCTGAGACATTTGTCCGGGATATTTCTTAGTCGATTATTTTGTTGCCAACGAGTTTAAACATTAACTATCTCACCTTTAGTAAATCGTATTTTCTTTGTAGTTTATCAAGTGCCAGACATATAACCAAGTTCTTATCTTACTAATATGAGAAAAAATAAAATGAATGGCTATTTAATCGTACAAACATGCATCTGCCCTTATGACTGTTTACCATGCGTGTTAAACATACAAAGCCATGAGGTTGCTGTAGAAGAACCGTAATTTATTCCGTTTATGTGGTTGATTGTTTTTACCTTGCAAAATAGCAAATTTGCGTAAAATACTCTATATAAATTTAAAAAAAAACACGGCAGAAAACGCTTATACAAAGATGTTACTTCGAACTTCGGTACAATGAATTATTATTTTCATTCGTGAAAACTGTTCCTGTGAAATGAATTCTTTCAAATTTTAAAACAAAATTCTTGAATGCTGATGTCAAATTTCGACTACTTAAAGATTAGATAGTAAAGAAACGTAGTATCCTACTAAAATTTTAAAAAAAATATGTATATGTCCTGTACTTTTCAATTTGTAACACATTACATTATTTTATCGAATTAAAAAGTACATGACAATGGCTAAAATATAAAAACCAATAAAAGCAATCTTCAAAGTATTACATACTACTTTATTTATAAATTTACATTATTGTTTACTACTTGGTGGCCCTGTCTTTAAATATGTTACGAATGAGTGCATATGAATCATTTCTGTCCGGTGTTATTGCTATTTGATGTTCTATTTGGTGCGGATGGTAACTCCACAACTTACTAGGGTTTGTGGGGGAGCGTCAACGCTGAAAATACTTTTCCATTTATAAGTGCTGGCAAGTTGCCAATGCTTCACACAAACCTGGGGTAAGGCAAGCATTTTTGTCTCATTATCCATTAAGTTCCATTCACCTCTAAGTTGCTAGCAAAGTGGTATGTGAATTGCATCATGGTATAGTTTTGTCCAGTTTTACAAGTTTAGCTTATTTATTACTAGGTTTTTGTAAGGCCATGCTGGTCATTCCAAACGCGTGCTTAACGCAAGTTAATTAAAAACCTATTTTTAACGAATACAGAACTTGAACTGAGCTCCAACAATACATTTTTTATAGCGAGAAGCGCTCGCTATGAGAACTATACACCAAAACTCAACGCGTGTACTAAGCGTGACTACGAAGTAGTCTAAATCTAGATATTGTGAATCATTCCAGGTATCACTACACACACACTATCACACACAATATAATAATGTCTTTAGGAAACTGTTGGGGCTGCCGTAGCGATGCAGTGCCTCGGGGCTGTTTGCAGAGGCAAGAGTTGACTGCTTTTACTCCACTATACGTAATCAAGCAGCATCATTCGTGTCAGCTCTAACAGAGTCCCAGCCATGACAGCCGACCGAATGGACTATCTATATATGACTCGATGCTGTCGGCTACATCGGCATCTTATTGTAATTATGTATCTTAATACTAAAATAGGCTAAGTTTAAATGTAGTTAACTTGTTACAGTCTTAAAAAACAAACTCAGATTATTTTAGAATATTATTATATAATAGAATATTATTATACTATTTATTTTAGAATATTACTTAGTTTAGGTCAGTAATTAGTGATTTTATTAATATTTCTTTTGTCTGTTTAAAAAAAAAATAGAGATTTATTAATTTTACACAGTCTAATGAAGGATATCGTTGTAAAATAAATCCATAGAACGGTAACATCGATTACAATAAAGAGATTTTGAGTAGCTCCCGTTGTACACAAATCTAATGGAGAAAGTCAAGTTTAGCCCATTTTTTATACTTTAAAATACGTGTTATCGAATCGAGCCTTGAAAGTAGATTTTCAACAGAAAACTTCTTGAATAGAACTAGTCAAAACTTTCGCCTTTTTGAAGGCGAATATTTAAATAGGCATAACGTTATTCTAGTGGCTGTCGTCCTATATTGGACATGAAAGATATACTATACCTGTACGGATGACGTAGTGATTTAAGCGGTTACCTCGCGGCTTCATATTGCGCTGAGTGTTGTGGGTTCTATGCCCACATCGGACAACAGCTTGTGTGATAAACAAATTGCTGTTCGGAGTCTCGGTGTTCTTTGTGAAGTTTCACGTATATTCGTAAAGTTCTCATCGTTCCTCTGCATCGCCTAATCGGTAGACAGGTAGAGAATGCCATAATAATTAGTTCCACCTTTGCATGTATTTGTGCATGAAGTGGTAAAAATAAATAGTCCTCCGCGACACAACAGCTTTTAATAGTCTACTGCTGAATATAGGCCTCTCCTTAGAAAGAAGGTTTTGGCCTACTAAACCACGCTGGCCAGACGGGTTGGTATAGAGATTGTGTCAAGTTGTCCTTCTCTTTGCAGTGCTATTGTCCTGCGTAGTTTGTTCCCTTAGTCGGCTCTTACGTCACCCACGGGATGAATAGGGGTGGGTGGTTCCGTATTCCTAATCCGTCACCACATGGATGGTATAAATAATAAACATTCATTGTTTACCAAAATTCAGTTGTTACTCACAAATCAAATGTGTATAAATATAGCAATTTTTGACAAAAACAAATCCGTCTGTGGAGAAAACAGTATGTGGACTCTAAACGTATCTGTCATATCCATATTAAACCCGTGCCGCATTCAAAAGTACAAATCGTCTATGTGACGTAAAGAGTCACGTTCGGTTTTAATCGTTAAAAATCCGCCGTAATCCTCTTCCACTTTCCGTGCGCTTTGTTCCAATTTAAGAGTCCCCCTCCTAACAGATACGTGATGTGATAATATGCATGCATTTTGTTCTCACCTTCAGCATATAGAAAGGTATACTTTCGATTACAACGCTTAATAATTTTTTTTAGTAAGTACACAGATATTTTAGATAGGTAGTTATGTTCGCAGCTATTTCGTAGGTGTAGGATTCGTCATAAATTCTCCTTACCGTTCCTTAAACTTTTTAAGGAATCACGAAATATCTGCTCTTCACAGTATTTGTTCAAAACTCAGAATTAATGTTGTCTAATGTCAGGTGCCACTATAGCAACTATAACTATATTGAGGCGAACGTTGGGGGAGGCCTATGTCCAGCAGTGGAGGTCTTTCGGCTAAGATGACATAATCCGCATGACCCTGTAGAACTCTAACATCACCATATTTCAGTCTACTCCAGTGTACATAGTATTCCCATGATTAAGTCCACATGATTAAGAGCACTGAGATGAAATTTATATATAAAAAAAGATATATTTTTCACAGTTCTTTTTTATCCCCAAAGACTGTTGAAAACGCGGAAAGCCTTAGTCTTAACTTAATTTTTATCTACCCATGTTTACGTTGACTGTGGCAAAAGGTGGGTCTTAGAAAAGGTTGCGATTGTCAACTTCTAGTTTTGATTTACGGATCAAATTGTTATAAGGTCTTTCTGTTTGGTAATATTTAGCTACAATCAGGGTTCACAAGTATGTCCTACAGACAGAAATAATTGGCTTGCTTGGGTCAAAAATTAAGCCGTTGAGAAATGATTACGAAAACTACGGGACTACGAAGTTTAACAGGTTGATCCTGACCGAAATAATAATTTTGACGATGAAACAAGGTATTTCAAAAGGATTATCCGAATAACCGCAAAACTGTGGTTATTCCGTTAGTTACTTATCCAAGTCCGGGACCTCAATCAAGTTTCGCGTACCTGTTATTCCATAATGGATACGCTTTCAGGAATACAATGCTTTTATCTATGTTTAACTTATAAATAGGTAGAATAGGAACGGTTATCGAGGCAGGTCTTAAATAGAAATTATTATGGTGTTATAGGAATTTGTTGAAATATCAAAACTTACAAATCGATGGTGACAAAGATAAAGGTGCTTAGTGCAGAATTATAAATATGTGAGTAGTAAAAAAAAAGCAGTTACTGAAAACAAAAAAGTGTAAGTCGTTATTTTTGGGTTTTACTCGTATTTTTTTAACTATATTGGTATTTTGATAGTCTTTTCGATCTTAGTGGCGTGCAGGGAGAGGATTATGTCCAGCAGTGGACTGCGATAGGCTGATGATGATGATAATAGTCTAGGGAATAAATGTTAATAATTAATGCACCACGGTTATAAATTTTGTAAAGTATAATTCTATATCCAGCATCGCTTTGAACAATATTTTCGTCACATATTTCATTAATTTCAATGACTACACCAGCATCCGCGTTCACGTCTCATTCCTGAATGAGATTTGATACAAAATTCGAATTTCGATTATACAAACAATAACTTTTGATCACAGTGAACCAACAAGGAATATATTATTCGTTCAATTAGAATGGTGGTCTGTGATTGGTCAACGGAGATTTCAGTCTCAGGCCAATTATGAAGCTAGAATAAGGTAGATACGTCTATTGTCCTAGATTTTTAATTTTTAGACAGCAGTATTTTAAATGCCGACTTAGCATACTAGCAGGGGCTTGATAAAAGCTGAAACTTAACTTGACTATTTCACAATAGGAACAATCACGGCTAAACTTAATTCATAAATTTTAAAACAGATAAAATAAGCATTTAAGATAAAGTTTAAGTAATGCCAGCCTGACGGTCTAAATATTGGCATCATATACTGACTTCATTCATCATTCATCACTAAGTTGTGGCTTGTACCGATTTCTTTTGTATCGAAGTCTACCCTCGGTAGACTTCGATAGCAAAGAAATGTCTAAACGCATGATCATTTGAGTTATCACTTATTTTAACGACTATGGCTACTTGGCAGAGTTTTATATACTGTCATCATCAACAGCCTGCCTATGTCCAACAGTTAACTAGTATAGGCTGTTGATGTGGTATAGGTAGGGTAGTATAGGCTGTGCTGTAAGGAGAGTCCTTAAAAAGGAGATTTTGGCTTACTATACCACGCTGGCCAGACGGGTTGGTATAAGGTTTGTTTTAAGTTTTCCTTCTCTTTGTAGTGCTGTTGTCCTGCGTAGTTTGCTCCCTCAGTCGCTTCTTACGACACCCACGGATGAATAAGGGTGGTGACACTCTGCATTCTTAATCCGTCACCACACATAAATTGTGGGTATCACGTATTTAAGACGGCTAATTTAATCAACACTTCATAATTATGGTGTTATATTAAAAATTGGCGGACATGTTCGAAGCCTTTACTTATTGTTTTTGTAATGAATGGGTTTTGAATCCTTCTGCTTTTCTTATTTACTAAGAGGCTACTAAAAGTTTTTGAACTTGTATAAAAATAACTGCTGAAAGGCAGACCAATTTATAAAATTTAATATTCTTGTTTGGCCACGAAAAAATCTTCATTTTACTTGCATGAATTAAGTATAGATGCAGTGAGTCTATACACTGTTGTGACTTGTATTTGTCGACTATCAACCTCCAAAAAAGTAAGATTTATATTAAATTTCTAAAATAAGTTTCATGGAGAGTGCTCCGAGGAATTGTTATTGTCTGCGGTAATTCCGGACCGATACGAGCTTCAAACCTTTAAGAAAAGAGCGTACTCTATCCTCGAAGGCGACACGCTTGTGACTCTTGAGTTGCAGGCGTTCAAGGCCGGCGGTAGTCGCTTTCCATCAGGTGATACGCCTGCTAGTTTGCCCCCTCTTCCATAAAAAAAAACAAATGTTACAGTTTAAATATAATAAACTACAGCTGTGAGTATAGAAGGAAATAAATATACAATATTAACTTTAGAATTTCTGGTAATGTTCTATTCAAATTCATACGCTTGCTTTTAAGCAAGGTCGTATCCACATTATCCCTGCCCCGTCTTCGGCCCATTACACACATTCATGTAATCCTAACGTGACACCCAATGCATTGTAATGCGACATTATTCGCTCCGGTAGTTTTATCTCGGTTGGACAGTGTGAACGAGTCTTTAGAGACTTCCTATGCCCAAATGTCCAAATGTATTTACAAATAAAATATAGGTTTTATATTTATAAGAAAACAAAAGACTCTCTTGTGTTGGCATACTGTTTCTTTATGATTATATTTTAGTGCAAATATTTTTGTTAATCCGAGTTGAAATTAGGTAAATAGGCAACATAACCTCACGAACATGTCATATTCGAGCTATCGGCTTTAGACAACGCAGCAGAAAATTTGTCGGACAATATCACCGCTGTATTTTATAAGGAATTAGGAATTAATGATGCAAAAATGAACTATGTATGTACTAAACAAAACATCGTGTATCCGACATGTTTGCGTTGGTAGAAAAGTTAGTAAGAATTTTTGTCAGACAAAACGTTTTAGAACTTGTTAGTAAATTATGTATCGTATCAAATGTGGTTAGGTAGAGGGGGTAACACAGCAGACAGTGGAGGTGGAGGCGTTGACGCCTAGCAAGGAGTACTCCCTAAAACCATGGGTCGCACTATGGTAACCAATCTGCTGATGAACATACTTAAATATTTCTAAATACATATATATTATAGGTAAACTACACCCAGGCACAGAACAAATGACAAATATATTTTTCAGCAAGTTATTACTCATATACAATAAATGTGTATGAGTAATAACAGGCTAAAAAATGACACATGAAATGACCCAAGGAAATTAAAAACAAAGTACGGGCAGCAAAAATATGAAAAACCAGGGGTTCTCAACAATCAGTAAGCTATCTATGAACCATTTTTCCCTGATATTTGTTAATTTATTCTATCTCAGATTCACTACGTTTTCCAAAAACATTCAACATTGATTCAAACAACATGCTTTATTTCTATAGAAATTGGTGAAAAGAATTGTCGGTAGGGCAAATAATTAGACGCGTTCGGCCCTTACATTGTTAAAAAGAATAATGCTGACAGCTCGTACCATTTGTCAATCTACCCTTCTTTATTGGTTTAGTTATAGATTTTATTTATTTTTGTGACACGATTCTGATTTCATCTCAATAGATATCCTAAGGAATTATAGTTTATTTGTATAATTTTTAAATTAGGACGAAATTTTTTGTCCTAAAAAGATTTGATAAAAGTACAAAACAAAAAAAATATGCATGGGTGATCTCGGAGGTCAATCCGTTATGGTCTTACCGTTGAGCCAGTAAGCCATCGAATTATGGTGGATTGTTGAAATGTGTCTAGTCGACATTGTTTCCTTCTTTATCTACGGGGCTTGGTAGCCGATATATCTTAAGTAAATGTAAGCTTTAGTTTTCTTTGGTACACGGTACCATTTGCCATTGCGGAACCCATCAGTCCACTATCACGGGTCTGTTATTGCTTTCTATTAGGCTAATGCGGTCCTGCCCCTGAAACATTACTGAGTTTCTGTGACTAGTATTCTGTCTGTTGTTACGCAATCTGAGGGAATGTGAAATAAGTTACTTATACGATCTCATAAAAAGCTACTTGCACAATAAGAATCTTAACTTGTAAATATTTTATGTAGAAGAACAAAATGACGTAGGGAAATACTTTACACTTTTTTTGGTTAAGTTTTAATAGCAGCTTGAGTAATACAAAAATGGAAAAAAGGTACAATAGTGTTAAAAACTCAGCAAAGTTTGGTGTTTGGACAGTAAGTAATTATATTTTCGCTAAAACGGAGCCTATAATCACGGCCAATTGTCAATATTATTAAGTTAATGTTATTATTGTTGATTGCTTTATGTTATTTATTGTTATGTACTAAATCAAGTTTGCATGTTGTGCAAATGTATGCAAAATGCATGTTTAATGAATTGTCTTTGTGAATCTAAATAAATTGAAAAAAAAATGCAAGTTTTGGACGATTTTTGAAACCATATTAATTAGATTCCACCTCGTCAAAAGGATGCATTTAGGCTATACAGAATTAAAACTCACACACACACACATACCCAGAAACTAAATAGAAGTTGATTAATTGCATTGACTCATTTAAGTGCTGATATTCTGAGAAACCCATGTTTGCATGCAGAAAACAATGCAGTAACAAGGCGACAATTCTATTTCTCTTGTCCTACAAACCCTCTAATCTCTAACAGATATTGTTCACTGTATCTGTGATATCACAGTGCACAGGTGACAATCCAACCAGGTCACTCGGAAACTGCAGCGGACATGACGTCACGACACTTAATGTATTGCTTTCTTTTAGTTGAGCGATGCTCACGGCCTTACCACTGGTTCTGAAATTGATAAATCATTTATTATTTCTCTCACACAGTACAGCAATACATAAGCATTACAAAACAAACATACATTAAACACATTGCTATGATTCTATGTGTGTGAATGTTATCTGTAATAGGACAGGCATGATGACAGATTACCAGATTGATATTTATAAGTTCTTGATATTTATAAGAAAATGTTTACGATGATGTTATGGACTGTTTCGTTATCTATTCGTGACTAACTATTGCTAAGTGGACTTTGATTTGTGCTTCTGATACTGTTGAAGACTACGAACGAGAAATATGCTGATATTATGATTTGTTACGAATACTAATTTAATTATTTAAAAAAAACTTTTTGCTATTATTAACCATCTACTTCGGCCCAGTTTGTTAAATTAACTACAATTTTAGTAATTGTTATTATAAAAAAAGTCATCAACTACACAAAAACAGTAAAAAAAGTTAGTATATAAGTTCCAAAAAAATTGTATTAGGCAAAATTACGGCGATTTATATAAAAAATCTTAAAATTCAAATGTCTTAAAAATGGTTAGGTTTGGGATATGGTATTTCTTAGTAAAATCTGTCAGAAATTATGGTAACTGCAATCCCTTTAAGTATCTAGGTCGACTTACCCAGTAACCATGTATATTAAAACTGTTCTTCCATTTATGGACTGACATATGATCATCTGCCTACTCTTATCCAAATTTTATTTGGGGTCTACTCTATCATTCGTTGTCTCACTGTTTAGGGGGAAGTGGGGCAGATTCATACAAGGGGCACCGTCATACACTAGATACGAGTATATCTGTTGTTAGGCGCACATCAACTGAACGACTTATCCGTGTACGACTAGCTTACTTATGTGTGTATTGGCTCACGGAGTTTGACAACAGTCGGTGTGAAATTCGCGATGAGGTGACATGGAACGTGATTCGGCCACGCGTAAGTAATTTTAAAACCTCACTTTAAACATCTTTTTTTTAATAAAAGCTTTTTTCTAGATTTTTCAGTACTGTTTTATTCAAAAGCTAATAGGATCAAGTTTGTAAATTGATACGTGAATAATGACATTTACAGTTGTTTTTTTTTTAGGAATATTTTTATTTCATTTTCCTGTGATGGGGTTGGTTCATACAGCAGTAAGCGGGGTACATTCATACTGTGTGAATGTGCCCCACATTTTTATTTCTTCCAGATCCTAGAGAATATATACCGCAAACACAATTTTAATGCCGATCGGATTTTCAACAACAACGACGAATCTGGTATTTCTACTGTTCTGAGCACACCCACAATTTTTGATGACAAGAACCAAAAACAGGTTGGTCAAATAGTGTCTGCCGAAAGAGGAGAACTGGTCACATTTGGTGGTATTATTTCAGCAAGTGGAAACACCATACCGCCCTTATTCATCTTCCCTTGAGTACATTTTAAGGACCACTTCATAGAAGATGCTCCAGAAGGCTCTTTAGGAGTAGCCATGAGAAGTGGTTGGATAAACTCGAGCATTTTTATTGATGTTCTAAAGCACATTCAGAGACACACCTTATGTTCGAAAGAAAAGCCAATATTCCTTTTATATGATAACCATGAAGTCACATTTCTATTGATGCAATCAACTACTGCCGTGACAATGGGATTGTGTGCCTTTCCTTTCCTCCTCACATGACTCACCGCCTTCAAGCATTAGATGTTGGAGTATTTGGACCATTAAATTCGAAATTAAAAACAGCTTTCAATGACGCATGGCACGTTTCCAATCCAGGAAAAACACTTAATATTTATAATCAAAGAAATCAAGAAAGACTGTTAGGTTAACTAACTTCCTTCAGTGTCATAAAAAGAAAAACTACCTACATTTATGTTATTCTCTTTTTTACTTAGTATTATTTGGTTATTACTTAGTATTAGTTGCTCATATAGACTAATTGCTTTTGCTTTCGAGAACGTTGTGGTTTGATACTTTTATTTTGATGAATAATTAAACTTTTCATGCTAAACTTGTGTATTTTTTTAAATGTATGAATCTGCCCCATAGCCTGTATGAGAGTGCCCCGCATGTGAGGTACATTCATACATTTTAATTACTTTTTTAAAACTTTTATTAAAAGTCGCACATGTGTATTTACACAAATTACATGTTCTTGAAATAAAGTCAGATAGTTAAACTACTAGTTTTTGATGAATCGATACAGATATTGATACTAGAGTAAATTCTATAACACGAAATATAAAAACTGTATGAGGCTGCCCCACCTTCCCCTACTGCCTTCTTAGCCATATCCTCACTCACACAGTCCATACACCTTTTCTTTGGTCTTCCTCTTTTCTTGTACCCATCAATTCCCTTAACTAACACTTTATTATATGTATATTCCAATTACTTATTATGTTACTCTGGATAGTTGGCGTTCCACTACTGTGCGCTTTTCGAGACACCCTTTTCCCCGAACAACCAATCTGTTTGTTGTTGACTTGTTTTTTTCAACCGATTTCTGTTAGAATTAATTAAATGTTAACATAGTAAAAAATAAACAGAGATATCACTTTTAATAGAAGTACCTGCAAACTTTTTACTGTTAAAATTTCCGTGTTACCTCTTGTTCGTTTATTCAAGTAAGAGTTGGTCTAATTTTGGTGTAAAATGTTGTTAGCAAATGTAGTCGAAGCAAAAACAAATTTAGGAGTAACATTGGTTTCGTGTGTTTCTTTTTTACACTAACGTAATGTAGGTGTAAGAGTAACCAGCTCCAATGTTTACCTCGAATTATACAGATTAAACTGTGTACTGATTAGTTGGGGATGCTTGTTTCATTGATTTTATCTATGTAAGAGTCGATTACAAATGCAGTTTTTTTAATATAGACATGTACCGCATTTGGAATATACGAATATCCTGTGTTGCGGGGGACTTTATAATCATATATGAAACGGACACAAAGAGCTCCCCGGACTCAGAACAACAATTTTCTGGATCACACAAAGTGATGTCCCATGTGGGGATCGAACCCACAACACTCAGCGCAATACGAAGCGGCGAGATGACCGCTTAAACTACTGCGCCATTAGTTTGATTGCAAACCTGTAAGGAGTGCAAGAAAATCAATATCAATAGTCCAATTGTGAAAAATTTTTAATTAAATCATTTATTTATGGTTGGTGCTTCTTTGGGGATGAATTCGTTTAGCAGTGGATGGTGATAGACTGATGATGATGATGAATTATTACAATTTTTATAGTCAGTAGCTATAATTTTAGCCAGGAAACTTGCTTTCATATTATGCCTGAAATAAGTACACAACTATCTCACGTACTATTATTAACTTAATAGCGAAACCCATTCGGGATGCAATTTTGCAGAATATCCAATTTCTCCGAGCAGAAAAGTCAAATTTATTACATTAAGTTCCAGTTATATAGTGTATTACATTCTGAAATGGCACTAATACCGATTTAAGGACGTACCGTATAACACAGACCGGAAGACCAGTATAGGGTACATTCTTATTAAATTTTAATATTGCACTTTTCATAAAGAACAGCGATTGTGTTCTTAAAGACAAATGAGTGTTCTCACACCGCTTTTATTGCACGACTCTTTTACTTTTCTTAAGCATGACCGATATTATGCTGAGCACTATTCCTGTAAGCATAATATCAGCCATGCTAAAGGTCTGCTTTAAAAAAAGTGGAAGAAAATTTTCTAAAATCCCTGGTCCAGATCTAAGATCCTATCTCAATATTGTGACTATGCTGATCATATTGGATTCACCTTATTATTTATTAATTATACACCTTATATTATTATATACCTTATACCATTACGTGGCCAAAACTAAGTTAACAAACATTATTATTTCTAGTTATACCGGTGACACGGCATTGGTCCTCCTTTTCGTTTTCTGTGCGGAAATCCCCTAGTACCCACAGGTGGCTATGTCGGACTCGAATCGTGTTGGGTACCAGTAGCCGGGGAAATAGGTGTACGCTAGAAAGACAATCGGGCCATCTACGGCGAGTAGATGACCCCCTCCTGTGTGGGAACTCCCATGTTCCCTATGTCTCGCAACGCGTCTCGCCGCGACCCCGGCCTGCATCTGCTAGGGTTACAGATGGCCTCACCTGTCACCCAAAGAAGAGGAAGAGTTCTAAACCTCTCCCGGTCCTGCTCCGCCATTTCCTTCGCAAGCATAACTTATTCGCAGAAGGAGAGGGCAGAAGGAGAACAGAGTTCCACGCACTCTCACTCCGCACCGTGGCCGCAATCATGTTACCGAGCGAGAGAACTCCCACTTCGATGGCCACCACGAGGTCACGCTTCTCTTCCACCCATTCCGGGCATTCTGCCAGCGTGTGGAGCGCCGTGCCCACGGTCTGGCCATCGCAGTGGTGGCACTCAGGCGTTGGCTCCTTGCGGACCAGACACAGGTGATCCCCGAAGCATCCTTTCCGGCAATCATCTGCGTCAGCCGATATGAGAGAATCCCTTGATGCCTCTCGAGCCAATCCTCCATAACGGGTCTTAAAGCCGCGATAACGGCGTGCCAGGGCATTGGTCCTTCTAAAAATTGTAAAGAATATTGGTTTGGTGGCAAGTACTAGGGTAATATATTAGCCATCAAGTTACAAAAAGCTTCGCAATGTACATAATATTATACAAAAAACTTATTGTCTGTTACGTTGACAGAGTTATTGGGTGTAATATTTAGAAGTGCCGCGTCACGGTACGAAATGAATTTTGCGGTCATGATCCTACTTTTCTATTACCATCGGGAAGTTTCATAATTGTAACGTTATGAAATGTAGTTTTTTTTTTGTATTAATGCACGTGGAAAACTTTATATTAATTCTACGATTACATCATCATCATCAGCATCAAATTGCATATCATTTGCATTTGCAAAGTGCATATTATAAAACTAAGTCCCCACCGAGCCTCTTTGTCTTTCTATACACAGATATACCTTTACCTTCATGAATTACTCTATACACAGATAGAATGATTCATGAAGGTAAAGGTTTATAATTTGTTAAGGTTTTGTGTAAATTGGTTGAAATATGTCGATAATTTTTGAAAATGTTGAAAAGGCAAGTCGCCTGGTCTCACGTCGACCACATAATATTCGACGCAACAAGCTGATACCTCCCTACGACAGAAAAATGTTGTAGGCATAATAAGACCTATTACCCGTGCGAAGCCGATGCGGGTCGCTAGTTTATCGTTGTAGTTTATCGTCGCATACTTTACATTGACAGTTTTAATTGTAATGGTCAATGAAATAAAAAAATATATTTAAAACAAACTTGTATCTGAAATTGAAACTTCCTTAGTGGTGGTTTTAGATTGGGTCGACTAAATCTAGTCCAGTTCAACCCAAAACAGACACAGATCTGTGCGATCACCTCAAAGAAGATACCATTTGTCGTATCATCTCGGTTTGAGAGCTCAGCCAGCATCGGAATCCTTTGCATCGACATATCGAGCGAAGTCCAGTTTCGGGGTCACTTAGAAGGTAAGATCAAATTGCAGATGTAGCTTTACAGATCAAGGCACGAAGAAGCTCCGTGTGCTGAACAGAACGGACTCCGGCCCACCACCTTCAGCTCTATAAGGCGCAAGTCCGGTCGCATATGGAATACTGTTCTCATCTCTATGCAGGGGCACCTCAGTACCAGTTTCTCCCTGTGGACCGCATCCGACGAAAAGCGACTCGAATCGTCGATAGCCCACACATCTCCCATCGGCCCGATCATTTGGTGTTACGTAAAGATGTGGCTTCCCGCACAACCAATCTGTGGAACGGGTTATCGTCTGCGGTATTTCCGGACCGATACGACCTTCAAACCTTCAAGAAAATAGCGTACTCCTTAAAAGGCCGGCAACGCGTTTGTGACTCCTGAGTTGCAGAAGTTCATGGATGGCGATGGTCACTTTCCATCAGGTGACACGTCTACTCGTCTGCCCCCCTCTAACATAAAAAAAAACGGGATTGTTGGTCTAAGTTAGTGACCCTGACTGCTAAGCCGGAGGGGGTTTGATTCCCACTCAGGACAAATAATTGTGTGATGAGCACGATGATTTGTTCTGTATCAATTATGTAATTATGTAGATAGATGCGATCGTAAGATCAGACACCTTATATTTCGTGTAATCTCACAGCATTTGAGTCGTAATTTCTTTAGTTTTCTCCACCCTAAAACTACGCAATTCCACCGAGCTGCTCCTGATTGAACCAAACTTAATTTCCTCAGTCCGTAACTAAAGATGTTTCAAGCTTCAAAATATCCTTTTCCATTTAATAGAATGTCTCGAATGAGGCAAGTTTTTCCTTCGCTTTTTCAGAGGTCTCGTTATACGGAAGCAATTGAGGGACAATCCTGACCCCTAGGGCCCTTAAGCAATTCGGAGACAAACGTGAATGGACACGTACGTTTTATTTGTTAAGTGCAATATAAATAGTTTATAGGTTCACAATAAGATTGAGAAGGTTTATTTATTGAGTTTGGAGAAAACCCTGGATCCACGTAAAAAGGGAAATGGATCATGTATTGTTGGTGGTACATGAGGGTTTGGATATGTTTACTATTGCATTTGGTATGGTATTATCCTTTTTTAGACCTTTGATTCCAAGAAACGTAAATTAAGAATATTTTTCCTGTTTTTTAGTCATGTACTTTGTAATATATTTACACGTATTTAGTCACTGCTTCTGATAAGTGATGAATGCTGTTGATTTTTTACTGCCCTCTAAAATTATCAGTGATAGTAATTATAGGTAATACTTATTTTAGAGTTCATAGGCGCCTTTAACCACAGTAGGACGGAGCAAGGCGATTCTTAATAGAAGACTTAAATTTATTGAAGCCTTCTTGGAAACACACATATGTATTTATAATATCACACATAGTTATTATGTTCTTATATATTACTAGCTTTTGCTTGCGAAATACATCCATATAATAAGAAGAGCTTCTTGAACAGTTACTTAAAAGCAACTTGCGACTCACTCTTTGTATTTGTTTCGTGCGTAACACAGTAAGATAAAACGGTCAGTTTGTAAACTACATAAATATGTATAGTTTGTAAACCCAATAGTTTCACGATTTACATTTAAAAAGTCGATAACGGCCGCCCACGAGTTCGGGATTAATTGTAATCCCCAAAGATAAGCTTTTAGGCTTATCTCAAAATTTTGAATTTCGAACACGAGTGCCCTACTTAAAGTTTGGGATAACTGATGTCCGTCGGCGAATGAGATGAATGAGATCATTGACCGGTTAATTGAATGGGATTTTTTGCTTTGATGTATCTCTCTAGCGAAATAATGAGGTACGTTTCCTTATTCAATTATATGAAAGTATTAAAAAAATATGAATGAATGTAAGTATTAAAAATCCCTTACCAGCCTATGACTTACGTAAAAACTCCTGGATTTCTATGGCAGTTTCAATATGCTCCATTTTTTTTTTGTTGTATAGTATAGGGAACAAGCAAGCAGACGGGTCCCCTTTTTTTTCCGTTCGGAAATCCCCTCGGATATCGGTGGCATGTCGGACTCGAACCGACTAAAACCGCACGCCGTCTCGGGTAAGCAGACGGGTCCCCTGATGGTAAACTACCGTTGCCCATGGATGAATGCAACTAAAGATATACAAGTGCGTTGTCGCCCTTTGAGTGCTCTCTAGAGTCAGGAGGGGGACCTTCATTTCTCCTAAATTCATACTCCACGTTGATTGTTGCATCAATTAATAGCCTTGAAACTTTAGTTTTCGATTCACAGATGTTATATATATTTACAAGCCAAAATCAGCGGCAACGATCTTCACCACAAAATAAACAGATGTCTTGATAAAATAACTCGAGTGTCACTACACTCAAGTTTTTTTTATTCCAAGTCACCAGTACACATACATGATTGCCACTAGGAATAAAAGAATGTCATGGAGTCGAGTGCTGTCATAAAAAAATACCTTTAAGAAAGATATGAACATAATGAAATATCGGCGGATATGAACAACATATATTTTAGTAACATATATTATTATAATGAAAGGCAGTAAATGGTGTCAAAATGCACCCGCGCTGCTGCACCCCAGTGTCAATCTTTTCCTATCCCATGCTATTCGGGTAGTATTGTGTTTATTTTGAAATATTTTATAAAGTACACCCCGGACATAAAAATACACTCTGCATTAATGTTTATTATGCTTGGACTTGATGCTAAAAAAGATTAGCAAAATATTGGTGAGTAACCTAATTATTTAAATTTAAGTATCTCTCTAACCTTGAGAAAACAAAACTTTTATGTTTATTCAGTTTCTTATTTTTAAATAAACAATATTGAAGTATAATAAATATTTTCTAAATTGATTTATAAACTTTAACTACAAAATTGCTACTCCATGCTACCTGTATTCTGTAATCTGGAAGACCGACAAGAATAGCTCGTGGAATATTTTCCGCGGGAAATATTGGAAAATGTTTGGCTGCCGTGTCTATTGATTTGATTTGCGCTCGCCTGCCAAAGGTTGCCAGGCGTAGTTCAGAATCTACACCTCAAATTCAGCCCGTTAGGAATGTGCTAACATATGTAGATATAGATATATATTTATTTGCGTATATTTTCAATGACGGGTTAACAACTCTTTGTATTTAGCTGCCGATAATGTTGATATGTTGTTGTTATTGTATAGGTAAAAACTTGTAAGTATTATTGATTATTGGGTGGTAGTAGTAGTATGTAATATTTGGGCTTACTACTTGGTGTAAAGCTGCCTAAGAGTATGAAGTAATGAGCAATTTCTTTTCAGTCAACATAAAACAAAATTATTGAACTCATAAACAATAGAATGTTTAAAATGAATGATTTTTTTAAGTTCAATAAAAATCCAAATTTAAAAGAGGCTAAAGACACGCGGCCATCTTGGTAATTATTCATGTAAATGTGAAAAGTTTGTGTAATCCGAAATCCGAGTCGCGACACTGTCAAAAGTTGGTCACGGTGAAAAATTTGCTTGTGAAAATTATGTGAAGGTAGTTTTATTTTTCGTGTGTAATCTTTTCTCTTTCTGTTTTGCAATATGTAGGAGTAACTTAGAGAAAGAGGACGGAAGTGAGTTACAGGAAACGGGAGTAGCGCGCGGTATTCGATTTGACCAATGACAGGCACGATGCTAGGTGTGAGATGTCATAAGCGATAGACATCATAAGCGATTACTGCAGGGCTTTTGTTTAATTGTATTGTAATGATTATGTGTTCGATTTATATTTAGTAGAAAATGTATATACTGTGAATTAATTCTACAACAGCTTTTAATTATGTAAGTTGATTCTTACTTCGCTAATTTATCTTTTTAGTTCGCTAATTTATCTATCAGTAACAGTAAAACAAAAATTGTTTACTAGCCTTACAATGCTATATTTATAGCTAATTACATTAAGACAAAGAATACCTAAATATGGGTCCTGCTCCTCAATCATGCAAAATAATTAATACGTTCAAGGTAATTCTACCTAAAAAGCTAAAAAAGTATACTAATATATCTATTTAATGAGAAGATTTTTTGTATCAAGTATCAAAAGGTCCTTTTGATAGTTTTTCAAGTAAACGCTTCAGAATGTAAAATTTGAACTATAAGAGTTTTTAATGGAGGAGACTCAGAAAGCTAAAAATATGTTTATAACTTAAAAATTATATCCACACAAATTAAACAAAATGTGTCCGGTATGTACTCGCATATTGGCCTGCCATAGTACGGTATGGTACCATTACATCTTAACTTACACAAGATTTTCATAGCTTAATTTATGTTACAAAAGGGTAGTTAAATCAAACAAAATATTTATATTTTACTCGAATTTTGACCAACAGGCGATCTTTAATATTTATGAACGTAATGTTCATTACACTTACCAGACCTCCTCAGTGGTGCAGTGGTAGCGTATGCAACTGTTGTGCTGAGGTCTCTTGTTCGATTCCTGGGTCAGACCAAATTTTTGTAAGATTAGCAAATATTTGTTTCGGAGTTTGGGTGTGTTCTATATATAATATGTATGTATTTACAAAAAATATATAAGTATTCTATCAGTTAATCTAGCTTTTGTAGTACAAATTCTGCTCAGTTTGAAACTAGATGGCTGTGTGTTAGAAATATTATTATTACTAACAGGTAAAGAATTCAAAGCTATAGTGTATGTAGTAGAGTAGAGTAGTATTTCAGACTCACATGCAACGCAGAGCCATTATCGATGCATGTATATTTTATCCACTTACCACCCTTCAACGTACTTTAATCACAGACAGGAGGCATAGAGGCAGACCAATGATTTAGCAAACAGTTTATAATAGTGAAAATGTATGTTGGCTGCTTATGGACAGCGGCTGTTTTGTATAAGGGATTTATGATCTATTATTTTTACATTATTTATTGTAGGTAATCATATGAAACACCTCATACATGGTCGTCTGATCCCAAACTAGGCAGTTTATTCTACAATAACCAAAAACATTCATAGAAATATATCTTACACTTAGACAAAAGAACAAGACTGAAAAAATATTGTTCCCTATACATCACTAATTATGTTATTTGATCTGATTGTGATTCAATCGCACAACCTCTGGCTCAGCGCTAAGGAATTCACCACTACACCAACAGGTCCAAAGTGCGAAAAGTAGTGTAAAGTGTAAGAACGGTCGCTTGAATAAATATCTTTTACCTTTCTATAGTTATGTTGAACTATTAAGCTGATAATAATAAGCACGCATACTAACACGTGAGTGCTAGTCACACATTAGAGTATCGCTTACGTATTATCTATCATTCCGGTGGAGACTTATTGAAAGAAAACCGAGACCTTACTTAATTTTTGAAAGAAGCTCTACATAAAGCCTATTTACAAACTGAGCTAATCGTTCTTTGAATTTTGTCTATTAAACCGTTACAATTTTAACCGTGGAAGAGCCTTACTTTGTCACATATGGGCCGACTGGACCTGGGTTATACTACAGCCTCAAAGAGAACTGGTAATAAACAGTTATTTCGTTGCATTTCATTAGTGAGGACATAAGAGCCCGAATACTCCTCTCCCCATCCCGCGAGATTCACTTAAATACATGCAATGTACTGGTACAACGGTACGCATTAAGGTATATCTGATGGTAAATACCATATACCACCAGGAGACTAGTCCGTTCTATTGTCTCCTTTATCATAAAAGCAAAGCATTCCTTAAAATATTGAGTCCTTATTCACGATGATATTGTATAGAACAAAACCTTCAGACATAATTTAATATGATTTCAGTTGAGTATGAGTTACCTAAATTATATTGCAATCGGTCAAAGGTCGGATCCCAATTGTCGATGTCGTGAGAGATTTATTGGTCCACGTAACGTCTTACTGAGCTTCGAGGTCAAATAAAAACACAAAGTTTGTTTAAGATATTCAGAGTTGTTTCTGATTCGTAGGTCCTTGAGGACTGATAAAAATAGTCTCGTGTGTTATGTAAGCTTGAGTGTTCAGGAATATAGTCCTTTTTATTTGGTTGTATCAAAAAGAAAATGTGTAGGAAAATTTAATACGAGTAACTGAAAATGAAAACTGTAAATCAAAACCAAAACGAAGGTAATTGTGAAAATAAGAATCGTACTCGAAGATTAATTGTCGTCGGTCTGTATTTGTGGGAATGGGGCATACTGCAACCTCACCTCAGTCACTCAGTGAAATGCAACATTTCGCTGCATGTCTTAAATTGAATTTGATTAAAAACCGGTTTTCTTTCATGACACACATGGAACATGGTAATAGTGTCTTTTTATTTGTCTATTTTTTTAAAAACCATTTAAGTATAAACTTAAAATAAATTTCAAATAATTGAGTTTCTGGTATTTTGCAACGAAAATCAAGTAGAATTTGAATATTTTTATTAAAACCGTATTTCGATCAAAGGTTAGGTTGAATTATAGACTAAAACTGATTGTAATCTAAGTGGTATAAAACTTGCCGCGGGTGTATCAATTGAAGTTCACAACACAAAAACATGTCTATATTATAGCCACTCCCATTTAAGACGACGTTCACCATTTAACCGTCTTAATGTAGGGTAAAAGATAAACCAATTTAACGGCCGTGTGATGCAAATAGGAGATTTTAGCCCATGTCGGGCGCCAACTAGACTTAGCAGAGATTAATTTGATTTAATACCTTCTTCTAATTTGTGTGGACTTGTATAAAGGATTTCTTTGAGATATTCGTCATTATTCTACGCTGTAAATGTTGTTTATAAAACTCATGTTTTATTTGAAAGAAATATTGAAAAGTTTATATCGATAAAGATAAAAAAATATCTAAGAGCCGACTAAAGGAGAAAACTACGCAGAACAACAGCACTGCAGAGAGAATTAAAACATGACACAAACTCTATACCAACTCGTCTGACCAGCGTGGTATAGTAGGCCAAAACCTGATTTCTAAGGAGAGGCTTATGTCCAGCGGTAGATTATTTAAGGCTGTTGATGATGTGATGTGTACATTAGAACGCAGACACTAATCAAAATTATTTTTGCTATCAAATTTGCTTAAGCATTGTATCTCATATGACCATCCAAAAGGAACTGGTCTGGCTATATGCCGGACGTTTGATTGACTCTGATTTTTAAACCAGACTCTCTCTGTGTTCTACGGATAACAAAGAGCAACTAGCCAACATTTTTAAATAGTTTTGATTACGTTTTATATTATACCTAATTGTTGTTCATTTATAACACAAAAAAGGAATTTCGATGCAATCATGCCTCTTAATATTTAGTGTTTAAAAATATTCGAATTCGGCAATTTTTGAACTAGCTAGCTTGCTAGCTAAATATTATTATCCCAAGACTATATGAGCCTAATTCTGTATAGGGATAGATTCAGATACCAATACACAAGGAGAAATTACTTTTAGAAGGAATACAAAAATAATAATTTTAAACCTCAGAATCGAACTTGCAATCGAGCTTGCAATCAAGAAATCCGAAGTTTCCGTTCAGCCATTTACCCCTATATGATAAAATATGAAAATAAATAGTAACCAACTTTTACAACGATATCAAGGAAATAGGCATCAGATTCCTCGAAACATTGGTTCAGTAAAATAACTATGTTAAACAATTCTATATTACACACTGACAGACGCATATTTTCCTCCCAACTTCATACAAGGTATTAAGATTAAAACTAAGTCGGCCGAGTAAATAGATAGTTTCAATTTACAAAGACACAAAGGAAGGAACTTTATTAGTTTGAACTTGGCATTGACGTCAAACAAACAACTACAGATATTGTTAAATATGCTTACTGAGGCAGCTAACTTTATGTTTCTAGTTAAGGTTAGCGTACAGTTGTCAGTTTCTTACTAAATGTCGTCTCGCTTAAAGTTTTCAGAATTCTTTTTTTGAAACTTCGTCCGACCAAAGAAACGGCTATTAACTCCTGGGATTATATGTCGCCATTTAGAAACAAATTAGAAGACCATGTATTTGGATGTCTAGATACATAGAAATTTTATATTTTATAAATATTTGCGTTCCGTTTTCTAACAGAACATGATTGAATTCAGTTTAACTAAATGGAAGTAAGTTTTTATAATATTGTCATTTCTATTATTCATACAATTTGATCATAATAACAAGAAATTTATAAAAAAAAACGTCCTATCTATTGTAGGTTTAAGAATTCACGTTCACATTCTTACATAGAATTACTTTAATGATGCATATTTCGATACCTTTACCTTTTTTATACGTTTGCTGTTAAGATCTATCAAACTCGTGACTACAATGCTACTCGTGATACGAGATAAGAACTACACGTGATTTAACTTCGAGGTGCCGTATAGACGCTTTTAAACTTTAATTTAGAGACTGCTATTTTTTATTCGTAGTAAGACATGTAAACAAAAACTTCTGTCGCTACGGCGTAGAGGAAAAGTTCTACTAGAAGCGTAGACCGGCTTATTTGATTGGATTTCTAACTTAGATCTATAGTGGCATTTAGTTTCTTTACTTATTTCATTATTTCATGTATATAAATTCGTAAATTTATTCTTAAAACTTCGAAACAAACTTTTACTTAGAATCTAACTATACGAAAGTATATTCGTAAACGAAAACGACAAAGATATTTATCATAAATTGACGACTATTTAAAAACAAACAACATTAAAAAGCTTCTTTTTAGACATTATAGTTCTGCGATACAACGAGTAAATTAGTGCGAAGTATATCAGTAAGAAATGTTTATTGCGAATTATTGTGCACTATGTTATTAAGAAAATATTATGTTCCTGCCAAAATCTAAACTTCGGTAAACCTTAAGATTGGGCAGTGGAATCTAAAATTTTCCAACTGTTATTGTCCATAACTGTTAACCAACACTGTGCCTGTTACCTTAGATTTATAATGAACTATGACCATCGTGGCTCGGCGAGCGGCTTCGCGCTACTCGCGCACGTCTTCGGGCTGAGGGCGAAATCCGCTCTCCGCCCGGAAGTCAGCCACTCGCCGATAAACTTCGGCGAGCACTTCCGCCTCCAAATCCCACGGGGGTGTTCCGGCCAAGGCGCAAGCCGCCTCGGTGGACACCGTGCGGTATCCGCGTATGGCTCTGACCGCCAATATCCTCTGGGGGCGCAAGAGGCGCGCCCTATTCGGGGCGGTCAGAGCCGCCACCCACACCGGTGCACCATAAAGCGCCATGGACCGGACAACCCCCGCGTACAGCCGTCTCGTGGGAACACTGGCCCCGCCCAAATTGGGCAAAAGTCGCCCTAGGGCGGAGGCAGTGTCCACCAGCTTCGGACCAAGCTGTCAGAAGTGCTCGTCGAAGAACCACCTACCGTCTAGGACCAGACCCAGGTACCTCATCTGGGCCCGGACCGGTACGAGGACCGAGCCGACCTCGATTGAGGCGCCGGCGGGTGGACCACGACGGGGCCCATGGTATAATAGGGCCTCCGTCTTATCCAGGGCCACCCGTAATCCTAACGCCTCAATGCGCCCGACCACCTGGGAAACTCCCGTGGCGGCCAGGCGCGCCGCCTCCTGGAAGTTAGCCCCCCGGGCCGTGACTAAAGTGTCATCCACGTAGCAGATTACACCCAGCCCGGGGGGGAGACGCCCTCGTAGGGCCCAGTCGTACCCGATGTTCCACAGGAGAGGTCCTAGGACAGACCCCTGCGGAACACCGCACGACATAGCCCTGCGTCTCAAGACGCCATCTCGGTCCTCGTACATGACGGTTCGCTCCTCAAGATAGTCTGCCACCAGCCGCCTCAGGTACTCCGGCACTCCGTGGTAGCGGAGCGCTTCCCTGATGCAGCTGAATGACAGACTATTGAAGGCGTTGGCGATGTCTAAGGACACCGCCAACACCACTCCGCCGCAGCTCACGGCCTCCTCGGTCACGGCCCTAAGGCGCATTACGGCATCGATCGTCGAACGCCCCTCCCGGAAACCGAATTGGGCGTCCGACAGATCGGGGCCAACCTCGCAGAGGTGCCGGACGATGCGGGCAGAGAGCACCCTCTCAAAAAGTTTACCCGCCTCGTCCAGCAACACGATAGGCCTATAGGCTGCGACCGAATCGGCAGGCCGTCCCGGCTTCTGTAGCAGGACCAGCTTCCCGCACTTCCAGCGCTCAGGGAAGCGTCCGGACGCCAGGCTAGCGTCCAACACCCCCCTGAGGTGGTTCGACATGTAGTCGAGGGCTCGGGCCATCACTCGGGCTGGAACCCCGTCCGGCCCGGGGTCGGTGTTCTTGGATCGAATCCGTAGAACAGCCGCCCCCAACCGGTATAATCCTAACCCAAGTTCTTTTGTCCAAAAAAGTGACGAAGCGCTTCGAGAAAAGGTAGGTTGGCTTGTCTTGTCGTGGGAACTACCATTCCCCCAGATAAAAACAATTCACAATCTCTTCAACCAATACTATATAAACCACTGTTCCAAGAGTTCATACAGAGAGACTAGAATTAAGTTGTGTATTTGTTATAAATACAGTATTTGGACTTCTATTTAAAAAAACAACTGTAGAGCAACTTGCATGGGTCTAAGATGACTGAATAAAGAGATTTGTTGGTCCTTTTATAATACTCTAAATTCTATTTTTCCCATAATAAAAACGAAATATAAAAATAACAATCTAAAGCAAACTAATATTACTTTATTCGAAATACCTTTCCAAAATTTCTCAAAACATTACACCGATGATCAGTACAAAAATTTTACGCTAAAGCTCTTCCCTGTGCAATAACTACTTCATATATTTTCCCATACGAGGATACTCAGACATATAAGCTGATATTATTGAAATAAATGATTAATTGAGGTCATTTCAATAACTCAACGAACGGATTCGGAATGTCCACACCTAATACGATATGTGATTTAGAATGGCCGACGGGGCAAAAGATTAATGTCTTCACTGGATGGAAGTATTCTGTATTTTATTAGGGGCGTGGTTATGGAATATTGAGCATTTAGAATAAACCTCACCTACTTTAATAACTCTGGACTGCTGTTAATCAGGATCAAAGGCATGCAGACATATATGGGGTGGCTCAATCAGCATGATCCCAAGGCCTCACAAAAAACCAGCGTTAAGCAATAGGGTCATGGACTGTTTTATGAAAAGTATCTCAGCCTGTTGTTTGCATAACTAAAATGGTGCTAAAAATAATTTATCACAGAAATAAAATAATACCAACGAGAATTTTTTTTTTTTTTTTTTTTCCGTGCGGAAATCCCCTCGGATACCACCTGTCGGTGGCATGTCGGACTCGAACCGACTAAAACCGCACGCCTTCGCCGGGTACTAATAGCCGGGGAACCAGGTATACCCTAGAAAGGAAGTCCCTGGTGCACCAATGAGACACCTGAGAAATTGTTTATTACCTGTGCCCTGATAAAAAATATGCGAAAAAAGTGTATGCACCTGGCAAGGCGAGATTGGATAGTCCAATCCATAAAATCAATGATTTACTTTTTCAAGATATTTATAATTTTGATGTAAGTTACTTAAAGTAAGTTTTTTTTCAAGATATTTTATACTTTGATAACTTTACTTTTACCAAAATTTATCAATAAAGTATTTTTACATCTAGCTCGCTTTTTTACGATAAAATGATTTTTCTTTTTGAACTTATAGAAAATTATTTTCTACTTTTCAGTTTAGATAGTTACAAAAGCGTGTTCTTAGTTTTATAAATTACATTTTTGTGTTGACATGTTGACCTTTATCTACTTCTCATAATAGATGAAAATATTCTGAAAAGGTAATACAGAACCGTCTTTCATAAGTTGCTGTACGATTTTTTGTTATTTATTTTTCAACTTCGTTCGTATCGTAACATCCATGATACGTTTCTGTTAGGTAAATATAAATGAATTACTTTTTTTAAAGTAGGTAATATTGTATTAGAAATTTCTGATTATTACACATTCTTCTAACAAATATTAGTCGGCACGTGTGCTTATTTCTATGCGCTAATGAGCAGACGGTTCATAAGACAGAACGCTTTCTGTCTTATGAACCTAACGTTGCCCGTGGTTGACTGCAACTCAGGAGTCACAACTGCGTTTGAGGCGGTAGGGATTACCTACGCTCTTTTCTTAGGGTCGTCTTGATCTGGAAATACCGCCGGTGACAATTTCTTCCACAGATTTGATTGCGGACCAAATTTACGTAAATAGTACGCTGATTTCAAGCATTTATCGATCTTTCTGAATATTCACCTGTTTTGGGAAATATTTTTAACAAAGGATCTCGACGAACTATATTTTTTACTTTAACAGTTTTTTAAAAACCACCAAGCACCAAGATATATAATGTGTCACGGGGACTTTAAAAATATACATAAAACGAACAAAAAGAACACCCAGACTCAGAACACACAAAGTCCATGTGGGGATCGAACCCACGATACTAGGCGCAGTAGAAAGCGGCGAGGTAACCGTTGAAACCACTATGCCATACGTGCAGTCTGTACATTTTAGATCTAAAATTTTAGTTAATTCAAATGTGTAAATAGTTTATTCTTCCACAAACATTAAACACAATATAGGGCTGTTGTTGACTATAATCTCAGGCAAAGAACGTCATTTATTACCTTTCACACCAACAAAAGACTTTGTTAAAGATGTACTCATTACTTAGACGTTCTTTTACACCGAAATGTTCACAATAAAATGAAAAAGACGCAAACCATTTGTTTTATTTTAGCACATGTTGCAGTCAAAATGGTGGTCTACATTTTAGTAGTATAAACGATTACTTGTATAAAGTCGTTTTACTTACTATTATCACTTTAATTTTTTTCTAGTTAATGCTAAATTTCGGTACTGCTAAAAAATCATCAAATCGTTTTGGAACTATAATTAGGTAGCTTAAAATTTATTCGTAAGAGTTACATAAATTATTAGTTAATTACAAGTGAAGGTAAAAAAGCTGAACTGTTACTAAGGCGAGAGAACGTTTCATCTTTGAGCTGCTGTTACAGCTTTCACAGAACGCAAAATCTGTATTATTTTCTAACAAGTAAGTTAATTATTTGAAAGATAAGGTAGACCGGGGCTGTAACTGGACCGACCGTATGAGAGAAATCTAATCAGAGCACCTCTCGACTCCTGTTCTGTTGACTTATATACCTCAATAAGTTCCGCTATGGATTTTGATTTAAAATGATACCTTTTATCAAAGATTTTATTAAACAAAGGCACGTTAAAGCATTTCTTTATGAGTGAGAATAGAATATGCCACAAAAGAGTTTTGACTGTGACATGTACATCCCTTCGTACTTAATATTCATCTCATAAAGAGACATGAGGATGAGACGTGCTATGTGCGTAAAGCCTCTATATTCGATCCTTGATATATGTCGAACGGAAATGCATGGAAATTGAAATAGTTGTAAGATGCTTTAATGGTGTTGAGTTCATAATCTTAAATGAAAATTTATATTAAAAACGATCGAAAAGTACATGTGTGGTTATTTACATTTAAAAAATGAAGTTTTAGGAATAAAAATTGGAAGCGTTTGTAAACAAATTTAAAGCAAATGTTGAATTTAAAAAAAATATTTTTCTGTTTATTTTTTACTGTCAGAAACAAGTCAATGTAATTCTGATTAAGTATGATTCAGAATCATCGTAAAAATGATGCCAAATAATAAATTTAATACATTTGTGAATTTTTAAATAGTTAATTAAGAAAAGTTTTTTTTTAAAAGAAAAGCAAAACAATGTTAAAAAAAAATTATCTGTAAAGTTAAATGACCAGTTGATGTCCTGTCCAAGTAGTTTCTCCAATCACATATGGTACGCAATTGTAGTCTCTTCGAACTACTGCAGTTTTAGTAAAAGTTCCCTATCTTGTGAGATTTCTAAGTCTAGTCCTAAGTTTCCTTGATCCACCTATTACTTTTTCCTTTAGACTAATTTTATTTGATGCGGTTCTTAAATGAAAGCACAGAAAATTACCTACTTTGGTAATGCTGTGACCCAGCAGGCTTTAGTGCGTGTTTATTGATTTCTATTTGGTGGTTCTTATTCAATTTGCACATGGTGATTAAAATAAAGTACCATTAAATTCTTTAAAAAACTGTTATTTGAGTTATACAACTATTCTAGCAGGTGTCCTTTAAGTGAGGAGATTTAAAAGACGCGAGTTTTAAGCATTCTTTCCTCAGAATGCTTTCTTGCATTCTTAGTAGCTTCTAGTACTTAGTAACTTTATTAAAACCATATCTTCTCTAAATGAGTAGGTACGCTCCTGTCCCTTCTATTAAATTGTTTTATGTGTATATGCATAAATATTCAACATTAAGTATAAGAGAAATGCGGTTAATCACGCCCCTACTGGCATGTTCTGTCTTTTATTAATATTCCTAGTTAGCAGAAAGTGGCTTAGTAATGCGGGCAAGAGGCCAAATATCTAATTAAAATAGTTTAGAGGAGACGGGAACAAAACATTTGAATTAATGTTATTTGGAAGTTCAAGAGAATGTAATACTAAGTCCAATCGTGCTGATCGAGGTAATAGGATAGGCGAGAATAAATATTGACTCATAGGCCGAATTAGTCACGCCTCAATAGGGCGACAGTTTACAGAAAAGGCCATAGTTTGGAGGGAGTGTAAATTTACTGCTTCTGGGTGTTATTGCTGAAATCTGGTATCACAAATTTACGCCTGAGTCATCTGAAATTGTCTTAGATTGAGAAACTAAGTGGAAGTAACGCAGAAGTTTACATCTAATAGGTAAAGCCAATTGTATAAATAGAAAAGGTTGATCAGATTAGGAATTACTTGACATCGATAAAGGTTCACTGAAATATTCAGACCAGCTACTGCAAATGATAAAGTTAATATAAGTCTTACCATTAATCAAGCTAATAATAATATATATCACACATCTCAATCACGGCCGTCTGATCGCAAACTAGGCAGAGCCTGTACTATGGTAACCAGAATGCTGATAAACATATTTATATATTTTTAAATAGATACATATTATAGATTAACTACACCTAGACACAGAACAAATGACCGTGCTCATCACAGAATATTTGTCCTGGGTGGGAATAGAATCCACGACCTCCGGTTTAGCAGTCAGGGTTACTAACCACTAGACTAACAGGACCGTCAGTTATTAATTTATCAGTTATCAGTGTTGCTAGCGGTAAAGTCTTGATAAAGTAATAAATACTCAAGTTGCTTATTATATATTCTATCTATGCTTATAAGAATATACATGCATCTATCGAAACCAATGTAATTAAAAATACTTCGATTAATGAATTGTCATTGAAATATTAACTTGAATCAATTGACTTTAATGTTTGTGGCTAATAAACCTTTAGATTAGATATAGTATTGACGTGTTTGAGTCCTGAATATAGTATATCGATGTTGCCATTTGCGGGTAAGCCGAATAGAAACACAACACAGGGTGAATTAGTAATGAGTGAACTACAACTGTTATTTAACAACGTAATGTTTGTCTCAGGTTGTGATTGTGTTTGACGAATCCAAACGTGTCTTGCTTGGGAATAATTTGAAGTCAAAGCACACCTTACATAACAAAATTTCCATGTTTTTTTTTAATACTAGACTTGAGACCTTGAAACGGTTGAAACTGATGTCAGGCAGTAGACTTAAGTAGGTTAATTGTTACATACCTATACGTATAATAAAAAATATCAATTTCTTTTTAAGCAAGGATTGCTTAAATACATTATTTTATATAATATAAATATAATAATATAACAAGACAGGTTTAATGCACAATGATTCATGTCACAGCACAATATTTTATATCACTTTTGTTGCAAACTCTCGTCTGGTGTCAAGGGGTTATCGTTGTCTGCTCTCTAAAAGCAGTTCACCAAGATCTTTTTTTACGTAACTCTAAACAAAAACTTGTTCAAAATAAAATTGGAAGGCAGTTCTTTTTTATGGAATAGCGAAAGCGACTACCGCCTCCAATGAACGCCTGCAACTTAATCACGAGCGCGTTGCCGGCCTTTGAGGAAGGAGTACGCTCTTTTCTTTTTGTTGTTCGCTTGTTCACCCATAATAATTTAAATACTGTCAATTAAGTCATCATACAGTGGCGTAAACTCTTATAGATTATCATCAGATAAATTAATTTACCCTCCTCTATTTCACACACAAAATTTATTACACATGCACATTTAATTTAATATAATAGTTTCTACGAAATCCCAGAAACTGAACGTAGAAACTTTACACTTCAATATATTTTAATAGAAAATGAACTGGCACGTGTCGGTAGGTAAATTAATTACAGCGTGGAGGTGCTGCAGCATCATCTTGTCTTCGACTTTCATGAATTTAATGAAAAGTTTCTAGAGGTGTGGTTATGTAATTGCGATTTCTATTCATAGCCGTATAACATGATGAATACTAGTTAAATTAGATCTTAATACTCGCAGTTGTGAACCACTTTTATACACGTTTAATATACCTCGCTCCTCAATGTATTATTATTTTTTAAAGACAAATCCCGCATTAGACACTCAGATTCAAAACAATAATTCGCAGATCACATAAAGTGTTGGACCCCCCATAGCGAAAGAATTCAGAGATGACAAACCAACCCACAGCCTATTTTTGTGTGGAAACTAACCGTGGCTCACAGTGTAGTGGTATGACGGAATCGACTGGACTAAAATCACACAGTGTTTAGTCAAACATAAGTCTATTGCTAGGAACTCGGGTATAAACTAGGAAGGAAGTCCCCCGAAGGACACCCCGGCAGAATTTGGCCGCCGTAGGCAGCCACACCATTGAGTGCAGAGGGCCTTGCCCTCCTTTCGGTTTAGAGAGGCGCACACGGAACAGATCGCGCTACCGTCACAGGCTTGCTTCTGCTAGAGTAATGTCCAGCCTTACTGTTGCCCCCAGGGCAACGCTCGTTAAGGCCGAAAAACGGTGGTATCCCGCGCACTTTCACTTTGGACCATGGCCAGAACCATGGTTTCTAAGCAAAGCGCCACGGCGAGGTTAAAGCGTTGTTGCATCTATGCTGAGCACTGCACTAAAGCCATCATCATCGTCAACAGCCTTTACTAGTCCATTGCTGGACATAGGCCTCTCGTTAGAAAGGAGGTTTTGGCCTACTATACCACGCTGTCCAGCCGGGTTGGTATAGGGTTTATTTCAATATCATGGCCATGTCGTGCGGTGTTCCGCAGGGGTCTGTCCTAGGACCACTCCTGTGGAACATTGGATACGACTATATACGGCCCTACGAGGGCGTCTCCCCCCCGGGCTGGGTGTACTCTGCTACGCAGATGACACTTTAGTCACGGCCCGGGGGGCTAACTTCCAGGAGGCGGCGCGCCTGGCCGCCACGGGAGTTTCCCTGGTGGTCGGGCGCATTGAGGCGTTGGGTTTGCGGGTGGCCCTGGATAAGACGGAGGCCCTATTATTTCATGGGCCCCGTCGTGGTCCACCCGCCGGCGCCTCAATCGAGGTCGGCTCGGTCCTCGTACCGGTCCGGGCCCAGATGAGGTACCTGGGTCTGGTCCTAGACGGTAGGTGGCTCTTCGACGAGCACTTCCGACAGCTTGGTCCGAAGCTGGTGGACACTGCCTCCGCCCTAGGGCGACTTTTGCCCAATTTGGGCGGGGCCAGTGTTCCCACGAGGCGGCTGTACGCGGGGGTTGTCCGGTCCATGGCGCTTTATGGTGCACCGGTGTGGGTGGCGGCTCTGACCGCCCCGAATAGGGCGCGCCTCTGGCGCCCCCAGAGGATATTGGCGGTCAGAGCCATACGCGGATACCGCACCGTGTCCACCGAGGCGGCTTGCGCCTTGGCCGGAACACCCCCGTGGGATTTGGAGGCGGAGGTGCTCGCCGAAGTTTATCGGCGAGTGGCTGACTTCCGGGCGGAGAGCGGATTTCGCCCTCCGCCCGAAGACGTGCGCGAGTGGCGCTAAGCCGCTCGCCGAGCCACCATGGTCAGATGGTCGTTCCGGCTGGAGACTCCACGCGCTGGCTTCGCCGCCGTGGAGGCTCTCCAGCCGGTCATAGCCGAGTGGGCAGGGCGGCAGTACGGGACCCTTTCCTTCCGGCTGCCGCAGGTACTTTCCGAAGCAACCGTGCCCGGCAAACTCGGTCGCTAGGAGGGAACTGAGTCCCGCCTGCCACCACTGCGACTGCAGTGAGGACTCGGCCCAGCACACGCTGGCGGTGTGCCCCGCATGGGCGACGCAGCGCCGGGCCCTCACTGCAGTCATCGGAGCAGATCTCTCGCTACCGGCCGTAATTCGCTCCATGGCCGGTAGCGACAGTTGTTTTACCGCGGTCGCAACCTTCTGCGAGGAGGTAATCTCGCAGAAGGAGGCGGCGGAGAAGGCCCGGGAGGACGACCTCCACTCGGACCTGATCCGCCGCCGGCGAACCGGGCGGCGGAGGCGCGCTTACCTGCGCCTCATGCCGCCCTGAGTGTGGCCGCGGGTGGACGGGATGGGTTCTCCCCTCCACCCGCATTAGTTGGCCAGCCGCGAGGGGGCGGCGTCCGCGTGTGCCGGACGTCGCCTAAAGAGAGGATAATTGGAGACGGAGCCCGCACCAGGAGCGGGCCGGCGCTGGGAGGGGTCCAGAAGGCGATAACTACCTGGACCCCTCCTATACTGGAAGCGCAAAGAGGGCACACCGTGTGGTTTTAGTCGGTTCGAGTCCGACACACCACCCCGCCGCAAAACCCGGTGGGGTGACGGTCCGAGGGGATTTCCACACGTTAAAAAAAAAAAATTTTATTTATTTTATTATTATATTATTTCAAGTTTTCCTACTCTCTGGAGTACTGTTGACCTGCGTAGTTTGCTTCCTTAGTTGCCTCTTACGACACCCACGGGATAAATAGGGGTGGTGACACTCTGTATTCATAATCCGTCACAACACCACTAAAGTATGGAGTGCAGAAACCAGCCCCTAGCCTACCATTAGGCCATACTCAATAAGTCAAAAATTTGATTATTAAAGCTGACATTAATATGCAGGCACGCGGGAATCAAGTAACTTGAATAATTAATACTATGGGTTAACAAAGAGGATCTTATTTAAGAAACTCGAATGTGTTAGAAAGCTTAATTCAATTTTGGGGTTAAAGAGCTTAGAATAAGGCGTTTTTAACAACGTGAACTAGTTTATAAATTGCTTTTATTTTTCGATAAGCTTGCAAACATCTGTGCTCAGAATACTCGTATCATTTATTGCAATATCAGTCACTGTGAACCTTTGATTAGATGCTGGTAACTGACTACATTTAACAGTAGACATTTTTAATCATAGCCGCTTGACTAGAGATGAAGCTTGACTCAATTACAATTAGCATAAAATCAGACATACTAGCAATCTCCTCATATTGAAAGTTCTGGCCGAGAGACGGTGAGACAGTGACACAGTTGTGCTACGCATATATATAGCTACCGAAATTTGTTAAATATCAAGTTGATCCTAAACTTTTTTGTAAAACATTAAAAACCAAAGTACAGTGAATACAACAAAGTGACATCTACCAAAAAGAAGCAGAAATATTTTGTAACTAACTCCGGTAGATTCTGTAACGCATAATCGTATTTAAAACTTGATAAATATACCCTATTCTAATATTTATGTTTATTTGTTCCCATTAACGTCAACCTTTGTAAATATGATAGGTAGCTAGGTCAGCATATTTTTGTACACTAAATATACTATAATAAAATAGAATAATCTTTATTGTTCACCAGTTCAGTACTTTCGACAAAATTCAGTTCAGTACTTTAGGCCTTATTGCTAAAAAGCCATTTCTTACAGGAAACCTTTGGATGGACAAATGGACTGTAAATACATATTTTCATTTGCAGTTTTGGTATGAAAAAAAGTGTAAAGGAATAAAGAAATATTTATACAGTACGATAGCATTTGATAGTAATAAAAGGTAAATAACATAGTAGTATTAATTATGTACAGCAGTCAGTCCTACCAATACCTAAATATAAATCGGTATATAAAAACAAATAAATGATACTTATATATAAATAAAATATATACTCGACAACTTTATGACATGAAACAATCTATATAAATGTAGTCTATTTGAAAGTCGACTTGAATATTTTAATCAACAGTACTTGTAGCTTGAATATTTAGTAAGTACATGAACACATAGATAACGTCTGTGCGAGATTCAGTACGAAGACAGGTCATTCTCTCACGACGCCAATTGGGTCGGCACTAATCGGGGACGAGTATGTAGGTACGGCAAGTGTATATATAAAACCCTTTGGAGAAGCTATGGTGTAAATATTTACATGACTGTTTCCATTACAATATTTGTAATCATTAAACTCTGTGTTTGCATTACGCCATGGTTGTGATTTCTCCTTGAACACTTCAAAAATATACACAAAATAACTCTTTTTAGCTTAAGTTTTTTTGTTTAAGTTTTTGACAAATTTAGGGTTAAGTGTTTCATTTTCGATGTATAATATTTAAAAATGAGCCATAGTATAATCACAATCAATAATATTCCATTTTAAGAAATATCTAGTGTACTGTGTAAGTACTTTTTGACCTGGGACGGGGTAAACACTCTTAACTCTTAAGAAGATTCATTATCTGACGATAATGACTCTGCGTACCCTTCTTTCAATTTAATTTTGGATTGGCGCAATCTAAAACTTTGTGTTTTGGCGATTATGTTTTAAGCTGGTTGTCTGCGACCTATTGTGTTTTGTTGCATATTGTTAAATGAATTTTTTTGAATATATTTACAAGGAAAGAATCTTTAGGATGGTGCCTCGAGAAAATTCATGTTGCGCTAGGACATAAGCTCAGGGAGAATTTTGGTCCGCAGTCCTTCATTCAGCATTCAGCTTCACCTCGCCCATTAACATTTTATTTTCTGTACAACATAACAATTTTCTATTAACAGTTTTATTATATAACTTCACAAAGATAAATTACTACATTTCCTAGAAATTTTCATACAACAAGGTTCTTAAATGTCTATTTGCGAATACCTTTAAAAAGCTTAGTTGTTAGGTAATTATAATGTTTGACCTACGTTATTTACGCTGTTAAAAGTAAGAAATTACTTTTGAGCGACAAGGCCGCTTTGTTTCTATGTACAGGAATTTGATGTGCTCATGTAAAAACAAAAATGGCGTGAGGGGTCTGTGGACCCCCGGTTGGAACGAAGTTCGCGGGAGAACTCTGTGCGGCAATGTATATAGTTCATACACGCAATAAGTGTCGGCAAAAAGTTACATATTGTTTGGTCTCACTCCCATTTGCTCATTTACATTCTGACTGTGTGTATTATTCTAAAAGTAATTGCATGTCCAAGCATAACAAATTCAAGTATAGACATTTGTTTTTGTTTGTGAATTTAATTTACAGCGGTATTTACCTAAACAAACGTTAGTAGAAAAATTCGACCTCACCAGACCATATATACCGTTCTGAAAAAGATACACGTTTTCTGAGCTGTACACTGCGCAACGAGTAATTCAAACTTACTCTGGTACACCAAACAAAACTTTGAGTAGCATCCGCTCTCAGTGGCAAAAGTCAAAACAGAAAAGTTACAAGTGAGTACCTCTGGAGAATATTTCAATACGTGCTAGACTGTTTGCGATCTCTGTTTCTACTAAATTTCTTGTTTTTTTAAAACTTTCTAAAGATTATGGATTTTCTCTAGAAGTAAATAAGTTTTATTTTTAGTTTTCACTTAGCTTGAGTTTAATTAAGTATAAAAGAGTTAAACAGTTTAACTATCCGAACTAGTATTGGAATTACGATAGACAGTTCCTTTGTTTGTATGTTGTATTTTTATCCAATAAAAACTCAACCGATGGTCGTAAACTTTGTATACATACCATTCCATTTACTTAGCGAGTCAAAAATATTATCAGTTTTTCGTTTTATAGTAAAACTAAGCAATTAAAACCTAGTGTAGCTTTTGATTGCTCAGTTTTAAAATATCAATTAAGTTTTTTTTTAATATTAAAAAAAAACTGACAATCAATCGTTTTATTCCTCGGGAACAGTAGGTACTTTTTTTTGGATGATATATATCCTACATTCTTATTTGTTGAGTTAAAATACAGATTAAATAAAATCGATAATAGATAAAACTGTAACAAATAAAGTCACGGTCACGTTCATAATATCTGTTAGAATAAACCAATTAAGGAGCATATTTTAAGTTAAAGAGAGTTGACCTCTTTCTTTGCTGCAAAATATTTCTTTAAATACTTAAATTAACATCGGTGGCAATCACCGAGTTGAAAGTAGGTGAGCAGCATGAACCGCAGTGTAATCTGACCGAAACATCCGGGGATTAGTACTGTAATCTAATATTAAAGTGACTAGGGAAGGGACACTACAAAGCTGCTTTGTAATTTATTTATATGACGATTAGAGAAGCAATTTGGTTTGGAAATAGATGTGGCTCAATATACTGTATCTCTATAAATGAACTATTATATCTTAAAATCTGATCGATTTCAACTAAAAATTATTAGGGTTTTTTAGCCAATATGATTTTAACTGGATGTAAAATTACGTACCGTACCGCACATTCTGTTTTAACATAATTTGTACCGGAACGCATATTGATTAAAACGTTTAGCTTTCTGTGTTTTTTCTGAATATAATCTTTAAAAATTCCAAATTTCGCGTTTCTCAATTTACCGTGATAAACTCATTGATAGACGCATTAGAATTGATAATTCTTTTTTATTTAGGCTTACGTAACCCTAAAGACAACAGAAGAAAACACATCAATGTTGTATCCTCGTTCCCTACTTAATTGTCACTATGTTTAACAAAGTCGTAATGCCCATTAAAGTCGACGTCACATAAAAGTCGCGTTGTATCAAGTCACGATTATCACGGGCGCAGTTCGTGATCTTGCTTTGGGGCCAGAAAATTAACTTTAAAGTAGGCTCTATATTTATTTTTACGCATCTGTTCCGTGGATTGTATATGTGATTAATCTGTTAATTTAGAAAACTATTAAAAGCTGCACTTTGATATTAATTTTTTTATCCTGCTTATAACCAAAAAAATATCTTTAACTATTAATAAATAATATAATTATACAATTTTGACTCTCATTGCAAATTACCGAAATTATTTAAATTATTATTGAAATAATTTAAAAAAAATCTCGTATGCAATTGCGTTGAGTGACTCTGGATACCATGAACTGACAAGAAATTTATACTTTAAATGAAGAGAAATAAAACCATCGATAGCTGGCGGTTTTTTATGGTATATTTTTATGGTCCCTAAAAGAACAGACGGGTCATGTTGGTAAGTGACTACGCCGCCCATGGACACCTTCAATTCTGGAGTCACAAGTGAGCTGCCACTCAAAGGTCCGGCAGATTTCCCTTCAGGATTAGAAGGGGTTTTGGCTCTGGTTACCTCACTCTATGAAGAGCTACGAAAGAATTACTGAACACACTTCTATGATGCCTTGGTATCACTCCAGTATTTTTTTCTTTTTTAGTTTATACTAGCTGGTACCCGGAATTTAAAAAGCGATGCTTTACTGAGTTCGATTCCCGGTCCGGGCAAAATTTGAAAGGGGTTTTCGGGCCTAAGTTACTCCTCATAAAGACAGCTACCTGGTAGTAAAATATTATCAAAATCGATAAAAGAAAAAAAGAAAGACAGACCCCTAAAAAAAATTAAACTGGTTTTTAGGCATAGGTATCATGCAAATAACCGTGTGAGCATGAAAACAACCTATTATTTTGACATTACTAACAAACACTTCAATTTTATTTATTTGTATGTATAGATATGATATAGATATGTACTTTTATAGATATGAAACTAATTTTACGTAGTACCAATTAACCTATAAAAATTGCCGACTGTGAATAAGGATTAATGAATTTTTGTATAAAAAATAACTTTCGATAGACACTACTACTTCCACCTGGTGAGTTCTGGTGACGATTCTTAGAGCCATACTCTTATAAATTACAATGTCGACTTACAGTTCCAACGCAGCTTGTTGTTTGTAAAGCCTTTGTGTTGCAGTAATAGTTAGCTGGGTTCTAAGCTAACGAGTCTATTGCTTCAGGATCAAATTTACATCAAATCATTTGAATTGTACAAATAAGAGATGAATTTTAAAACTAATTCCATATTGATCATTAGTGTCATTATGCAAGTATTATTTGTTGATCTCAGCAGGCACGGTTATTAAAAAAAAATTGACGAACACAAATAAAAAATTTGGAACACCCCCCACACTAGCATTAAGCCTACGTTTGGCTGCCGTAACAATCACGTTTAATGGAAATACAACTAAAGTAACAGTGCACTAAATTTCAAATTTATTTACTCAAAGTCGTGTTTAGTTAGAGAGATGAACTCATAAACTAAAAAATGAGCTGATGATGTTCAGAAATTATAGAAAATAACCTTTCGATCACGTCAGCTTTCAAACAAAAAAATCGCGTTATAATTAGTCCATTTGTTTAGGAGCTACGATGTCACAGACAGACACAGGCATACAGGAACGTCAAAGTTAGAATAACTTATAATCCTCTTTTTGCGTCGGGGTTACCATTTTTTTCGCCATAGTACGTTTTGTTTGTAAAACTATTTTTTTATTTCTATCCCGCGATAGCAGTACTATATATTGGATAAAATATAGGAATAACGTATATCCATAGTACTCCATACAAATAATACTAATCGCTCAAGGCGAGGCGGTGCTGGTCGGGTGTCAGGTGGCTCTAATGAACTACGACCTTTAAACGTACAATACTCGGCGTAATACGAGTAGCAATGGTACCACTTCAACAATTGCGCCACGCGTCTTATTTTTCAAAAGGAAAATTGACAGATTTTTCGTATGCATCTAAAAATATACCTTTATATTTTTTACTCAAATCTCTTCATCTGTATATTATTTCACCATTTCGCAGTTTCAAACTTTGGATCCGAAAGTTAATTCATCACGCCTCCCGAAAGGCCAGACGACATTCATCTTAGCAAGGTAAGTAGTACTATTACCTTCATGCTTCACACAAAGAGAAATCCGTTCAGTAATAATTCAGCGAAACTACATATCTCGTGAACAAGGTAGGAAATAGAATATTAAAGTGGGTTTCTCATACATCTTGGATCGGTACTGGCTATTCTGCTCATGAACTAGCCGACTGTAGTATGCGTGTAGGTACGTTTTTATGTTGACGGTGTTTTATATGCCACGACAGTATATATATTATGTATGTGTTTTTACCATTCTAGATATGTAAATTCAACTTTGGGTTTGGTTTCTTAATATGTTATTTTGTATAATTACGAACAAGCGCTCGAAATTTTCAAACGTATACTGAAAATGAAATACTTTAAAAATCTGAAATCTATGTACATTTTTTGTGGAGTGTTATGGTTCTCTAAGCTGCATTTATAACTTCTGTATAACTGATTATATAAGTACTTAACCTGTTGGTTAGCGATCTTAATTGCTAAGCCAGAGCTCGTGGGCTTGATTTCCATCCAGAGCAAATATAATATGATGAGTACGATAATTTGTTCTGTGTCTGGGTGTAATTTGTCTTTAACATGTATGTATTTAGAAACCTATGAGTATGTTAATTTAGAAAGTATATGGCAAAAGACTTATCTTCTATTACGTCACTATCATTATCAGCCTATCGCAGTCCATTGCTGGACATAGGCCTCTCCTATTGCACGGGACTTCGACCGATTTTCGGCTTCTCGTATCCAGCTCCTCCCAGCCACCTTGCGCAAATCGTCACTCCACCTGGCCTGTGGGCGTCCTACACTACGCTTTTACTCAAGAACTCGTTTACTCCAACGGTTGTTGGTTCTGCGGCTAATATGGCTAGCCCACTGCCACTTCGGTATGCTGATCCGGTTGGCTATGTCCATGACCTTGGTTTTCTGCCGGATCATCTCATTCCTGATGCGATCCCTTTAAGAAACGCCGAGACCAGCCGTACCGTAAGTGTTCACTTTCGGATCCGTCTGTCATGACGGGTAGGACACATTAATTGAAGACTTTCGTCTTAAGGCTTTTTAGGATTTACGATAGCTTCCAAAACGCTGACCAACCCAGCTGAATTCTTCTATTTACCTCGTCCTCGAAGTTGTTTATACCTAACTGCAATATGTTTCCTAGGTATACATATTTTTGAACAACTTCCAGCACGGCTGCGTGTACCGCAATCAGTTCCGATAGTACATGTTCTTCGTGAACTTATCCAAGTTCATCCGTAGGCCGATGCATATAGAAGAGTCAGCGAGGTCATTCAGCATCTGTTGTAGGTCCTGCAGCGTTTCTGCCATGGTGACGATATCATCTGCAAATCACAAGTGAGAAATGTATTCACTATTGATGTTGATGCCACGCCCTATCCAGTCGTCTCGAACATCTCTGCCATTGCATTTGTGAACAATTTCGGGGAGATAACATCCCATTGTCTCACTCCTCGATGCAATAGTAAAGGCCTTGTTTGCTGATTCTGTACTTGTATGGACATGGTGGCGGCTTCGTAGAGACATCTCATCACTTGGATGTATCGCCAATCTACTTAGCAACGCTGCAGATAGACAGAGACTCCAGAATAGACCACATCTCGATCGAGTCAAAGGCTTTCTTATAGTCCACGAATGCTAGACGCAGGGGCTGATGATATTCTTCGGTCTTCTGTATAATCTACTGCACTCTGTGTATGTTGTCTATAGCGACATTACCGCTCCGAAACTCAAGCGTCTATTACGTAAGTAGGACTGAAATTATAGTTGCCAAAATGTGAGTATTTAATTACGCCTTTGTCTACTCAATCATCAGTAGAATCAGTAGGTAGTGAGCAGATCACAGTCGGTCAGTCAAAATTCTTTCATCGTCATCATCATCACGATCATCAGCCTATTGTCGTCCACTGCTGAATGAAGGCCACTCCCAAGGAGGATTATGATTATAACAAACTAAGAAATATTATTATTGTTCTTTGTTATCATATTTATTATCATAATTTATTAACCTTTCATAATTCTTCAGATCATCTGGTTGAAAAGAATTACGTCAAACACTATTAATAGCTATGGAGGTTTTCCATTTATACATGTATTTTTTACCTTGTAATGAGATTGTTACCGAGTCTTTTAATTATCCGAGTATCTAATTTATATTCTATCCTAATCTGATTACGTACATATCCAGAGGACACAATGAATTCTAGTTACTTAAGTAATAAAGATTGGAGCCTCTACCCAAGTGACGGATGTATGGTACAGAATTAATTATCCTCCTTCGTTTATTTCGGAATTAGATCTGCATATTTTATGAACAGCCTTTCATCGTGTGATAAATTAGGTACTATTTTAGTCCATAGTTTGTGAAAGGTTAATGTTTTGTTGCAAACAAGAGAGGGTATATAAAAATTAACACTTCAAGTTATGGTATTGTAACATCCATTTATAACATAATATATTTCAGCGCCATCCAACGAGGGCAGGCTGAACTACATACTAACATGCATAGTATATAGTACTTATCCTGCATCGCGAATTGGAAATTTTCGCATACGGCCACTAGCACGGGCGGGTGATCATAATTTTTTTGAAGTGACAGAATAGTCGTCCCTCCAGGGCAATTATATACAAAAGGCAAAGAAAATGAAAATTCGTTGCTAAGTAAATAATTTCTAAGTAGGTAGGTAGGTAGGTAGACATCACAAAAATATACAAGGCCTTAAGCAATATTCTTATATAATGTTAAAAATGGCTGAAGTTCTATTGCGAATGAAAAAAACCGTATTAGTAGCCATAGTAACTACTATCTTACTGGAATGTGAGTTCTTGGAATAAATGAGATTTAGTCCTCCAGCTGCCTAATTGATCGTCACGGGATAGAACCGACGATTTTCTTGTTGCGGTGCCAACGGTACGACATGACGCGTAGGGCTGCTGTTCGAACAGTTTTGGTCTTTTTAAAAAAAAATTACTCAACTGCAAATAAGTGTACTGTATACTTCTATTTGTAATTGATCAAGATTTAATATTAAATGATCATATGACCTAACAAACTACACACATTGCCACATTATTGAAAATACGAGGGTAAATATGCTATGAGTAACTCGTTATCTTCTTGAATATAAAAATCAATGTAGGTTCCCATTTTAATGCGCTGATTTACGATTATTCGTTGATTATAAAATTTTGTCAGGAGAACAGTATAATGAAAGACGAGGACAGAAGCTGGTATTCTCTAAAACAGTATTAAAATTAAAACATACGTAAATAATACATAAAATGCCCAATCGTGATCTTTCTTCTGCAGTAAAGTTTTAAAGTTTCAGTGAAATTTTAAAATGAGTTAAAAACAGTTTAAATATGTGTTTTTTTTAAAACACTAAGATTAGATCAACAACCATTCGCTACTTTTGTAATAAAATTGATCGATATAAATTTTAGATTAAGAGATACATTTCGATATCATACAAAACTCTTCGTGACAACCCTGTATGATAATGCTTCATGCATATTGAGAGGGGCGTAACAACCTCGGTTCACTCATCAATTAAGTGCGGTGTAATTGTCGACTTTAGGCACAGAATCCACCTCTATATTCTACTCTTATTTGAAGCTAAGCTAATTGTAGGTACCGCAACAAAACGAAGACACTATTTTTTCAACTGGAAATAGAATTTTTTAGTGCGGCTGTAATTTTTATAATAATAATGATAACTACACACATCTCACAAACGGCAGTCTAATTCCAAAGTAGGCGGAGCCTGTAGTATGGTAAACAGCCTGCTGATAAAGATACTTATAAATTTCTAAATACATACATATTATCATACCCAGACACAGAACAAATGATCGTGTTCGTCACAAAATATTTATCCTGGGTGGGAATCGAACGCACGACCTCCGGCTTAGCAGTCACGGTCACTAACCACTAGACCAACAGGCCCGTCATGATAATTATAAGGTGCGAGAAGCACTAGTAGGATATGATTGAAAACTTAAACTATGTGTATATAAAATATACAACGTACATAAAAAAAAAACGATTTCTTTGATGTCACGAAATAGAAAGCTAGTTTTAAGAAAAAGTTGTACCTGAATTAGTGGTCACTGTTCTGGGTACTTAGAGTCGGGGTGTGATATTACATAGCCTATAATTTTTCTCGATGAAAACTCTAGCCAATACATAAGGTATTGGTCCAGAGGTTTTATAACATATACAATATTACATCCTGAGTATTAAAGTTTCTCGAACATATGAGGAAGAAAGTTTTCAAATAAAATAATAATGCTGTGAATGCTGTGGTTGACGAAGGCTGTGCTGTGGTTGTGTAGGCTTTCTCTTTCTTACACAAATTTAGAATTCTTTATTTACTACAGTAATTTAATTTAGGAGAAGAAGAAGAATTTAATATAGATTTTATGGTTATTATATGGCAAAATCCTGAATCTTAAATACGATAAATATTAATGTATAAATAACCAATCAACACACGCTAAAAAAACTTCTGATTTAATATGTTACTCGTTACCACTTTAAAAATAAACCGTTCTGTTGTTAATTATTGTTAGTAAAAACAAAACAAACTTCAGCTTTCATTCTCTCCTAAAGAGTTTCAATTCTCTTCAAACTTTCTTGAATAATTTCCTAATTATTTTGCTTCCTTTTAAACTAAATATATTACGATTCAGTTTAAGTGCAGGCTGAGATACTTTGCAGAACTCTCTAGGGTTTAAAATACCTTGTCCTTGTATTTTTAAAATACCTTGTCCTAGTATTTCGCGTTTATAAAATAGATGATGATGTATGATCACGTATTATTCTAACGTTTTATTGTATTATTAATATAATATGGAAAATTAAAAATAAATTTTAAATAAAAAAAGGCTGCAATGAGGAAAATCTCATTGAACATCAAATGGTTGTTGTGTTTGGATATAACTCGCAAGAGTAGTATTCACGGGGATTTGAGTTCAATCTACATTGCCTAAGTAGGGGTAAATGTTAGCAGCTCTAGCAAGTAATCAAAGTGAAAGTACTTAAATTCAAACACAATTCTCAACGTAGTAACATTAAGTGATCTGACCACTTAAATCTGTGTCCACCCCTACGAAAAACTCCGTAAAACAGACGTGAATTAATGACTTATCTTTGTTCATTCTGGTCATATAGCGCCTGTTATATATTGAAAGGATTTTCAGAGTTTTACACTTTTAGAGTTAGGTGTTAAATCTAAATTCACAAATTAATAAGTACGTAGTCCGCAGCTGCAAGTCTTATAGGAAATGCTGTTCGGACTAGCTGACTCCACAAAACGCTGAAACGTTTTGAGGAGTCAGCACTCTCTCTCTCTCACTCTCGGAATGAACACAGATATCTTTGAGAGGGAAATCAATACTCGTAGGATGCCTGAGGTGAAAAGTCTTAATTGTGTCCTACTTGTAATCACGTAATTTCCCGATACGTTCACGGTGAAGTTGGTCCAGAAACTGAAAGTCACTCAGCAAGCTATGGAGAGCTGTAGAACCAATAACCTCTGGAATAGAGGAGTTCTGGAGTGGGGACCCCGTATACGGAAACGTGGCCTAAGACATTCTGCAGTCAGCTGAATCTTCCTAAAACGGCGGGAGAAATCAACGCAGGGAAAGCGGAAAATCAAGCTCAGTGACGTGCATTAAGAGAGGCCTGTATCTTGCAATGGACCATGAAAGATTGCAGATGATGAGTGTCGAGAAAGCTACCAAAAAGGGTGGGCCAAGGGAGAGAAAGTGGTTTTATCTATTGTTTATAAGCACACGTAGTGATCTGCTTTACATAACCACCTCTTTTGACTAATATTGTAATATTCAAAAGATTTTTGGTACTGATCTTGAAACATTTGCTAAAATGATATTGATGCTAAAATAACACGATACATTCTGCAACATTAACTCATCTCCCTTGGTACATAATACATAACGTACCCCATTTGTAAACACATCTGACTAAGACGTCTCACTGGTGCGTCTTCAACTAAATCAAAGTGATTGATAGCCTTTCATGGATAACTGATAGATGTGCAAGCGATATTAATAGTGAGTAAGACGTCGAATGTTAACTGCAAAGTAAACAACATGACTATTACTCACTACTACTACACACACAAACGAAGGCGGGTAATCCTTCTCAGTATATAGCAAAACATGTTGTCGAGCTTTTTGTAAAACTTTTAACATTTCGCAAAGAAAAAGAAAACAAATTAATATCAAAAAAAAATCGCGTATTATATCACAGCTAGAGAGCGGAATTCCAAACAAAGACTTGGCAAAAGAATATAGTGTAAAACAATCGACAGTTTTAACCATTTGGAAAGAGAGGCAAAAAATTCAAACCCTTTATAACAGCATTTCTTGAAAATGAAACTAGCCAGTACAACTAAGCATACGAAGATTGAGGAAGCTTAGTTAAAGTTGTTTAAATATCAAAGGACAAAGAATGTGCTAAAAAATGCACCAATTCTTCAAAAAAAGGAAACGATTTTGCTCAGCGTTTTGGTTAAGATTTTGTTTGCTCGTCTAGTTGGATTCAACGTTTCGGGCTCGGCTCGGTATCATCAACGGGTGTTACGACTATCGGTTTTACGATCAAATATGAGTAGTCCCTTCGATGTCGTTGTAACAGATTTTGACTGTATATAAAAAACTTTAAGGTTGTGATAAATCTTTTGGAAAAATTAGAATGGAGATATCAGGTAGGAAGTACATTGGAAGTGGTATCTGTGCTGAAAAATCTCAGATAGGGGAATGAGACTGAGACAGAGAGGAGTCAGAGTTGCATATCAGTGTATAATTCCTGCCGTTAGAGAAACCACTAGGATATGGCTGATGAACTGGAAATCTTATTTCTGATAAATTCTGGTAAATAAAAATCATTCAATATTTATAATGCAACGAAACGAATTCCATATTAATTTACTTTCACAAAATTAATTAAGCTACATGTTTGAAGCTACAAATTACAATTGTAATAAATATAGTAATGAGTACAATTTAAAAATTGTTGTTGTTGTATTTAGAAAATACGGTATATACGCGTTGCGTTTTCCGATTCCGTTTTCATCTGCAAGACGAGCGAACTTCAGTCCTTTTCCAAGAAGCGCAAGCAAGCGCACCGCTATCCCTTATCGCGTAATCGGCTTAGAGGAACTTTCTATTGAAACCACTAAGCCACATGTGTGATTTTATTCAAACATTTTATATAAGATCTACATTTATTAATAGTCCATTAGATTACATCTAAGACTTTATTGTCATACAGCTATTTAAAGCGAAACTAATACAACTAAAATGATTTTAACTTTGACACATCTACATCTACACATCTATATATACTTCATATATTTATTATATTTTATATATTTATCTATTATATTAAATATATTACTCAAAATTAATATTTCTATTCTATTATATATATAATAACCCGTTTCTATTATAGTGCACTCAGACTTATCCAAATAGATATATTGCTGGATACAACGTGGATATGAATCAAACTCGCAAAACCTAATTTTGCAGTGAAATTATTTTGTACTATATTTAAGATATTTAAGTACGTTTACGATGAAGCCTATAAACCCTGAAATCAAATAGGGTTAAAAAAAACAACAAAATGGTGTTCGTCTTAGTTACCCCACAAACTTTATGCTTCGTAATAAAGTTAGCAAATACCGGAGTCCGTCCATACATATGTAACATTTGGGCTCAAAAGAATGTTTCCTTTTACCGGTGACAAAAATGTGTTGTACAGGACCCAAGTTTTACGAGCTATTCAATGTTCTTTTTTGTTTCTTATTTTATAACATAAGATTTAATGTACCAATGTAATCGGTAGGCCACAGTATATTTATGTTTGTCTTCTTCACTTTATACTGACCTGTGATTAGACACTTAGAAGGATGTAAGTGCTGTATTAATATGCTCGTGAAGGAGCTTTAACAGTGATCCTGACGTCTAAGATCACCCAGGACAGAATAATTGTGTGATGAGCACCATAATTTTTTCTTAATCTGAGTGTATTTTTTTTATAAAAAGTACGTATTTAGAATGTATATAAAAGTGTCAAAACAATTATTGCTGTGTGTTTAATTACTTAGCTAAAACGACATAAATAAAGGTAAACTAGATTTTTAATATGGATAGCACTCTAATCACTTACTCTCTCCACTTTCATTCAATTGAGGAGGACGAAGTGCTGTATATATCGTAACCTTTTTATCAGACTACCCACACAGACGATCTTAAAAGGTAAAGATATAGCCGCATTGCTTATGCCGTGGGTGAAATGTTCAGATTATTAACTACTCTGATACCTTGGTATGCGAATGTTATTTTTTGTTTTAAAATCATTATGACAAAGAGGAAACATTTACCATATATGGTATTGTCAAATACTCCTCTTGAAGTTTGTACTTTTGTACTTCGTGATAGAATACTATAACTATATTAATAAATAAATAAGCAGACACATTTTGATACGTGGACTATTTACAAACGGGCATCAAAAGAGTCATCCGCATTTTTGTCCAATGGTACCGTTCTCCGAAAACTCGAACCTGAAGTATTATTGTATGATGAAATAAATATTATACACAAATTAAACTTGTAATTTCTTCAATTAGTATTATTTCATATATTTAAGTATCTTGTTATTAGTTGTAAAATATTTTTCTTGTACCAACATCACACATGCTAAGGAAAACCAAATGTCTAAACATAAATAAAACTAGCTGAGACCCGCGGTGTTACCCGCGTTTGTTGTTATAACCGCGGGCAACGCCGCGGGGCGAAGCTAGTCTAGAAAAAGTAGCCTAAGTTACTCCTTATGTCATCAGCTATCTGCCTGTGAAAGTCCCGTCGAAATCGGTCCAGCCATTCCAGAGATTGCTCGGAACAAACAGGCAGACAGACAGATACACAGACAAAAATTGTAAAAAATGTTATTTAGGCATATGTACCGTGTAAACATACATATGCATTTGGCAAAAAGCGGTTATTTTAATATAACAAATAGACACTCCAATTTTATTTATTTGTATAGATGTAGTGCCAAAAACGTTATTTAATTAATATTAATATTTTAATAAAAAGTTTATTCTCCAGAAAATTAGCAAGAATTAGAGCTGTGTGTCGAGGAAATTGACCCGACTGTTCTTGAACTGCTAATTTCGAAGGTTGTTTATAAAATTTATGAACTTTATGGAATGAAATCCAATCCGGCTTAGTATTTATGTCCCTCATGAATGCTCGTATTGTAGCCATAAATTAAACACTAGAAACTTGTGCTAAAATAGCCGTGGTTATAATATATCTATAAATATTACATGCGCGAAGTATTTGTACTTCTTCTTTTCTAAACGATTGGGAAATAAATCTTGACGTACTGAGACGGTTGGTGTTCTAAGTGTTTATACGTACATACTCGATTATATTATTATAAACATTACACAAACTTGTAACGTACCTGCAACGTATTAAGTTGTAAAGTATGTCAGTAGATTACTTTTTGCCCGCGGGTCTGCTCTCATGTTTAGACTCTGTCACTCAATTCAAATAATACTCGGGACACTGGACACACTTTTTTTCGCTTTTAAAGATACTCTATGTTTTAATAACAAAAAAAGTCATTTTTGCACTTGTAATATTCACGCAACTGTGTTCAACTTCCCTTCTTACTAATTGAAAACAGATTAACCACCTTTTTGATAATAAACAGAATATAAAGAGTGAAAACCATTTCCCAATGAAATGAAGGACTGCATGTAAGAGGATGTCGAGTGATCAAGAAGAATGGAAGAAGAAATCTCATTGCATTGACTACAAAATGAATCCACCTATGGCGAAGCATGGCTTTCCCACAGTATAAATTCTTTTCTTTTCTTTTTTCAAAAAGGCAACTCCTGCTCTAGGAATATATTCTGTGTCACGGGATCTTAACAAACATACATGAAATGGACACAAAAACACCCAGACTCAGAATGACAATTTGTGGATCACACATAGTGTCGTCCCGTGTGGGGATCGAATCCGCAACACTCAACTTAGTAGGCAGCGACGTGGCGAACGTTTCATCATTACTCCATCCGTGCAGTCAAAAATTGACTTTTATGTTTATAAAATGAAAAAATGCCACCGCATACCTATTTAGTAACTCTTCAATAAAGTACTTTATCTGTCTACTCTTTACTCTACTTTTCTGTCCCCGTAACTTTTGGATGTACCTGTTTTTACCCCGGTACCATAACAAAAGTCAATTGAATTAGCTTCCCTAACCAGACCACAAAACCGAATAAATGGAATCAACAGATTCATCGAAGAAAAAGCCACACAGGTTGTGCAATTTAAGAATCTGCGAGGGAACCATAAAACAAAAGAGTATTAGTAAAACGTCAACAACCTTACCTCAATACTTTAAAACAAGGTAATGAAATAGAAAAACATCGAAGACAAAGACTAGTTGCAATATTGTTCTTATTTATTTAGAAGCAAGTATGTGCACACTTACCAATTTAACTTTTACACTTAGGGAACAGTAAAAATCATCTTATGACGTGAATGATAAAGTTGAAATTCGATAGATTCCGATCTTTCGAGACGTTTGCTAGGGCTGCCAAGCTGTGAGTTTGTAGGAAAGGAAGTTCGGAACCACGCACGGTCCCAAGGAAATTGCGATGTTTTATTCTATTTGCTGAACAGTTGTCGGTCGATAGGAAATATAGTGAAGGATTTCTGAGCAGATGTAATATCAGAAGGGCTTAAGGTTTGCAGGTATGGAAATTGTTGGGAGTATTTTCTTTGATTTGAATTGGGAATTAAATTTTCCGTTCAAGTTAGCAACAAAAAAAAACAAATATATTATTTTCTTTTATAACGAATTCAGTCACAACGGGTCTCGTCCCACGATTGAAAGGCACTGTAGGGCAACACAATGACATTTGATATAGTCTTCGAATGCCATCAAGCATTGGAGCAGCTTGACACAACAAATGGGGTTCTCCTCCAATGGATTAAAGGGTATATTATTCCCGTGTGAATTACTCACACGGGAATGACGCTGCAGATGAATTGACAAGGAGGGACTTGACAACCCCGGCCGACCACACTCCTGCCACTGCCTTTTAACCAACTTCGATTTTGGGTTAGACAGCGTACTCGTGAAGCGCACAACCGAAGGCGGAAAAATGCCTGGAATGCGAAGGAGTGGCCTCACCGGGCAAGTACCATACCTGGTACAAAATCGCTCCTAGAAGCGTGTGAACGCCCCAGGAGGCCTCTGCGCTTCTCGAAGGAGCTTGGTTGGCTCACCTAGCGAACCTCTTCTAGACGCATAAAGGACCACTCTCGAGTCTAAATGCGAAAATCGGAGCCCACAAACAATACCAATACCCACGAATGAAACTATTACATAAATTTAATTGTATTTGATATAATAATAGTAATAGTGACGGCCATTCATGTATTAAAGTTTGCAAAATGAGCAGATGACGTTTATCACCATTAAGATACCAAATCATCATACGACCTACCTGAAGTTAAGCTCAGTATCACAGTAATGTGCTTAGGTATTTTTCCTGTAACTTATATTATGTAGGTACGTGCCTTGCAAAATAGAAATACTGTTTTTATAAATGGAAGTAAATATTATTCTTTGTGTTTTTTCTCCCGCCCATGTTGACGTAATGTAATATTTACATGCGCCTGCTGACTAATACAGACAGAACTTTTCAGAGTTAGAGTTTTATTTTCTTTTACCTATTTTTTGTCTATTGTGTATGATATTTTCGAACAATGTAGTACAAGATAAACAACACTATAATACGGTATAATATATGTATATATAATATACTCGTAGTGCACGACACGGTCGTATTCAAACGCTGCCGAATCTCTCATTTGTCAGTGAGCCACAGAGTATACAAATGGAACAGTTGTACGTTAAAGTTTTTTGGCTACAGAAATGGTTTAATCAGAGGTTTCCTGTAGCGATTTACTTTTTTAGGTTACAGTAAGAACTTTGTAGTAATATACTGAAAGAAATAAACTTTATTGTATGCGACTTCAAATTAGTTTAATGAGTTTAAAGTGAGTGGATGGCGAAAGGCTGATAATGTATAGAAAGTATTTTTGTGTTCCTCCAGAGTTTGGGGAAGAGGTTAACTAAGCCTCGGGTAACCGCACTCAATGAAAGGCACCTAAAGAAATGCTCAATACCGGCTTTCTGTAAAGCTCTACGTGTATCAGTACAAAATGCAATACAAGTTTTTAATTTTATCAAATTGCTCTTCCGTTTAATCAAGATATCTATACTCTGACATATCTTTGACGTCAATTTCGATTTGTCTTCTATATTCATGGCATACAAATAAAGTTTTTATTATTATACATATTCATATATCAGGTCACACCTATGTAACAGCCCCCATTATCAATCTGATATCCTTTTGCAGTCAACTAGACAAGTTGGTAATTAGATTGGAAAATATACTCCCAATTAAGAACAAAAACAAACAGTTACACAGAAATAGTTAGGAAGAGAATGCAATGAAAAGGCAGGTAAAAGCCATACGCCTGTAACTTGAAGTGTAAACTCTGAGCCTTCCGAATGAAATATATTCATGAACTGTATAAAAAAACAATTTGATATTTTTAAAATAAAAATAATTCATACTTACTCGTAATATACTCTTAACAACTATCTACTCTGTGCGACGAGTATTTGGCAACTTTGTGTTCGCACAACCCTACTAGGTGTAAAAGTGTATTGACTTCATAGCGTTACATATAAAACATGTGACTTACTTTATTTTGGGGGCGTATTACGTGCGTATAAATTGCATTTTCTGTGATATCAGTGTCGGAGTTTCTATCTCTTGAATATATTTGCTTGCCTTTGATTCTGTTATGCTCCACATGGGATTGACGGATAAATTGAAGGGCCGATTGTCTCGAGTGACTAGACATACAATACGATTTACATACAAAAAACGTTAATAACTAACTTATTCGAGGAAACGAGGATATTATTTTTATTTTGATAGCATTGATTTTTTTTATTTTAAGTGGCTGCTTCTATAATAGGCCGAGGGCACTATATGACTGGCAAAGCACTTGTGATCATTGAGTAAGTAAAATAATAATAATATATTTAATAAATTATGCAGGGTTACCTTTTATTCCGATAATAAATTATGAATTGTTTGGCAGAATTTTACAGTAATGCGAGCGAGCGAACAACCCCTAATAGTAAACTGGTCAATGGAGGACTACTATACAGACGGGTTGGTAGGGGCATAGGGTTTGTTTCAAGTTTTCCTTCTTTTTGCAGTGCTGTTGTTCTTCAGAGTTTGTTGAAGTAAGTAAGAGCCGACTAAGGGCTCAACGGGATGAATAGGGGAGGTTACAGTCTGTATTCTTAATCCGTCACCACACGGATAGTGCCTTAATCCCTCTTCACAGGCTAAAAATGGTATGTTTTAATAACCACTCTTAAGCTTATTTATTTAATCATTCAGTCAACTAAATTAATATTTTCAGCGGAGTAAGCTTAATATATAATCTAAATGTAAGTGGTATTTTGCCTTATTTAGATTTTGTATTATTTTACTCGTAATATTGTAATGTCAGGCGTTATCTAGTTTGATGAATGTTGTGTGTTTCTATAATGAGCATGCAAACCAGGTGTTATTTTTTATGGAAATGTTTCATAAAAATGTAGTGTACGTATGCTTGGTATATTAAATAAATAATTATTAATTGCATTTTTAAATATTTAATACGCCTGCCATATTCGTCATGATGAAAAAGGTTTTGGCTCTCTTTTTGTATGCTCACCGCTTGTCTTATGCCAACCTACGATGGAAATGTAATACATTTTCCTTTATTATTATTTTGCAAATTGGTGTAAAAAAATAATAATACACTCAGATATAATGGATGGGTCCAAACAAACATGCTTAGAAACTTATTTTTTGTACATACATTACAAACTACGCAGGACAATATCACTGAAATCTTAACAAAAACTCTACACCAATAAGTCTGGCCAGCGTGGTTCCTGTCCATAGAGAGCCTATGTCCAACAGTGGACTATTAAAGGCTGTTGATGATGACGATAATGAAGTGTCTTATAAATATAGCAGACTCTTTGTTATTTGTACCATGAGAAACTTGGAACGTTTATTCGGTGTACCGATTTCTCACCTTATTGTGTTCGTTGTTTGTAATTGTAATTGCAATAAATATTTAAAAAAATCTATACCCATGTAAATGAAGTGCTTGCATAAATTACAGTCCGTGCCAGAACAATAACGCAAGATGCATATTCCATGGTTATTTATTCCATTAATGGCCTACATAGTACTGACTAGGGTGGCCACGATTCACGTATATTTAAGGACAATCTATATTTTCAAATGTTCACTAAATGGATAGTCTTAAAAAAATTAAAGTCAATTGATGTCAATATCCAGGCAATTTTATTTATTTTATTTAGCGTACTGTACATACTGCTTATGTCTTTTTCATACTGAACTTTTTATTTAATATTGTTAATCACATTAAATAAGTGGTATAAACTTATATTTGTGATAATACTTTGAATATTAACATGAATTCATACTTCTTGTCTGATTCAGTAAACGCAGTTTAAGAGAATGGATCAATCAAATGGCTGCCATTTTGACACGCTCATAGAGAAATTACAGACATATTGTTGTTTTTTTTGGAATTAAGGCTAACATTTGCTGTGTGGGGTTAGGTGGTTCAGTTTATTTTAATGAGAATAAGCCAATATACATATATAACTGATGGCTCGTGACTACACGTTTAGTAGTGAATGTACGATCTCCGCATTATTACATCACAGCCGTGATTTTTTCGCTACTTCTAATGAATATATGTTTTAGCATGATCTTGTTTTCAAATATTTAGTTAAGTAAATTCATTGTGCACTAAATTGGAAATAGTTACTGCTATGAATAAAGACTATATTTTTTTTTAAATATACCTGTTACAATCTTAGCTCTTGGCGACCCTACTTAACATAGTTATATTTGCATTTCGTAGTTACTTTTGTTAGGTTATGACACTGCCAAGTGGTTTTGGCGCGTCCCCCTTAATTGTCAAGTAATTTTGTTATGAGTTATTGCTCGGGGGCGACCGTAATATAAGGGTAATTCACAGCCGGCAGAATTTTTTCGCACTAAAGCTTAGGAAAATTAAGGTACAATTTAAAATTGACTGTTAAAATATTTGACTTTTTATTTTTGGGATATTACTTACCTTTTGTATTTGGAATAGGTAGGTCTTTAATTATAAATTTAGAGCGAGTATTTAAGAGTGTTGTCACTTGTATAAAATTTACAGTTAAAATATTTTCTATACATGAGTAGTGGCAATGTTCACACAGCAAACAAACCAGGTAGACAATGGGATCGAAAAGTCCTTAATAAATAATGACGTATTTTATAAGGTTCACTGGCTTGTAGTAGAAGAAGGCCACGTCCAACCGAATTTCTTGAAAATCAACAACAAATAACGGCCAAATATCATATTTCGCAGTGAACGTTTTATGACGGTAATCATGATTATGAGAAGAATTGACAGAGTACTCATACTACTGGTGTTACTAACAATCGTTTACCTCCAGACTAATCCTAATTGATCAATTATCATCATCATCAGCCTATCGCAGTCCACTGCTGGACATAGGCCTCTCCCATTGCACGCCATTTCAGATATAAAACTAAAAAAATATATATAAAAACATTTACATACTACAAAAATAAAAAAGGATCAAAAACGACGTTCATTTTGAAAGTAAGTATAACGCCGAAACAGTTTTGCGGAATAAAAGTAGAAAATGTATAAGTGCATTTGCAGACGAAGCTTGAAATTGACTTTCAAGCTCCGTCTGCTGCCACATTACACATGCAGAATTAAGCGTGTAAATTCAACGGCCCCAGGTGACCAATATGTTCGATCGGGTGAGTGAGGGTATGCTGACGTCACACGTAGTCAATATGATGACCATCAGATAATATGACCGCTCTTTACTTAAGTAAAGTGCGGTCATATAATGGCAAAGAGTTGCTTCTCCTAAAAGAATAAGGCTATGGGATCTAGTATTACTCGTAATACTACGTATTAAACTGTTCTATCTAGTCTTAATAGTAGATGTTAACCTTTTCTTTTAGCAATTATTTACTATTAACTTATAGAGGTACTTTAGAAGTTATCAGTAACGATGGTACTTCTAAAGTCAGTAGAGTTGACCGATAGGCAACAATAAAATTGTGCCCTGAGCGTGCTGCAGTTCGTTATACTACTAGATATCTTCATATTTCTGAGTTTGTTAACGTGAGTGTTACCTTAAAAAAAATATTAGCAAAAAAATATTTGCTAATTCTACATTATTTATTGGAGGTTATCAGAGTAGAAACCCGGTTTACCGTAATTCTGGTCGAGGACTCAAAGGACGGATGGCGTAATGCTTTAAACGCTTGCCACGCCGCTTCCTACTAGGTTCGATCCCCACATAAGACACCATTTTGTTTAATCCACAAATTGTTCTGAGTCTTGATGTTCTTTGTGTCCGTTTCACGCATGTTTCTAAAGACCCCCTCGACAAGGAATATGTATTTCTAATGCGGGAGTTGTATTTAAAAAAGAAGCTGCCAAGCCTCCACCCTCCCCCCTGCTTCTGGTGGGTGAGACTCAAAGGGTGGCAACGCACTTGTGACTCCTGAGTTACAGCTGTCCATGGGCGGCGGTAGTCACTTATCATCAAAGGCCCTAGTGCGAGTTTGTTTCAAATCTATTTGATCGTCACGATGAGCGCGTTTGGCGCTGTAGAGTTCAGCGTGGGTCAATTGCATCGATAAACGCGCTCACCGTGACGATCGAATAGATGTGAAACAAACTCGCACTAGGGCCTCTGGTGACCTATCTTCTCGTTTACCCTCCGATACCATAAAAAAACCCAAGACCCAAGAAAGACATAAAATGAAAACATTTATTTTTCCTAATTATTAGACTACTTGAGCAGAATAAGTAGTCTATGAATAGAACGACTATAATGAATCAATACGGCTACACCACCATAGTAGAAATAAGTAAATTATAGCGACACTTACAGCGAAAACATACTTCATATCTTCGAACTTCATCAGCGAAAACCGATCTTGTAATAAAAGTTCGGCCTCAATTCAGTTCTGATCAACTTTCGATATCAGAACTGTCATAAAAGGTATTTTTGTAGTTAAATAGTAAAGTATTACTAAGCTAGCAGATTACCAATTTAATTTTCGGTTACAGTACGATATAATCACATTACAGTAAATGTTGGATGTTTAATACTTTAATACGAAAACACCTGTTATGACAGTTGTGAGATCGAAAGTTGATCGGAACTGAATTGAGACCGAACTTTTTATTACGAGAATTGGCTTTCTGAGCCGCTCACCGGCCTTGCACTAAAATCTTTACCAATAGCAACGTCGAACGCGTTATCTGACGATCGAGTTGGTGTAAAAAAAAAACTGAAACTAGGCACTCTGAACTAGTGTGTTCTATTATAAATGTTCTTTTCTTATTGGAATGGGTATTGATACACAAAATGTAACATCGATAATATATTCGTAGTACGTATAAAGTACATTTGTAGTATGAGCTGAGACAATTTATATGGACGTCAGGGTAGGTCCCAGAGGCGTAGTCTAAAGGGCAGCTCATGTAAGCTCCCCAAACGCCATTTATTGGTCGTCTGTCACTCGTGTTTTTTCTCAAAGACGCTAAGAAATCACAAACTAGTATCAGTTTTTGGGTCAGGAGAGATTAATGAGGAACTACTATGTATTATTTACACTAAACCAACCAAAAAATACTATGTATTATTTAAACCAAAAAAGAATATTTTACTTTAATTTACTACTTTTACTTATACTCTACCATCCTAGATAAAATAAACAAGTACTCCTTAAGCATTGACCTACATATGAAGGATAAAGCTGCCCGATACCTCTAAACCAGAAGGGGGCCAACGCTTTCTGCTCGCAATTGTGTGACTACTGTTTTAAAGGTTCGACGGGGCTCCCAGGGACCTCATTTCTAAGTACGTATTTCGTATTTTATATAAGTCCTTAGCAATACACTCACTTGTACCGGAATACCGTGTGGTCCAACAAAACGTTATGCTATCTCTGATAAAATAATTAATTTAATAAAATTGGATGGGCTTTTAGTTTTACAAGAAATTACTTATTTTTATGAATTGTTAATATACATATATAAATATATATATAATGTAAAATGGTATGTAAATAAATTATAAAATAATTTAAAAGGTCAAAAGTGACTTAAGAACACATTCTCGAATGGAAGGAACTTGTACCTCTTTAATTTTGCACAACAATGTCGACAGTTAAGTTAAAGGCACGCAAACTCGAGGCGGCAGGATGCAATTAATAATTCCTTAGTGAATTTACAAGAGAGTCTGCTTCTTACAGTACTTCAAGAATTAAGTGAAATGTTTTAATTCCTTTCAATTATTCGCACATACATCGACAAATTACTTAAGAAGTTTGAAGGTAGCAGGACCATCTGTAGGATATAAGTTTGAAAAAAGTCACGATAGTGTGTTTTGCTCTAGTTTTATTAGAATCTTCACGTAAAATAATAAAGTAGGAAACAAAATAGAAAGATGTAGATTTTATTAAACATTTTAGTCTAATGAATAAACTTTCTAGTACCACGTTAACATCTTAATTTCATACAGTTTAGTCATTTATGTATTTATTACAAGTACGCCAACAATAAACATACATATACAACGGTTAAAAAAAGTAACAGCCAGTATGGGATAATTCTTAAATCTAGACCTACAAAAAGTTATGCACGGCATTCACTGTGTTGTAATCTTACAAATTATTAAAGTGAAATTAAAATAATCTTAAATAAAGTAAGGAAGTAGAATAAAAAATATACAAGTGAAGCATAATAAATAATTGAAATTTTAAATAGCATTCAAAGGCACCGCAACAAAATATAATAAATAATACCGTATCTGACTGTGTCCATATATCAACTCGTTTCTAAATGATATAGAATTGTTAATCGAAATCACGGACAGGGGACATTCACGAAAACAACAAAACCAACTTACAGCCAAACTAATAAATAGCTAGGTTTTACTTTCTTTTTTTAATATACGATGATTAGCCGAACTTTGTATAATCGACAATTTATTTCAGAACTTTTATATAAACTGCTAAGAGCCCTTAAACCTCCTTAATGCAACCCTGTCGCAAAATCTGCTGTTAGCTGACGTGTCCTACATATAAACTGACTTTGTTCTAAACTTCAGATCTGTAGTAGAAAAAAAATAAGGATTTTGAATTACCTTGTTGTTCTTAAACCTCTTGTTTGAAAATCCGGTTTTTTCGCAAAAACCGTTTTAACTATGAGTTTTAGGTGTACAGTATAAAAAGCCAATGAGTTTCATATAAACTTACGAGTACCCTTAAATCTATATAAACCGCTTCCGTCGTTCTTAGCTAAGTTTCTTATATAATATATTTATTTTTAATAACTTAATGCACAAGTTGTACACAGACGGACTAAATGCATTCTCTGCCAGTCGATCGACCAGTCGAGGCGACAGTTCATGTAGAAAAATTATGCGGTAAGTGCAAGAGAAAACAGAAAATTTGATTTATATATATTTAATTTATTAATTAAAGATAAATGTACTTTGGATATGATAAAAATTAACATAAAATATTTATAATTGTCTCCTATGATTTAATCTACTGCTGGCTAGTAGTTAGTGCAGTTTTAAATTCTTCTACTTTTTGTTATAATTTTTCTACACTATAACTATATTAAAACAAAAATAAAAGTTTATTAATAAAATATCACACAAGTTAATGTCCTTTATCCAGATCAGCCCCCGGAAGCAATTATCATAGTCTGTTGGATGTCAATAACGTTAGTAAATCGCACCATGGCGATACTTAATGAAAAAAACGGAGATAAAGTAACTGCCATCGAATATTTAGCTTTTAAATGGTATTTTATCATATCCTGAATTCGGTTCATACACAAGTAAAAATATTTTTTATAGTTTTCATTCATTCACACATCTAAACCCTTTTTGAAAAACTATCTAAGTTGTAAGAATTGAAAATCAAACAATCAGATTTTTGCTTTTTTTGATAAACGCGAATACAAGTATGTAACCAAATTCTATTTTAAAAGTTTGACAATATACTCAGCTTCATAAAACCGTTATACAGAAATTCACCCCGTAGAGGAATCACATAAAATGTATTATCAGGGATGAACCGGACCTCCGATTTCATTTCACGATATTAAATGACCCCGTTTTATAGGCCATAAAAGTTTCTTTTGAATACGTGGCCTAAGGAAATATGATTATATTGAAGCTCTGAATTAAAGTGTATTATTTTCCGTTCGTGATTTTGTGTACACTCCGATCATTTTTATATGTGGGCTTTTAGCTATGACTTTCCATTAGGTTAATTGAAATTTCTAACTGAGTTTCTAAGTCCATTATTATTATTTTTTTATGACTGTATTATGCCAAAAGGTTGGTGGTATTTGTACTAGTCGTGATGCAATTATTGTCTATTGACAATAATTGCATCACGGCTGGCGGCTTAACAATTTCCTATTAGAAAAATTATCAAATCTTTTCGCACTTAAATTGATACTGGTTAGTCCAGAATATACGTACCTAGTATATCATGAAAACTGTCAATATTAGCTGTAATAAATGTATTTAGAAACTTTTTAATGAAATTCCCTGGCTAGTTTGTAATTAACGTCCTGTGATTACGGCCATCTCAACGCAGGTAATCGAAAGGTCTTGAAATTCTAAGGTAAATAATATCTATTCTGCCTCCGACCCTCTTTCCCTAACTAGGTTGGGGTCGGCTTTAAGTATACTACGATACGGATGAATTTCGATTTTTACACGGATCGACTGCCATCGGACACAACCCAACCGCTAGGCGAAACTCTGAAAAAGTCTGGTTTTGGACTTCCCAGGGTTAAAATTTCCCGCAATTATTGCGACAGATGTTCGTAAAGCAACCGGGACCGAAGCCGACGTGCATAATACCACGCACAATATCAAAGTAATTGAAACAATTTAAAGGGCTAATTTATTGTACCTAAAAATTAACACAAGAAATCATCGATTAATTACAGAAATTTTAATCATAGACATTCATTATCAATTTGTGTTAGTATGGTGAGGTAGAATATATTGAAGGATTTGATTTAGCAAATAAGAAAAGTTTTGACATAACTACATTCCAACTTAAAATTGCAGTCGCCAATCCGTTCAGTTGAAAGTATTTTATAGAGTTGTATAATCAAATGGTTTTTGGCCCCAAAACTTTCAAACAATTCAATCAGTACATTCTAGATCTTTGTGTAAGTCCAACGACGTCCGATAAATTTATATCCGAAGTTTTAAGTAAGTGTATTGAATGCAGGTCATCACTATCGCAAAAGTATTTGTCTTGAACTGATACTATTTTATTGTAGAACTGTTTGCTAGAAGCTAAAATATGTTTACTATTCACAATGTATTATATATCTTATCAAAGTACAAAGGTAAGGATGATAGGCAAATGTTTTCTATTATCATTCTTATTGTTACAATAAAACATATTTGATATTGCAAGAAGCCATTTCAATGCAGGTTCTCAAAAATAAATTAGGTTTCTTAAAGGTTTCCAAGAAAAACCAAAACGAAATCAGGACTACAATTGATTAAAGTTTTTTTTCTGTGTCAACATCGCAAAATGATCGTGCTTATCATCGATTATTTATCCTAGGTGGGAGTTAAACCCAAGGCTTCTCGTTTCGTAGTAAGGATTAACAGGCCAGTCAGTATATGATATAATTTGTAGCAATGGGTGTTGGTTATCGTGCACACATGAGCTTCCATAACACGGCTGGTTTTGCTGTAAGTTTTATAACAATCAAAATTGTGAATAACGATAATATCCCAAAATACATATATACAGTGAGTGATGGTTGCATGATATTGATTTTGAGATTCAGTCTCTGATATTGATCTTGAGCAGGGATGGAATGAAATCACAATGACATGTGATAAATCATCACCCCTGTGACTGATTCATAAAATCACTGCCACATTACAATTATTATTACGCTAGCGCAAGACTCACGCGCTCAGCAATAATTTCTATGTCTAATCTTGAGTCAGTCAGTCAAGACTGTTGGAATTGATTGACGCTTGCATGATCGTGTAATGAACGCCGTACTAGATCTATTCGCTCCTTGTCTTAAAATAATATCACTGTTTTATTTCGGCGAGTGTTTCTCTATTTTTATTTACTTCTGTTTGGTTGTGGCGACTCCCACATACAAAGAAACCAAACATAAACCACAACATACTACAGCGCGATCTAACGAAGACACACCGAACTACGGAGTAACTCCTGAATGAGAATTGCTTATCCTGTATCGTGATATGAAGAATTTTCTCGCCGATTAGCATAAATACAACTTCTCAACATCAACTGTTGGGCCGCGCCCCGCCTGGCATGATCTTCCCTTTGTGTTGGAGGGACATAACACCCGTTATGTCCCTCCACTAGTCACCATGTAGAGGACAGTAATTTTAATCATGAGAAATTACGAAATTCACGTGAAATAAGGTCGATACTTCTCGTAATAGTATTCATTTTTTATGGAAGAGAGGACAAACGAGCAGACGTGTTACCTGATAGCAAGTGACTACCGCCGCCCATGAACACCTGCAACTTAGGAGTCACAAGCACATTTTAGATAGGAGCCGACCTTTTAGAAAAGAGTACGCTCTTTTAATATATTAATTTATTTTAGAATTTAATAGATAGGTAACATTTTTCTCACTAAAGATTTAACGGAAAAACTTTACAGTACTTGCTAAAGTAACTGAACGATTCCTTTTGTAGCCAACTTGTACATTCCAGTTGTAGCGGTACTTGCACTTGTATTGTAAGACAAATTGTGAGTCCAGCACTATACGTCGAAGCAGTTTCGCGTTAAGGTAAGTACGTTCAATACTTCGCTGTTATTCGAGATAGGCAAAGTACATATTTTACCTTAGTGTTCTAAAAATAGTATCCGGTCTCCATTCAGACCACGATATTTCTCAAAATAAAGTTTTTTTTTTGAAAACAATTTAATAGTCAAAATCAACATATTTTAATTCGTGGGAACGGAATGTGTACACAAACTGTAGAACTATGTGGAGAGCTATGAGTAGCTGATACTTAGGTGTGATGTCTCTTGTGACTGTATCAAAATAGATATAAAACGATCCTAAGTTTCCCTTAAACCTTCACTGGGCTTAGAACTGTCTTTATAGGTCAGTTGTAAAATGAAATAAGTTGTAATAATATTTTATTGATGGCTCCAAAAAGAAAACTTAACTTATGTATTATTAAAACTTAACTGAAGAAATTGCTTAAAGCATATGTCGTCTGTTTAATTCAACACACAATCTAGCAGTTTTTAACAAGTTTTCTTTTAAATATCATATTGTCTTCGCTGAGCCAGATCCAATCAAACTTTTATAACTTATAATAATATCTTTATTTTTATTAGGTTGAACAATAAACCACTTAAACCACAGTTAAAACGGAATAGGTCTATGCACTGACAATATTAAACAGTAAGTAGTGTGACGCTTATGACACTGGTACCCAAAGTAAGATGAAATTGTATTATGCGTACCAGGTTTCTTACATTTTGAGCACAAAGCAACAATTAAATGACTATTACATGCAACAATAAAAAAGAACATGCGTGTGCGAGGGTAAGTATGATGCATACCCGCGTGTGAGTGTCATCAATGTTTGTGTTTCCTTCATTAACACATTTTTGTACACCACACGACGCGTACTTGATATTGTTAACAGCTATGCTACTGCAATCATATTTGAATTAAAATTTTATATCGGTGCTATTACAGAACTCATTTAGCTATGTACGAATGTGAGTAAAGAAATAGGGATTATAATGGATTTAAGTAAGTAAATTAGCTGTTACTAAATGAGTTCGGAGAATCATCGAACCCCTAGTTCATCACCTCAAATTATTGTATGTAATTAAAATATATATGTATACTTTTTAAGCACCTATAAGTGTAAATGTAGAAATGTTTATATTTATATCTATCTATTTTAAGGTCAAAATTTAGTGGTATTTAATATCTTCTACCATTTAGTTTCTTCTTTTAAGTGCACCTATCTCATTTTCTCTGCAGCATCATCCAATCGATTGACTGATAGGCATTAAGTCCGCCTATGCGCAATCTTATGCATGAAGGCAATAAATTTAAAAAGGAAAACTATAAATGAAACTTTTTACATTAACGAGTGTTCAAACCTCATTTCGGACATTGCAATTTATGTGAGATCTTTTGTAAAGGTTTTATGTTCATAAGCGAAGCTTTAGCGGTTATCATTCCTATTTATTACTCTTCTTGCTCATTTTAATCATCATCATAATAATCCAGTGGAATTTCATAGTGATGAAAAAAGGTTTTTAAATAGTAAGTTTCTTGACGGGTACCGTAAAGATAGTGGAAGGTATTCATTCCATTTTACTTTTAATTCATCAACAGCCTTTACTAGTCCACTGCTGGACATAGGCCTCTCCTTAGAAAGGAGGTTTTGACCTACTATTTCACGCTGGCCAGACGGGTTGGTATAGGGTTTGAGTCAAGTTTTCCTTCTCTCTGCAGTGCTATTGTCCTACGTAGCTTGCTCAGTTAGTCGCCTCTTACGACACCCACGGGATGAACAGGGGTGGTGACACTGTATTCTTAATCCGTCACCACACGGATTTCATTATTTTACAATATATACAAACTACGTTATTCACGTAGTTTTAAATAACAAAGAAATGTTATGAACAAAAAGGAGATCTTAACCTAAATCTGAGTCTTCCTACTTTCCTTCCGACCTAAACCTTAGAAGTGAATAGAGTATTGCAAAGAATCTTAAAGGCAAAGTCATGTGTACGTAGAAATAATAATAATAATTTATTTATTCATTCAGAGTCCATAGTGTTAGTGTACAGTTTTTCTTAACCTATGTTAGTAGTCTACAGTGTTACTATTTATTGTTTAGTTTAATGTAGTAACGTTCTGACAAGGCTTTTTATTATATTTGTCGGCTATGATTATTAGGATGCTATTGCTACTGTACCGCACTGTAGTACGCTTGCGTATGATGGCATGTAAGCCGTCAACTCTCGCCTTCGCAAATATTGTAGAAGCACTACAGTAACGGGGCAACCTCAATAGCATAAAGGCATTATTATACTGAACGCGTAATGTGTCAAGAGACCACTGGGTACAGCTGACCCATAGCATTCTCGTGTAGAATGTTTGATAATACGCTTTAAATAACGTTATTGTGACTTCATCACTACAACGAGCAAACCTACGGGCCAGCATATTACCCCTAATCGCCATTGACCTGCGGTCCCGTTTAATGTCCTTTTGATCGTCAAGACCTTCCTTAAGATAGTGCCCAAGATATTTTAATTCGTGAACCCTTAAGTTCAACTTTATTTAAATTTACAGGTGGTCTCTTGATGGACAATTACCGCGTGACTTGAAAACCATCGTTCGTATAGGCATTCATATTGCAGGTCGCTCTGAACCAACGCCGTGCCTAACCAGGCCATATCCAGGGGGAAATATGACAGGTCTACTGCATATGGGACCACAGACGGACATGGCAAAGCTATAAGGGTTCTTTTCGGGCATAAGAAATCCAAAAAATGCTCTTGATATCAAAAACGAGAATTTAAAGAACTTATCTTCGGAATGATAAACCAGTATCCATTCAATAAAATACTTTGACAAAGAATCTTAATAATAATTAAGTTCTAAAAACTAAAAGTATAGTTACTATTAACAGGAAAGTAACTATAGCAGTGCCTAATAACTTTTCTAAACACCTCCAATGAAAACATAAAGTTCATCTCTCATTTATTTAAGTCAGGTTTTTTGTACTTAGCCATTTATTTATCGTAAAGTACTATTAAGTAATATCTTAATTGCAATAATTTCTTTCAAAAGGCACTTTGGTATTTTATCTAGATAAAAATTCGTCATGTAAGTACATTAGGGTAGTAAAACTATAATCAAATTACCTCATAAGATCGAAGCTTTCTTGTTGGAATTACCTCGCCCATAAACATAAAAATATTCTTTACCGATATTCTTTAACACTTTTCAAAGTAAGAACATCCACATTGAAAAACTTTTTACTAGTCTACTATAGAAAAAGGCCACTTACTTATAAGTAGCCAGTTCAGATAGCCTTAGAAAGCAAGTGAAGAGTTATTTTTAAGCAAGTGAAACAAGGACAAAAAGCCAAACTAAAATCTAAAACAATAACTACTCTATATTTTAAAAGAAAACATAAAACGAATCTTACATCACTGCAGATACTCTTAGTTATTTGACGCTTCGGCTTACAAAAGTAGGTCCGGTATATCTTCAGTTTCTTCTTGTTCCCCCAAGTTTTACTACAAAAAACCGGTCCTGCGCTGCTCGCATCCATCTGTTCATCCTCATCTTCATCCGCAATTTATAAAAGTTTTTTTAATGGGCAGTTCTTGAAAATTTTAATGTCATGTTGTCGTGGTTTATCAGATTTATGTGACATTTAAAAATTTAGTAAAGCATGTCGTATACCATTTTATTGTTATTTTTTCTTAAATTAACTTCTTCTTTTCTTTCTCTTTCACCTCTCATAGTCTGGTATAAGTAAGATTGTACCTACTTAATTATAACCGAGGGTTGGACGCTGCTGGCCTGTAATACAGGTTTTCATTTATAAACCTACATCGGGCGCCATTCTTACTCATAGGTGAAATTTAAGAGAACATGGATTATGTATTAAATTATTAGACCTTTACCTATTGTGAAAAGAAATGAAGGTTTTCTTTTATTATTATTATAATACTTTTGTTTTGGCCTGATTTATGATATAGGATTGCAAACGTGCAGGCGGGTCACCTGATGAAAAGTGACTCCTACCCCCCAGGGACACTTACAACTCAAGAGTCACAAGTACGTTCCCGCCCTTTCACTTCCCTCCTCCATAAATAGGAGGGGAAGGCAACAATAGAATTGCTTAAAAGCGGTTTTCTGTGCAGCCGTGGTGTCACTCCAGCCGAGTCATCTATGCCGAAGCGTGGCTATAGGTGCGTGGGATCAAAACAAACAAACATTGTTTCTAGTCAAAATGAGTGTAATGTAAGAAGTTTTTAAACTGCATATGAACGAACATAATTGGGCGCTTTTTAATTATGCTGTTAACAAACCTCAAAATACCAGTAATAATGCTTCTGACTTTCATTTCCACAAAACATCAAAATCCCTTTATAATTATTTGAACTACTGCTCTCAAATTAAACGAATGTTAATGTTCCCTGTCACTTGTCACATTGTGGTTGTTATAAATGCATTTATGTCTCTCATCGCGCGAAACCAGATTTAGCAGAGAAAGTTTGGTGGATTTTTTTTTAACAGATTTTGATTTAAAGGTTTTCAGTTTATTAATACTGAAGTTTTAAATATAAATTTTTAATAAAGTGGGTCACACATTACTCGTATTAGTATTATTGATATTTGTTTCTCCTTTTCTTCGTTCGGAAATTCCTTCGGGTATCCCCCACTGGACGAGTGGTGGCGTGGTTGTGTCGGACTCGTCTAGGTTACCAGTAGCTAGGGAACCTAGAAAAGAAATCCCTAGTACCCTGACAGACTTACTACAAATGGCCTAATACAAGCTAGAAATTTTGAAAATTAAGGAATGAAGAATACAGTTTTAATTATGATTCAGGCGCATTTATGTCAAAGACAGTTAATTATTTAAGTACACCATTCAACAAATCTGTCACAGATATTTAACTGTTCTCCAAAAGTCAACTAAGAAAAAGTAATCATCGTGTCAAGTCATAGAGGTTTTGTACTAAGTGTAAACAACACTCCGTAAATTTATCAAGCGCCTTACGCCATACGACAATCTCAAATAGCCGTCATTGTTCCAGAAATGCGTAGAAACAACGACTTAATTGTGAGATTCGACTCAGTTAAGACTAAACAAACATTTGGACTTCCATTTTGCTAATGAAAAATGTTTTTGTTTAATTAAGATACTAATGACAACAATTGTGGTACAACAGTATCTCTTATGGAGTTACTTTTAATAGCTTCATGTATCATCATCATCATCATCAAAATTTATGCCATACGATGTCAACTACTGGACATAGGCCTCCTTGAATGACTTTTATATAATATAGGGGGCAAACTAGCAGACGAGTCTGCACCTTTGGAGCAAGAAGGTGTATCATATGTGTATGTTTTAATTAAACTTATTTATTAATAGGTTTAATCTTATTAAATTAATAGAAAATTAACCGTAGACTACACTATAGTGTACTGAACTGCATTCAGCACACATTGTATTTAATAATTTCTTTACTGCCGCACCTATAACTGTTTACCAAAACAACTTTATTATATTTCGAGCAATAAAAGTTGTCTTATCCCAATTACGACCGTAAATCTGCTAAGTCCGTGACAATTTTCATGCCTTGAACAATGGATTTAAAACAATAATTTCACCGATATTGTTACGCACTCCATCATCAAAATAAACCCCAATCACTTAAATCGCTAAAATAATGCAGACATTGTGACTTAACGATCCAAATTTAAAGCACCAAGACCGTTATGAACAAGATTTGAATATTTTAATGACATCAGATTTATCTGGCTTAAAATTTAATTTAAAGGGATTTAGAGCAGCTTAAGTCTAACAATAACATACAGGACTTTCGTTGTATTTATCCGTGAACACAGCGTAGAATTTGTTCTTTTAAGCATTTACGTAAATTTTTTTTTGGCCCGCATTAATTGTGTAGAAGTCTGGCAGAGTTATCTGTGTGAAATGTTTTTGCTGTATTTATCTTGGCGGTTGTTTTATTGTATACCGGGTTTACACCGGGCAAGCAACTTTGCTTGTATGACTGTATATTTAATAAAAAATAAGGGATCCTTCGTTAAACAGTTCAGTTTTAACAGTTCGTTTTTCAAATTTTGTTTCTATACGTCCATGTTTACTCTATACAGTTGTGGATGAGACTTGCAGTATAATCATACTTTCTACGTTTTTTTATAGGTTAATGCTGAAAACGATATTTGGGAACGGCTCCTGTTCATTAATTTAGGTAAGTTATAAAACTCAATCAAAATGTAAAACCAAACATGAACCTCGCAATTTATACAAACAAAATTTTAATCATCCAAGTGAATTAAATTACAACAATGAGCGAAACAACTAAGTATAACTCCTTCAAAGAAGAAAGCCAGTGTGTTATAAACTTGCAACAAACTTCAGGTAAAATTAATATTTTGCAAGCCTTTCTTTGTTATACTGTAGAGTGTTTATTTATTCAGGCCTGAAGTCATGGCGATACGGCAAACAATCTCGAGGTAATGTCATATGGTCAGAATTATTATGTCATTATCAACAGATACCCTTTGATAGTCCACTGCTGGACATAGGACTCTCCTTAGAAAGGAGGTTTTGGCTTACTGCACCACGCTGGCCAGACGGGTTGGTATACAGGTTTATTTTAAGTTTTCCTTCTCTTTGCAGTGATGGTATCCTACTTAGTTCAGTCCCTTAGTCAGCTCTTATGCCACCCATGGGATGATTTGGGGTGGTGATACTATGTATTCTTAATTTGTCACCACACGGACATGTTAAGTTGGTTCGTGTATGCATCAAAAACTCAAAAAGTTTTGCACCGATTGAGCTCAAATTTTGTCACGAATTGTTTTTATCTTTAGGCGTTAGTTTTGTTATTCATTTTTCATCAATATAACCACAATGTGCCACAGATAAGCGTGGCAGGGAGCAGCTAATTTTAAATAAAAGAAATGTACCCTTGTTTATTTAATTATAGACGTAACATTATTTTGAACTTCTAACTTTCCATATTAATAATTATTACGTAGGTGAACACAAATATTCGTATACATATAGTTTTTATTTTACTACCTTTATCGATAAAACACTTTTGTATGAAAAAGGGATTTAATGTGTTTTTTCTTATATTTATATCACTTACGTATTGTATACAAAAGTTTAAAAAAAGTAATTAAATTGAAAACTTTTCGATTAAAGAATATTTAATGAGTCAATGACATAATAACGTTATGCATTAAAATTATTGTTGCAGAGTTGGCGATTCATATGATTTTATAATTAATACTAAATCACTGCATTGAAGACACATATTAGGGATCCGTCATCCCTGGGATAGGGCCTGATTAGGGATGGTGTCAATTCGGGGAGGACCTGAAATAACATGGTCCGGGTCCTCCCCAGAGTAGGACACCTAAGGCCGGCCGTCGGGGTGGTTTTTAGTGGCATCACCACATACTCCTGGCTCCTGAGTCCCCAAGGAGCCGGAGATCCGAAGGGATTTTCCACCCCGTCAACAAAAAAAAAAAAGAAAAAAAAAAAAAAAAATGTATCCGTCATAAATAAGCCTGAAATCTTATTAAAAGAAATAAAGTAAAAGTTTTTTATACATTTATCAGTGTACAGCAATGTTTACTTGGGAGTTTAATATTCTGTTCATTGCCGTACATCATGGTAACTTTGTGTCAACGCATGACGTGTCAGCGTTGCGTTACGAAGCTTTATTTTGTTGACTGTACCGCCTGATGTTCGACAATGTAATAATGTGACAAACAGTGGTGGTTTTACGGGGGTAATACGTCTTTTTATAGTTGTTGTATATATTTAAGCTGGCCTTATTCTGTCGTGCTGAAACTTGTTTTTGGGCAATTTTCTTGGCTGTGTTTTCCTCAGTTGAACTGTGTATCTCTCAGGTTGCTAATAAACCTCATTGCCTGACTGAATAAGGTTTAACACCAAATATCATTCGCCCGTCGTTGGTGTCGCTGAAATGTATAATGTCATCAAATTAGAACTGAACCCATTAGAAACAAGATTATTTTACTAGCCCCACCCATGGAAACCTGCTACATAAGTGTATTGCCCCCTTTATATAACATAATAATATACTATATAGGTATATATAGGTATACTATTTTCGAACATATAACACACATCGCCATCTAGTTTCAAACTAAGCAGAGCTTGTACTATGAAAGCTAGATTGACTGATAGAATACTTATATGCTTTTTGTAAATACATACATAGAAAACACCAAAACTACGAAACAATTTTTTGCAGACCATACAGACATTTGGTCCGACCAGACCGACTGAGGTCCCCTCAGCACAGCAGACCCTTATCGATTAGACGCCATCGAGGCAGTCAGTCTTTGTTGCCACTATCAATTAGGATTTTATTTATTTTATTTTATTTGGGAGGCTTACGACTTAACCAGTGTTAGAATGCAAATCGTAAGAGCAGATACCAATTACAAGCCTCCACCGCCTCCTCTTTCGTAACCAACAAATCTGATTTCGCTAACTGCATACAATTAGTAAACACCTAACCAAAACGATCCATTACCTATGCACGTCCGTTTACAAAACCGGATTGAGCCAGTCGACACAAGTTTGCTAAAGAAGTATTTACCGGTTCGATCTAGTTAAAGCTTTACTATGCGACCGTAGCTGCTCGCTATACCGTAATTTAAACGTAATTAAGAGCTTTTAGTTTCGATTACGTAAATTAATAAAAGCCATCTAGTATTATCGTAACACGGTACGTTAAGGTCATGAGTTGAAATCATATTCTGTACATTACCGACGCAAGTACAATTATATCATAATAATTTTTAATTGTTGCTTTTACCGTTATGAACCTCAGATTTGTTCGGTCCAGCTTATTGTAATAACATTTTTGGGGTTAGTAATAGGTAATATAGTAATATTACGTGTATATTTTATTATATTTTAGAGTTTTGTGTATACAGATATGAGAATAAACGAAAAAACGGGGTATATTTCAGCAGGTTGTAGCAGAGAGGAGAAATATGAAAATCTGACAGTTTTGCCTGTGTTCAAGGTCACTGTTATAACACTTGTCCTTGTGGTGATGAATTAAAAATACGGAGTGTCACCACCCCTATGTATTGATTGGGTGTCATAAGAGCCTACTAAGAGAGCACTGCAAGAGAAGGAAAACTTGAAACAAGCTACACCAACCCGTCTGGTCAGCGTGGTGTAGTAGACCAAGACCTCCTTTCTAAGAGGACGCCTATGTTCAGCAGTGGACTATTAAAGGCTGTTGATGATGAGGTGGCGGTGGTGAGGTGATGTTGGGGTGGTGACACTCCGTATTCTTAAACCATCACTATAAGGACAATACCTAAATTTAACGCGAAATATAAACTAAAATATCGCACCCTTTTTATTTGCATCTAATCTAATCCAAACATTTGAGATGCACACAGGAAGAATAGAGCTTTCAATAACTGTTTTATGCGCCAGCACGACCGCACTTAAAAGCACTGACTATATCGAACCGGTAATTACTTGTTCGGCAAAACAGGACAAAACTGGCTCATTCTGGTTTTGCAAACGGACATAGGTAATAGATCATTTGAGATAGGTGTTTGCTAATTGTGTATTATTATACTGGAGGTAATAAGTATGTTAATATAGATCATGTATTTTTCATGTAATTGAATGAAATGTGTCGTACCTTTTTAGTTGTTTTACGAGAGTATGTTTCAATTAGTCAGTGAACTACTATAATATACCAAATCTACATTGGTGGTTAATAATTTAAGTTATAATCTAATTGTTACACGCACACACGCTGGCAATATAAAACCGTATTGCTTAGATGACCTCTGGTACGGTTTTTTATTACCAGCGAGCGTTTGCGTCGTTGTAGTGATGAGTACTTGTTACGCCTCCATATTCTGTTCTGTTACATGCGCAGCCCGTTACCGTAGTCCCGCGTCAAACAGAAAAACCGCAACTTGATAACCGCAGTCAATTTTGACATTGGTTAACAAAAAGCCGTCAACTTTTGGGCCATACGGGTCATACTCACTTTGCTGCATGTTTTGGGTTAGATCGCCAAATAGGAAAATTGCGTGTGTGGGTTTATTGTTTACTTGTAAACAAAGCACACAAAAGGATCGTTCTCAAAACTGTAATGGCCGTTTTAAAGATATTCGCTTATTAGCAGTATTTAAGTTACAATACCTATACATTTATATGTTTTGTTTAAATTAACATGCTTCTAATTATTTATTTTCACTATCTCAAAAGCAAACGTAACATATAGAGCTAAGGGTTTCCTTAGGAATATATTTCTTGATCTTTCTTTGTCCTTTTTGTTTAGATTGAGCGTATTTGCATGAGTTGTTATTTACCTGTGCAAACTGCAATACTTCCGTGATCTTTGGGGTTTTTGTATTTGGCAATTTTGCTTTAAGTGGTAATATATTGGCAATTGTGTCGTGATATGTTCTAATTAGCATAATGCCTTTTCCATCCCTTTTGGGTACCGGGTGTCTCAGAGATTTAATTATATATTAATATATACTCAAACTCAGTACAATTTTAAATATAATGAATGAATCACCAAATACATTTGCGAGTTCTTTATTTGGAGATTTGAATCAACTAGCATATTCATTGATTGAACCGTATACGATACTATATTAAACCAATCAGATTAGTCATTTTATTATAATGTTTATTCCAACAAGTTTCAGAATAAAAAATTTGGACTATATTGTACGCATACATTCACACTTGCCCTCATATCCTGCATGAAATTCTTATGTAAATTAATACTAAGCTCAAATTGTAGTCTTTAAATGTTCTCAACTTTTATTTCATCACTTGTTTTAAATAAATAATTGTATTTACCGATTGCATATTCCAAAGGGGACAGGACTGTTATTCCTTACTACAGGTTACTGGGTAACCTATCAAGGGTAACAGAACTCCACCCACAAGATTGTATCTATAAATATGTAATTGAAATTAGAACTAAGTCACAAGCCTTTGTACTACAATCACCTTTATATCAATAAATTAATTACTTACTTACTTACTTACTTACATATACCTATGTTATTTTAACTTATATTGCTAACATCGGTGTGAATTCATACAGTTCGAAACATACATGGCAGTAAACAACAAAGACGTCGAGATAAATACTCATGCAAAATGTACCATATAACACTTTTATCGCCTAAAAAAGCGAATACCTTTTGACGCGAGTCGATAGTTCCAATATGTCAGCGGCGTGTTTACGCGTCGAGTACAAAAGCGATTTCGTGCTCGAATGTACCGGCCGCGGCTTGTCACTTTATCGCGGCATTGTACCGGCTGTCTGTCATGAGGAATGGATTTATATTGAAATTGTACTACGAGTAGTTCTAAATTGTTTTTTGTAGTTGTATGTGCTCAGAGTGAGTTGCAGTTTTTTTTTTGGGTTGCGTAAACACAAAAGCGGCGATGAGTTATCATAAAACAGGGAAAAATGGCGCTGACTTGATTAATAATATGACTAGGATTATGTTTTACTTGCCCTTATATTTAGTAAACAACAACAATGCATGATTTTCTTGAGAGTACATAAGTTTTGCAAAATATGAATTTGCAAATCCATACTCTATACTAATATTATAAATGCGAAAGTGTGTCTGTCCATTTGTCGGTCTATTTGTTAATTTTATCTAAACCGCTAAACCGATTTAGATAAAATTTGGTATACAAGTAGTTTAAGTCCCGAGAAAGGACATAATATAGTTTTTGACATAGTTTGATTCTTGATTAAGGACATAAGTCACTTTTATATATTCTAGTATAGGGTAGGTAACTAAAATATTCCACTTAAATTTTTCAAGAACTAATTCAGGCCAACATTCACCCATAAATATTGTCCTTATCTAATACAATAGTATCCAAACTCGTGATCCAGACATTAACATCTTTAGCCAATCGTTTAATGAGTTTAAAACTATAATAACAAATGTTTTGTGTCCATTAACCTCAACCCCAAAGAAATGTTAATCAGATATAAAATAGCTTTACAGAAGTATTTATACAAATAGTTTATTATTGTTAAATATCCTTCTCTTTAGTTTCTTTTTGTTTTGATTGTAATTAGTTTACTATTTTTACACAACTACGTTAAAGTAAATGCTATGTACACCGTAATTATCATACATATTAGGTATAACGCCACATATTGTCAAAATTAGTTATAAGTATAATATGTATGATGTGGTAGTGATTATTAATAAATAAATAATTAACCAGGTAAAGCTGTTAATTATTTATTGTCAAACGAACAGACGTGTCTCCTGTTGGTAAGGGATTATCGCCGTCCATAGACCCGCACAACTCCATAGTCACAAGTGTGTTGTGCCGTCCTTACAGTTTCCCCCAGAATCAGAGGGAGGTAAAGTGCTAGGTTCATTCCAATCAACCAACGCCCTCTGCAGTGAAACAATTTTCACTAACCCTAAATAAAATTAAGAAGATGATAGGAAGCTGATAATATGACGTTGTGATCTAAAACGTGTAATTTAATTTTGTTACTAAATTATTATATTATATGGCGGGTGATCAAATAAGCCATTCTTATGTTATAAATGTGAAAGTGAGTTTGCTTGCTTGTCTGATTGTTTGTTTGTTTGTTATGCTATTAAGACTAAACCACTAAGCCGATTCAAAAAAATACTAATGGAAAGCTACATGAGCAGGGAGTTACATAGTAGTACAAAAGCTAGTATCATATAAAATTGAGACTTCTGATACTTTAGTCATAGCTTTTCATTGGTGAAGAATTGAAGAAGAATGAAGAATTTTTAAAATCAGTTCAGTAGTTTGGGCATGAGAGTGTAACAAATAAACTAACCTTCATATTTATAATGTAAGTACAGCATATGTTTGATTGATATGATGATAATTGTTATTTAAAGAGTTTCAAAATGATCACTATTTCAACCATGGAACGTCTACCGCTAAACATGGAGATGGCTATGTCCAAGAACGACAGTTGATAGTGATAATAATAATAAATATGCAATTTATACATTCATCAACAGCCTTTAATAGCCCGCTGCTGGACAAAGGTCTCTCCTTAGAAAGGAGGTTTTGGCCTACTAAACCACGCTGGCCAGACGAGTTGGTGTAGGGTTTGTTGCAAGTTCCCCTACTTTTTGCAGTGCTATTGTTCCGCGTAATTTGCTCCCTTAGTCGGTTCTTGCGACACACACGGGATGAATGGAGACGGTGACACTCCGTATTCATAATCTCTCACCACATGGAATTCATATACATATTAAAAGAAAATATTAACCATAAACACTAAGTAAGAATTTATGTCCTCAAATAAATTGCAACCCATTACCCTCCCTAAGCAGTCACAAATAACGAAAGTTATGATTACTAAAGCCACTAATAGTTTCATGTCCCAATCGAACATTCAGTAGATTGATGCCCTATAATCTGAACATACATCACTGGGTATAGCCCATTTATTATAATACGCCTACAGGATGCTGATAAAACGTCTATAGAATAAGAATTAAAATTATATTAGATGAATGATTGATCGCCGGAGCTTAGAGCTGACAAGATAATGTTCGATTTCCGTTTATTTTATACTACCTTTGTATAAAAAACGGTTTTTGGATTAATGTAACCTATATTATTAAACTTAATTTTTTTTATATTTTTTTATATATGGGTGCTTATTCTCCATTGAATTTCTTATAATATCGCTTTTGCTTGTTAATAAGAAAATTAATGGATACTCTTCTCAAATCGATAACTATCTTAGTTTGTATAATCAAGTATAGTAATTCACACATCTTATTAGTAATTTTGTACTTCACAATTATTATTCTTGAATCTACATTAATTATTGTGTAAATAAAAATGAAATGAATTTTTTTTAGCATTCAATTCAATTTCTACTTGTTATTAAAAAACCTCGCGTTTGTAATAATTACAATATATTTTCGCAATTTATCTTTTTATATTTTCCACCACTCTGTATGTTTGTAGTTAATACAATATAGTGGGCCGTTAGCGGCGTCAGCAGTAATGCAATACATAAGTCTTCCGCGCCGTAAACAAGCGCTCCCATCAATAATATGTACCTAATATGTACGTACTTTTCACTGTGAGTTCAATGACATTTTGTGGGGATGATTGGATTAAAAGAACTAACTCAATGAGTGATGTTAGTTTCCGTATATGGTGAAATAGTACACATATAGCTGACCTGTTGGTTCAGTGGTTGTGATCCTGACTACTGAGCAATAGGTCGTGCGTTAGAATCCCACCCAGGATACTTATTTTCGGTTGGAATCCAAACTACGACCCCTGGCTGGGAGTTTTACGAAGAGTTCCGGTCATTTGCTCTGTGTCTGTTATTTATTATATTAGTTATATTCATTACGTAGTTTTCACTAAAGTTATAGTTGAAATACTTTCTATGTTACTGCAAACTACCTTACTAAATAAAGACTAAAATTTAAAATAATCTTCTAAAACTTTTTGACAAATAAATCGTCAAACGCAACGTCTGTAACCAACTATAGCACTACATTAGACATGACGTGGAAATCCGTTGGTCGCTGCATTCTGTATGTAGATTTTATTACACCAGATGAAAATATACGAGCGTCAGTTGGCTTAATAAGTTCACTGTGTAAGGATTATTTACATATTTTATGTACTGGAATACGAGACATTATGATGATAAAAATTCACTTAGAGAGAACTTATTTTCTCATGGTTTGAAGGATATATTTGGTCCTAAATGTTCAAAATAGTTATCTATACTAATATTATAAAGCTGAACAGTTTGTTTGTTTGTTTGAAACATTCTTTCAGTGTTATAAAGCCCATTTATCGAGGAAGGCTATAGGCTATATATCATCACGCTAAGACCAATAGGAGCGGAGCACCAATGAAGAATGATTCAAAAAAGGAGAAAATTTATTACTATTGAGAGACGCAGACGAAGTTGCGCGGGTCAGCTAGTGTGATGATATATGTGTAAAGGTCGTGTGTCGACTGGCAGAGAATGCCTTAGGCATTAAGTAAGCAGATGCATGTACTTATATACAAAAAGTTTAAAAAAAAAAATTTTTAATAAAGTTCTCAAATTATAATTAAATTGTTTTAGCCCAAAAATCTATACTTTTTTAAAATTATCATTTCTTTATACCTTACAGGCATGCATCGATAGGAGTTAGGGATAACTGCTAAACCGGAGGTCTTGGGTTCGATTCCCTACTAGGACAAATTGTTTTGTGATGAGCACTGAGCATGATCATTTTGTTCTCTGTCTGGTGTAATTTTTCTATAATCAACAACAGCCTTTAATAGTCCACTGCTGGAAAAAGGCTTCTCGTTAGAAAGGAAGTTTTGGCCTACTATGCCACGCTGTTCAGACGGGTTGGTATAGGGTTTGTGTCAAGTTTTCCTTCTCTTTGCAATGCTGTTGTCCTGCGTAGTCTCCCTTAGTCGACTCTTACGACGGGATGAATAGGGGTGGTGATACTGCGTATTCTTAATCCCTCACCACACGAATTTTCTATAAAATGAATGTATTTATAAATATTTTAAGTATGTTTGTATATTTGGACTGTTTTTAAACGTTGCATTGCGGAAGGAACATTTCATCGCATTTCGCGGTGCGGTAATATTCGTATAATACCAAAGAGCGGCCACAGATGATCCTAAGTCCTTCCGACCAATCACATTGTTACCATCGTTAGGAAACCAGTCGAACGTCTTGCAGTGCCCGGGCTTCTACCGGGTTTAGTTAAATTTCATGATAGACAATTTGAATTTACGTTGGGGAAATCGAAAATTGATGCGATACAGTCAAAATTTCAATACGCTATAAAAATATTTACTTCCTTATCTATTCGTACTTTTCACAAGATACAACTAAACTAAGACTTGGTCATCATTCTGTATCAAAGGCGCTTACAATGGGATGTCCTCAGGGATCAGTGCTGGGTCCATACTTGTAGAATATCGGATTTGAAGATTTTCTCAGTTTATTATTGGTTTAATCTAAAACTAGGGCGGGGTTTGAGAATGCAGCCAACAGATGTTTGAACTTAATGTCTCATTGGGGTGAACGTAATCGCTAAACTTTTTCACCCAACAATACCTGCTAGCTACTTTTAAAAGGTAACCTCAAATTACCGACGAGCATTAAATTTTACAATTTCACTTTAAAAAATAAAACCTCTGTAAAAAATAAAACCTATTTAGGATTGGTTTTAGAAATAAACTTTTCATTTATTAAACATACTAGCTGAGACCCGCGGTGTTACCCGCGTTTGTTGTTATAACCGCGGGCAACGCCGCGGGGCGAAGCTAGTCTAAAAAAAGTAGCCTAAGTTACTCCTTATGTCATCAGCTATCTGCCAGTGAAAGTCCCGTCGAAATCGGTCCAGCCGTTCCAGAGATTACCCGGCACAAACAGACGGACAGACAGACAGACAGACAAAAATTGAAAAAAATGTTATTTTGGCATATGTACCGTGTAAACATACATATGCCTTTAGTAAAAAGCGGTTATTTTAATATTACAAACAGACACTCCAATTTTATTATTATTAGTCTAAGTCTAGTCTATTATTAGTCTAAAAAGAGTTTCTGTGCATTGACAAGAATATCAACTCTACACAGTTTTTATCATTTAATACATTAAAGCTCATACTGTATATGAGCTACTTCTTTAGGTTCTATGTGCTATGGTGCACCTGTACGGGCCGATAGGATAACCGTAGGCGCGTCTGTCGCTAACTGTTACAAGGCCAACGACTTGCACTGATATTCTTGTGCAAGGCATATTGGACCGTTAGCACCGAGACTTTGCCGGTGTTGGCGGGTGTGCTATCTTCTGATGGATTTCGTTGCGGGTTCCAAGACAGTTTTCAAGACAATTTTTTTCCTGGGACTTCCCGAGTGTCCTAACTCGGTGTGTTCATGGGCCACTGCTGTTGATCCTAGTGTACAGGAGTTACAGTGGTGGGCGTGTGGGAGAGATTAGTCCCAATAAAAAACAGTAAGTATGTTTATAAGTAGTCTGGTTATCATAGCATAGGCTTTGCCTTGTTTGGATCAGAGGGCTGAGTGTGAGATGGGCGTAGTTGTTTATTTTATTTATCTTTGTGTATAACATCTATGGATTTTCATTTATTATAATATATCAGGATATAATATAATAATATAATAATATAATATACCTCACACATCTCACACACGGCCGTCTGATCCCAAACTAGGCAGAGCCTGTGCTATGGTAACCAGACTGCTGATAAACATACTTATATATTTTTAAATACATACATATTATAGATAAATTACAAAAAAAAAAACAGATCAAGAAGTTAAGATTTGAATGTATTGAATTCATATCTTAGGAGAAAGTTGGTTCTTTTTTAACCCTTTATAATTATGTTCATAAATATGGCTAACGCATTTGAAACGACATCAGCTTAGCTTTGCCTATATTTTCGCTCACGCACTAAGGCTATCAAAATCCTTAGCAGTTTTTCAGTTTTGACATATTGGCTTTACGTTAACGTTTTTTTATTTAACACAAAGCATTTTTACCTGAATGTTTTGACGGTGAATGAAATTTACATATGGATTTTTTTGCAAGGTGTTTAAATTTTAATTTTAGTTTCAAAAACATGTTTATTGATAGTGTAGGATAAAACTCCTATTACGTATAATATTTGTAAATAATAAGAACTCAAGATCTTGCATTGTATTTTTGTTATTTGCAAGTTTTCTAAGTTTGTACCATGTAGAGTATCGTTTCTCCCGTATGGTCCGGTTCTTTAATCTGCCTTGAAACCCAAAACATGAACTTCTCTCCCAGAAAGCACATGCACATACTTCTAGGCTATAAATTTTGTTCTAAAAATTATTTATCGGTTTGTTGATTTACTAAGTACCCGATGTAATTGAAAGATTCAGGTAGTTTTAAATTTAAATTTTCCTCTTTTTCCCGAATACCGAGGTAGGCCGCCGCGATGTAGTCCGGTTCTCCGGAAGTCCCACACACGCCCTGCGTTTCCCCAACGGAGATTATGGTGTTCAAGGCATTCCCCGTGTGAAATAAAAAGGACTCAAAGAGTGACCCTCTTATGACTTACAGGTGTATGGTCGACGGTAGTCTCATCGACGATAACTCGTCTGCTAGATTGCTCTCGTATACCATAAAAAAAAAAAACATTATTAATATCTGGCCACAAAATAACACTATTTTAGTGTATCTCCGAGAAGTTATGAAACCTTATCTCGTTAATACACACGTCCCAAACTATAATAATCGTAACTATTCACCTTAAATATTAGTATTTGTAACTTTACACATTATTTTGTCCCTTAATATATTTACATGAATTTCATATTTAGAACAATTCCAAAATAGCGAAGGTCCGTTAAACGATAAGCCCTCTTGAATTATAGCCATTCAATGTACCGGTAGATTGTTTCATGTTTTATCCTCTTTCTGAGATATATGTGTATCGGACCAAGATTTCTTTGATTTATACTTCTTAAGAAAAACCCCCAGGGATCTTTTGAGAAGTCAAAAAAATTGTCTGTATCTTCGTAGAAAATTATGTTAAAAAATAAGCTTTTCTGCGAAAACCTACACTCATACATTTAAATGGCATGTTTAACTAACAAAATAAAAAGAAATTTTTAATCTTACAGGTGGACTTCGAAACCACAATAATATCTACGAGACCCCTTCCCCAAATCAACTTTTACGACTAAGGGAGGGGAATAGGGGTAGTGACACAGTGAAATGTCTATAAGACTATATTATGTTTTTTTATAGTATCTCTATTACTTAAGTGTCACGTGTTCAGTAAAAAAAAATAAAAAAATTGTTTGATGTTTGTCAATTTGTTTCGCCAAAGTGAAACCTAATGGATGAATAATTTATATTTTGTTTCAGTAAAGTATGTACAACCTTACTTTTCTTTACGCGTGTAATAAATTTCAACAGAATCCCCTACAGAAATGAATCGTGAACATACTAACATTTGAAGCTTTGGACAAACAAGGCAATTGAATATAAGATCAAATAGAAATAGTTATTTCACGTTATATGTAGCCATGAATGAATTCATAACTTGGTTGTCTTTTCCACAGGAAGTAAATATTTATATAAAGTGTATATGGCATATTTCTACTACAGATACATAAAGGTTGTCTCAGTAGGAGTGCACTTTTTCATTTTAAAATAAAAACACGTATTTTATGCAAGAGTTGTGACATTTTTATTGGATTGTAAAGAAGACATGTTCCGATTAAGTATGGAATAAAATATCCGGCAAATGGCCATTACTCTTTTCATAAAATTTTCCATGACTTTTACATAGAGATGTGGCTGTACTTCACCGATGACGCGTTGGATCTCTGATTTGAGCTCAGGAATTGTTTCTGGTTTATTTGCATAAACCCGAGATTTCACAAAATCCCAAAATAAAAAAATCGCACCGCGTTAAATCACTTGATCTTGGTGGCCAGTTGACATCAGAATTTCGTGAGATAATGTGTTCTGAAAATCGTTGCTACAATAAGTCGATTGTTTCATACGCGTATGGCAGGTGGCACCGCCTTGCTGAAACCACATGTTGTCCAGATCCGGTGCCGTTTAGTTAAGGCCACAAGAACTCCGTTAACATATTCCTGTAACGAATGCCATTCACATTCACTGCAATTTCGGCCTCATCATCAAAAAAGTAAGGCCCAATCACGCCCCCTGACCAAAATCCGCACCAGACAGTTGCTCGTTGTGGGTGCATTTGTTTCTCATGGATTGCATGAGGATTTTTTGAGCCTCAAATTCCACAATTTTGTGTAGCCACGTAGCCATTCGGATGGAAATGCGCTTCACCGGAGAAGACGACTTTAAAAAAAAAAAATGGCATTGACTTCACTCTGCTCCATTACCCATTGAACGAATTGCCGGCGCTTTCCGTGGTCTGCTGGTTCGAGCTCCTGCATCTTATACGCATGAAGTGGAGGTCTTTTGTCAATATCCGCTGCATAGAGCTTCCTGAAATTTGAAGTTGTTGAGAACGATGCCGAATTGATGTTTTCGGGTTTTCGGCGACACTCTCGTTTTCAGCAGCTATGATTTCAAGAGACCAGTTTCTTCAAATTTTTTGAGCACTCTTCGAATGGTTGACACTTTAGGTGCACTTTCTCGACTGAAAATTTTGCGAAGTTTGCGAGCGGTTTCAGCGTAACTTTCCCCATTTTTATAACGAGTTTTCACAATTATAACGCGTTGTTCTTTTGAAAAGCTCTCTATTAATAATTGCAATAAACACAGGTGACAGCTGTCAAATTTCAGACTTACACGAAAAAAAAGTGATTCTAAATTGAAATAGTGCACTCTTACTGAGACACCCTTTACTTATAGAAATAGTTTTTATCTTGAAGCTGTGTTATGGAGATGAAACACTACTTGCAGGAGCGAGTCGCAGTTTAAACAATTTGTAGAAAAAGAAATGATAATCCAAACCTAACATTTATTTTAGTCTTTACAACACTAACAGTCCTATTCCTCAATCATCGATCACATTTTATTTATTAAAGGTAAATATAATCAATTAAGTAGATCGCAAAACTCGTTACTTCACAATATGATTTGGAGATAAAGTACAATAAAGGCAAAGCCAAAAGGTTTGTAAATTAATTATTTAATGATGTAGTGAATATATATGAATTTAAACATAAATAAAAATGTTTTAATATAATCGAGACAGGTGAAAGTAAAGAAAAAACTACGATTACTAAAGATAAAATCGAACTATACTGAAAACATCTAGTTTGACAACAAATAACAGTCGACCAGTGAATATTGTAAAACTTAGTTAGTTAATGTACCAGAAAATACATTGAAAAATATATAAACAGAAACCGTGGGTGTCGTAAGAGGCGACTAAGGGAGCAAAATACGCAGGACAACAGCACTGCAGAGAGAAGGAATACTTGACACAAACCCTATACCAACCCGACTAGCCAGCGTGGTGTAGTAGGCCAAAACCTTCTCTCTAAGGAGAGGCCTATGTCCAGCAGTGAACTAGTAAAGGCTGTTGATGATGATGAAATGGAAACCCCGTTCTATGACTTTCACTAAATAAATTTTGCTTACAAAACCAAAAAAATATAAAATAAATGTATAAATCGTTAATAGTTCGTCAGCTATGCTCGACTTCGACTCGTCTTTATTAAAATACATTTTATGTTGTTTTAAATGCTTCTCAAATCTAACAAGTAATCTAGCTTTGGTCAACGCTGAACCTAAATGTAAAACCTACCAGAAACAAAACCATTTTCTTGTAAGTACAACAACCGCTTTCCCACCAGATAGTATGATCTTATAAAATCCCTTGGAAGTAAGAATTAGAACGTAAAGGATCTTTTAAATACATACATATTATGGAAAAATTACATACAGGCTCAGACAAAACATTGTGCTCATCACTAAACTATTATTCCTGGGTGAAAATTGAGCATAGACCTCTGGTTTAGCAAATATGACCACAAACCACTAAATCAACTGGCCAGTCATTTAAACAACCCTTACGCTGACAAACAATATACGTATAAGCATAATTTGCAACCGCAATACATGTGTACAGTGCCTGACATTAACAAACACCAACATTACACATTCTACTAAAGTTTACTGTACCGACGATCCCTGCTCTATTGGTTCGACGGAAGTTCCGGTTAGTACCGGAAATGACTGACGCGATACATCACTAACACACAGCCTTTTGAACTTTGAAACGTTGATTTGTCGGTATGCGGGGAAATATTGTGGATGTCAATGTTGGTTCATTTTCGTTAAGTGGACGTACAATCGATTTGTCGTAATTTTTTAGTCACGATTAAGCAAAAAATCGGGTAAGAGTAAGTAGTACACGCTGGATGTCATTTTCGTGATAATTAATTAAATTGTTAGTTGCAATCGGAGTAAACTTGTGGGATTGCAATTATTTAGGAAATGGATTATACGAGTATTTGTGGGTTCTTTGCTCACAAGGTAGACGCTATCCAATTGTACTGTGTGCCTGGTTTCTTCTAACGAATGCTTTATTGTAAAATGCTTTGTTAATATCAAATACCTAGATTAACGGTTGAACGGAGAACTGGTTGATATATTCTCACTGAACTAGAACCATGAAATTCATAAAGACAATACTAAACAAAAAAAAATTAAACTTACATTATCAATTGCGGCACCCCGAGACGTAAATAAACGTAAAATCGAGAAATACATTATTATTTTTTTAGTTCTAATTTGCATATAACTTAAAGTATATTTAAATTAAAGTATATTTGAATTATTTAAATTTTAATAACAAAGAAAAAAGAGAAAAGTTGCCTCACGATTTAATTTACTTTTAACTATTTACTATCCGCACTTGTCCCGTGTTATTTAAAGTTAATCATGAACGCGACGATCAATGGATATGATAGCGATCTTATTCTTTTTAAAAATAGTGTCATGATGGATTGACAGAGACTTAGAATCCAAACAGTAAAACCTAAAGACCTAAAAGGCTCGTCCAATTTAAGAATGGACATGAGCATCTTAATCTTAATACCTTGGCTTAGGACTTCTAATATCAAATTGAAGGTCTTTTTAACTGACTTCAGAAAAAGGAGAACGTTTTCAGTTCAATTCAACTTTTTTCGGAAAAATTTCTTATCTTGGAAAAATATCATCCTTAAGAGTAGAAAAAAAAAACAGTTTATTACAACTCATTATGACGCAGGCATATTGAAGTCTGTATCATTACTAACAGCCTTTATTTGTCTAGCTTGTAATTTGCTGGACATAACCCTCTCCTTAGAAAAGAGCTTTACTATTTTAAAATAAATTAATTTATTTAAAAAACAAAATCATGATGAGAAAGAAGCTAGATGTAGTTCCGTTGAGGTACAATTATCATCGCTCCATTGGTATGTTATTTTTATAGGTCTTAAAAATTATTTAGCTACATTGTTCCTTGGTAACTTACCTCTATAAAAGAAAGCTGCAAACTTTTGCCAGCTGTTTTTCATTTTGATTGTATTCAATTGTATTCGAAGAAAATTTAAAACTGATTCCCAAGGGCAAAAACATATCTGTAACTAGCTGACCCGGCAAACATTGTATTGCAAAACAAAAAAAAATTAGGGATGGGTCACCCTTACCATTTAGGGGTATGAAAAATAGATGTTGGCTGATTCTCAGACCTTCCCGATGTGCACACAAAATTTCATGAGAATCGGTCAAGCCGTTTCGGAGGAGTACGGGAACGAACATTGTGACACGAGAATTTTATATATAAGAAGATATAGACGCAAATTTCAGTGCAATATTGAGACACTCAATCCTTCTTATTAAAGTTGGTTAAAAAAGTACTGAAGAGAAATGAAGGGCTGTAATTCACGGCTACAGATAAAAGGACATTGGAATCCCTGATTTACATTTGAATAGAAAGGTTTATAGCATTAAAATAATAATCTCGCTTCTCCTCACTTTAACTCGTCGGGTTGGAGTTCGTTTGTCGCTTCTGTGACCTATTTTGAGTCAAAATGGCAGCTCAACGTTGCAGAGTCTTTGTATAGCTGGGAGCTAGCAAAGCTTTAGTAAAAAGGGATTTAATATGTACTAATGGGAATTCTCGTAGGTGTTAAAGAACGTATGAATGGAAGCTGTTTGCTTACTACTGAGGTATACTTGTACATGTTTTAATATATTGCGAACTTTATCGACGAAGACAGGGCGGAGCAAAAGCCTTTTGATTGTAACTTGACAAATTAAAATGTTATCATTGGAGAGTTTTATTCGGCACATATGGGCCGTGATGTGTTGGTGCTTCAGCTTATGTGGTGATACCATGGTTCACAGGTAAAAGTAATTATAATTTTTTCGTTGCTTTCCACCGAGTGAATGAAGTTACCGGAGGCCTAATCCCCCCTAATTCTGGAGGAGGAAGTCACATGAAGGGTGTCAACACACTTATAACTCTTGGGTAGCAGGTACGGTGGTAGTCACTTACCATCAGATGACCGGTGGATTCGTTTGCCCCCCCCCCCCCCCCTATTTCAAGAAAAACCTAAGATGTCAATTGAAGTCCTTGTCCTATTGGTATATAAGAATCAGTAATCTTATTTCATCGCTTTGCCAGACAAAGTTTAAAATTGGACCTCTACCTTATCTTGTGAAATTAAATACTCAGATATAGCTTTAAAATATTCATAGCGAGTTGAGGGACCAACATTTTTTACACTCCACTTTAATTTTGGTAAGACTCCGTAAGATTATCATAATTAAGTGGAAATTTTATAATGAATGAGACTTTTAGACGATTTTGGGCAGCAACTGTTATGCTTAAATTTTAGTTAAACGAAATTAATTTGAGGTCGTACCAGGGAGCGAGGGCAAACTCTTTCACGAGGAAAATGAAAAAGATATTTTGTTACTTATGTTTGTAGATTAGGAGAATGAAATTATAGCTGCCCGGAAAAGCTGGGATTCAACAATTTTTTTTTGTAATTGAAGCTACACGAATGGGATAACACCTCATTTCTTACAAAGAACATTTACTAGCTTTTGCTCTCATACTAATTAGGATGATACTTCTAATATCTCAAAATCATCAATCCATCCGATTTTATTAATATAAAAAATATATATGGACAAACAATACCAGTTTTAGACAAACGAGTAGGTAAGGGGCTACTGTCGCCCATGAATAATTGCAATTTACGGGTCACGTCATTGGGTCACGAGTGCGTTGACGAACTTTTAGTGCTTTTAGGGCAGAAGGAAGGGATTGGGACGCCCACTGGCCAGGTGGAGTGAGGATCTGTGCAAGATATTTGGCAGGTGCTGGATGCGAGAAATCGATCTAAGTGGCGTGCAATGGGAGAGGCCGATAGACTCAGTTTAGGGTTAAGGTTGCCTTTGTACATGACATTGATGACTTGTTACTTATATGTATTTTCAGTGTGTAAAATAAATAATAAATAAAAAAGACTGTCCTTTTTTTTCAGTCTCATCAGAAGAAAAAGTTGAAACTATAACGAACTTTAAGAATCGAGTATAAAGTATTCGATTCTAATTCCAGTGTTATATGCGCTATTACCACGGTCAAAGTTAAGCTTCTAATCGCGCCTTTGGGGACACGACACTAAATCGAAAATTGTTGTTTACTTAAAATCAGAGTTAAAAAATATTTTCCAAATTAAAAACATGAATAGTTTTTTTACAAAATATATGTGAATCAGATATTTTTTGTGTAACCTTATGAATGTCTACTGCTAGACACAGTATTATTTCCCTGAAGACTTCAATCTAATGTAGGTAAGTATTGATCTTTAGAATAATAGAACGCACTGCTCTCATCATACATAATAATCAAAATGGTACAGATGATTAAATATAAAGCAAAAAGAAAAAAATGCTACTCTGGTTACTGCCCTTACTGTCCTCAGCATGTATTTTGTGATCTTAGTGAAATCTGTCTTCACCTATCGATGGATACAATGATAAATGATGATGATGATGATGGATAAATGGTTTTGCAGAACTTGTCCACGGAAGCCTTAGGTTTGGTAGAACTCACTTTAAGAATTGCTGACTCTGATTAACAATGGGATCTAAATATGCTTATATCAGAGCTTACAAAACACTACTTCATTACTTACTACTAGATAAACCGATGAGCTTATTCAATTAAAATTTTAAAATAACATATCGATATACCTGTTGTGTTTAATATTTGCATAATCAACACACATAATATATTTCTTGCATTGTATTTCAATGATCGCGATGATGGCACACTAGAGGCAATTACTTGTTTAATTAATAGGACTGCATTTAGCTTGCATGATAACTGTTTTTAATTTTATGATGCAAAGATAATAAAGAAAAAAGCTGAAGAATCTGAAATTCAAACTGGAGAGGTTAAAGTTCAGTTTAGAGCCAATAAAATATCAGAATTGACATTTTTCATTTTTTTTTATGTTATTATACCTAATTTATTCTTTAAAAAAAAGACATCTCCCGCATTAGGAATATATCTTGCGGGACCTTTACAAGCATACATGAAACGGAAAAAAAGAATATCCAGACTCAGAACGACAATTTTGTGGATCACACAAAGTGTCGTCCCATGTGGGGATCGGACCCACAACACTCAGCGTTGTAGTAAACGGCGTGGCGACTGCTCAAACCACTACGCCATCCTTGCAGTCAAGTTCTTTAGTTTTAAATATATTTAAAGACAATCCAATCGATTATTTAATACAAAAACTAAAATCGAAATCAGTCAACTTAATAAAAACATGTGTTCAATCATTGTTAAATGCAATGTTTTGCAGTACAGTATTTGCTGTTGTAGTATAAGTGTTTGTTTTAAAACTTCTAGAGGGTTAAAGTTTTGCAGGAATTAAGAAGTAATATAAAATATTTTATGATTAATGCAATAAGAAATATCATTTACTTTGATGTTCATCTAACGCAAGTTGAAACGTTGAAATACAAAAAACACACACACACACAAGTGACTAATAAAATAGGAAAATAAAGCTCTTTATTAAGAAAATATTCATCTTCTTTTGTACCCGAAACTTCAAAAATATGTAAAAATTCACAGAAAGGCACAGATTTCAGATGATAAAGTAAAAAAGTGGATTTGGTAACTGAAAGCAGTGGTAAATAAAAAACCGAAACTCCGACTAAGACAAAAAATAAATATTTCTTTTTATTGCTTTGTTTCATTTTACTTAGGAAATTATCAATGGGACAAGTTCTCAGGGTTTATTCCACTATGTTCACCTGCTCAAAACACTTCAATGCTGTATTAACATAACCGAAATCTTATTAATATTTTGTCATATGTATATACACGACTAGTTATTTCCTTATGTGAATAAAACAGCTCTTTGACTAATTATAAAACGTGACATGTTTGAAGTTGGAAATTAGAAGTTTTCAATAACAATTACTGTTAAATCGCAATTTAAATGTTTGATCATATCAATTACTACGTAACCTATCAAAACGACGGTTTATTTTAAATCCAGATTTAATTGTGAAATACTACGTTGTAGGAAACAAAACATAATTCGGCTTAGCATAGCTTATACAATACTGTGCGAAAGCCCAGCAATGGTAAACTCATCTTTTAAACGGTTTTCACCATATTTTTTGATATAATAATGATAACCTTACCATCTAGCGTAATAAAAGTTAAGGAAATTTTAAATAGGAAACGACAAAACAGTACTTACCTTCTTTACTTGTCAATCGACTTTTAATCTGTAACGGTCGTTCACCAGTTTTGATTTTTCTTTGCAAAAGTATAATAGTTACAACAATTATTATTATATTAGAATTTCGATTAGTGTGAGAATGCTGGACTACAGAGAATCAAATAATAAAATATAAGCTACGTCCACCTTGGTAGTATTCCCAGTGGGCACTTCGGAGCTAACAATACTTCACTGCAAAATTTGTACTACGGTGTACCGTGGTTGCCTCTTAAACCAAGTGTAGTAGTATATAAATTAAATAGGAATGCCAACATTTCTAATATCCTCGTATATAATAAATAAATAAATCATTTAATTTGAAAGAGACTGGTAATTTATCAATGGATGCCTTCAATTAATTTATATAAAACATACGATACTTCTGTGTGAAATCGTTTCCTCGTATAAATTTGATCCTCTGTAAAGTGATTTCATTTTATATGTCTATAAGATATAAATAAATCAGTGAATTGCTTCTTACTGAGTATTTTACCAACGAGACTTTTCACCGGGATTGATAAAGGTCAAGTCATTAATAATATCAATGTAACGATAATTCAAACGAACATTTTGTTTGTTTTTAGATACTGTATCTTTTCTTGGCTTAGAAATTGCGAGAAATAGGTTATGCTAAAGTATTATATAATACTTGGAAGCATTTTGTTGAAAAGCGACCAAGTCCGTAGCTGAGGTAAAATTCTCAGCACCTTGGCCTTCGTCAATAAAAACTTTTCAAGGTTTTCTTACGATAAACGGTACGACTTCGTAATGTTGTTAAATTACTGTTTAATTTTAAAATATTTAAGATATATATGTAATAATTTTGCTCATTTTTGAATAGGTGGATGCAAACCACTTTCAGTCTTTCAGGCAGACAATAAGGAAGCCTACATATAGGAGCTTACATCCCATAGCCGAATAATGGTGCCTGTTATAGATACCTGAAATTCAGGAAATACAAGTGAGTTGCAGCCTATAGAATTCCCCCCTAATGCTAAGGAGGAAGAATGGACCTCCGGAAAAGGTAAAATTACTCACTCGGTGAAAGCAACGGCAGAATTTCTTAGCATTGGTTTCCGTCTCCGATCTGGGCCTCAGATCGAGCCGGCGCATACCTGACTAAGCATGGCATTCCCACGGTCAAATAACTACCAGTAAATTCTTTAAACCACTAAACAACAAACTGCAGTGTGCAGTCGAAACTGAACTTTAATAGGTTGGATTGAACTATAGGAATCAATTACTGAATTAACAATGTATTCCAAGGCAAGCGATAACTGGAAGGTTTAGAAGTGTTATAGGTCTTAGCCTTTAACGTTGCCATACCCTTACCCATAGCTAGTAAACTTACTCCTGACTTGATAACCCAATTTTTAATGACTTCTCTTGAACTAGCAAGTAAAAAAATAGTACGTTCTTTCAAGAGGTAGAGGTGATACACGTGTTGAGTTATCCAAATCAAAGAGAAGTAATCTGTTCTAAAAAAAACAACTTTCTCCAATGCATCTTTAAAAACCACGGAAAGCTAACCACAGCGAAAACTTTATGTAAATCGTGTTAAATAATTAATTAAATATAAATTGTCGTGTCGTACGACTTGAGAGGATCCTAAAGACTAAACTGAGTTAACTTTGACGCTTGCTAACTTTCGGAAACATTAGCCTAAGCCAACAAACCCGAGACGTTGACGAGTTGACGCTTTTGTAATTACTGCATAGTTGGGCAAATTTTTGGAGACATTTTCGAATTTTAATGAAACGGAACTCAACTGAAACTATAAAGGATTATAATTATGTGACGTTCATTTAATTTTTATGTTTTTATTTTAACTTAATTTAAGTTGAATTTAGTTAAATAAGGACATCCGTTAAAAACATTTAACGGATGTCTTTAGTAAATTAAGCATTAGCAGAATAACTCGGGAACTACACAAAATCGTTCAAACGCTATAACTAATACCTAACACCAGAACAATAGTGAAGAAAACATATGATGAAGTACGAGTATATTGTTTTCCTATTTTGTGTACTGTATATACACAGAAAAAGACTATTAAATATATTAAATAATCTATTTCTGCGATCGTGTAAGCGAATAAAGTATTTATTGATATCATTTGTAATTGTTTTAAAATATGTCATATTTATTGAATTCATAAAAAATAATATCTGGAATAACGAAATATGTAGACATTCGACAGTGTTTGGATTGTAACGGACGCGTTTTTTTTTGCTCTCTACTAATTGCGTTATACTCGTAACTTTAGTTAAAAGTTACTCTGTAGTGTTCAGTTTGTGCTTGTATCGTAGTAAAAGTGTTGATCTATCTTTCAGTAAAAACCGTTTCTATATCACTCGCTCTGAGTAAAAAGTAATCACAATGATAAATAGATAATTTTCCATTTATCGTAGAGAACCATGTCCACGCGAGTTCAACTCACACTTGACTATAATAGTTCTTTCTTATTACGTCTGCACATCTACCACCACTCCATGGATATGAGAATAAGAAGAATCCAAATATTTACATGTTGTACATCGTAGAGTAAAAGCGTTGGCAGTTACTAATGTATTTTATTTAATTCAATGTCCGCTTGCAGTTTCCTTCACTTTCAGTTTCAACTGTGAATGTGATATTTTGTTAGAACAGTGCAAGATTAATTCAATTCAGTTACAGAATTCTTACGTCTATTTTATGTTCACATCTCACAAACGGAACTCAACTGAAACTATAAAGGATTATAATTATGTGACGTTCATTTAATTTTTATGTTTTTATTTTAACTTAATTTGGTTTCATTTAAGTTGAATTTAGTTAAATAAGGACATCCGTTAAAAACATTTAACGGATGTCTTTAGTAAATTAAGCATTAGGAAAGAATAACTCGGGAACTACACAAAATCGTTCAAACTCTATAAGTAATACCTAACACCAGAACAATAGTGAAGAAAACATATGATGATGTATATTGTTTTCCTATTTTGTGTACTTATATACACAGAAAAAGACTATTAACTATATTAAACCATGTATTTCTGCGATCCAAACACAAGCGAATAAAGTATTTTTAATTATTGATATCATTTTTAATTGTTTTAAAATATGTCATATTTATTGAATTCATAGAAAATAATAACGAAATATGTAGACATTCGACGGTGTTTTTATTGTAACGGACGCGTTTTTTTTTGCTCTCTACTAATTGCGTTATAACTTTAGTTAAAAGTTACTCTGTAGTGTTCAGTTTGTGCTTGTATCGTAGTAAAAGTGTTGATCTATCTTTCAGTAAAAACCGTTTCTATATCACTCGCTCTGAGTAAAAAGTAATCACAATGATAAATAGATAATTTTCCATTTATCGTAGAGAACCATGTCCACGCGAGTTCAACTCACACTTGACTATAATAGTTCTTTCTAATTACGTCTGCACATCTACCACCACTCCATGGATATGAGAATAAGAAGAATCCAAATATTTGCATGTTGTACATCGTAGAGTAAAAGCGTTGGCAGTTACTAATGTATTTTATTTAATTCAATGTCCGCTTGCAGTTTCCTTCACTTTCAGTTTCAACTGTGAATGTGATATTTTGTTAGAACAGTGCAAGATTAATTCAATTCAGTTACAGAATTCTTACGTCTATTTTATGTTCACATCTCACATCTTATTAACAGCTTTTAATAGTCTACTACTGGACATAGGCCTCTCTTTAGAAAGGACATTTTGGCCTACTATACCACGCTGGCCAAACGAGTTGGTAGAGGGTTTGTGTCAAGTTTTCCTTCGTTTTGCAGTGCTGTTGTTCTGCATCCAGCATCACACGGATAAAGTCTATTATATTATAAGAATTGTATAAATTTCGCTACCAAGATTCCTCTAGCTTGAAATTCTACTTTGGTTTGATAACAGGACTAGTTTAAGATACAATAGAAGTAATTTTTCCCCTGGGGGCACCATGCCATGACACGAATGGGCCTTCTCGACCGGAGTGATAACGCGGCCTCACAGAAAACAATTCTATAGTTGCTTTTCACCGAGTGAGTGAGGCTAGTGGCCCAACTCGCCCCTCCCCCTGACTCTAGAGGGAGGAACTCAAAGGGTGGCAACGCACTTATGACGCTTGCGTTGCAGTTGTCCATTGAGGGCAGTAGTAACTTAGCATTAGGTGACCCATCTGCTTGTTTGCCCTCTAATACCATAAAAAAGGTAATTATCACGCCAATTAACCAACTACACTTGTATGAAAGGTTGAATGTCAGTAGAGCTCATGAGCTGTGTAAGACCTAAAGTAGGGGTGTTGTTTTTGCGGTAATATTTCACCCCTATGGGATAAAATATTACCGCAAAGTTTCTATTTTAATTTGCAGGTTGCTTTTTAAATATAATGATGTTGTCAATTACTGTAGTGCTTGAATTCTACCTGTCTTTTCTGTATCTTTGTACACAATTCACTTTCCTCGGTAAGTAATAAGTTGAGGAAGGAAATTTTAATACTGCTCTTTTAACCTAAATTTTATGTAAATTCTTCCATATGCAATGAGGATCTCATTCCGGGTGCACACGAAACTTTTTTTTGTTGCAAAACTGATTTAGTGTGTGTAATATATTTTGCATATTTCCGCGGAGGCAGCCGCCCGGCACTTTTAACTTCGCCAGTTGGAATAACTTTATTTTGGAGTTAACGTTCATTTTAATGGTTTTTTTTCACTAGCCTATATTAACTGTGTATTTGCTTTGTGAAAGAATTTATCATTGTGAAGTTTTTATTGCCACTATAGATATTTTAGAATACTTTAAAATAACAGATGTTGGTTGTTTATAAGATTCATCTTGGTTTAATCGTATTCATTTAAATAAGTAGAGCATATTACCACACGTACATAATATTAGGTTGAGCCACTGTTTCTTTTTTCTCTTGCATAAAGGAACTTTTTCGGGAAGTCACCACACCGGGGTTTGCTGAGTAGGACCGACTAAAATTACATCGTGAGCTTTTACTAAGACATCCAGACGCAGAGCGCTCGAATTCAGGTGAAATTCTCATTTAGGCGATCAACGTCCAGGCAGACGCGGACTTACCTTGACCTCCTTGTGGCAGGTGTACTTGAAAACATCGGGGTACGCTCTCCACCGCCTCTTTCGAGCTTTACTTAAGACTCGGGATGCTGTACTAAGGACTCCTTAAGAATACCTAGCCCTGGGGTGTTGAACTTAGAGATGCTGTGATTTGCCAGAATTTTGATTCCAAATTGTAATCCCAAATAGTGTTATTCATAATGACAGTATAGCTCTAATCTTGTTTTATATTTTTACTTCACAAACTTGGCAGAAAATAAAGATATAATTTACCAAACCATAGATATTATTTACCTTTGAATGAGATGTTTGATTTAAAAACAAAAATTCAACTATGTGACCTTTTGTGACCTCGGCCAATGGTAGCCAATCGTTCGTAACGTCAGGCTATTCTAATTCAAAATAATAATACAAATTGACCACCATTATTGTTTCATTAGTTACCCTTGTATAATGATGATAATTCATTTGAATTTGAAAGCTCTTCAAAAATTTAACATATCTTAATTAATTGTCTTTAATTTGAAGGATTTCGAAATTATAACTTACAAACTTTTGCATTTCGGTATTTAAAATTTGGCAATATTACAATGGAAATCTGGTTTAATGATGAAGTAATTTACATAATAACAGAGGAGCCCATACGGTAGTGTTTCATCTTTATTTGGGATAGTGTATCCTTGTACTTTAGTAACCTACCCTTGGGGTTACTATTGAATTTAAATTTCTGCGTAAAAACTACGCACATTTTTATGTGAGTCCTTTTTGCGTAATAAATCGTCACCCCTTTAAAGGTCTTCATAGACGCAACAGAATAATTCAGTCAACCAATTGACCTTTTATACAAACCAAGTACTTCCACTTAGGGGCACATAAAGCTGTGTAATGTTTCACCATAAAGCTGCTATTATAACTCCTCAATGTTATTACATTTTGGTATTACAAGAACAAAAGGACTCGTATAAAATGAGTAATTGGCTATTTAAGTCGCCTCGGTAAAGCGCAGTCAGTTGTGTCTAGTACAACAAACAGTAATGTTTCTTGTTTAAGAAAGTTTTGGATTTTCTTAAATACGAAACCCACCGGACTTCCTTTTGTTATCGACTCATTGCCTTTTAAAACTCCAAGAAGAAGATCAGTGTTTGTTACATTGTGTACTTTTTGTCCGAATTCGATACGTTAACAGTAGAAAAAAAAAGTTTTGGGAATTGTTTGTGGGAGTCGGTCAGAAAAGTTTGGCAAACTCTAGAACCGTCTTAACAAATGGATAGATATTTTCATATTTAAATAAAAAGTCATCGAAAAAAAAAACAACGACTTAAAAAAATATGTTAATTTAACATTTGCAATACTATTTAAAATTTGATTAAAGTTATGAAGCCATAGACATGTAAGTTTTACACATGGAAACTATTCACCTAAGTCTTCATATTTAACATCGCCTTTGTTTAAATAAAACCTAAATATGTTTAATCAAAGAAAACGAGGTTGACATTCCAGAGAGATTAGGGAACAAACTAGTGAACAACAGTGGAAATTCAAGTTAAACCAGTACTACATCGAAGTTCGACCTCTTGGATCAAGCTAACAACTGTAACTATGTCACTATTACGTGAAGCGATTCCACAAGGCAGCTAACGTCTTAAGGAGCCATTATATCTATACGGTGCTATCCACAGTATGTCAATATACAATATATTTTGTGAATGGTAGATTTTTTCCAGCATACTTTGATTAAATTTCATTTAAATTACAAAGAAATTCCAGATCTTTTTTCTTGCTATTTGATAATGGTAGTGATTATGATATTTTGTATATTTATAAGTGTAGTGTCGTCCTTTTTGTAGTTTGTAGTATAGTTCAACTATTTCAATATATGTATGTTATATTTTATATTCTTAAAAGTAATTTAAAATTTAATAAATTCTATAAAACGTTTTATCAAATAAAACTTATTGTGCGCAAAACTCCATTTGCATTTATCTTAAAATTAATATTAGTGAGTAAATTATAAATATTTTATATGGGTCTCAACGATTTAACAATGTGGACAAGTTTTTTAAATGTCACTGTCATAAAATTATTTTTTTAATTTAAAGTTGATGAATATTTCCAATCACATTAACGGATTCGACGGATGACGAAGAAGAGCCGACTAAGACAGCAAATTACGTAGGACAACAGCATTGAAAAGAGTAGGACATATTGAAACCAACGCTATACCAACCCATCTGACCAGCGTATTGCAAAACAAAACCTCCTTCCTAACGAAAGGCCTATGTTCAGCAGTGGACAACTAAAGGCTGTTGATGATTATGATGACGAATATTTACAATGCGACACTTGTCGATTAAATGTAAGAGACCCTTTGTGTGTGACTGTGTCATGATTATTTTGCCGTCGGATTGTAGTCGTTATAGTGGGACACGGTTCATTTGTAACTTGACTGCGTTCGCTCAAATAAGTTATGTTTTCACAAACACAGGTTTTATGACACTGAAACACTGTTTGCATTTATGTTTCATCTTTACCGAATTTACTGCATAGTGTAACTAATTTTGTTTCAATGACTGAATTTACGTACATATTTTGAATGTCTGAAAATCCATAAGAGACAACAATTTTTAATACTAGTCTATTTTAAAGTACTTTTCAAATTCTTTGACAGTCATCAAAAGACATGTAAATAGTTTACCAAATACTTATCAGTAAATTAAACAAATCTAAGGTAAAAACGTTTAAACCATTACGTTTTCATTGAATGTCTAATGCTAATAAAAAATTGATGGGGCCATCGAAGATTGAAATTATTTTTGCAAGCGCCTCGCTGACTGATGTGTAAATGTTTTATTGTCTTTTTAAAGCAATATAGTAGTAGTAGTAGTTTAAAGCATTATTTAATGAACTAACAAAGTACATAATATCTATATAAGGACAGTTAAATATGCAGTGACTATTAAAATTAAAAACTCAATTATAGATTTTTTTAGTTTTATAGTGGTATTTTATAGTGGTTTAATTTACATAAAATAAATAGAAGCAATGTCAAAAATGTTTACGATAATAATGTATTTCAATCTTTTGGGGTCATTTTAATTTAATTTTGTTATTATAAATAATATTACACAACGATTTATTATTATTTTCCGAATATTTTCAGTTTTAGTTAATATAGTTAATTGCAATATTGTTGTTTGGTTAATTAGTGTATGTATAAGCTAAGTAATAAAAGTATAAATTTGCCTATAAATAAACTTATAAATTTATATTTCTAAGTTGAGAAGCTGTCGGTAAATAATATGATCAACCCCCCTTCTTTTTTTTTTTCCGTGCGGAAATCCCCTCGGATATCCCCCGGGAATCCCCCCACCTCGGTAGCATGTCAGACACGAACCGACTAAAACCGCACGCCGTCTCGGCTACTTATAGCCGGGGAACCAGGTGTACCCTAGAAAGGAAGTCCCTGGTGCCCCGACATACCTCGGGCCATCTACAGACGAGTAGACGACCCCATGTTCCCTCTGCTCCCTGGAAGCGAGCGCGTTGCGAAGCCGCCACCCCGGCCTGCTTCTGCTAGGGTAACAGATGGCCTCACCTGTCACCCCCAGGCCTGCGCTTATGGAGAACGGAGGTCGTTCTGCGACCTCCGGCGCCTGAGTCGCCTGCGGTACCTTGCCCGTTCCCGGGCCTGGCGGGCCGGGAGAGTTCTAAACCTCTCCCGGTCCCACTCCGCCGTCTCCTTCGCGAGCATAACTTGCTCGCAGAAGGAGACGGCAGAGTTCCACGCACTCTCGCTCCGCACGATAGCCGCAATCAGGCTATCGAGCGAGAGAACTCCCACTCCGATGGCCGCCACGAGGTCTCGCCTCTGCTCAACCCACGCCGGGCCAGCGTGTCCACGGTCTGGCCATCACAGTGGTGGCACTCAGGCGTTGGCTCCTAGCGTATCAGACACAGGTGATCCCCGAAACATCCTTTCCCAGTGATCACCTGCGTCAGTCGGTATGAGAGGGTCCCGTGACGCCTCTCGAGCCAATCCTCCATAACGGGTCTTACCACCGCAATGACGGCGTGCGCGGCCCTCGGTTGCCTGAGTCTTTCCCTCCACTCCCCTATGATGACCTGGCGGAGTTGGGATTTCCGGTCATCGATTTCTCGAATCTCGATGATTGACCCCCTAGTTTGAGTAACGACGTCTTGCAGTTTAAAAAATGAGTGTTCTTTCAAGTTTTATGCCTTGTTCTTAGTCTAGCAATCCTTTTAGATTTCCAGTAATGGTGGTCTGTTTTTACACTAAGCTTTCAATTAGAATCGCCTGAAAAGAAAACTTTTTCTGAACCGTTTTCATTCCTTTTTTAATACATATATATTGTCTGTAATTAATGTATGAAATAAAGTAAAAGATCTTACAATGGTTCGTTGGGGTCTTATTGGTGGATTGGTTGGTACTTTGGTCACATTTTATTTTTTTTATTATTCAAAGCTGTTTTTAAAGTTTGTGAAGAACCTTAATGATAGATATTATAATGTTTGGCCAAGGCATAATATACCTCATAAAAATGTTCAATACAATGCGGTATCCCTGTGCTAAGTGGTTTTTTTACGTAAAATGACTTTAGTAAATTTTAACTATTACGTTTCATAATATATATTTATGTTTGTGTATTACTTAGTATTACCTTTGAGTTGCCTGATGTTCTTAATACCTATCATGAGCGCATTAATGGCCGTAAAATATTTAAGATGACTTTATTTATCTTTCTTCATATTATTATAAGCATATATTATAAAGGACCTTTAGAACTTATGAGAAGGTTAAATCTAAGAAAAGGTTTTTAATATATGCCTTAAAACTTGTTTTTATCTCAGCTGGTATTTAACTCAAAGCAATCGAACCAAACACACCAAAACTAATGCAATACTGGTTAAAAGCCTCAAATCACATATCCAATTCATCGATCGAGGCCTCGAATGCCTGAAGCAAGCGGTTTACGTGCGAGCCCTAGCCATTGGTCAAACTGACCGGCCGCATAAATTATATGCCCAATTAGTTACATTGATGGCCGTCGACGATTACTGATATCTAGATCAAAGGGTAGCTTAGACAGTATTTAAATTGTGGCGGGACTACTCTATTTATTTATTTGTAGAAAAAATTACAGTTGACACCATTGAGCAGTTCAATTTGTTAGTTACACTGCAAACTGACTGACTGGATGACTGCACGAATGGCGTGGTGGTTTAAGCGGTCGCCACGTCATGGGACGACACTTTGTGGGATCCACAAATTGTTGTACTAAGTCTGGGTGTTTTTTGTGTCCGTTTCATGTATGTTTGTAAAGTCCCCCGCGACACAGGATATATTCCAAATGTGGGAGGTGACTTTAAAAAAAAAAATCTAAGGCAAGGGGGTGAGCGTTTGCGGAAATAGTAAATTTAAATGTATATACAGGATTTGTTGTATAAGTGTTACTCGGCAAAAGTTGCATTTGTCCGTTTCCTTACTGATCAACTGACTTAGTAGGATAAATATTAAACTTAACGGCTAACTTCAGTAGGTAGGCTTTTCTTAAATGCTTTATATTGGGTTGACCTGTCTGTTGCCTGTATATTGTAAGGATACTGTTGTAACGTTTCTTTATCTTTCCTTCTTTCTTTCCTTTAAAGAAAAAGGCTAATTTCCTTTAAATTTTTATTAAACAATTTGCCATTTAATCAGTATCAATCAAAGTATCAAAAACATCTCATATTTTATAAATTATCCAATAGTAAATGAGTTATTAATACAATGCTGTTTTAAAAAGTAAAATTTGCTTTTCTGATATTTGTTTTCATTAGAAGTATTGTGAAATAAATTAATAACATAAATACATTCTACAGAGTGGATCCCAGGTTCTCATCATATAGTGACATGTCTCAACACTTTACGCGTTTTCTTACAGGGACGCCCATTATATCGATCCGTAAATTTCAAACAACGCTCTATATCTTAACTTACTACGTCATCGCCCTGCCTAGTTGATATACATATTAACAGATTATACAATATGACTGCACGGATGGCGTAGTGGTTTAAGCGGTCACCTCGCCGCTTCCTACTACGCCGAGTGTTGTGGGTTCGATCCCCACATGGGAAGACACTTTGTGTGATCCACAAATTGTTGTTCTGAGTCTGGGTGTTCTTTGTGTCCGTTTCATTTATGTTTGTAAAGTCCCCCGCGACACAGGATTTAGTCCTAATGTGGGAGTTGTCTTTTAAAAAAAAAAAAAAAAAAATGATACCTAGTGCACATACATATGAAACGTATCATAGCATTAGTGCGAATGTGACTTAACGAGATTTTATTCGGAAATAAAATTGTGCACTTCGCATACACATTTGTCGTTTCTCCTGGAAAGGGCTCCTATGGTATATACTCGTAATAATAATAGTGATAATATTTTCGAACATCCAACACACAACACCATCTAGTTTCAAACTAAGCAGAGCTTGTACTATGAAAGCTAGATTGACTAATAGAATACTTATATACTATATATTTTTTTGTAAATTTCTTTGCATATTATACAAAGAAAACACCCAAACATCTCCTCATGTAAATATTATAACAATTATTATTGTTATTTATACAATAGTATAGGATCTGCCTAGTTTGGGTCAGATGGCTGTGTATGAGACGTGTGAGTTTTTCATTATTATTTATTCAAACCATTTATTTACTTTTTAAATTTACTAGAAATAAAAAAAATCTAGAATTAAAATAAACATTCAACTAAAAATTCCTGGCATATGTATAAATAAATTGATAAAAGTAACAATACTAGTCGTACCTATTTAAATTTTCTACCGCTAAAATACATAACTCACTTAAGATACTATGAGAATGATAATACTATTTCATAAATTGTATTTTTCTTACCCATTTCTACCTCACCGGAATAGCCTTATTTTCATAATGAGTCACGTGAAATAATACTTTTGTTTATTTATTAAATAAATGTATAAATATCGTTGGACTCTCGCATAGCATTAGGGAACTATTGGTGAGCATCTTAGATATACCTATTGCCAACAAGGCAAAGCCTCTCGAAAGTGCGAACTACACAATAGAACAGGAGAAGTATGGGACAGTTCTCCCTTCTGTCTTCCTGACACCGTGTGGTGACGGATTAAGAATACAGAGTGTCACCACCCCTATTCATCCCGTGGGTGTCGTAAGAGCCGACTAAGGGAAAAAACTAAGCAGGAAAATAGCACTGCAGAGAGAAGGAAAACTTGACACAAACCCTTTACCAACCCGTCTGGCCAGCGTGGTACAGTAGGCCAAAACCTCCTTTCTCAGGAGAGGCTTATGTCCAGCAGTGGACTATTAAAGGCTGTTGATGATTTATTAAATTATTTATTCCGAACGTTAGTTTGAATATAAAAAATATATAAAAGCTTCCAATATTATGGTTGTCTTTGTAACTCTTTACTCTCAGTTTGATGAGAAAAGAGGTTCTCAATTAGATTGAACATTCATACTAATAAGCTTTCAAGCCACTAAACTGATTTCAAAATTCTTTCATCAGCTACATTATCAGCGAGTACCTTAGGCTACTTTTTACCTCCCTGAGATGGGGCCTAGTTAGGTGCGGCGTAAATCAGGGGGGACCTGAAATCACATGGCCGGGGTTCTCCCCAGAGCAGGGCGCCTAAGGCAGGCCTTCGGAGTGGTTTTTAGTAGAAACACCACATACTCCTGGCTCCTATATTCCCAAGGAGCCGGCGATCCAAAGGAATTTTCCATCTCGTCAACAGAAAAAAAGGGGCTACTTTTTAGCGCGATAATCGATATAAACGCTGGCAAAAGTTGAAGTGTGTGTATATATTGTTTGTATATAGTATGCTATATTTATACATTTTTGAACAGATTTTAATAAATAGTTCTTTTATTTAATGGTTTTTTTCTTATGGTTAGCCCAGTCTTAGTTTCAAGGAATTATCTTCCTCGAACGGTGACAGATTGAGGGAAAACAGCTCCATACAATTTGAGTTGGTGATACTTTTTTAAAGTTGTAAAATAGTATTTAAATTAGCTGTACCAAATTTTATGCTCTTTTTTAATAGATTAATTTAAAATAGAAAACACTTTTATTTTAGTAACTAAAGAAACGTTATTAGATATTAATTAAGATTTTTCGGTTACCAGCAGTCGGACTTACTTTCAAAATTTTATGTCAAAGAATGAAATTTAAGTCTATATCGTTTAAGTAATTAATATATCTGAAAGGTTCTTAAATAGCTACTATAATTAGGTTAGTTAATCTCTTAGTTCTACTTTTAACTTAAAAGAAGCACGTCATTATCGCATCAGTAAATCTAATCTTATCTTATTTAATAATCTAAAAATTCACTTTACTCTAATATTAAAGCTATTATAGCAGGTCACTGAGAGTGTAGCACTGAATCGTTTGCGAAGTAAACAGTTAAATTGAGCATACACACTATTGGCCTAGATGTGAACATACGCTGAGTTAAGTTTGCTCTTATCTAAGCAAGCAAACGGCTCTCGGCAGTTTTCAGACAATTTATGTTTGAAAACCTCCGTGGATAATACCACATCACTACAGAAAAGGAAAAAGGAAGCCATAAGTGTACACTGAAGCTGAAATAAATTTATATTATACTAGCTTGTCCCCGCGGCTTCTCCCGCGTCGACGTCGGATATCGCGGTAAAAAGTAGCCTGTGTTACTCGCTGAATAATGTAGCATTCCATCGGTTAAAGAATTTTTAAATTGGTTTAGTGGCTTAGGCGTAAAAGCGTAAAAACAATCAATCAAACATACTTTCACATCTATACTAATATGATAACGAGGTAGAGTTTGTGAGTTTGTATGTTCGGGATAATCTCCGTTACTACTGATCCGATTTTGAAAATTCTTTCACTATTAGAAAGGAGCTGAGTACTATAGATTTTTACTTTTTACCGCGATAAAAGATAGTCTTCAATATAAGTATGGAAGTAATGATATTAGTTACAGTAATAAACAGATTTATGGTATCGGGGGGCAAACGAGCAGACGGGTCACCTGATGGTGGATGACAACCACCACCCTTTACTACCTTTTAAGTCTCTCTTCAGAATCAGGAGGAGGGTGGGCTTGGACGCCAGTAACCTCGTATTCGTACACATATCACGTACTCACTACGTATCTTCGTGTATTGTTTCCGTAACAGCGCAAAGGAACGCACTGCCGATACTTAGTCTCCTCGAGTTTGCCCAAGAAACTGTAAATAAAAACTGCTTTGATTCACTGTGTTTAAAGTTATCTCACTGTTCTCGTGTGTCCGTGTTGATAGAAGACTTCTTGACTTAACTCATTTCGTGAAAAGCAACGAAAAAACTGATTGACAGCGGTTTTCTGTGAGGTCGTGGTTTTACTATGGGCGAGCAGGCTCATTTGTGCCGAAGCAAGGCTCTGGAATGGAAATTTATTAAAGACTAGCCGGTAACCGCTATTTCAATCGCGTTTAATTTAAAAAGCGCTGAGTTAGTGGGTTCGATTCCTGGACCGAGCATTTAATAGGGTTTTTCTAAGAGACAAAATAGCCTAAGCTACTCTTTATATAGACAGCTGCCTGTTATTAAAATGTTATTGAAATCGGTCCAGCCGTTTAAAAGATAACTCTGAACAAACAGACAGAGAGACAAAACATTTTTAAACTGGTTTTTAGGCATAAGTGTTGTGCAAATATCCGTGTGAGCGTCAAAAAACCTATTTTTTTGATATTACAAACATACACTTCAATTTAATTTATTTGTATAGATATACCTATATAGGTTATCTTGGTATGGACATGTCATGCGGAGGGATGAGGAAAATGTGGCGAAGAAAGTGTTTGGTATATGATATAAAATAAATACACTGTTTGCAGTTTCGCGCTTCTCGTTACTATATTTCCTCACCTGTAGTTATTGATAAACAACTCAACACAATATTAACTTTAGCTTAAGAACAAACCGGCAGACTTATAAAATTAAATACAGCTTTAACAGAAGCCTTACAAAAGAATTCTTCTATCAACGCGGGCTATTATTTTAACTGGAGAACAGTGAGAAAACTTAAAACATTCACAGTGAATCAAGGCAGTTTTTATTTACAGTTTCCTTGGAAAACTCGTGGAGACCAAGTACCGGCAGTAAGTTTCTTTGTGCGGTTACGAAAACAATTCACCGAAAGTACGTACTGAGTACGTGCTATGTGTACGAATGGGACACATATTTCGTAATGATGGTACATTATGTGTCATTTTTTCGGAGGTAAAGCTTTGGGTTCTTACTTCTTATAAAACTACATAATAGACCTATAACAGATATTTATAAATATTCTTATTTATTTATTGATAAGAAACTCAACAGCTTGTTTACAAATCTTAAGTCTTAAGATACATTTACTTTAAATTACAGAACTAATTATTGAATACTTCATTGTAACAGTAACTACAAGCTACAAAACCTTTTTTTATGGTATAGGGGAACAAACAAGCAGACCGGTCTCCTGCAAGTGTCACAAATGCTTCTTTGAGACGTCCCACCCCAAAATTAATGAGAGGGGGAAGGTTTAGGCTCTGGTAACCTTACTTACTTAGCAACAGAATTGTAAGTGCAGTTCAGTTGCAGGTGCCTATGGGTGGCGGTAGTCATCATCAGGTCACTCGTTTTTTAGTTTACTCCCCACTATAATAAAAAAATTATATCCTGTAAGGTTGTCGGGGCCATTTCTTTAACCCGGACGAATAGTTTTTTTTAAACAGATAAAAACTCTTAACACATAAACAAAGCAGTTCACAACCAAAATCATCATTTATGGAAAATTACACCGCAATAATAACGAACCATAAACTTATTATAATACAGTTCGCTGTGTAATCTCAGTTGAATTAACCGTTTATTGTTAGCGGATTGTCTAAAGCTACAATTTGGGGTCCTCAAAGATTTGTGCGCGAGTTTTGGGTTAAATGGACCGCTTTATGCACCGTTTAGCTAACTCGATTATAATTCGGAAATAAATCGAAGTTGTATCTCGTGGGCTGGATTTGATATTAGGATTAGTGAATGTTTTGCGAGAACGAAATAGGAATAGTCTATTTGTAACTGTAGTATTAAAATGAAGTTTTTTGATTAGAATTGGAGGCAGCCTGACGATGAACGGGGGGAAATAGGTAGTAAATCTCTTTAGTAGCTAGAATTAGACGACGAGAATTTAGGATCATATAATTTTTTGAAGGACCTATAATATTAAACTTGGTAACAATACTCTGATGGAGGTGATTAGTTGAACTCAGTACTACAGTTCATCATTGAAGAGTGGGACATGGGATAACACTTTGTGTGAATTATTTCTTTACTTGTGCTATAAGACCTTGCTTTTAACCAAAATTGACAATTCTAGGTCAACTGGAAGTACCCTATAGGTTTTAGTTTAGTTTTAGGAGTTCCGACCGGTTTTTTTTATCTCAATGTCACGTCAAGATTCCTCATTCTTCATTTGGCTCGTTGCTATGAGTTGAGCAATTATTGTTTATTCTCCGTTTACCTCTGAGTTGCCAGCCTCTGTCTACAAAATTAATTATAACAGTAATTAGTTTTGAAAATACAAGCGTAAGTAATGATCATGTAATATAACTAGATATTGCTGTTAGTTTATCAAAATGTAGCTCACAGTATCTATAAACTATATATATATAAACACTTCCTGCATAACAATTTGCACGAGGCGGACCTAATGTCACGTGGCATTATCTACCAGTCAACCTTTAGAGAGTTCAGTGAGGGACATGGCAAGTGCATATGAACAAATAAAAAGTTGAAAAAAGCTATGAACTAAACATTTATGAATACAAAAATATACATACAGAATAAAATATATATAATAATATCTATAGTATAAATACATATATACAATAATAGTATATTTTCATTTCATCATATTGTTGCTGTTGATGTACTAGACATCAAAACTATGACCAGAAATTGCTACCTTTCAATAATAGGAGTTATAGGTATTTGATTTATTACTTTGTTAATGACTGAAAATAAAAAATAAGGTTGAAAAATCATTGTTTTTATCGCATAAAAACCTCTACGGGTCGTCACTCTGATCAAGGGTACAGTGGTGTCATTCGATAATGCTTTCCTTAATCTACCGTTACTGGCATGCAAATTGTATAATAATAAGCATCGTCATCATCAACAACCACCTTCAATAATCCACTGCTGGACATAGGGCTCTCCTCAGAAAGGCAATTTTGGCTTACTATACACAGCATATATTCCTAATGCGGGAGTTGTCTTTTAGTAACAAAAAGAAAAAAAAAGAAAGTGCTCTGTATAGTGTGTGGATTAAAATATACTGCACGATCAATGCATAAAGCGATCCAAATTTCAGTATATGTATGCATTAAATAAACCTGTGGGCCTAAATTTACAACAACTTCATTAATTTGGCCATAAAACCGAGACAAAGACCGACGACAGTTCCAACCGTAACAGTTATAGCCGTAATATTAAGTGTAATAAGTTCTTGGCATGTAAGATTTAGCAGCAATAATAAAAGACTATCTTGAAGCTCTCAATGCCGGGCACCACCAATAGACCATTGGTGGTTCCCGGCAATAGAGCCTTAAAGGTCTGTACACGAGGAACTGCTTTGGCCTATTTTTTGTCTAAATAAATAAATTCTTCTCAAAGAAGTGTTAATTTTGCAATAACTAAACGTTCAATGTTGTTAACAAAACGCAATCCTACGTTTTCTTAACTTGCCATGCATAGAATATAAATTACATCTAAAAATAAAGTAGTAGGTAATTTCTTAATCCATCTGAAGATGTTTTCAACCCACAATCGTATCCATTATGAAACTTATTTAGTTGATAACTTTTTACGGGATAAGTATTTAGGTGTTCACTTAACGATTTTATAAAGAGAAGTTGGATTTCGTGGTATTTCTGGTATAAAATTGAAAAAAACTAGATTAAGAATACAATGCATTTAGGTATATTTGTACAGCTTTCTTCTTTTATCATTTTTATTGCAGGTAACACATTTAACCTACGAGTACAATAAATATAAATACGTGATAACACCTTAAGAGAAAATAAATTGAATCATAATGATTTTCAAATGGTGTCAAAAAAAGTATTCTAATCCGCGTAGGATTACAATACTTTTTCAATTCAAATGGAAAAATCTTAGTCCAAAGAATTTCAGTTCTTTCATGAATATCTCTTATCACATACTTTTCTATTTGCATAAAACTCTAGCGAAGAACACAAGGTTTGCATTTAAAATTTTCACAAAAAATAAACTGTTTTAAACCCGTCTCGGTTTAAGCACTTTGTTCAGCGCTTCAAATGGCTGAAACTGCAAGAAAAACATTATTCAAATTTACCAACAGTCTGAAGAGGTATTAAATTCTTCTTAAAACGAAATGATACGGTGAATTGTTTACGTTAAAAATAGTTTAAGCGAATGTAAGTACGTTGAGAAAGCTGGGTTAGATACTTAGCTTAAATATGCGCATATCTCAAAGGTGTTTTTCTGAATGACTTATTTTCAGCTGGAAATAATTTGTATCCTTTAAAGTTACTGTAAGGTTGAAAATGTGGTAGCTTACTTAGATAAAAATTGTCTTTATATTTTTAACATATGGAACTAACGAGCAGACGGATCACCTGATGGTTAATGACTACTGCAGCCCAAGTTTTTTTTATTTACCAGTTACCGCGGAACCAGGGTAACCCAAAAAGGAAATCTCTGGTACCCTGACGGATGCCGGGCCATCTACGGCTTTTGGATGTGTGTGTGGACCACGGTGTCTCTTTTCTTCTAAAGGGACATTCATCCTGGGCTGATCCTGCTAGGGTGACAGATGGCCTCACCTGTGGCAATGGCTCGTTCAGCTAGCAGCTCATGGACACTTGAGAGCAAGAGTCACGAGTAGTAAACGAAAAAAATAATTACTCTCATACCAAACCTAGTTATCATTACAACCTTAAATAAAATAAAATCCTTTTACACAAGATAAATCACACAAAAGACAAATTCACTCACATTTTATTCTTTTTTAACATAAAAAATACTAACGAAGTAAAATTTAATTAGAACCAACTGTCCCCAGTGACTTCTAAGCAGAAATCTCAACGAGACAGACCTTATGTTTGCATAGGCCTTTGGTATATTTAATCGTCTTATTATTTTGTGTTTGTCTTCCTTTTTTTGATAATGAATGGAAATTTATTTTAAGGCCACAGCATATAAAAATATTATACACTTATTTCATTGTCATAGAGGTAAAGGGTGTTATTTAAAAACTGTTTAACTAACTCGTATACGTACTTGATATCTGGTCACATCATGACAACAACCTGACAACTAACAATTGATTACATTGCTAGCATACAACAAACACACAACAAATGCTAGCATCAGTTCTAAACAGTTACTTTGGGAGTGTAATGTGAAAATATAGCAGTGAAAATTTGCTAGCTTGCATTTGGGCATAATTTCGACCGTGAAACTGATTGTCTTTTTCCGGAATTTTTAAAAACACATTAAGGGTGCATTTAAAGAATGTGCAGCATACAAATAAATTAATTTGCAAAAAGTTTTTATAATAATTTAGTATTGCCGCTGAAATTAATGTTACTATTTTTCTCAAAACTTTATCAAACAGAAAATATTTGAAAACAACATCTTAGTATAACGCGAATAACAAAATTTTAAAATGTTTGAAACCAAATTTTTTCACGATCCATTCCTGTTTTATTTTTCCTTACCTTGTGTTTGGAACCGTGGTCGCAAAACAATTTAATTTTATTAGGAAACTTGGTTCCCAAGATTTTTATCACGGTGCACCTCAGTTAACTCCAGACATGAATGTTACAAAGAATTTTGGCAAAACATCTGTGCGCGTACGTCATAAATATTCTGAGAGTAACGTGTTACAAAGTTTAGAGGTATTTTGGTACTGCGACTGCAATAAATCAAGAACCCGGGGGTGCGATTTTTAATATGAAACTCGAACCAAAAATAGCTTAGTAATAATATTTTGCATTTGTTACGGTTCAACAAATAACAAAAACGCAATAAAGTAAAAATCCACTCGAAGTAAAGGCTACAACTAACCTGTAAAGCAATATTGGTACAATATTAGTTATAACAGTATGAATTGTTCAAGAAAAATCCGCATAAACATAAGTCTTGCAAACATTATTATTTTTTAAAATATGACTATGTACACCTCAGGAGTCACAAGTGCGTCGCCGGTATTAGAGGTGTGATTTTTCTGTTTTCTTGAAGGTTTGAAGGTCGATTCAGTCTGGAAATACCGTCGGTGATAATTTGTTTTTAAATGTTGGTTGCTTATAGCAGTATTAAAAAGAAAACGCACAGCGGTGGTCTATCCAAGTAATAGGGAGAGCTAACGGTTTTCCACCATGGTTTAATGCGACAAAACGGTTTCTTTTTAATTATGTAATTATATTTCGTTTTTTTTTTATATAATTCCATTTTTTTAAAAATGCAGCTTTAACTGCGACTATAATTTTAGATACGAACTGAATAATTAGATCGAACAAATAGGAAACTCCTTAACTGACTTAACACTAATTTCAGTTAAAGCGATAAATCTTAATTACCCTGGTTCTAAACTTGGAAAATTATCAACATAAAATATTTAAACTACGCATGGCCGTGTCGAAGTTTGCCAAATATTCCAATAACATAGATAAAACTCTAACTTCTCATCTTAATCCTTTCTGCATCGGAACGGAAAATTTACTCACTGAAGTTGGGGCGGCCAGTATTCCAAATTTCAACTTGTACGTGTTAGCTAGGGATACAAACTGAAAGTCAATAAATTGTCGCGAATGATCTTGTTACATGGAACCAAGATGTACTTTTAATCAAAATATGAGGATGTGAAATTTATAGGGGAAACCATTTCATAATTTGCATGAGTAAAACAAAATATTTTCATGTTCAAGGTCTCTGATCTTTCTTTTTATCCGTTGTTAAATCTCGAATGTTACAGTCCAATCATAATCGGAATAAACTTAGATTTTGGACTTCGTGACTTCGTTTAAGATTTTAATTGTCTTATTTCCAAATTTAAAATTAATCAAAAATTCACCTCATACTTTTTGTTTTAAACAGATATTAAGAAATTTTATCGTATCATTTTGAATAGTATACTTAATACGTTTTAATTTTATTAAATGATTCCCCAAACACTAATCAGCATTTTCTTGAAAAAGGTCTATTCCCTTACCAATTTAGCAAAGCAATGTGTCTAAAAAGTTTTTCAATAAGAGCCAAAGGTAGGTAAATAGAAAGCGTGGTATTCAAACAAGCCTCCAGATACGGGCACGAAGGTAAAGGGTATCGTGTAATTATTTCTGTAAATGTGAAAACTTAGAATAACCCTTGACGATTAACAGTAACGGCGAAGTTTCGAGATAATTGCCCATTCTGTTAGACATTCTTTATCGCTTCTGGAATTCGGGTTTGTTTTTTCAACGATGCTTTAACCTAACTGTGTTATTTTTTACCAAAGCGTGTGTTATTTAGAAATATTGGGTTCGTTGGATTGTTTGGAAGAGAATTTAATTTTCTATTCATTTGCTATTTTGCTATACTAACCTATTTAATACCATTTTCTGCTAATTTACCTTAGGGTGACTTAGAAATACAGATACTAAGATAAGTCATCACACGCTTCAACAGCCTTAAATAGTCCAATGCTGGATATAGGCCTCTTCTTAGAAAGGAGGTTTTGGCCTGTACCACGCTGGCCAGATGGTTTGGTATAGGGTTTGTGACAAGTTTGCCTTCTCTCTGCAGTGGTGTTGTCTTGCGAGGTTGCTCCCTTAGTCGGCTCTTACGACACCCACTGGTGACACTCTGTATTCTTAATCGGTCACCACACGGATTTACTAAGATAAGTATCAGAACCTAACTTATTACTCTACTATATTGAAGCGGTAACAAGTTACATTATGATGCCCATATTCGTAAAAGATTTCACTTTTACGTGATCCTAACAAAGTCACTTACAAGAACTCATATTCATAAGGTGAATGAGTGGTTTGAGGTGTGGCTTTAGTGATAAGCTAGATTACAATATTTAATATAAATAGAGGTAAAAGCAACTTTAAGTAGGTTTTTTATTACACAGGTGTTTGTTTCTTTGTTGGCCGATTTTTTTGTTTTATACCGATTGTAAAATTTTAGTTGTAATTTTATTTAACCTGCCATACCACATTCGAATATAAAACATTAATCCAATCTGGGTTGGAATAATCCATTTTTGCTCCTCATCAGTGAATCAATACAATGACGAGTTTAGAAAATTAAATTACATAAAAAGTACCTAATAATTAATTTATCAACAAAAGTAATAATTAAAAATAACTTTATATCAGTTTTTTTTAAATTAACTTTTATAAAAGTGAACTCGACAAAGTTTTTGATGACTAATTTAAAAACGTGTGGCCTTCTAATTTATGTCGCCTGTCACATGCTTATGGTTTCCTTAAGAAAAATCTCACGTTTTTATTTAATAAATATCCAAATTATTCGCATGCGCCTCTCGTCGTTTTAATGACTAAGAAGATTCTTATTCACTGTTTGTCAGATGTTAAATCCAAAAGCCTTAGTTAGTGAAATCATACTAATCTTCCCACTTAAAATGGGATACAACACTGTAGATAATTTAAGAAAAGTAAATACGCCTAATAATACCTACATTTATGATAAACTAATAAGAACTCAACACTCTAGAAGACTTCAGTAGTTATTATGTAATTAAAAAAAAGCTAGATGATCGTAGACCGTATAATGCCGAAACATTACTTTTAAACCACGTGCGTTGCAAGTAACGAATCTATTGCTTTAGGATAGAGTAAATGCATAACGACAACACGAGAAATTTTCAGCCGTTGTGCGTTCCCGATATTTATTTGAATTTAGAGTTATATTGTAATTCTTAAGTTTTTTCGTGGAAGCGCTTCGGCACCAATGAGCCGGTTCCAGCGGAGTGATATCACGGCCTCATAGAAATCATTTTTGGACATCTGACACACAATGCCATCTAGTTTCAAACTAAGCAGAGCTTTTACTATGAAAGCTAGGTTGCTGATAGAATAATTGTATACTTTTTTTTTGTAAATACATACATATTATACATAGAAAACACCCAAAAATATTTGCAGATAATACAAACATTTGGCAGACCGCGAATCGAACCCAAGACCTCAGCACAGCAGTCGCACTGAGGCAGTCAAAACTGACGTTAAGCATTTTTTTTGAGTGAGTAGGGTTACCGGAGTCCAAACCTCCCCCGCAGCTTCTGGAGAGTGATGCTCAAAGGGTGGCAACGCGTTTATGACTCATGAGTTGCAAGTATCTGTAGGCGTCGGCAGTCACTTACCATCTACTCGTTAAATATTCTATTACTAATCTATGTGTTATGAACTGTAAACAATGTTCGTATAAGAAATATTTTAATTCTATTCGTCGACACTCGAACCGTACCCAATACCGCGCCCAAAAGCCTAAACTTTGACATTCAACTATTATTACTGTTCTAATCATTAGTAGAAGCTTTCAGGTTGTTAACATTAGAGAGAAATACACGTTTGTTTATTGAACTATGATACAATCACCTTATGCTCAGAATTAAAAACCAGGCTTTGCATAAGTATTGTTATCGTACGATGCTTCAACAGTTTATGCTCATATACTTACAGCATCTAAGTTGTGTAGATTAGAATCTTACAGTGGTTTAGTTGCAAAAATATTTATTTATCTAAAGATATAGTATACTCTATACTCGAGGGCTGGTTGAGCATCCCGTAGCCTCGGTCGATGGAAAGCAACGAAAGAATTGTTGCCTGTGAGCCATCACTGCGATTTAGCAGGACCATAATGTATAAGCACGGCACTCCCCTGGTCCTTCTCTTCGCTCCTTCTTCTGTGTTCTATATTCTTAATATGATAAAAAATTGTATAAATATTTACTACTATTAATCAAACCCATCACCTAATGTAACACCGTCAAACAATTGTGTAAACCATTTCAGCATTAACAATAATTGTCAAAGAGACAGCTTTACTAAATTATGGTTGAAAATACAATCGTTTTGGTTTATAAAGCAGCGAATATACGTTCTAGTGACAAAACGAACCTACAAAAACGACAACATTTCCCTGTTATGATTATAAGAGACTCTTTTATAGTGTATCTAAATAAAAATTGCTCTGAAAAAATTGTAAGACCTTTGAAGTCTCTTACTATTAAAATATTCTTAACAAACTTTGATAAAAAAAAAATATGTCTATTTTTATGACCACTATAGCAGCACATTGAACTAGAAATATACTTATTAGTACCAAAAGTTTACCACTTTAAACCTCTAATATCTTCTAAAGTATTCATTTAAATGATAAGCTATTCAGAGCATTTTTAATCTACATTAAGAGTACAATGTATGTAATTGGATAAGGCAGAATAATGTATAGTTTAAATTAGTTCCAAAAAAAACATATTTTTTTAGTAATATTTAAAAAATAAAAATGGTTACTGTGGATTATCATTAGGAGATATACATATACCATTTCATATTTTTTTTGTAGATCTTTTTAAGATATACAATTCTGTAGCACATTATTTTGATCTATCTCGTAAGGATTAGCCGGTGTTTGCAATGTAAGCGCGCAAATCCATGTTTTTAAGACAAATCTTTGAAATTCTTGGCTTTCTTCTACTGTAATATTTATTATTCATTATTATTACCATTCCTTTCGAATCTCTCTATTGGTGAAAACCACATTAAAATACGTTGCTTAGTTTAAAAGATCTCAGCGCACAACAAAAAAAAAGGCTTTATTTTATACTATCTAAAGAAATTTTGTTTACTTTTAAGTTCGCAAATAAGTACACAGCTTTACCTTTGTAAAAACAATAGCGGCGGTTATTAATTCTATACCGCATGTTATCTGCTCATGCAGTTCCGGACAATCACGGATTACTTTGTTTTGGTAGTTTCATAGTAATTTGAATTTATTGTCAGCTGATTTTAATTCAATATATTGAATGGTTTGATTGAATTTGGCGCCTTTATAATACGCCTGTGGTTGTGTAAATTTAATTGATTGCGTTTGTTTGTAAACATGAAATACAGATGTGTTTTTGTCGTCATTTTTTATGAATACATAAAATCTCTAGATGTAACTTTTTTAGACTAGTAACTACTTATATAGTGCTAACTGTGGAGGAATGGGTGTCAACACAAAGGGAGGAATCCTCCGACCAGGCGAGGTGATCATTCCTAGCCGGCCGCGGTACAAGGTTGATGTTGGGAGTTACATATACATATATACGAGTACTAATCAACCTGAGACTCATTCATATTACAGGATTACCAGTTACTCCGTACTCCGATGTTCGTTAGATGGCGCTGTAGTATTGTTTTGTTTCACTGTATTATTATGTATAACGTTTTAGAACAGAGCTGAAATAAAAATAACATCGGTTCGTGAACTGTATTATCAAATAAATTTCGATAAAACAATAAAGAAAGCTCTCAACTTGTTTGGCAGTCCGGCTTTTGACATTAATTAGTTTTCAAATTTTCATATTAACCTTATTTATAAATCTCGCGTTCTGCCCGATTTACATTAAAAGCTTTATCTAAGTTTATCCGAACATTAATGGAGCTTTGTGTTTTTTTTTTTGTTGTAATTGTAATTATCGAGTTTAGTCAGTATAAGGCAAATTATTTCTACAGAATTTAAAACTTTTCATTGTTTTACATCAAGACCTAATTTCGCTTAAAAAGAAACAAGGTTTAGTTAATATCAGCATCATCCAAGCCACCGTTTAAAAACACAATATAAATCTATGTTTCTTAGTTTTTGGTGTTCAGGCCTTAAAATATAATTTTTAAGTAACTAAACAATATGGTTTAATAAATTTACATGTATTTTTTAATCAACGACATTGACAAATAAGTTTATATTTAATTTAATTTCATGTTCGTCTTAAGGCTGTTATTCTTCTAAACTTTTAATTAATACAGTACCAGTGAAAGCCAAAACTTGTTCCAAATATAAAACCAGCTGGAGAATGCACTTAAAATTTTCATAGACATTAATAAATCATAGCCTGTCTCCCACGTGGAGACTGCAGTTTCATATATTATGAAAGACTTATTGCAAACTTAAGCGGCTTCAGGCATATTTTTGTAAAATTGAATTTCATTAGAAAGCTGTAAGAAAGTGAAGACCTATTTGAACGTTAATTGTTAAAGTGGTCGTTGAGTTGTAATTAATTAAAAGCATAATGTAATGTACTGTATTTATGACATGAAGACCAGATTTTGCGATAGTACACATGTTCACACATCAGTAATAGGATCCGAATACAAAAGCAAATATAACATTAATGCACAAAAGTATATATTTAAGAAGTACCCGATCACATTAGAAATCTAGACATAACCCTATTTAAAAAACGTCTACAGGAATGCTAATTGAGAGATGTTACTATGATGTTAGAGAATTTTTAGATGGTAAATAGGAATAATGATTTAATTAACTGACATAATTCAATTTACATAAATTTAACGATATTTCTAGTAGCGAATTCTATTTTTATTTTTTATCTTTATTTTTTATTTGACAATGTAATTCCTCCATTGAAATCTTAGTTCTAAAATTTTGTACATAATTTATGTGATTAAGACATTGATATGACATCTTTTAAATTCCAAAGTATGGAAAATCACAGTGACTTGCTTTAGTTTCGATAATTCAATTTTGTTCTATTTGCATGTCTTAAATTAAGTCACTAAATAAAAGTTAAAATTATTGTAAGCCTAAAGGGCAGAACATAGTTGATCATTCCACTACTGTAAACATGCTATGTATACCTATTTTTCACAATGAAGATTGATTGATTGATTCATAGATCAAATCGGCTAACATTTCACAATGATGTAGTTATGCAATGTTGTATATTATCTGCTTACTGACTCCATACTACTACAAATCGCATTATTGTTTTAGTGATGAAACAATCAATTGAAACACATTTACAGCTAGAATTAATTACCTACCCCTCAATATATTTCTACTTAGAGACGAGACTTTTTGTTTAGAAACGAGTTACTTTAATGTCGTGCCTTCTGACCTCCTATAGTTAATGTCATCATCATCAGCCTGTCGTGGTATAGTGCTGGACATAGGCCTCTCCCATTGCACGCCACTTAGATCGATTTTGGGCTTCTCTCATCCAGCTCCTGCCAGCCTTCTTGCGCAAATCGTCACTCCACCTGGCCTGTGGGCGTCCTACACTACGTTAATTAGTTAATGTGAATGTAAGAAATAATTTATAGCTTGCTTTTAGAAGACGCTATTTGAAATATTGTTTAATGTTCTCGAAGAACTTTTTTGTTTCTTAAAATATGAAGTTAGGATTATTAAATTTAAATGTAAAGCATAACCACACACATCTCTCACTCACGGTAGTCTGAACGCAAACTAGACAGAGCCTGTGCTATGCTAACCGACTGTTGATAAACGTATTTAAATATTTGTAAATACATATATATTAAAGATAAATCACATCCATACACAGAACAAATAATCATTATCATTACACAATTATTTGTCCTGGGTAGGAATCGAAGCCACGACCTCTGACTTAGTAGTCAGGGTCAGTAACCATTAGACCTACAGGCTACTGATGGATTAATTAGTCTTCACACTCATATTTAATTGTGAATTCTTAATTAGCAAATTATTTGTCGTGAAATTTCGTGAACGTCTGTATTAATAAGTACACGAAATTTCGTCGCTTCATTCGTTAACGCTTCACATTCACTAGACTAATTTAATTTAAAAATCGTTGTGCTAAAATATTAATACAACTAAAGCTAAAGCAAACTTGCTAAGTACCTATTTCGCAAGCATCAATCAGCTCGGACTTCGGTGTCCAAACACGGCGCGATTGATGCTAATTCGGATAGTGCAAAGGATTTTATTATCTATTTTAAAAGAAATGCACGTTTTTAAGATTGTTTCTTACATAAAGGTATTCTTAGTATCATTCATTGAATTTTTGATTCTCGAATATTTTATTTTGTTTATCACGACTTAGCATTAGTAACTGGCCGGGAGATTAAGTATTGTTTTGAATGCCTTTGTTTTATTGTATTGTTTTGTAGTGTGATTTCACTGTTAAATTATTTACAGTTGTTCATAGAATAAGTTTAATTGTAGAGTAGTTATAGGTAATTAAAGTTTTGAAGAGAGTGACGTGTGCGTTGTAAATAGGTATTTTGTGAATAGAAAGGATATTTTTAAAATATATAGTGCTAAATGACGTATTGACGAAGGCCAGCATATCGCAAACAAACCCTATATTGCATTATTTTTATAAAATTAGTAGTAAGTGATATACATACAAATTACAATGAACATGCCAAGACAGCAGAATTCGCAAATAATTTAATTAATTTATTAAAAAAAATAGCATTAATTAGCATTAATACTCATTACTACTAAAGGCCCGTTGCCGTTATTATTATCGTAATTATTATCATAAAATTCGGTAGAACGTACCTAATCCTTTTTATAGAAACTTTGATAATAGTTGTGGGCTAGCAGAAACAGTGTGCGGTTTAGTTGTTAGCGACCGTGACAGGTAAGACGTCACGGCCGCGACAGATAAGGTCGGGTTCATTTGTTTTGTTTGATAGGTCGAATAATTGTATCGCCAGACATTGTATAAATTTTTCTATATCTCGGTAATATTTAAGTATTTTGAACAACACTCTACTTATCATAGTACAATTTCTGTCTAGTTTTGTATTAGGAATTTGAGGAAAGTGAAAAACGTATTATTCAAAAAATGTCCTAAAGGTGTATATTGCACAGTTTAGTTAGACCTAGCCGAAGTATATTTCAAATACAATGCTATTACATATTTAGAAACGGTAACGGTCAGATTTTAGCCTTTATTGATACCCTTTGGCTTAAAGCTGTTTTCCACCAGACAAGCAACAACACGTCTTTTTATGAATCAGCAAGAATATTCTATGATGCATAAAACCATATTGATATTATTGCATAGTTCGCAGTGTGCGAGGAAATATCACTCTATCTGTTGGAATCAATCCAAAAATAGTTTTATGACGAATAGAGCTAAGCTGGAATAACGAGAGGGTTAGTCATACAATAAAGAAAGTGGCTGATTAGGAAGTAATAAATGTACGAACATAATTTTGTACATTATTACATTATTAATAACGACTGTCCACTAAAAGCTCTAAACAGGAAAGTAGCATAAAAACTTGAAAAGAACGTGATGGAAAAGAAACCTTGCAAATCCTTTTTTTTTAAGTCAGGCTCGTAATGAATTCGTAACGTGACAAATAACATGATATGTTAGACTATTTATGTCCTAATGAATTTATTTATGATCCACTCGTACTATAATCAGAACGCAAAAAAAAAATTTGCAAGTATACCTACCTAGATCCAATACTTCGCACGTTAAAAAGATTAATGTGTTTTTTTTTAAATAGACCTTTTTGTGTATAGTTATAGACTAGTAAATAAATGTATTACAGAAAAACTTTAAAATCAGACAGGAACTAGTTGATTTCTGCATTACATAATCTGCCCGAACGCGTTTTATAAGGAAAGCTATTCTATATAATTATATATTATTTTATGTAATAATGACAGATTGTTAGTAAGTAAACCTAGTTAACCTACAATAAATTTGAAAAAAAGCGTTGGGTGCCTGTTGTTAATAGTAACGCTTTTTTTCAAATTTATTTTCTATTTTTTAGTTTGGTTTTCTATAGAAAGCGTGTTTTTAGGTTTTCAAAAAAATTTTTTTTTTTTAATTAGTGTATTGTCATTGGTCCTCGATATATCTACAAAGTTTGAACGAATTCTGACCGTTTAAAGTCAGTCAAAATCACGCCCAAAGGAGTCGGTTACAAACAAACAAACAAACATACAAGTGAAGCTAATATAAAGCGTGTAAAAAAACAAATACTTGCATACATTTTGGTATTATTCTTTCCTGCAACTCATGTCATTCGCATGGCCGCCACCATTGTTCCAGCTTTTATCAATCTAAACGACATGTTACCCCACGTTGGCCGATACCCAAACAAGAAATTTTGCTTTTATTTTATGCTGACCTGATTTTGTCACTTTTTTGTATCAGTTGAGTGTTTTAGTAATATTTTATTGCTGCAGTTTTTATCTTTAGTTATTGTTGATTAATTTTTATGAGGTATTTAAAATCTAAAATAGAAATATTAGGATTGGAATGTTCTAGCTGTGTTCTCAATGTGATCAGTCTGCTTGTTTGGCCTTTAAATAAAACAAATACATATAAAACAGAAGAAGCATGCAATGCATTGCTAAATAATACGCATAATATGTGGCCACTAAAATTCCCGTTGATTGCCTTTCATGTTTCTGATTTTGGATCAGAAACATGAAAATCAATCAACGGGAATTTGAGGTGAGAGAGCTGGATTATAAGTTTTGACGATTTCAGTCAATAACGTTTTAACTAACAATGTAATTGCGACCGCACTAAAATTGACAGTTAAAACTCATTAACTTATAAAATATATTAGAAACGTTTTTTAACTTGTACGGTTCTTCAGAATGTATTAAAATGAAATATTACGATTGTTAAATACTAGTAGGTATAGTTTAACAAATGTTCTATTATAAACAATAAATAATAGATAAACTGAGAGATATTTTCTATTTAAAACGTTATCACCATTGAACTATTCCAAGAGCAGAGCAGAGCGAGAGGACTGTATGAAGCCAAGCTAAACAAGTTTAGCCTGTTGTCTCCATATCTTTTCTTCAGAGTAAAAATATTGAGACTGTAAGCTGGTAGATTAAACTGGTTTTTACTGAAAACAATTTTTAATTATACTTATAAACCTGGTGTAAACAATACTACCTCGATGCTCGATTTTAAGAAAACAGAGACACTTCCTTTGCTGTTAGTTCATATTGATTTTAATTTCTTTACGATTAAAATTAAATTCTCATGTAAACATCTCTGATTTTGCTACGAAGTGTTTCAGAAATAAAGAAATTTGTTAAATGTTGGTTCAAGTTGCATTATATAGTGTTAAATATAGATCTAAAAAGAACTTTGCTATTGCTATGCTATTGAAATGCTTGAAATAAGCAATTAATAATAAGCTATTTAAATGCAATATAATGGTATTTGTCGAGCACTGACGATCTGTAGTCAAGTGCAATACAACATAGATTTGCAGTATTAACTTTATATGTCACGTTTTTACGTGTTTTAAAATCTTTTCTACTTCATTCTTCAAATCAAGAGATCTTTCAAAGATCTCTGTTTCAACTAAAACTAGGAAACTTAAAAAGAAACTGGCAAACTTCCCAACAAGCAAGCCGTACGTTTGTTTGAAACCTATGTAACGTAAAAAATAGCATGAATATTGGTGGTGTGTAGTGATTATGAAATAAAACAAACACCAACGACATGATTTTACACGTAGAAATCGGTGTGATAGGACTACATATAGCATCTGTCAATTTATTTTAAAACTAGGACGCTAATTACATGAGCCCAATTTTAATTATAGCTGTTTCTTGACTGTATTCTAAATTAACATACTTATACTTACTAATATATTTTGCTAGTTTTACCATGTAAAGCAAATCACAGCATAAAGTACCACTAAGCAAATTAATTTAAATAAGTCGCTACTCTTGCTCTGACATATTAAAATGCAATGCAGGTCGCACGACACTTATCTAGTTATATTTAACTAGAAGGTGTAATTCTATCTTGTAGCTCTTATATTTCTTGACGCCGTTAAGGTTTTATTTCTTTACCTTATTATATTCTTTGGAATGTAATAACTTAAATTTAGAACCTATGTTATTGTGTGAATATTTCATTAGGCTGATATATTTTGGTCTTTATTTATATTTGTACCTATATTATTATACACTCTTTCATCATATTTTCAAGACAAGCTATTTCAACTAATACCTTAAATACTTTAACAACTATTTTAACTTCACAACAAAATACAAAATGCCTGACGGACGTCGAACCACGAAAACCATGGAACTCGTAAAACGGTGGCACGCTAAAAAATTCTTCAAATGCTTTGTTTTGCAAAATACCTAGTATGACCACATCCATTAGTTAAAGTTACCGCAAGAATTCTATGGGAGACGTGATGTAAAATACAGAGGAACTAAAGTGCTTTAAAATTTACTATAGCATGGTATACATACTTGTTATATGGAACTGATGAACGAATGAAGGAAATATACGATGAAGCTTTAATCTCATATATGTTTAATGGTTTATGGGCAAACGAGGAGGTACCTAATGAAAAGTGACTAATTTGTAATTTCTGATTTTATTATTGTGATGTCATGGCAGAGGCAAACAGAGAAATGGCCTTAAAAATAATTTTATTAATAATTATAATCTATCTCAAAAGATTTTTGAATAAAAAACATGGATTTCAAAGTAACGACAACTTACAAAATATTATATGGTGAGTTGACCAGTACAAGTCTGTATCAAATTCTTTTTAGGGACTCACATATTCGGGTTTCAAAGAAGCTTATAATCAAACTGAAAAAAAATGGCAGTAATATTACCATTTAGTAGTGTGCGTTCGTTCGTATAATGTTTTATTGTATATTTTTGCTTTATTCATAAAGTAGGACAAACGATACATACGTGATATGAAATTGTTTGTGAGTATGCTAATGTCAAATGTTGGACATGTTTAACCAACTGCGACCAAGCACGGGCTAATATTGAATATTCATCGCAAAATATAGAAATATACAATGAGATTGAGTTTTACTCAACATAGAAAAAAGTAGTGGGTGCTAAAAATTATACAAAAGAGGTTATTTTAGCAGTCGTGCTATAATAACCTTTTTTATATTATTATATATATAGTTAGCTATCGTTGCTAGTGTAATGACATCTAAAAATAATAAATAATCAATACCTGGACACATCTCAAATAAGACCCCATTCTAGACAGAGCTTTTTTTTTTTTAGGGACTAATCCCACCCACACGCCCACCACTGTAACTCCTGTGCACCAGGATCCACAGCAGTGACCCACGAACACACCGAGTTATGACACTCGGGAAGTCCCAGGAAGAAATTAAACTGTCTTGGAACCCGCAACGAAATTAATCAGAAGAAAATAGGATGAGTTGGAAATACAGTAAATCCACTTCCCTCCTTAGCAAAGCGGGAGACAAAATGAAGTAAAATGGGCATACACCCTTTTAAACAGGGGAGCACCACGGCCACAAATATTACGGGTCCTACGTGAGCTATGTTTGATTTCTATAATATGTATGGCAGAATCGCCTAAACGCACGGAAATTCACCCTAGTTGACACAAGATCCCCATAGTATACCGCCCCAGATGTCACCTGCAAGCTATTCAGCATTATATTACGTTCATTATACCAAAGACTACATTCCCAGAGGATATGATGAGCAGACTGTTCATAGTGAGAGTTAGGTGTTGAGCATTGACACAATGGTGACTCGACTAATTTAAATGAATAAAGCTTGCTCTTAAAGTTACCATGACCCGTAAGAAATTGAGCGACACAGTGATCCACCTCAAGCCATATCCTCGACAACCGTTCGCGAACAGATGGAAAGAATTGGTAAAGATGGCGCCCCTTGGATGATTCATCCCAGCGTTGTTGCCATTCGTCTATGAGGTCATTATAGACATCGGGCTGCTGTTGAAGCAATCTTGTAATTTTACCGCGATCCCGCGCGCCCAAAAAATCGCATTCCATGTTTTGTTGTCTTGAATAGTACATGGCTGCACGTCTCTGCACCTCGAGATCGACCGGAAGCACACCCGCCAACACCGGCAAAGCCTCAGTGCTAACCGTCCTATATGCCTTACACAAGAATATCAGTGCAAGTCGTTGACCTTGTAACAGTTTGCGACGGACAGCGCCTACGGTCGCCCTATCGGCCCATACAGGTGCACCATAGCACATAGAACCTAAATAAGTAGCTCCGTATATGATCTTTAATGTATTAAATGATAGACCCCATGTCGCAGATGATATCCTTGTCAATGCACAGAAACTCTCTTTTTAGACTTTTCATTAACTATTTTAATATGTTCGATAAATGAAAAGTTTCTTTCTAAAACTAATCCTAGATAACACACTGTGGTTTTATTTTTTACAGTAACATTGTCAAATCTAATGCTCGGCGGTGATTTGAGGTTACCTTTTAAAAGTAGCTGGAAGGTTTTGTTGGGTGCAAAAGTTAAGCGATTACGTTCACCCCATTGAGATATCAAGTTCAAACATCTATTGGCTAATCTCTCAAGCCCCGCCCTAGTATCAGATTCCACCAGTAATAAGCCGTCATCAGCATACGCGTTCAGAGTACATCCGGATGGTATTGGTATCGCAAGAAAATCGTCGAAGCCGATATTCCACAAGTATGGACCTAGCACCGATCCCTGCGGACATCCCATTGTAAGCGCCTTCGACACAGAATGATGACCAAGTCTTAGTTTAGTTGTACCTTGTGAAAAGTACGAAGAGATAAGGGAATAAATATTTTTAAAGCACCCCCGTGATTTTAATTTCAGCAACAGCATGGGCCACCATGCGTTGTCGAAGGCGCCAGATATATCTAAGAAAATAGCCAGCACGTATTGAAATGTTGACTCTGTGACAAACTTTCTAACCGATATAACAGCGTCAGTTGTCGATTTACCCAACGTAAATCCAAATTGTCTATCATGAAATTTGACTCCCCCCTGGGGGCAAACAAGGCCTTAAAAAGTCTAATTTGTTTCATTTATTATTGTGATGTCCGGGCGGGGAAAAAACGAAAAGGCCAAAAATAATTTTTTTTTAAAAAAAATACCCAAAAGATTTTGAAAAAAAAACGGGATTTAAAGTAAAAATTACAAAATTTTTGGGGGTTCCCAACGAAATTCTTTTTTGGGGGCCAAAAATTTTTTTAAAAAAATTTTAATTAAATAAAAAAAGGGGCGTAATAAATTTTTTTTCTTGTAAAAGTTTTTTTTTTTTTTTGTTTTTTAAAGTGGCCCCCGATTATTTTTAAAAAATTTTTTTGGGTTTTGTAAATTTTGGAATTTTCCCCTCCACAGGGAAATATTAAATTAAAAATTAAAAACCCCGGGTTTTTTTTACGAACAAGAAAAATATGGAAAAAAAAATTTAAAAAAAGAGGTTTTTTGATGGGAAAAAAATTTTTTTTTTTTAAATTTTAAATTTAAATTTTAAAACACAAAAAAAAAAAAAAAACTACACACAAAAAACCCCCCACATAAAAAAAAAAAATCCCACCCAAACCCCCCACGAACCCTCCTTACCAATACAGCATACCCCAAAAACCCCATTTAAACCCCAAGCCCCCCAAAAAAAAATTCAACCCCAACAAAAAACAAAAAAAAGGTAAAAACAAAAACACCCCCCAAACAAAAAAAAAAAAAAAAAACCAAACCCCAAACAAAACCCCCCCAAACAAATTTTTCGGGCCAAAAAAGGACAAAAAGGCAAACCCCCAAAACCACAAACCCCCAACAAAACCCCAAAATCCCCCCCCCAAAAAAACCCAACAAAAAAAAAAATCCCAAAAAAAATTTCCCAAAAAAGAACAACGCAAATAAAACAACACAAACCACAATTTTAATAAAAACCCAAAACCAACCCCAAAAAAAAACACAATACCCAACCAAAACCCAAAAACCCCCCCAAAACAAAAAAATTTTAAAAAAAGGGCCCCAATTTTCACCACCCACCAAGAGCGATCCCGCGCGCCCAAAAAATCGCATTCCATGTTTTGTTGTCTTGAATAGTACATGGCTGCACGTCTCTGCACCTCGAGATCGACCGGAAGCACACCCGCCAACACCGGCAAAGCCTCAGTGCTAACCGTCCTATATGCCTTACACAAGAATATCAGTGCAAGTCGTTGACCTTGTAACAGTTTGCGACGGACAGCGCCTACGGTCGCCCTATCGGCCCATACAGGTGCACCATAGCACATAGAACCTAAATAAGTAGCTCCGTATATGATCTTTAATGTATTAAATGATAGACCCCATGTCGCAGATGATATCCTTGTCAATGCACAGAAACTCTCTTTTTAGACTTTTCATTAACTATTTTAATATGTTCGATAAATGAAAAGTTTCTTTCTAAAACTAATCCTAGATAACACACTGTGGTTTTATTTTTTACAGTAACATTGTCAAATCTAATGCTCGGCGGTGATTTGAGGTTACCTTTTAAAAGTAGCTGGAAGGTTTTGTTGGGTGCAAAAGTTAAGCGATTACGTTCACCCCATTGAGATATCAAGTTCAAACATCTATTGGCTAATCTCTCAAGCCCCGCCCTAGTATCAGATTCCACCAGTAATAAGCCGTCATCAGCATACGCGTTCAGAGTACATCCGGATGGTATTGGTATCGCAAGAAAATCGTCGAAGCCGATATTCCACAAGTATGGACCTAGCACCGATCCCTGAGGACATCCCATTGTAAGCGCCTTCGACACAGAATGATGACCAAGTCTTAGTTTAGTTGTACCTTGTGAAAAGTACGAAGAGATAAGGGAATAAATATTTTTAAAGCACCCCCGTGATTTTAATTTCAGCAACAGCATGGGCCACCATGCGTTGTCGAAGGCGCCAGATATATCTAAGAAAATAGCCAGCACGTATTGAAATGTTGACTCTGTGACAAACTTTCTAACCGATATAACAGCGTCAGTTGTCGATTTACCCAACGTAAATCCAAATTGTCTATCATGAAATTTGACTCCACCTGGCAGAAGCCGGGGCACTACAAGACGTTCTAAAAGCTTTCCTAACGATGGTAATAATGTGATTGGTCGGTAGGATTTAGGATCATCCGGTGGCTTGTCGCCACTTTTTGGTATTATACGAATATTACCGCACCGCCATATACGAGGAAATATTCCTTCAGCAATGCAACGTTTAAAGACAGTGAAAATCGTGTCACCCGAAAGTTTACAAGCTTCTTTTATCATTTTGTTAGATATTTTATCATCGCCCGAAGCCTTGTTTAGCGGCAAGGATCTAATGATACTGAGAAATTCGTCTGAAGATGGTAAATCAGACATTGGAGACAGTGGTGGTTCGATGGCCCACTGCCTGATCTGTCGGTGATGATCAGTGTCGTTTTCCGGTCGATCGTCAGGTACGAGTGAGTCTAAAAGATATTCTGCTGTTTGTTCTACTCCTGTGGTATATCTGTTATTAATTTTGATGTTCTGTATGTATGCAAGGTCGATTGATCTATTTGCCTTAAATTCGTGATACAAAGGTGACCACGGGCCCTCTCTATCGAGTTTATCAACAAGTTTCTGAATTAAGTTTCCCTTGGATTTTTCCACAGCAGCTCTGTAGTGGGACCTGGCAACTCTAAGAGCAATGAGAGCATTGTTGTACAAATCTCCTGTTACGTTATGTTTTTTAATAGTGTTTAATTTTCTACGAGCTTTCCGGTAGCTTCTACGTAGTTCGGCTAATCTATCATTCCACCAATCACATCTACGAGTGTTAGTGATAGATCCGCGACCAATAGTTACATCAGCGCAGTATGTAAAAGTTTCTGATAGTATTTCTGCGCTTTCCTCAGCTGATAAACTACTGCGACTGAAGTCTTTGGTATGAGTTGCAAAGAGTGAACCAAACAAAGCCCAGTTCGCACCTTTAGTTTTATATCTAAAATTATAGGGAGCCCTTTGTGGATCCTGTGCAACCCTTGGTATGAATTCGTACACGATCAAGCGGTGATCACTACAGGATGCGTCCGGAAGGACACGCCATCCGGATATCGAGACGTCGCCGCGCGTAAGCGTCACGTCAATAGAAGACTCACCCATTGGGTTGCAAAAAGTTGGTGGTGCATCGGGGGTATTGTGAATAATAAGATTCATTTCCGCAATGAAATCTTCAACCGCACAACGTCGAACCGTGTCGGTTGAACGCAACTTGCCATACCATAATGAAGATGACGCATTGACATCAGCGCCAATGATAATTTTATGTCCCACGAGGAACTGCAAGACGTAACGTAAGTGATGTAAGTGAGGATCAATAGGATGTGAATATTGAAAATAGCAGCTCACTACGTAAACCTTACAGGTAGAGGATGAGATCTCAGCAACGGCGCAGTGTGACGTCATAAGATTACGCAAAGATGTTACCGTAAAATTAGAACTTGCAACATATATCCCAGCCTGCGAACGGCAGTCAAGCTGTACTACATTACGACGCAAGTGAGCGCTCTGATATTGTTCTTGTAAAAGGACAATGTCTAACTTTTGTTCTAAAATTAAACGGTCTAATTCTGTTGTAGCTATTTTATCGTTATGAAGATTTAACTGGCCTATCGAAATATTATTCATTACTTAGTAAGTTACTCTTTTAACTTTTTTTTTTTTTTTTAAACTAAGTTAAACTATTCAGTAATTGGTATTTAATATTAGCTGTTCCAGTTTTAATTTGTATGTGGCACAGTCGTATGAGCCGCATCGATGGTCAGATGGTTTTTTGAACCGCTTACACTGTGCGCACGTGGGCTTAAAATCTGGTGTGTCTTTATCTGGACAAGCTCGCGTTTCGTGTGCGGCGGCGCAATTAGCACAAGTAGGGGTTTTTATGGTGCAAAACTTTTGTACATGACCGAATTGCTGACAATTTAAGCAACGAACTACTTCTATATCGTCTATGAATCTACATGTGGCCCAGTCTATATAAAGTTTATCTTTTGTGTTGGCTAGATGTTTCCGAACTGCTGCCTCTAATTCTAAGCCTATCCATTGACGCCCATTTTCTAGTTTACGATGCCTAACAATTTTGGTTGACTTAATAAAATCGTTCTCACTTAATTTTAATTCGTCCTTGATATTCTGACGGTATAAGGCTGTTAGGAAGGCACGATCTTCCATAGAACCGGGTACGTCTTTTACAATTATACGGGGCCTACGGCCTTTCGGTTTTTCTAAGCGCAACCCTACTGATTTAATGGCGTCCACAGATTCCAGTTTCTTAAGCTGCCGTTCGTTAGCTACACGTAACACGACGCCTGCCTTAGAGGTTTTTTTAACGCCTACAATTTGAAATCCCTCATCGCTCGGTTTAATAGCCTTCATGAGAGCTTGTTTTGTTGCTGACGAGGTCGCATAGTCCGCTAAGCGTTCCGTAGTGGGATAGGCAATGACACAAGGCCTAGGAACGCGCGCTTCAGTAGGTACCGGGCACGGAGCAGATTTAGGTGGTAATCGAAGCTTAAGTTTGTCCGCGTACGTTAAACTCGTTTGTTGAGTTGCGATACCCTCCATTTGTCGCTCAAAATTCGCTAACTTCGTTTCGTTGCTAGAGGATTTTATTGCTAACAAAGATACGATACCGGTAATTCGTTGAGTTATATCCATAATCGCCGTTTTATTACCTACATTCATCCGAGATCCCTGATCATTAACTAATTCATTAATTTTTGCCAAATAATCAGTGGCCTGTGATACTAAGTCACAGTAGTTGTACTCCCCACAGTTATCACGACCAGTAGGAGACGAAACATTACCACTTAAGTCCGAATTAATAACGCGCCTACGGCTACTGTCTTTCGGCGAGAAACCCGTAGGTGACATTTCGATAAATGTCCTTTTCCCGGTTGGTGTTAGAAATTCACTTGTACCGCCGGGGTCCGGCAACTCGCTAACGACCGACATAGCCAAACAAAGACACACCAAACAACAATTTCAAAAGGAACAGGTTTAAAAATAAATAACACGCAGAGAAAAATCAATATAAACAAAGGACACCTCCTACCCACTTTTAGAAAGAAAATAAATTTACTCACCAATAGTAGTAATAAAATAATTCAGCACTATATTACTGTTTAAAAACAATAAAAACTTACTGACTTTCTTTAAAACACTATACACAACCTTTAGCCGCCCGCAAGCCGGAAACTAGTCGCAGAAAAACAGAAAACAATATTTAAATTGTTAGCACATGAAGTCACACGTTAGTCGCACGGTGCCGCGAAGTGGTTTCTAGACAGAGCTTGTACTATGGTAAGAATCAGCCTGCTGATAAATAGGTATACTTAAATTATTATGTAAGTATATTTGTTTCTTTAAAAAAGACAACTC